>JAZHRO010000036.1:107712500-108376250 GCA_037157565.1 Thalassia testudinum | reverse complement strand
TTGACATGGATGTACCTAAAAATTTAAGGAACACGCCCATAATTCTAGGGCATCTGTTCCTGGTTACCGCTAAGGCCAATATTAACTGTGAGAGCAGTAGCATGGAAATCACTTTTAGGGATTAGAAATTGAAATTGGATATTTTCAAGGCGATTAACAAATTCGAGGATTATGGATTTATAGAGGAACTTGAGGAAGATAATTTGAACATTGAAACATGTATGTCAGTTTCTACAATCGAAAGTTCCTCCTGTTGTGATGGATCTAACCTACAACCCTCTATGGCAAACCCACCACATTCTGAAGAGGTTATTAATTTTATTCACTTTCAACCTCTTCCTCTTGATGAATCTTCTTCAGCATCATCTTTACTGTCAATCCAAAACCTGTCCCAGCTAGAACTAAAACCATTGCCTGAGAATTTGAAATATCGATTTTTGGGACCTTAAAAGATGCTCCCAGTGATTATCAGTGCCAGATTAACTAAGGTGTAGGAGACTAACCTGATCAAGGTCCTAAAGGAACACAAGGCGGCAATTGGTTGGACCATTCATGACCTTAGGGGGATCGAGCCATCTTACTGCAATCATGGAATATTTTTAGAAGATGGATCCCGCCCTTCTCGCCAAATGTAGAGGAGATTAAACCCTAATATGCAAGAAGTGGTCAAGAAGGAAATTATCAAGTGGCTCAATGCAGGAATCATTTATCCAATCTCTAATAGTCCTTGGGTAAGTCCCGTGCAAATTATTCCCGAGAAAGCCAGGATTACCATTGTGACTAACGAGAAAGGAGAATCTATCACAACTCATTCAGCTTCCTCTTGGAGGGTTTGTATTGATTATAGGAAGTTGAACACAGCCACGACAAAGGATCATTTCCCTTTGCCCTTTATCGATCAAATCCTTGAAAGACTAGCTGGGCAGAAGTACTCCTGTTTCCTAGACGGTTACTCGGGATACAATCAAGTCCCTATCCATCTCAAGGATCAAGAAAAAATGACTTTCACCTGTCCCTACGGAACCTTCGCTTTCCATAGGATGCCTTTCAGCTTATGCAATGCACCCACGACTTTTCAAAGGTATATGCTAGCCATATTCTCTGACATGGTGGGAGAGATTATGGAAGTCTTCATGGACAATTTCTCTATTTTTAAAGAATCGTTTGATTCTTGCCTGATTAATCTTGAAATGATTCTTAAAAGATGCATCAAAACAAGACTAGCCCTTAGCTGGGAAAAGAGTCATTTCATGACACAAGAAGGCACCATCTTGGGTCATGTTATCTCTGAATGGGGAATCGAAGTTGACAAAGCTAAGGTTGATGCTATCTCTAAACTTCCTCCTCCCCATCTGTTAAACAAATTCGATCATTTCTGGGTCATGTGGGATTCTATAGGAGGTTCATCAAGGACTTTTCTAAGGGTGCTCACCCTCTAAGCAATCTTCTTGCCAAAGACATGCCATTTGATTTCAACGAATCATGCCATAGGGCATTTGATTTTCTTAAAACAGTAATCACTTGTGCTCCGGTGTTGTAACCAGCAATTTGGATAGCCCCATTCGAGATCATGACTGACGCTTCTGATTATACAGTCGGGGTTGCTTTGGGTCAGAAGATCGAGAGGAAGCCCTCTGTCATCTACTATGCTAGTAAAACTCTGGACGAGGCCCAGAGGAATTACACTATTACTGAGAAGGAATTACTAGCTGTAGTATTTGCTTTGGAGAAATTCAAGACTTATCTCTTAGGGTATCATGTCATAATATATACCAACCACTCGGCCTTGAGACATCTCTTGGCCAAAAAGGATGCCAAACCTCGGTTTATTCGATGGATTCTTGTGCTTCAAGAATTTGATCTTGAAATCAAGGATAAATCTAGGGCATAGAATGTGGTTGCGGATCATCTTTTGAGACTTCTGAGTGATTCTTCTTGTCAGAATATTCCGATTGTTGACACTTTTCCGGATGAGACTATCCTTACAGTTTCAGGTGTCCAAACTCCATGGTTTGCAGACATCGTAAATTATTTGATCATTAGTCAAATCCCTCAGGATTGGACCAAGAAACAACGAGATAGACTCAAATTTGAGGCCAAATATTACTTCTGGGAGGACCCTGAACTGTATCGCATCATCTCTGATCAAATTATTTGCCGATGTGTTTTGGAGATTGAATTCAAAAGTATACTCGACTTCTGCCATGCATCTACGTGTGGTGGACATTTCTCCGAGAAAAAGACAGTCGCAAAAATTTTGCAATCTGGGTTCTTTTGGTCGTCTTTATTCAAGGATGCCCAGGAATTCTCGAGGTCATGTTCCCGATGCCGAGCACTTGGGAGCATAACCAAGAGAGACATGATGCCTCTAAACCCGATTCTTCCCATCGAAATCTTTGACGTTTGGGACATCGACTTTATGGGAGCCTTCCTCCCTTCATTTGGACATCAGTACATTCTTGATTACGTGTCCAAGTGGATCGAGGTCATTCCCACCCGAACCAATGACCACAAGGTGGTCATTGATTTCGTCAAGAAGAACATCTTTAGTTGGTTCGGGATTCTGAGGGCTATCATCAACGATGGTGGTTCTTACTTCACTAATGCTCAATTCCGTAATTTACTGGAAAAATATGGGGTAAATCACATAATCTCCACACCTTACCATCCCTAAACGAATGGATAGGCCGAGATCTCCAATCGGGAGATCAAGAATTTTCTTCAGAAGACGGTTAGGCACGATCGTAAAGACTATACCAAAAAGCTTGAGGATGCTCTTTGGGCCTACTGTACAACATACAAAATGCCTATCAGCATGTCACCGTTTCATCTAGTGTATGGAAAGGCATGCCATTTACCCATAGAAATTGAACATAGGGCATTCTGGGCAATCAAGCAGTGCAATCTAGATTTGAGTTTAGCCGGAAAGACTAGGAAAGTCCAACTATCTGAGTTGGAGGAGGTTAGAAACGATGCATACGAGAATGCCAAGATCTATAAGGCTCAGACCAAAGCTCTTCATGACCAATTGATATCCCGGAAGAGCTTTGAGCCAAACCAAAAGGTCTCGCTCTTTGATTCTCAACTTAAGCTCTTTCCCGGCAAACTTAGGTCAAAATGGAATGACCCGTTCATTATCGATCAAATTTTTCCAAACGGGGCCGTTCAGATTTCTGACCCAAAGATGGGTAATTATTTAAAGTCAATAGTCAACGTCTGAAGCATTTTATTGACCGTATTATTCCAGAACCCGTCTCAGACACGGTTGGTCTCATCATGTTGTGATTTCTTTGGCTGAACTTCACCTAGCTGATGGCACTAAACTCAGTAGTTGTACAGTCTGACTCAGAGCTGACCCGAGCATCATATTCAGGTGACATCATCTACATTCTACCCTTCCTTTCATGTCTTTTATTCTCAATGCGGACATTGCATCAGCTAGGCATGGGGGGTGGATTCATTTCTGAATCATTCTGTTAGCTCTATGGAATTCTTATAAATTCTAGTTATTTTCTTTTATATATATATATAAAAAAAAAGAAAAAATGGATTAGGAAAGAATACTTGGGCATTAGGACTTTTCAATCTTAGGAAATATTACAATAGGATCTGAACACTAAGACCCTTTAGGTCTTTAGGCTTAATTAGCCCAAGTATCCACTAAAATGTGAATTTGTTTATCGAGTCCTCACCATCTGAAATTCTATTTCAATTTTATTAAATAAGTTTGGGTGATAAGTACAAGTCTTATCAACCAACCCTCTAATTTGAGGGAACTTTAAGTCTAAGCATCTACACACTATTCGCAGTGACTCGTTGTTTGGTTGTTTTAATGGAAATTGGGTAGCTAATGAACCGTCTAGGGTGGTATGGTTGGCAAGTTATTGTGAGTAACAGCACATAGGTTGGTTGTCTAGAACCCAGCCACTGGACCATTCTTTTTCTGCTGCCTTTAGGTAAATCTTAGACTAGGGAAGCCACCTACTGAAAAAAAAAGAAAGAAAAAGAAAGTCCAAAACGAAAAGAAAAAAAAAAGAAAAAGAAAGAGAAAAGGAGAAAAGAAAAAAATAATAAACCACACTTCACCGCACGAGTATGGCTAGAAAGTTATCTTGGGTAACAGCCCATAGGTAGGTTGTCCAGATCCCAACTCAAGAAATGCATGTAAAAATTCCTAAAACACTTTGGAAGAGGTGAAGAAGTAGAATAAGATGGGGAGATATACACTGGATTCACCCTTGTGTTGACCCCATAAAAGGAAAAGTAGGGAGAAAGCTATCGGTCTTATAGATACA
Organism: Thalassia testudinum; assembly: GCA_037157565.1. NCBI lineage: Eukaryota > Viridiplantae > Streptophyta > Magnoliopsida > Alismatales > Hydrocharitaceae > Thalassia > Thalassia testudinum. The sequence goes on along the minus strand of JAZHRO010000036.1, from coordinate 108,371,955 downwards.
CCTTTAGGCAGAATTCTTTTTAAGGTCACCTAGGGGCATAGAAACCCAAAGTCCATTCTAATTGTCAATCAATGAGTTTATCACATTCAAAATAGGATGCTTAGAACTTAGGGTTCTCATCAATTTTTGGATGGGTTGAGTGACCGTAGAAAGTCACTCTATAACCCTAAACTCAAAAATAAAAAAAAATTAGAAAAGAAGAAAAAAGGAGAAAAAGATATCCTTCTTTGAATAAGGCGAGGGCTTGAGGCGGTCTATATTTTGGCAGATACCTGGGTGCTGTTGTGTCTTTGATAGTTTAGGTCCTAAGTAAAAATTTCTTAATGTTGAAAATGACTTTTGCCCGAGTAATCCAATCCTAATTCTTTTATAAATAGCATGTAGTTTTAGCTAAAGACTAGCAAAAGATAGACATGGGGGTGTGATGTGCATACATCTAAATAGCCAAAAATGTCTATTAATGCATGTTCTTGGTGTCATATTAGCATCATACATTATAAATATTGCATAGCATGCATAATCATGCATTTAGGTCAAATTGTATAAATTATATAGTAATTGTCTCCTTTTATGGTTAGGGATAGGGCGACTTTTAATTGGGTCCTCAGATCGAAGATCCAACCGTACGGATCTGATCAGGCGACGATTGGAGTTCAATGACTCCAAAATCATCCTAATCGGACATCTGTAGCACCAGATATAGACTGAGGAAGCCTAAAGATCAAGGGCTAAGATGGTGCCAAACCACACTTCAAATGATAAATCTGACTGCATGGATGGGTTTGAATTGATGATCGCAACCTAACGACGCGAAAATCACCTCAATCCTACATCCGTGGCACCTTCTACATGTCACAGAAGATGGACGGCCATGATGGCGCCATGTGGCGCCATCACAGCTGCCCAAATCGGCCACAACACCGCTCCCCATCTTCTGAAGGCATGGCAAGGCAAGATCTGGGCTATTGGATCTTGATCCAATGGCTATGAAGTGCACGCGATTAAATCGTAAGCACGACAAAGAAGAGCCGCTAGCGCAGCGGTCGAGCAGTGTTGCGCGAGTGCAAGGTGCACGTTCGACTCACCATCTATAGCACACGAGTGGTTAATCTCTACCACGTGATCAACTGCGGACGGCCCAGATCACCCAATCGAGTGCACGCGCAATCAGATGCACTGCCTCACGCCCAATCGCACTCGTAGGCGGTGCAGCTGAAGCAAGCGAGGCACGTTCTAAGTTGTCCGATCTCGCGATCGGACGGTTGAGATTTCGAGGATGTGGGTGAGCACTGAATGCGTGGTAGGCAAGGAGGCGGGCGTGTGCGTGAGGCTGTGGCGATGTGGGGTCTTTACTGATGTTTAAATCTGTCACTAAAGACCCCCTCATTTAATGTTTTAGAAATGTAATGACTAAATTGCCCCCAATCCTTGCAACTATAATAGGAGACCCCTACCCTACGAAATTCTCATCCCTTCCTTCACCTCTCTCCCTCTCCAAAGCTCAAGAGAAGCTTGTCCCACACCCGGGATGCTTTTCTAGAGCCAAATCCAATTTTCTTGCCCCTGTTCCAGAAGTGGATCCCACGACAACGATGATGTGCTTCCTCATTCCCGTTTCTTCCTACTTCATCCTCTTTCTTCCCGCTCCGTCCTCCGGCTTCCAAGCATCGCTCCGTCCTGCTCGTCGTCCAAGCATTCGTTGAGGAGGATAACATCTCTCTCCCTTCTTTTAATCACTTTCTAGTTGTAATCATTTCCTACTTTCTAGTTGTAAAAATATTTTTTTATTATATCAAGTGATTATTCTCTCTCTCTTATTATTTATATAAATTCCATTGAATTTATCTCATTTTCAAACAAAAACACAAAAAAAATATAATCACGGTTTAAGATCTACGTAGCCTCCCTGTGTTCGACCCGGAATTCTTAGAATTTCGATATAAATTTATCTGTTGACGGATTTCTTTGCAAATCGAACTACAATGATGGGTTCTTTTCAAATCCAACTTTGATCGTGTAGTTTTTCTCTCTCAACAGGTAGCATCTTCAATTCAAGTGACATCAGTAGCAGCTACACGCAAGAAGAGGATGGGACTTAGTCCCACCACATAAGTGAACAAGCTGCCCGAGCAATATAAGTTGATTTTGTGATAGCTGCTTATCGCCCAAGTCACAAGGGGTCGGGTCCCTCCCGCATGCATAGCTTTCACTCCTCGCCCATGCACACGGCATGTGGGCCTGGTCTAAACCTGGTATTGTTCATGACCTATTTACCTGCTTGTATACCCGATTAGCCCCGGGTCTGAGAGAGAAAGAAGGCGAATTGTGAGAGGTAGGGGGAGGGTTTTAGTATTCAGTTGAGCACCTCGGGGCACGTTCTGAAGGGAAAGGCTAACACTTAGCATCTGAGAAGGTTGACCTTGTGCTGTAGAGGCCTTGAGAAGCTGTTGTTCTTGTGTGGTTACTAAGGCCTAGTGCCTTAGCACTTAAGCCATCTGAAAATAAGGGGAGACGTTTGGTGAAACTTTGTGCTTGACATTTAAGTGCTTAAGTTGACATGGATTATCTAATTGAGGCACTGTTGATTTATTTGAATGATTTGAATGCTTAGGATGCATGCTTAATTAAGAGGATTTAATTGGTGATTCAAATCACCATTGTTTTGCTTCTCTAATTCTTTTTATCCCAAGGATATTTTGAGACATATTGCTTTATATTTCAATGTCAATTTAAGCAATTTATTCATTGCATATCTCTTATTGTGCTTAATTTACTTTGCTCATTTATTCTGAATTGAGATTAGTGCGTGAATTCTACATTTGCTCCCTGCGAATGACCTTGGACTCCAACTAGATTCTGAGCTTTATAAATTTAATTGTTTGTCGTGCAATTTGGCGAGTGTACTAAAACAACCATTTCATAAATCTCCTCATTTGTCCCTCAAACAAATGTTAAGGATAAGGACCCGGGTGAGTTTTTACTTGGGAAGTTGTCGAAATTGAGGATGAAATTTATGGTTACTTTAGTTTAATGTTGGGATGATTCCCAGGATGAACCCCCTTCAGGAGAGCCAATGTCAGAACTCTCTCAGGCACCTGTTACGGGGGACACATTTTATGAGATTGGGGTTGACCAAGTTGGTTTAGAGCAATCAATTAAAGATGAATTGATTTCTTCACCCGAGATCCCTGAACCAGGGTACGAGGAAAAGTATGTCTACATGGACCAGGAATTGACTGATGATTTTGAGACATATATAAACGCAGATCTAAAATTCTTTGATTCTGAAGGTGAAGAATTTTTATTTGAAGTCTCACCTGAATTTGAGGAAAATGAATTGAGTAAGACGATTAGGCCTGAGGAGTATGACAAATCATTTGATGGCTTTATAATTGAGGAAATTGATCCTGTTGGGGTTAGCTTGGGTGATACAAATCCTATTTTCATGGATGATTCAATTCATAGCCCCATTCCTCAATTACACCCCGTTGAGCATAATGATGATTATCTTCTTGAGATTACCAAACCCAAGTCAATTCTAATTCAGCCATAAATTTTGGACTTGGATATTTTATACTGGGATGATGACATTTGTGAGGTCCCAGAAACTGTGATTATGGAAGATAGGAGCTAGAAAATGAAGATTTGGGAAGCCAATTCCAGGGGAAGCAGAAATTTGAGTCTAAGGGTTTCTATAGACCTGAAAGCACCAACCTTCTACTAGGATCCTTATGACATTTTTTATTATGAGGATATACAACCCAAGCACAAATTCATTGATTATCTTTTTGATCTTGATTTGTCTTTTGTCTGAATTTTTGGACTTAGGCTGCATCCTCAGGTTCTAGGTAATTTTTATTTAGAACCTTAGATACACTCAACCCTGGGGCATGGGTCTGCACCACAACCTGGTCCACATCTGTAGACATTCTTGGCTTGCAGGCCTTAAGGTTAATCTTTTTATTCTAATCCTGACCTGCACTTGTGAATTTTTTATTTCTTCCCCGTGATTGTATAGTGTTTCTAGCTGAAGGCAATGAATTTAGCACGTATAGAGTTTGTTTTCATCTCGAAGCTAACTGGGTAATCATGAAATTCAGGTGCTTTCTACTCTACTCTGCTCTTTTTCATGTCTTCTTAATACAATAAGGACATTGCATTAGATAGGTATGCGAGGGTGGATATTCATCTCTAAATCATTTTGTTAGCTTCATAGATTCTTTTTATTTTCTTTTTATTTCTTAAAAAGAAATTGAATTAGGAAAATAGAACTTGGGCTTTAGAAATTTGTCAACCATAGGAAATAATACGTTAGGACCTGAACACTTAGACCCTTCAGGTCTTCAGGCTTAATCAGCTCGAGTGTCCACTAAAATGTGGATTTGTTTCTCTAGTCCTCGCCATTTGAAATTCATTTCTAATTGGTTAAATAAGTTAGGGTCATAAGTACACGACTTATCAACCTGCCCTCTGATTTGAGGGAACTTATAGTCAAAGCATCTACACATTATTTGCACTGACTCACTTTTCGATGGTTTAAACGGAAATTAGGTAACTAATGAACCTTCTAGGGTGGTATGGCTAGCAACTTGTTGTGGGTAATAGCCCATTGGCTGGTTGTTCAAAGCCCATCCACACGACCATTCTCTTTCTGCTGCCTTTAGGTAAATCTTAGATCAGGGAAGTCACCTACTTAGAAAAAAAGAAAAAAAAAGAGAAATACCAAAAAAATTGATAAGAAATAGAAAATAAGAAAAAAATAAATAAGCCACACTTCACCGCATGAGTATAGTTGATAAGTTTTCGTGGGTAATAACCCATTAACCAGTTGTCTAGAACCCAGCTCACAAGAATGCACAAATAATTCCTAAACACCTAAGAAGAAGCAGGGAAGTAGAATAAGCCAAGGAGATATACACTGGGTTTGCCCCTTGTGTTGACCCCATAAAAATAAAAAGCAGGGAGAAAGCTATGTTGGTGCTAGAGCACCATGATCATTTATTTTGATGGTAACAAAACACTTGTTATTTAACATTTGCTTTTAAGTCCTAGTTTTCGGGTCAAATTGCAAATGGAGACAAGTGTAGAGACAGAGTTCAAGCTTGCATCCATGGCGGATTAGAGGAGCTTGACGGAGAAGAAGGAGCTTCACGAGGAGCAAAAGCGTGAAGTCCAAAGAATAAGATAGATGTATTTTCTATCTTGTACTTTGTATCTCTTTGTTATTTGCTCTTTTATTTCTTAGTTAAAGAGCCCAAAGTAACAATACAGTAGTCCTAGGTACACTTGCACAACCCTAGGATACTTAGGCTTTTCATAGAGAACTTAGAAATCCAAGATAGGCATTAGACAACCTGATCAGACATCCAATCTAGAAATCAAACGTCTGATCTTTACTTTTAAGACGTCTGACTGTTAACTCAGACATCCAATAACTTAGGCTTGACTTATTAGGTTGTGTATGTTGAAATCAGACGTCCAGACCTTAGTCCAGACGTCTTAGAAGATGTCTGATGGTTGTGCCAGACATTCAATTAGTGGAACATTGGCTAACAAAGTAAACGTTTAGGAAAATGACTTTTAGGCTTCTATCATATGTCCGTAGAGGACCCTAGATGTCTGATATGTGACCGTTGAGCCTCGATTGGGCTGAAATCACTTATCTTGAGGATTATAGCCGTTTAAGCTCTTGGGAATCCATTCTTATACTTAATTAGTTTTCCAGACGTCTAGACAAAGTGCTAAACGTCCTGTATGCCGTATGATGGTTTTACACTAGAACCCTATTTAGGTTTGAACCAAGTCAGGAAGGAAACCTGCCTGGAATTAGACATCTGACTTAGTTCTTAGGCGTCTTAAGAGTGACTTGATAAACGCCAGTTTATCATCATTCTTATGCATTAAAACAAACCTAGCTCCTAGGATTTTTACTCCGCAAATGGGATGTTGGGTTGCATTTAGGCATAAATTAGGTTAGGCATGCATTGCATTTTTTATTGTGTTTTTAATGTGTTTTTGTCAGTGTTAGGGATAAACTGATTGCCAGATCCCTAGTACCCTAGCACTCAAGAAGGCAACTGGTGAAGGAGAAGCACTCACCAGCTAGAACTTAGCTTGATCCAACTCATCATAGCTGGAATTCAGCTCATCTCAACTGAATGGCAGCTCAAGAGAGCTCATCTTAGCTAACCCTAGCTCAGATCAGCTCAGATCCAGCTCAACTTAGCTGAGTCTAGCTCATCTTAGCTCCCATTAGTCCACAGGGAGCTCTAGCTACCTCAGCTGAGTTGACTGGAGTTCACCCCAGCTTAGGTTCAGCCACATCCAGCCCCACTCAACTCCAGCTAGCTGAAGATGACTTCATTCCAGCTCTCGGGGACTCAGCTTAGCTCAACTCAGTTAAGCTATGCTACCTTAGCTACCTCAACCAACTTGATCCTCCCCGGGAGCACCAGACCCAGCTCACTTTAGCTTGGCTTAGCAGCTAGCAAAGAACCAGCAAGCTAAGCCAGCTAGAGTAGCCCCATGCTAGCCTCTTCAGCAGCTACTAACTCCAGTTCAGCTCCAGATTCTTCATATCCAGCTCCTCTCCTCAAACCCTAGCACCCATTGCCTACTCCTCTACTCCACTACTAGCTAAGCTAGCTTAGCTTAGCTTAGCTTAGCTAGGCTCCACCTCCCTTGGCATTTACCACCTTAAAGCCCCACCTAACTAGCTCCACCAATTAACCCTAACCCTAAGTCTACTTTAGCTACCTAGTCAACCCTACTCTTGGAGCCAACCATAGGCACCCTTCCACCCCACTCCACCACCAAAAGACTCCACCATTTTGGCGCCAAAAACCACCATAACCACCTCCATTTTGGCACCACTTTTTCCCTCCAAAATCCCCTTCATCACCACCACATATCTCCCCTTAAATCCATCTCCACCATCCACCTAACCCCTCTTCTAGAAGACCCTAGGTTGGCACCAAAATGGTGGTATCTCTCCACCACCAAAAGCCACCAACACCACCATAACTACCACCCCTAGATGACCCTTGGGTTGGCGCCATTTATTCCTAGCCCTAGATCTCTATCCACCACCCAAAAGCCTATCCTAGCCCTCCATTAGAGGCCACGCCAACCACCCCCATCCACCTCTATAAAAACCAACCACCTACCACCATTTCTTCATCCTCCATTAGTGTTTTATTCTACCTATACCCACCTACACCTACGACCAAGAAGGAGTAGAGAAGAATATTAAGGGGGCACATCACCAGCCTCTTTGGTGCCTTCTTCTCTCCACTCTCTTATACTTGTGCCACTTATGAGAAGCTCATCATGGTCTCTAATTACCCCTGATTAAGTAGTCTTCCAAGTTAATTAGCTAGAAATATGTGAATATATGGGTTAATTATTAAATAAGAGATAAATAGTAAAGGACCTTAAAATAAGTTTAAAATGCTATATTATCATCCGATTAGTATTATTAATAATTTAATTAATAATTTGACTCAAAATATTATTAATAATTCATCTAATTAATGTGGTAACTAACTTAAGTATAATTTATACCTAAGTATGTAATAGCTTAAGTAACATTACTTAATTAAATAAATTAATCTAAAAAGGTCAAAAATGTAAATTCAAGGTCTAAATATAATAATTGTCTTATTTATAATCATATATAAAAAGTTTGAAAGGATTTAAATTAAAATAAACCTTGAAAACCTGAGTTTACATTTTAGTCATTAAATTGTATTTCAATTAGGTCCTTATTCTTCATTTAGCTCCTCAATTTTCACTACGAACAAGTCCCTGGAACTTCTTCTTCTCTCCTTCTTCAACCGTCTGGATGGCTGACGACAGGAGGTGCGTCCACCGTCTGATCACCGCTCATCCGACATCATTCCTTCCTCTCCAAGCTCCTGGAGCTTGTACTGACCATCTCCTTTTCATCCACCAGTCTGGATGATGCTAAAATCCTATTTTAGGGTTGGAGATAACCTCACCAGTGTTGGAGAAGATGCTGATGGTAAATCCACTCCTAGCCGCTTCTCCGTCCAGATTCTACCTCCATCCCAACCGCCACCACCTATAAATACCCCTCCACACCCTCGATTTTCCCCAAGTTAGCTCCCTTCCCTCTTCTTCACTGAGCTAACCCAATAGGCTACTCTAAAACTCTGGCGACCTTTCTCCACTTCATCTATCTTCCTCCATCCATCTTCGATAGCTCTGGATCTTCGTTGACGTCAGCCCAGTCTTTGACACAAGTGCTGACTAGGAGCTCCTCTACTTCACCTCACAATCGCCCGTTGGACTCTTTCGCCAACCCTCTGATTTCCTCCTCCATTATGAGCCATAGATGAAGATCTCTTAACCCCTTCGTCCAAGTAACAGTAGGCTAGGTAGGTAGATTTGCTAGGATAGTTAGTTAGGTAGATTAGGTAGCAGTAATGCAAGATTTCACATTCATCTTCCTCAACTCCGGCGAGCTCCTTGAGCTTGTCAGGAGCAATTCTTTTGTCCTTTTAAGCCACCGTTCACCTTCTCACACCTTCCATGAACATTTCTATAGCCTAATCGACTAAACCACCTTCACCTCCACCAACTACTCCTACTATCCATGGTAATAGTAGTTGAGCTATTTTCACCTTCACTGGGTCCTCCACCATCTATCCATTACCTAAGGGCCCTAATTCTCACTTTAATTTAAGCAATTACCCCCTATAACTTAAATGCCCAATTTTAATTAAGCTCCTGAGCTCGCTGTCAATGGCGGCTCAGGAGAAGTTTAAATCATTAATTATACACATATATACCATCGCAAATATCTGTTGACTTGTTTTCTCCACTCAATTGAGTGGGAAAACAAGTCCTGAGCTTAATCCAACTCAGAACTTGTCTAAAATGAATTCATTGTTTAATCTTCACTTTAATGAACAATTGATGAAATTAATTTTTTCCTGAGGTTCCTTGTGACCTCAAAAATCTTTTTGAATCATTAATGGCACAATTTCACATTATATGTACAGTTTCACCTTTTCATAGACTCATCGGAGCTTCGACGAGTCAAACAAGCTCTTCAACCTATTAAACCTAGTGTGAAGCTCCATATCAACAATTTGAGGTTTACTGATCATGCTGAGACACTTTAATTGAGGTTTTAGTGTCTGGAGTTTCTATTAGGTATTCATCTTCTCCAACTTCGACAAACTTGGAGATGTCTGATAGTTAGGTTTAAACCTTATTTGAAAGGTCTGAAAGCTTTAGAGACTTACCCTGATACCATTCCTATCAGTCAACCATTGTGAGAAACCTTGGTTTGTTCTGACGAACAAACTCCTTTAGAAGCTCAGGCGACAGGCCAGGAACCCTAGGAACCTTAGTTGAATCAACTTTCTAAGGGTTTGAATCTATTCCTGTGATTGAAGAGAAGATGTTTAAGGCTTTAATTCCCTTTGAAATGGCTAAACTCAGAAAGTCAAAATTCGAGGCTAATTGGTCAAACTAAAGTCTGATCCTTGGATTTTAGTTTCAATTAATCAAATTGAGTTTAAGTTGTTGCTGGGATGTTTGTGAATGATTTAGATAAGATTTGGATGAGCTCTGATCAACTATATGGTAGAATTTGGTTTCTTTCAGTTTGGGTTATTTTTTAACCCAAACTGGCGACAGTAGCTTTGCGATGAGATTTTAATGCATAATCACCCAGACAGATTCGTAACAACCTCTAGAGGTTGTTTAATTTGATTCATTAGGTATTTAACTGTCTGTTAGGACCTTTCAGAGTTTGAATTGAAGTTCCCTGGAGAAGCTTTTTAGCTTCTGTTTCTTCTTAAAGCTCCTGAGAGCTTATTACCTTCACCAACAGCCATGGAATCAACCTCTGAATCTCTTCAATACCCTATCTGGAAGTCAAAGTTCAGTCTTTGGACCTTAGAGTCAAAAATCCACTCTACAGGCCAGGTTGAACGTAGTAAAACGAGGACCTTCGCCCTTCAAATCGAAGAACTTAACCTCCCCTTAGTATCAAATTGATACTTCAATCGTGTAGAACATCTCAAGAGCTTTCCAGCAAGCTTTTATTTGCTTGGAATGGAGCTCGAGCTAGCTGGAATCAACATTTGAAATATGGACTGGGAGGGGGAAACTTAGTCCCACCTCAGTAGGACTGGAGCGGCCGCATGGGTATAAAACTTATTTGTGTTATGGGCATATCAGTCGACAGCGCACGATGCGAGGAAATGAACTGAGCATAATGGGCGTGCGAGTGTGGGCCCATGAGGGTGTGTGCATGGTCCTGGGAGGCCGTGAGCCGGATGAGCTCGAGACTATGCGAACCGAAAATAAATCGAACTAAATAAACCAAGCTTGGACCTAGTAGGGTCTGGTCCCACCCTGATGAGGGTGCTGTGTATCCTCGATCGATCCAAGCCGCCAATTAAAAACCTAATTTTTGGTTTAAATCGATAGACTGGTTTGGTTCAGAAGGTCTGCAAGGGCTCAGAAGGAAAGGATGCTAAGGCTCAGAAGAGAAGGAGAAGAAGCAAAGGAAAGGAAGAGAAGGAGAAGAAAGAGAGAGCTCGTAGAGAGAAAGGAAGGTTGAACAGGCAAGTGCTAAAGAGAAAAGGCAGAGAAGGAAGAAAAGAAAGAAAGAAAAGAAGACATGTGAAAGAAAGAGCTTGAGAAAGATTAAGGAAAAAGATTCAGAAGTAGATTAAGAAATAAGTAAAAAGAGAACGAAAGAGAAAAAGGTAAAAAAAGAAGAGAAAGAAAGAGGCTGAAGACAAAGAAGAGAAATTCATGGTACAATTTCTTGCATTTTTAATTCCATTTGAGTTTAATGTTGTAATAAGGCATATTTCCATTAGAATTACTTTTTCTTGCCTTAATCACTTGAAATAAAAAGAAATAAAGATGTTTACTTGTTGTTAAAGAAGATCATTTGTGTAAATATATTTTCTTATGGAATTTTGCATATTCTTTTTATTTGAAATCATTAAGAAAAATTCATGTTCTTAAAATAAATTCAATTATACTTTCTATAAGTAACTTAGACTTAATGGTGAATGCGAATTAAGTTATACCTCCCAGCGAACGACCTAGACTCAACCAGTTAAAAGAAATAAAATCTAAAATGTTAGGTTAACTTGACCCTATACTACTCAATCGACACAAATTCAAGTTGACCTAAGTTACTTTCTTCTGCACAAAATTAAGCACAATTAACTTAATTAACTATGTTGAGAAAGATAACTATCATTTAATGGCGCTATTGCTGGGGAGGCAACAATAATTATATTCTCCATTATTACTATTTTTAGTGTTTTGTACTAATTAGTTTTGTTTCTGTTTTGTTTTATCTTCTTTTCAGGTTTACCTCTGCGAGTAATCTCAAGAAAGAAGGTGGGTTTTCCTTTTCTATTTTCGAGTATACATACCATTGTAAGTATTCTTTCCTTAGTCTCTAGTTTAGTTTGAATTGTTGCATTTAGTTAGTAAAAAAATTTTAAAAAAATACAAAAATACATACTTCTTGACTAGCAGCAGCATGATATAGGCATACACTCTTAGGAGTGCATTTACCTGCTAGTACTTTATGATCTGACTCGGGAAGATTCCTACTATTTTTCTCACATCAACGGGAAAACACATGAAAAAAAATCACATAGATCCCTGTCTTGGAGATAATATCAAGACCACATATTCTTTGAAAATACTTAAAAAGTGGTCACTTTACTTCTTTTGATCATATTTTTGAAAAGACTAAGTAAAAAAAAGAGGATAATAAAAATTGTGACTTAAATCTGTTTGCAGAATGCATGTGGGTTTTATCGCTATCGTCTGTTGCATGCTATCACGCACATAGCGCGATCACTGGAGTCACACGAGTCTGAATTTTCTATCTCTCCTCTTTGCACCTCTTAGGGCTTTGGTGAAAGATCAACAAGTCTATCTCACTAGCCAGTAGTGAGCGGTCTCGATCATAGACCTTAGGCCTTTGAGCTTTAAGGATACACACTTGCGTAGACATGGGTTTAGGATGCATATTTTGATACTGATACTATACTTGTTTGCATCCAAAATATTTTGTGTATTCTTGGACTCTCTTCTTTCCTTTGAAGAAGAGAAAAATGTGCTTTTTTACGTTATTTTGCGAGTTTTGTTGCCTCTTATTTTTGGTGGTGTGAGTGTCCCTTTGCACATTTTTTTCATTTTATGCAAGGGAGGTGATCCTTGCATCCGCCTCTTGTAACTCCTTTGACAGGTACTCCTAAGCTGTTTGTAGCTAAGCAACCAATCAAATTCCCGTCTGATTCGTCTGTTTCTATGGATCAATTGCAAAATCAGAATCCCGAGATCCCTTCTTCTTCTGGTCAGGGGGAGATGCTGCCTTTTGACATTCATGAGGTGCTCCTGAACCAGAATCTTAGAATGCTTGAACAAAATCGCCAAATTAATCTTTTAACAACAGCTTTAAATAATTAACAGAATCTTCAAACCCATCCTCCACCTCAACCTAAGGCGGGTTTTGACCTTCCTAATTTACCGATTCCTCATCCTAGGCCTCTACTTCGAGACTACTATAATCCATCTAATGCACAAGTAGAGCCTAATGTTAGGATTCCCATTGGGGAAAATGACCCAGAACTGAAGCCAAACATTATAGGTCTAATCCCACATTTTTACGGATTTGCATCCGAGGATCCATTTCAACATATTGAAGATCTTAAAAATCTATCTCAAACTCTTGGACCTCGAAATCAAAATGGGGAAATCCTACTCATGAAGATGTTCTCTTTTAACCTTAAAGATAAAGCAGCATATTGGTATAGAACTATTGCAAGACCAATCTCAACTTGGGCTGAACTCGAATCTGCATTCTTGAAGAAATTCTTTCCTATTGGTTGCATGAATGCTTTAAGGCGAGCAATCACAAATTTCAATCAAAATCAAGGAGAACCAATGCATGATGCGTGGGAATTCTTTCATGAATTACAAAGGAAATGCCCACATCATGACATCCCTCATTGGCAACTAATGCATATCTTCTATTATGGATTGCAAGAAGGCATTCGCAATCTAGTCGATGCCTCTTGTGGAGGGAACTTTCTCAATCACGACGCAGAATCTGCTTCAAAATTATTTGAAGGGATGGTGGAGAACTCGATCAATAATGCATCCATGTCACAATTTACATGGGGCACGAATATAACACATCAAAATCTGCATAAGGGCATTCACGAGATCGGTAATCCATCCAGTTCAAAGGATTTGGAAATTATTGCAGAAAAATTGGACAAAGTTGACATCATGGCAAAGCATCTCGATGAGGTCCGAAATACTATGAAAACTCTTACACCTCTACTTGCTACGTAAAATCCCGCGCATTCACCTATTTTGGAAATTCCCATGGGGAGGGAATTTGTGAATAATCTAGATTCTAGAGATCCATCTTCCTTGGGTTTTCTATCTACTCCTGCACCAACCCAAGGTGGGACCTTTGTCCCACAATCTTTCCCACCCTTTTCCCCACCCTTTCCTATTGCAAAAAACACGCCATATCTTTTTGGTTTACACTCCATCCAGGAAAACATTCCAAGATCAAATCCTTATTCTAATACCTATAATCCTAGATGGAGAAGCCACCCAAATTTCTCTTGGGCTGATCAAAATCAAAGATCAAATTATCCAAATTAGACCCATCTAAACCCTCCTCCATTGCCTTCTCAGCAAACAAATGTGAGGCCTAATTCCATGAGTATGCAGAATTACTATGGGCCTTTAGAGATACGTAGCTCGATCAGATTTTGCGAGCTGTTACAGAGAGTCAGCAACAAAATGCTGAAGCTCTCGCTGAGATCCAAAGGCAATGTAAGGTAGAATTGGCTGATTTACGAAATCAGATCACGCTTTTGGCTGAATCTCGTCAGCCAACTACTCTTCCATCTCAGCTAATTCCGAATCCTAGGAATTTGCAAAACCCTAGGCAACATCAAGGCCATGTACTTTTCATTAATCAGGTCTTTGATTCTAATCAGAACTCATCCTCTGTACTTCCTGAAAGTAATCCACCAAACCTGCATCATCAACCTTTATTGTATCAAAATGACCCACATATTATTGAGAATCAGAATTGACTGTGCTAATCTTCTTAACTTGGTTGGAATCACTTCTTATATTGCCTCAATCTTTAATATTTTATATCTCAACCTAAATCAGATCTAATCTTCATGAGATTCACTCTTATTTTTCTATGATTTATATAGGAATCTGATTTTGGTTCTGCAAGATCTATTTTAGGCAATCTTAGGATGAGTTTTTACCGGGTGGTCTTATATGTTTTTCTATTTTTGAATCAATTCTTCCATAACTCTTTTGTTTTTACCATACATATTCTTTTTTAGGAGTTCTTTACTAGGGTTTACACCTAGCTGAAGGCGTAAAACTTAGCATTTTGTATAAAGTTATTTCCTGCTTTCTACAATTTTCTCTTCCTATACACTTTTCTGATTTTTCACTTCATCTTACACTGGTTACCTTCATTTAGTCCGATTGTCCACTCTAATCTTTGGTCAGACTTGAAATCGTCTGCACAGAAATCTTTGATCTCCTCTATCCGACTCCTTCCATCACCCCACACTAAATGAAGTGTAATATCTTTTCACCCTTCTTACAATGAGGACATTGTAAATCTTGGCTTAAGGGTGTGAAATGAAATTTTCACTTCAAGTGTATGTGTAGAGAAAATATATAAAAAAAATACATAAAAAATAAATACCCATGAACTTTTTTTAAAAAAAAATAGTAATACAAAAAATTCTAAAAATTTCAAAATAAAAAATATCATAAAAATTTAAAAAATTTTGAAAAATTAACAAAAATTGGAAAATTTTATAAAACATAAAAAACAAAAATATATAAATACAAAAATTTGGAAATTTGAAAATTTATAAAAATTATAATAAAAGGGGTATTTTCATCTATAATAAAGAAAAGAAGGAGGAAAAAAAATAATTAAGAGCTTGATCTTTCTTTTAGGTCAAAAACCCAAAAAAAAATTATTAAGAATGTATAGAGTATATGTATATATGATCATTAAATTCTTATTTATATTTTTACTTTTAACATTTTGTAAAAACACACTTTTATTTGCAAAATCTTAAAACAAGATTTTATTTGAATTAGAATCTTTAAACCTTAAAGCTTTGTTTTTCTATTCTTACCATGAAATTAAAAAACTAAGGTGTATTAAGTTTAAAACTTAAGTTTTGGAATTAAATTGTAACTTTTGAAGCAATTAGATTAAGTAATCCTTTTGCTTTTTCAATATTTGATTTTATCATAAAGTTAAGTAAAAATGCCAGATATTCAGAGTTAATTAAGTAGAGAGTTAGTAGAACCTTAGTCTTCAAATCTATCAGGCTATAGTTAGCTTAATCAACTTAAGGACATTTGGCTAGACTTGGTAATTTTTGTCTTGACAGATCCTATAGGAGGAAATTAAAAGTTTAAAGAACCTGAGAGTGAATGGCTTTGTTGTCCAAGCTCTAGTTTGAGAGCTAAGTAACCTAAACATTCAAAAAAATCACACACATAGAATTGTCTTGATGGCATATGAGAATGTGAAAACAAAGAGGTTAAGAGATCAATTCTAAATCCTCTTTAGTCCAAGGATTTCCGCAGGACAGTTCTTGAAAGGGTGAAGGATGTGCCACTCACCTAGAAAAAGGATTTGAAGAATAAAGTTAGTAAGAAAAATGAGAAGGGGAGAAAAATAAAAAAAATAAAATAAAATACCCTGCAGTTAAGTACCTCACTACAAATGGGTATGTATGCAGTTTTTCCATAAAAATAAAGCATCTCGATATAAATATATGCTACCCTTCTTTCCATTAAATAAAAGAACACCTCTCTACATATGGGTGTTCTAACCTATAGAAAAAGTTAAAAAAATATATGGAGATAAAAATTAGGAATAAGAGACCCAGTGGTCCACCAGGGAGATATACACAGAAAGTGTTGACCTCGGGATAGAAAACTGGTGAGGAGAAGGCAACCAAACCTGAGTAAGGCCAAGCCAAAGGCTTGAATTGGAATAATCTGGATTGGAAATTGATGTCTTAAGATATGGATTTTTGCAAATTTGGATGCCTCTAAGACAACTCTTTTCACAAAGCATGGATGTTTTAAAATCATAGCTACTGGACCTTGGTATTGGGCAATGAAGCCTAAGAATCGGGTTTTGAGGATTTACAGTTGAGACCTAAAGGAGAAGGACTGACAAAATCCTAGGTCTAGAATTTTGTCCTTAGTGCTGTAGGCTGGTAGATTAAAGTTTTACTACTCTAAGTTTAATTAATGATGAATATCTGGTTAATTTGCTTAAACTTAGATTGATAGAAATCAAATATCATAAATAAAGGATTAACTTAAGTCTATTGAGTTTTTGAGTTAAATTTTATTTTTCAACTCTTAGGTTTTGTTTTCTTAAAACACTTTGAATTCTAAGTTTTTTAGGGTTAAGAATGTTTACAAAGAATAAGTGATTTTTGAGATTCTAATTTTTGATACAATTCTTGTTAACAACTCTATTTTTAATAAAGTATGTTTTGAAGATGTTTTAAGTTAAGTCTAAGTGAGGAAATTTTCACAAAATGCTTTGTATATTAGTTATTTATATTAAATCTAAAAATTTTTTTCTAACCTAAGCTTTCCTCTACTTGGTTCTTATTTATATTAATTTAAACCCAAGTGCTTTAAATCATCATATTTTTAGTTAATTTTGCTAGGGACTAGCAAAACTTTGGCTTAGGGGTATGATGAGAAGCTCATCATGGTCTCTAATTACCCCTAATTAACTAGTCTTCCTAGTTAATTAGCTAGAAATATGTAAATATATGGGTTAATTATTAAATAAGGGATAAATAGTAAAGGACCTTAAAATAAATTTAAAATGCTATATTATCATCGATCGGTATTATTAATAATTTAATTAATAATTGGACTCAAAATATTATTAATAATTCAACTAATTAATGTGTTAACTAACTTAAGTATAATTTATACCTAAATATGTAATAACTTAAGTAACATTACGTAATTAAATAAATTAATTGGAAAAGGTCAAAAATGTAAATTCAAGGTCTAAATATAATAATTGTCTTATTTATAATCATATATAAAAAGTTCAAAAGGATTTAAATTAAAATAAACCTTGAAAACCTTAGTTTACATTTTAGTCCTTAAATTGTATTTCAATATGGTCCTTATTCTTCATTTAGGTCCTCTATTTTCACTACAAACAAGTCCCTGGAACTGTTCTTCTCAATTTCTTCAACCGTCTAGAAGGCTAACGACAGGAGGTTTAACGACCCGATTCCCGAGTCCTTACGAGACACGAGAACCGGACCGACTCGACTAATCCCAAGACATAGTCGTCAAATGAGGAAGTAACCAAAAAAGTAGTAAAATAAACTACATTCAGCATGAATATAACTAGCAGTAACAAAAATACAGCAATAAGAAAAGGAACTACTACAGGATGTACCACCACAACAGTAGAACAACATTTATAACATAACATGAACTACAAGTAAAGAAAAGTACAGAGAGTAACAAGAACTACTTACTACAGTGGAACAAAAAGGGCACAAAAGAATAGTGGTAACTCTACTGGACCCTACTCGGCCCAGCGTCCTCTGCAGCCGCTGACCCTGGCTGCTCAACACCTGGTCCTGAAATGTAACGAGTGTAACACATTAGCGAAATGCTGAGTAGAGTGGCAGCTAAACTAAAGAAGCAGTAAAGTATACAGTAGCTGTTTTATTTTCATTCTTCCTTTATTTATGTCTTTCTATTGTTTCACAATTTATCTATTTCTCAGATCCTTCACTTGATCTCGAATGTTCCTCGTGGGAACGATCTTGATTGCAGTCTTTTTTGAAGAGTAGAAGTAACACTTGGTGCTCTCCTGGCCGAGAGAGTCCCCCGTGGTGATCCTACTCTCAGTCAACCACCCCAAGGTCACTGACAGACGTAACGGTGACTACGGCACGCGTGGTAAATGCACAGGTAGCTATCCCGCACTGGCACGCGGTCAGTCGTTTTCGTTAACGGGTGCGCCCAAAGCACAGCACGGAACCAGTATAGGACAGAGCCCTCTCAGTAACAGGGGTCCAACCCCTCCACAGTAACGAAACAGGGGCCTTGCCCCTACACAGTCTGCGCACCCTCGCCTGACTACCCTGGTTTGCCCAGTGGGCCTAACAAGTTGGTGTAGGTGAGCTAGCAGAACCCCGGGGCCCGTGGGGTAGCTAGTACTTGCTCTACACTAGTAGCTCTCCTCGGTACTGTGTACATGAGGGCCAATAAGTCGGTACAAAGTGGCCAGACCTAACCCCGGGTCCCTGGGGCAGTTGGCTCCACTCTGCACTAAGCAGGTAACAGGTGCTTCCCCTGGCACTACGTACCCAAGAGACAACACACCTCCACATCTTTCCTTCTCAGTTCCATTTCATTCTCTTTCCAGGAGTTCTACTCCTAACTCCCCGTAGGGTTCCAACTCTTTTAACTCAGCACATTCAGGTTTCACCCTTTCAGTTTCACGTTCATACAACCCATATTCTCAATCATGTTCATTTATTCAAAACAGGCAGCTGTTAAATTAATTTACAGGCAGCTATTATTTTCTTTCCACAGTTTCCAAGACTGCAATATCTATATTCATTTCACTAGTTTTCCAGTCCTAGGATTCATGCTGTACCCTAGGATCTATCATTCAATCTAGTTTTTCAGCCCTAGGATTCATGCAATACCCTAGGATCTATCATTCAATCTGGTTTCTCATTCCTAGGATTCATGCAATGCCCTAGGTTCTATTAGTTGTTCCATTATTGTAACAAATTATGTTAATAATTTATAAAGCCACTCTACCAGCTACAACGGGAGTATTGGGGGCGTGGTCGGAAATCCCGTGCGCCTCCGCAACCCCCGAGACTGCAATGGAACGGGATCCTAACACAAGGATCAAACACAAGGAGTTTCTCAGAATAGTATATAATTACTGGAAACGGGTAGAGGATCTTATTCCGAAAAGAACGCAACTCGAAATGCGGAAAACAGACTCCGAACGGGCCCTAAACGGGTCGAAAACGACGAAATAGTCCAAAATCAGACGTTTGGAACCTCTTCCAGACGTCTTAAAATGTGGGTCAGATGGTACCTTTGTTCTGCGTAGTCTCTCAAATGTCAAGAAGCCTGCAGGGGTGTCTGGCCTAGTTCCCAGACATCCGATGGTCACCTCGGATGTCTGGAAGTCCTTCCCGTCGTCTGGCACTGCGGCCAGACGTCTGATTCGCGTTGGATGGCGAATCTCAGAACCTGCACGTACCCACTCCTTGTTCTCAGTACGAACGGTCGCAGAAAAGGAAGAAGGACGAAAATAACTCACTTTCCAGACGTCTGGACAGTCCTCCAGACGTCTTCACCTTCGTCTGGTTGGAAGCCCAGATGTCTGATTCTGGAAAAATTTTAAGAATCAGAGCTTGACTCGCTCTCCACCCGCGACGCACGACCGCGCCGCGCCTTGTCTGCCTGCTGCTCGAGCTGCAACAGCCCTCCAGCGACGCTCCACACCCGCGACTCCCCTGCCGGTCGGCTCTAGCTGCCCCGGCAAGCCCGAGCCCTCACGGTCGGGCGTCTCCTCCCTCACGTAACACCTCCTCCCGCAACTCGCCGCGGCTGCCGCTGCCGCCACTCGCTCACGCTCGCACTCTCGCACCGGCTGGAAGAAGTAGAAGGAAGCGGAGGAGATGAGAGTGAGGGGAGGGCGAGGGCCTTATAAGGTCGCGTGGGGAGAGAGAGAGAAAGCGCAGTCTGCGCCTACAGGAGGAGAGAGGGAAAAAGGGGGAAGGTGCGGCGGTTGCAGGTCTGCGTGCGCCTGCACGCAGATGTAGCCCCGCACGCCACAGAAAAATAGATCCCAGACATCTAGAAGGGGTTCTAGACGTCTGGTCAGACGTCTGGGCCACCTCCCAAACGTCTTAAAAAAAACATCTTGGAAGGCGTTCCTAACAATATAGCAAACTCAAAGAAAGTTTCATCCCCGAAACTTGAGCTAACTAGGGTGTGGGAAAAACTTCATATAAAAACATAACAAACTCAAAGAGGATCGAAGCCGGCCCGAAAGACGTACCTGCAAAGAGCTCCTGGTACCGCTCCCGCATTGCCACCTCAGGCTCCCAGGTAGCCTCCTCGTACCGCTGGCTCCTCCAAAGAACCTTCACCAGGGGTACTTGCTTTCGTCTCAAACTGCGGACGGCTCGGTCAAAAATCTGCACTAGCCGCTCGAGGTAGGTCAGGTCGTCACCCACCTTGACGCTCTCGTGACTCAGTACATGACTGGGATCGGCTATGTACTTCTGGAGGTTGGACACGTGGAACACGTCGTGCACACCAGAAAGCTGAGGAGGGAGGGCATGTCTGTAAGCAATGGGTCCAACCTGCTCCAGGACCTCAAAGGGCCCCATGAACCTCGGCGCAAGCTTCCCTCTCACCCCAAACCACTGTACGCCCTTCATGGGCGAAACACGAAGAAAGACGTGGTCCCCAACCTCGAACTGCACCTCTCTGCGCCTTCGATCCGCGTAGCTCTTTTGTCTGCTCCTGACAGTGTGGAGTCGCCTATGGATCTACTCGACTACCTCCTGACTCTGCCGGATCAACCTGGGGCCAACCTCCCACTTGGTCCCCACCTCAACCCAACTCAAGGGTGCTGTACACCTCCGTCCATACAGAGCCTCGTAGGGAGCCATGCCGATGCTCGAGTGATAGCTGTTGTTGTATGCAAACTCCTCTAGGGGCAGGTGCTCCTCCCAAGAGCCCCTCCAGTCCAGTACACAGGCACGCAAAAGGTCCTCAAGTGTCTGTAACGTGCGCTCAGACTGTCCGTCCATCTACGGGTGGTAAGCTGTACTAAACCTCAACCGCGTCCCCAGGGCCTGCTGAAACTCAGCCCAAAACTGGGACGTAAAGCGGGTATCCCGGTCGGATACGATTTCCTGCAGAACTCCGTGTAGTCGTACCACATCGCGGATATACCTCTCTGCCAACTGTGCTGGTCCCAAAGTGACTCGGATCGGCAAGAATCGTGCCGTCTTCGTCAGTCTATCCACAATTACCCAGACTGCATCGTGTCCTCACTGGGTAACAGGTAAACCCACCACCAAGTCCATGGTGGCACTGGAAGCGGCTGTAGCGGCCCTGCAGGCCTCTGATGCTTGGTTTTCACCTGCTGACACACTAAGCACTGCTGCACGAATTCACCCACATCCCGCTTCATCCCCCTCCACCAAAACTCATGTCTCAAGTCGTGGTACATCTTCGTGTTTCCGGGATGTATGGTGAATCTGGAACCGTGTGCCTCAGTCAGGAGCTCTCTCAACAGCTCCTCATCCCTGGGAACGCACAACCGTCCCCTCAGGCGTAGCACCTGGTCTGTGAAAGAGAAGTCCCCTGGGTCTCCTGATAGTACTCTATCGCGCAAGGACTGCAAGTACGGATCGGCCATCTGTCCTATGATGATGCGATCTATCAGCTCTGGCCTAGTCTGTCATGTCACAGTCACTGCCCCACAGTGCCCCCGTAACTCCATGGGTCGCCAACTGCCCACCTCCTCCAAGAGGCTCCAACTCTGTAACTGTAAACTTGCCAAGTGTGCGGGCGCCTTCCGGCTCAAGGCGTCAGCCACCACATTGGCCTTGCTCGGGTGATAGGAAATGCTACAGTCGTAGTCCTTCAGGAGCTCCAACCAACATCTTTGTCTCATGTTGAGCTCCTTCTGATCAAAAAGGTATCTGAGGCTCTTGTGATCTGTGAAAATCTCGAAGGTCTCACCGTACAAGTAGTGCCTCCAGGTCTTCAGCGCGAAGACGACAGCTGCCAACTCTAGGTCGTGGGTAGGGTAGGTATGCTCATGGGGCTTCAGTTGCCGCGAAGCGTAAGCGACAACGTGACCCCTCTGCATGAGCACACCTCCTAACCCCTGCAAGGAAGCATCCGTGTACACAACGAACCCGCCACTACTGTCAGGGATGGTGAGCACGGGAGCCGAAGTCAACCTCTCCTTCAGCTCCTGAAAGCACGCCTCACAGGCGTCTGTCCAAGTGAAGGGCACGTCCTTCCGGGTCAACTGTGTCATGGGACGCGCAATCTGTGAAAAGTATCTGATGAATTGTCTGTAATAGCCTGCCAGTCCCAGGAAACTGCGAATCTCAGTGACTGAACGCGGTCTCTCCCACCTGAGCACTGCCTCGACCTTGGTTGGGTCCACTGCCAAGCCATCTCCAGAGATCACATGACCTAAGAAGGTCACCTCCCTCAACCAGAACTCGCACTTGCTGTATTTGGCGTACAGCCTACGTCGTCTCAGTGTGTCCAGAACCATCTGCAAGTGCTGTCCATGCTGCGTCCGATCTCGAGAATAGATGAGTACATCATCAATGAATACCACCACAAACTGGTCCAAGTACGGTCTAAACACCCGATTCATCAGGTCCATGAAAGCAGCGGGGGCATTGGTCAACCCAAACGGCATGACCAAAAACTCGTAGTGTCCGTACCGGGTGCGGAAAGCTGTCTTGGAGATGTCGGTCTCCCTGATCCTCAACTGGTGGTATCTAGACCTCAAGTCGATCTTGGAGAACACCGTGGCACCCCGCAACTGGTCAAACAAGTCGTCGATCCTCGGCAGTGGATATCTGTTCTTGATGGTGACCCTATTCAGCTGTCAGTAGTCCACACAAAGGTGTAGGGTACCATCCTTCTTCTTCACAAATAGTACCGGGGCTCCCCAGGGAGACACACTAGGCATCATGAAACCCTTCTCCAAAAGATCCTGCAACTGAGACTTGAGCTCTCGTAGCTCAAGCGATGCCATCCTGTATGGCGCGGTGGAGATGGGGCTGGTCCTTGGTACTAGTGAGATCTCAAACTCGATCTCACGCTTGGGCGATAGTCCTGGTAACTCGTCTGGGAACACGTCAGGGTACTCTCTGACCACCGGGATGCTCTGGAAGTCTGCCACAGGGCTGGGCTCTGCCACCACACAAGCTAGGAAGCCCTCACACACCTAGCTCAAAAGTCTCGCCGCCCGAAGTGCCGAAATGCACCTAAAGCCTCCGTCCACTGGCTGTCCATGAAACTCGAAAGAAGGTCATGTAAACACATTTACACTACTTAAGATGTCTATTTATGCATGTTCTTAAGCATAAGATTGCATTTCATGATATAAATATTGCATTACATGCATCATCTTGCATTTAGAATAGTTTGAATAAAATGGAGGTTAATTGTCTCCTTTTATGTGCTTGGACAGGGCAAATATTTTATCAGGGCCTCGGATCAAAGATGCAACCGTATGGATGTGATCAGGGCGACGATTGGAGTTCAACGACTCCAAGATCGCCCTAATCAGGCATCCGTAGCATCAGATAGTGACCCAGGAACCCTAGAAGATCAAGGGCCAGGATGGTGTAAATCCGCACTTCATATGATAAATCCGACCGCACAAATGAATTTGGATCGACGATCGCAGTCCAACGACACAAAAATCAAGTCAATCCGACATCCGTGGCACCATCTACAACTTCCAGAAGATGGACGGCCAAGATAGCACCACGTGGCACCATCGCAGCCGCCCAAACGGTCGCCTGCACCTTGTGAAAGCCCCATGCCCAATCACTCTCCGCCGTTGGATCCTAATCCAACGGCTGTGGGCGCTCGCATTTAAAAATGCCCGCTCGACCATCCGCTTCCCATAGCGCAGCGGTTGAGTGTGCTATCGCGAGCGCGGGGCGTGGGTTCGAGCAGTGGCGAGGAGCGGTGGGCATGAGCAATTGGAGCATCAGATGGAGATTGGACAGCCGCGCACGCCCAATAGCGTCGACGCGTGATTGGACGCGCAATCGGACGCACAATCAGACGCGCACAGCGTGCGAGCGCGGACGCATCTTAAGCCGTCCGATCTGACGATCGGACGGCTGAAAAGCGCTGGATGTGTGTGGCCATTGAGGAGCGGGCAGCCGAGGAGGCGCGCGTGGGCGCAGAGGCGACGGCCACGTCGAGGCTTTAGTGATGGATTTATCCGTCACTAAAGACCCCTTATTTATTGTTTTGAAGTTGTAATGTCCATTTTGCCCCCACTCCTTGCAACTATAAAAGGAGACCCCCTCCATATGAAATTCTCATCCCTTCTTTCTCCTCTCTACCCCTCCAAAGCTTAAAAGAAGCTTGTCCCACACCCAGGATGCTTCTTGCGAGATAAAGTCCAATTTTCATTCCCCTTTGGAAGTGGATCCCGCGACGACGACGGCGTGCTGCTCCATTCCCGTTCTTCTGCTTCGTCCCCCTTCGTTCTCCTTCGTCTAGGCGTCGTCCCGTCCGGCTCATCCTCCAAGCAATCGTCGAGGAGGATAATTTCTCTCTCCCATTCTTATTTACAGCTTTTCTAGTGTAGAATTTTCTGCTTTATAGTGTAATTGATTTTTCCGCATTCTAGTGTAACTTTTATGAACTATTGAAATATTGAATGCATGTTCTCTTTCTCTCTCTCTCTCTCTCTCTCATAGTTTGATAGCTCCATTGTAATTATATCGCCTTGCTTAACAAAAATCCTAAAAAAAATATAATTGCGAATATAGATCAACGTAGCCTCCCTGTGTTCGACTTGGAATTATTTTCGGTATAAATTTTATTTGTTGAACACGAATTCTTCGCTTTCAAACTACAACGACAGGTTTTCCAAAAAAACCAAACATGTAAGCGTAGCGATTCGCGAAACACGTTCAACATTTTGGCGCCATTGCCGGGGAGGCAACGATTTTCGATCTTTTCTTCTCATTTCTTGCACTTTATTTGTTTTCTAACTAGCTTTCTCTTGTGTCTATTGTTTTGCAGAGACCTCCATCAAGGAATCAACAAGCGGTAGACTGGAGTAAAGTGCAGTTGAAGACAACTGTAAGTGCTCCCCCATTCTTTCCCCCTCCATAGATTTCATTCGCCACATTAAATCCAAATCCCAATTAACCTAGGTGTTTGCATAAATCCTAGGAATAGTTTGGTTGTTTGGATTTTCACTCACATTCATTCCACCCTCATTTATAAAAAAATAACAAAAAGATAATCTTGTGGGGTAATATTCAACAAACACATAACACACACCCACATTCAAGGCACTTGATCAACTTGATTTGTTTTCTACTCAACCGAGTTCTGATCTGTGGAGCAGGTACACACAAAGCAACACATAATAGAGTAGAAATCATTCTAGGTTAATCATCTTTGAGTGCCTAACTTAGTGGTGCATTTGTGGCTAGTTGTTTGAGTTGTTTGGGCTGCACCACTTTATTTAAAACCAACTCATCAAGTAGCTCCTCCTTAGGGTTTTCAATCTAGGTATATTCCAGGCACTCCACTTTCTTTCTGATTTTAAAGGAAAATAATTTTTCACCTGTGTTTTACAACTTGGTTTGCCTAGAAACTTGATTGCAATTCACCTAATTTGAAACCCTAAAAGCTACTTAAGCAAGATTTGAACACTAAAATTCACACATTATCAATAATCTTGCTTGAAAACCCTGGTTGTGCACACACACACAAATCAATCAATCATTAAGGGCACAACCCATTTAAAGGGCCCATCACATTCCAAAGCACATTCAAACCTAGCCCTAAATAAAATAGAGTAGACGTTGACCTTAAGGATTGGACTCACTCTTCAGAACTCAGAACGAGATTATTTTCGATTAGTCTATTTCTACTGTTCAATCTGATGTCTAGCTAGGGGAGTAGAGTCAAACGATCACGGCTAGGGGGTACACTAGGAACCGGAGGAACAAGCCGAAGGAAGAACCTTCTCCCCAGTCCCTCCTTCTAACTGGTTGGATTGAACAGACAGAAGTAGATCAAATCTTTTCTTTATCTCAGGACGGGTTTTGAGAGTATGTAGGTATGTAGGCTAACCCATTTAAGGACAGGTTTGATTGTTTGTATTGCAGGGCACCTTTCTTCCTCCCGAGTCTCATGAATCCTTCCACATATTTCACACATTCCCGCACTTTCCCTCCTGTTGTGAATTATCCTCAACATGACGATTATCCCAACTCGTATTATAATCAACCATCAGTTAGTTGGGATACTTCAGATTGGGGATACAATTCTGGACCCCCGTGTTTAGGGTCTAACCCTGAACACTTTGATTCTGATTTCTATCCTTCTCAGAGCTACATCGATTATAGATCGTCTTCCTTTCATGCACAACCTAATACGATCTACAATCAAGAAGGATACACCGATCCTTACCCATCCTCTGATTTCACTGCCTTTAGGTCATCACCATCTTTTCAACAATCTGAAATGACCTACTATCAGGAAGGGTATAACGAATCTCAATTCGTTAATTCCTCTGCATTGATGTTAAACCCGCCCAACCCTGAACCAACTCATTTGGTTTAGGTTAATCAGGTTCAAGATAAGGTTCTGGCTAACTTGAGGAATATCATACAATCTTTAGAAGTTCAGCCAATACCTTGCATTGAGAGATTTGAGCCCCTGATTGAAATGATTGATGATTTAAACAAGTCTTTGTTGGATTGGCTCCAGGATGTTAAGGATAAGAACCCGGGTGAGTTTCTACTTGGGAAATTAGCGAAATTGAGGATGAAATTCGTGGTTGCTTTGATTCAATCTTGGAATAATTCCCAGGATGAACCCTCTTCAGGAAAGCCAATGACAGAACCCGCTCAGGCACCTATTGGGGGGGACACGTGTTACGAGGCTGACCAGATTGAATTAAAACAACCAATGAAGGGTGATCTGATTTCTTCACCTGAGATCCCTAAGCCGAGTTACGAGGAAACGTTTGTCTCCTTGGAACAGAAAGTGACAAATGATTTTGGGACATACATTGATACAGATCCTGATGGTGAAGATTCAAGTTGCGAAGTCTCACGCGAGTTTTCTGAACATGATTTTTGTGAGACGAATGGGCTTGAGGAATCTGATAGATCAATTGATAGCCCAATAACTGAGGACACTGATCTTATTAGGGCACACATTACGGATCCAGAATCGCATTTTCTGGAGGAATCAATTCAATGCCGTGATTATCAGTTACACCCCGTTGAGCTTATTGATTCTAATTCTGAGATAATTAGACCCAAGTCAATTTTGATTCTGCCACATCATTTAGGCTTGAAGATTTCAGACGGGGTGATGAATATACAAGAGGTCCTGGAATTTGATATGCTGAATGAGGAGAATAGGAGCTAGGAAGTTCTGATTTGGGAAGTCAATTTTGGAGGAAATAGAAAATTGAGTCGAAGGGTTCCTTTTAAGCTGAAACCATCAAATCAGAACCATTACGACATTTGTTTCGAGGATGTCAAACCCAAGCACACATTCAACAATTATCCTTTTGAGCTTCAATTCTCTGTAACCCGACTTTTTGGTCTTGGGTTGCATCCTCAGAAATCGCAGGCCCGATCCCGCTTACATTCTGATTTTAGGTTTTGGGTAATTTTTATCCAGAACCTAAGATATTCTCGATTATGGGGTATGGGTCTGCACCACAATCTGGTCCACATCTGTGGACCTCTGCTGACAGGTCAGAGGATTCTTCTATTCATTCTAATTCTGACTTGCACTTGTGAATTCTTCATTTCTTTTCTTTGTATAGTGTGCCTAGTTGAAGGCACTAAACTCAGCACATATACAGTTCTTTTTAATTTTTCATCTCGTAGCGGACCTGACATTCACGCAATTTAGGTGCTTTCTTCGCTTTTCCACTCTGTTTTGTCTTTTTAATACAATGAGGACATTGCATTAGAAAGGCATGGGGGGGTGGATATTTATCTCTGAATTCATTCGTCAGCTCTGTAGATTTGTTTTATTTTGATTAAAAAAAAAATCAAAATTAGGAAAGAGAATTTGGGTTTAAGAAAGTTTTCAATCTTAGGAAAAACTATATTAAGATCTGAACACAAAGACCCTTTAGGTCTTTGAACTTAATCAGCCCATGTATCCATTAAAATGTGAATTTGTTTTTCGAGTTCTCGCCAACTTGAATTTTATTTTAATTGGAGTAAATAAGTTTGGGTGATAAGTACACGACTTATCAACCTGCCCTCTGATTTGAGGGAATTTTGAGTCTTAAGCATCTACACACTTTCTTTGCACTGACTCGTTGTTCGGTGATTCTAACGGAAATTGGGTAGCTAATGAACCTTCTAGGGTGATATGGCTGGCAAGTTATCGTGGGTAACAGCCCATAGGTAGGTTGTTCAGAACCCAGTCACTGGACCTTTCTTAGTTTGCTACCTTTAGGTAAATCTTAGACTAGGGAAGCCACCTACTTAAAAAAAAAAAAAAGAAAGGAGAAAAGAACAAAAAGAAATAAGCCACACTTTGCCGCATGAGTATGGCTGGCAAGTTGTCGGTGGTAACAGCTCATCGACCGGTTGTCCAGAACCCAGCTCAGAAATGCACCAAAAATTCCCAAAACACTTAGGAAGAAGTGGAGAAGTAGAATAAATCAGGGAGATATATATTGGATTCACCCTTGTGTTGACCCCTTAAAAAAAAAATAAAAAAAATAAAAGTAGCGAGAAAGCTACCGGTTGTAAAGATACACATTTAGATAGAATTCTGGTTAGGTCACCTAGAGGCGTAGAAATCCGAAGTCCGTTCTAATTGCCGGCCAATGAGTCTATTGCAATCACAATAAGATGCTTAAAGATTAGGGTTCTCATCAAATTTTGGGTGAGTTGAATGGCCGTAGAAAGCCACTCTTAAACCCAAAAATTTGAAAATAAAAAAAAATTAGAAAAGAGAAAAAGAAAATTTTCTTTTAATAAGGCGAGGGCTTGAAGCAGTCTACATTTTGGCTGATACCCGGACACTGTTGTGTCTTTGAAGGTTCAGGTCCTAAGTAGATAATTTCTTAATGATTGAAAAATAACTCAAGTCCAAATAATCTAACATAATTCTTTTATAAATAGCATATAGTTTTTGCTAGGGACTAGCAAAAGATAGGCATGGGGGTATGATGTAAACATATTTACACTACTTAAGATGTCTATTTATGCATGTTCTTAAGCATAGGATTGCATTTCATGATATAAATATTGCATTACATGCATCATCTTGCATTTAGAATAGCTTGAATAAAATGGAGGTTAATTGTCTCCTTTTCTGTGCTTGGATAGGGAAAATATTTTATCAGGTCCACGGATCAAAGATCCAACCATATGGATGTGATCAGGGCGACGATTGGAGTTCAACGACTCCAAGATCGCCCTAATCAGGCATCCGTAGCATCAGATAGTGACCCGGGAACCCTAGAAGATCAAGGGCCAGGATGGTGTAAATCCGCACTTCAGATGACAAATCCGACCGCACGGATGAATTCAGATCGACGATCGCAGTCCAACGACACAAAAATCAAGTCAATCCGACATCCATGGCACCATCTACAACTTCCAGAAGATGGACGGCCAAGATAGCGCCATGTGGCACCATCTCAGCCGCCCAAACGACCGCCTGCATCTTGTGAAAGCCCCACGCCCAATCACTCTCCGTCGTTGGATCTTAATCCAACGGCTGTGGGTGCTCGCATTTCAAAACGCCAGCTTGACCATCCGCGCCCCATAGCGCAGCGGTCGAGCGCGCTATCGCGAGCGTGGGGTGCGGGTTCGAGCCTTGGCGAGGAGCGGCGGGCGCGAGCAATTGGAGCATCGGATGGAGATCGAACGGCGCGATTGGATGCTTAATCGGACGCACAATCAGACGCGCGTAGCGCGCGGGCGAGGACGCATCTTAAGCCGTCCGATCTCGCGATCGGACAGTTGAAAAGCGCTGGACGTGCGCGGGCATTGATGAGCGGCCAGCCGAGGAGGCGCGCGTGGGCGCGGAGGCAATGGCCACGTCGAGGCTTTAGTGACGGATTTATCCGTCACTAAAGACCCCTTATTTATTGTTTTGAAGTTGTAATGTCCATTTTGCCCCCACACCTTGCAACTATAAAAGGAGACCCCCTCCATACGAAATTCTCATCCCTTCTTTCTCGTCTCTACCCCTCCAAAGCTCAAAAGAAGCTTGTCCCACACTCGGGATGCTTCTTGCGAGATAAAGTCCAATTTTCGTTCCCCTTCGGAAGAGGATCCTGCGACGACGACGGCGTGCTGCTCCGTTCCCGTTCTTCTACTTCGTCCTCCTTCGTCCTGCTTCGTTCTCCTTCGTCCAGGCGTCGTCCCGTCCGACTCGTCCTCCAAGCAGTCGTCGAGGAGGATAATTTCTCTCTCCCATTCTTATTTACAGCTTTTCTAGTGTAGAATTTCCTACTTTATAGTGTAATTGATTTTCCGCATTCTAGTGTAACTTTTATAAACTATTGAAATATTGAATGCATGTTCTCTTTCTCTCTCTCTCTCATAGTTGATATCTCCATTGTAATTATATCGCCTTGCTTAACAAAAATCCTAAAAAAAATATAATTGCGAATATAGATCAACGTAGCCTCCCTGTGTTCGACCCGGAATTATTTTCGGTATAAATTTTATTTGTTGAACATGAATTCTTCGCTTTCAAACTACAACGACAGGTTTTCCAAAAAAACTAAACACGTAAGCATAGCGATTCGCGAAACACGTTCAACAGAAGGCAACTCCGACATGGAGAAGACAATCTTCCTCTCAAAACAGTCTACCAAGGCGTGGTAAGCGAACAGCCAGTCCATCCCCAGAATTACACCAAAGTCCTCCATCTGTATCATAATTAGGTCAGCTGGCAGGCTATGTCCCCTGACGCTGACCTCGCAATCCGTGTACACCTCCTCAGCTACAAACAGCTGACCACTCGGACCACTGATTACTAACGGATTCTCTAACAGCATATAATCCTGGCCCAAACTAACTGCGAAACTGGCTACGACAAACGAGTGCGTAGCGCCGGAATCGAAAAGTGTGTAAACGAGCCTGCCGGAAACTGAAACCATACCTACCACCACCGAGCCCGAAGCTTTGGCATCCCTGTGTGTCAGGGCGTTGATACTCCCCTCAGCTCTAGGTGTGGACAAAGCAGCTACACTCTGCATCGGACGGGCAGGTGCTGGCCGGTACCCTCCTCGTGACTGCTGTCCTCCTCGCACCTGGGAACCGCGGCCTCCTGCGTGCCCTCCAGTGCTCTGCGCGGGAAGTGTCTACTAACCTCCTGCCCTAGACGGGCAGTCCCTCCTGATGTGGCCCGATTGGCCACACTGGTAACAGAGGGGAACCCGACTCCCGCTCTCAGTGGGTCCCTGCTGTCGGCTGGGCGGGGGTCCGATGCTGGAGACTGGCCTTTGTCGAGGGCCCCCAAAGGCCACTGATGGCCCTGCAAAACGTGACGGCTTTCCCACGGATGCCACGTGCCTCCTCTCTCACCGGCCCTGTGAAAAGTCTGGCTAAAAGGGCCTCTTCCGCCCGCCGTCAATGTCTCGCGCGGACGGGTTGGTCTCCTCGTAAATCATGGCTGCCTCCACCACCCTCGAAAACGTAGGCAGCTTCAGGGGTTTGACATACCCCTAAATCGCAGGCCGGAGCCCCTCGGTGAACCTCCAAAGGCCCTCCTCCTCAGTGGCTACCGCTGTCGCTGCAAAGCGGGACAGCTCCAGGAAACGCGTGCGGTACGCGCTCACGGTCATCATCCCTTGGCTGAGAGTGTGGAACTCCCGCTTCCTCTGGTCCTGCCACGTCTGGGAAAAGTACTGCTCGCAGAAGAGGGTGATGAACCGATCCCAGGTCGGCTCGTCCCTCTCCTGTCCCCAGACTGCCCTCCACCACCTGTGTGCCGCACCCTCCAGCTGGTACGTGGCAAAGGCCACGTGGCACTCCACTAGGGGGCGAAGGGTGTCGAAAATCTTCTCCAGCTACTCGAGCCAGTCCTCTGCCTCGGTCGGGTCCTCATCCCCCTTGAAGGAGGGGGGCTTCAGCTTCCGGAACTACCCGAAGAGCTCAGAGTGGCGCTGCAGTGGGGATGCTGGTGCACATCCAGGCAAAGGTGCCTCGTGCACAGAAGTGTTGGAGGAAGGTGGGGGCGGCGGCGGCCCATCCCCTCCCCCGTGTCCAGCGCCTTGTCCGTCGTGTGGTCCCACAGAGGACTCCCCATCCGCAACCCCAGGGTGAGGCGCTCGGGGCGGTGGGTGGAGCTCCTCTCGCACAATGTCCCGTATCAGCTGGGCGAGGTCCTGGGCTTGGACACCCGGGAGTAGTGGCTGGTCCACTGAAGCGTCAGCAATGGCACGCCCACCTCGCCAACCTCGTCCTCGGCCGCGCCCGCGGCCTGCCTCACCAGTCCCGCGACGAGGCATCTCATACAAGGAGATGCGAAACAAAATGGAACACGTCAATATGGAACGATACCTAACGAAAACGTCTAAGAGCTCATGTCAAAAGATATGTTGTGGTGGCTACTCTAGTTATAGACATGTGAATTGGTTATTTTCCAGTCAGTTGATTCACTTCTCGGGAGGACCTTGCTCTGATACCATCTTGTAATGACCCGATTCCCGAGTCCCTACGAGACACGAGAACCGGACCGACTCAACTAATCCCAAGACCTAGTCATCTAACGAGGAAGTAACCAAAAGAGTAGTAAAATAAACCACATTCAGCATGAATATAACTAGCAGTAACAAAAATACAGCAGTAAGAAAAGGAACTACTGCAGCATGTACCACCACAACAGTAGAACAACATTTATAACATAACATGAACTACAAGTAAAGAAAAGTACAGAGAGTAACAAGAACTACTCACTACAGTGGAACAAAAAGGGCACAAAAGAACAGTGGTAACTCTACTGGACCCTACTCGGCCCAGCGTCCTCTGCAGCCGTTGACCCTGGCTGCTCAACAGCTGGTCTTGAAAAGTAACGAGTGTAACACGTCAGCAAAATGCTGAGTAGAGTGGCAGCTAAACTAAAGAAGCAGTAAAGTGTACAGTAGCTGTTTTATTTTCTTTCTTCCTTTATTTACGTCTTTCTATTGTTTCACAATTTATCTATTTCTCAGATCCTTCACTTGATCTCGAATGTTCCTCGTGGGAACGATCTTGATTGCAGTCTTTTCCGAAGAGTAGAAGTAACACGTGGTGCTCTCCTGGCCGGGAGAGTCTTCCGTGGTGATCCTACTCTCAGTCAACCACCCCAAGGTCACTGACAGACGTAACGGTGACTACGGCACGTGCGGTAAACGCACGGGTAGCTACCCCGCACTGGCACGCGGTCAATCGTTTCCGTTAACGGGTGCGCCCAAAGCACAGCACGGAACCAGTATAGGGCAGAGCCCTCTCAGTAACAGGGGTCCAACCTCTCCACAGTAACGAAACAGGGGCCTTGCCCCTCCACAGTCCGCGCACCCTCGCTTGACTACCCTGGTTTGC
The DNA here is from genome assembly GCA_037157565.1 of Thalassia testudinum. Lineage (NCBI taxonomy): Eukaryota > Viridiplantae > Streptophyta > Magnoliopsida > Alismatales > Hydrocharitaceae > Thalassia > Thalassia testudinum. Next base: position 108,338,485 of record JAZHRO010000036.1, on the reverse strand, counting down.
CCAGTGGGCCTAACAAGTCGGTGTAGGTGACCTAGTAGAACCCCGGGGCCCGTGCGGTTGCTAGTACTCGCTCTACACTAGTAGCTCTCCTCGGTACTGTGTACACGAGGGCCAACAAGTCGGTACAAAGTGGCCAGACCTAACCCCAGGTCCCTGGGGCGGCTGGCTCCGCTCTGCACTAAGCAGGCACCAGGTGCTTCCCCTGGCACTACGTACCCAAGAGACAACACACCTCCACATCTTTCCTTCTCAGTTCCATTTCATTCTCTTTCCAGGAGTTCTACTCCTAACTCCCTGTAGGGTTCCAGCTCTTTTAACTCAGCACATTCAGGTTTCACCCTTTCAGTTTCACGTTCATACAACCCATATTCTCAATCATGTTCATTTATTCATAACAGGCAGCTGTTAAATCAATTTACAGGCAGCTATTATTTCCTTTCCACAGTTTCCAAGACTACAATATCTATATTCATTTCACTAGTTTTCCAGTCCTAGGATTCATGCTGTACCCTAGGATTTATCATTCAATCTAGTTTTCCAGCCCTAGGATTCATGCAATACCCTAAGATCTATCATTCAATCTGGTTTCTCATTCCTAGGATTCATGCAATGCCCTAGGTTCTATTAGTTGTTCCATAATTATAACAAATTATGTCAATAATTTCTAAAGCCACTCTACCAGCTACAACGGGAGTACTGGGGGCATGGTCGGAAATCCCGCACGCCTCCGCAACCCCTGAGACTACAATGGAACGAGGTGCTAACACAAGGATCAAACACAAGGATTTTCTCAGAACAGTATATAATTACTGGAAATAGGTAGAGGATCTTATTCCGAAAAGAACGCAACTTGAAATGCGGAAAACGGACTCCGAACGACCCTAAACGGGTCAAAAACGACGAAACAGTCCAAAATCAGACGTCTGGAACCTCTTCCAGACGTCTTAAAATGTGGGTCAGATGGTACCTTTGTTCTGCGTAGTCTCTCAGATGTCCAGAAGCCTGCAGGGGCATCTGGCCTATTTCCCAGACGTCCGATGGTCACCCCGGACGTCTGGAAGTCCTTCCCGTTGTCTGGCACTGCGGCCAGACGACTGATTTGCGTTGGATGACGAATCTCAGAACCTGCACGTACCCACTCCTCGTTCCCAGTACGGACGGTCGCAGAAAAGGAAGAAGGATGAAAATAACTCACTTGCCAGACATCTGGACAGTCCTCCAGACGTCTTCACCGTCGTCTGGTTGGAAGCCCAGACGTCTGATTCTAGAAAAATTTCCAGAATCAGAGCTCGACTCGCTCTCCGCCCGCGACGCACGGCCGCGCCGCACCTTGTCCGCCTACTGCTCAAGCTGCAGCAGCCCTCCAGCGATGCTCCACGCCCGCGGCTCCCCCTCCGGCCGGCTCTAGTTGCCCCGGCAAGCTCGAGCCCTCACGGTCGGGCGTCTCCTCCCTCGCGCAACACCTCCTCCCACAACTCGCCGCGGCCAGCGCTGCCGCTCGCTCGCTCGCGCTCGCACTCTCGCACCAGCTGGAAGAAGAAGAAGGAAGCGGAGGAGATGAGAGTGAGGGAGAGGTCGAGGGCCTTATAAGTCCGCGCGGGGAGAGAGAGAGAGCGCAGTCTGCGCCTGCAGGAGGAGAGAGGGAAAAGGGGGGAAGGTGCGGCAGACGCAGCCCCTCACGCCACAGAAAAATAGATCCCAGATGTCTAGAAGGGGTTCTAGACGTCTGGTCGGACGTCTCGGCCACCTCCCAGAGGTCTTAAAAAAAACATCTTGGAAGGCGTTCGTAACAGGAGGTGCATCCACCGTTCGATCACCGCTTATCCAACGTCATTTCTTCCTCTCCAAGCTCCTGCAGCTTGTGCTCACCATCTCCTTTTCATCCACCGGTCTGGATGGTGCCAAAATCCTAATTTAGGGTTGGAGATAACCTCACTAGCGTCGAAGAAGACGCCGGTGGTCACTCCACTCCTAGTCGCTTCTCTGTCCAGATTCCACCTCCATCTCGGACGCCACCACCAATAAATACCCCTCCACACCCTCAATTTTCACCAAGATAGCTCCCTTCCCTCTTCTTCACTGAGCTAACCCGATAGGCTATTCTCTCTAAAACTTCAATGACCTTTCTCCGCTTCATCCGTCTTCCTCCATCCATCTTCGATAGCTCTGGATCTCCACCGACATCAGCCCAGTCTTCTGACACAAGTGCTGACTACGAGCTCCTCTGCATCACCTCACAACTGCCCGCCAGACTCTTTTGCCAACCCTCTGATTTCCTCCTCCATTATGAGCCATCGACGGAGATCTCTGATCCCCTTCATCCAGGTAACAATAGGTTAGGTAGGTATATTAATTAGGATAGTTAGGTAGATTAGGTAGCTGTAATGCTAGATTTCACATTCGTCTTCCTCAACTCCGGCGAGCTCCTTGAGCTTGTCAGGAGCAATTCTTTTCTCTTCTTAAGTCACCGTTCACCTTCTCACACCTTCCATGAACATTTCTATAGTCCTTAATTACTCAATTGATCATCTAATCGACTAAACCACCTTCACATCCACCAACTACTCCTACTGTCCATGCCAGCAGTAGTTGAGCTATTTCCACCTTCACTGGGTCCTCCACCATCTATCCATTACCTAAGGGCCCTAATTCCCACTTTAATTTATGTAATTACCTCCTATAACTTAAACGCCCAATTTTAATTAAGCTCCTGAGCTCGCTATCAATGGCAGCTCAGGAGAAGTTTAAATCATTAATTATACATGTATATACCATCGCAAATATCTGTTGACTTGTTTTCTCCACTCAATTGAGTGGGAAAACAAGTCCTGAGCTTAATCCAACTCAGAACTTGTCTAAAATGAATTCATTGTTTAATCATCACTTTAATGAACAATTGATGAAATTAATTTATTCCTGAGGTTCCTTGTGACCTCAAGAAGCTTTTTGAATCATTAATGGCACAATTTCACATTATATGTACAGTTTCACCTTTTTCTATCTGTTCCTATCAGTCAACCATTGTGAGAAACCTTGGTTTGTCCTGACGAACAAACTCCTTTAAAAGCTCAGGCGACAGGCCTGGAACCCTGGGAACCTTAGTTGAATCATCTTTCTAAGGGTTTGAATCTGTTCCTGTGATTAAAGAGAAGATGTTTAAGTCTTTAATTCCCTTTGAAATGGCTAAACTCAGAAAGTCAAAATTCGAGGCTAATTGGTTAAACTAAAGTCTGATCCTTGGATTTTGGATTCAATTAGTCAAATTGAGGAGTTTAAGTTGTTGCTGGGATGCTTGTGAATGATTTAGATAAGATTTGGATGAGCTTTGATCAACTATATGGTAGAATTTGGTTTCTTTCAGTTTGGGTTGGTTTTGAACCCAAACTAGCGATAGTAGCTTTGCAATGAGATTTTAATGCATAATCTGCCTAGACAGATTCGTAACAACCTCTAAAGGTTGTTTAATTTGATTCATTAAGTCTTTAGCTGTTTGTTAGGACCTTTCAGAGTTTGAATTGAAGTTCCCTAGAGAAGCTTTTTAGATTCTGTTCCTTCTTAAAGCTCCTGAGAGCTTATTACCTTCACCAACAGCCACAGAATCAACCTCTGAATCTCTTCAATACCCTATCTGGAAGTCAAAGTCCAGTCTTTGGACCTTAGAGTCAAAAATCCACTCTACAGGCCAGTTTGAACATGGTAAACCCAGGACCTTCCCCCTTCAAATCAAAGAACTTAACCTCCCTTGAGTATCAAATTGATACTTCAATCATGTAGAACATCTCAAGAGCTTTCCAGCAAGCTTTTATTTGCTTGGAACGGAGCTCTGAGCTGGCTGGAATCGACATTTGAAATTTGGACTGGGAAGGGGAAACTTAGTCCCACCTCGGTAGGACTAGAGCGGTCGCATGGGTATGAAACTTATTTGTGTTATGGGCATATCAATTGATAGCACACGGTGCAAGGAAACGAACTGAGCATAATGGGCATGTGAGTGTGGGGCCGTGAGGGCATGTGCATGGGCCTGGGAGGCTGTGAGCCAGATGGGCTCGAGACTATGCAAACCGGAAATAAATCAAACTAAATAAACCAGGCTTGGACCTAGTAGGGTTTGGTCCTACCCTTAGAAGGGTGCTGTGTATCCTCGACCGGTCTAAGCTGCCAATTAAAAACCTATTTTTTGGTTTAAATAGATAGACTGGTTCAGTTCAGAAGGTTTGCAAGGGCTCAGAAGGAAAGGATTCTAAGGCTCAGAAGAGAAGGAGAAGAAGCAAAGGAAAGGAAGAGAAGGAGAAGAAAGAGAGAGCTCGTAGAGAGAAAGGAAGGTTGAACAGGCAAGTGCCAAAGAGAAAAGGTAGAGAAGGAAGAAAAGAAAGAAAGAAAAGAAGACATGTAAAAGAAAGAGCTCGAGAAAGATTAAGGAAAAAGATTAAGAAGAAGATTAAGAAATAAGTAAAAAGAGAAAGAAAGAGAAAAAGGTAAAAGAAGAATAAGAGAAAGAAAGAGACTGAAGACAAAGAAGAGAAATTCATGGTTCAATATCTTGCATTTTTAATTCCTTTTGAGTTTAATGTTGTAATAAGGCATATTTTCATTAGAATTACTTTTTCTTGCCTTAATCACTTGAAATAAAAAAGAAATAAACATGTTTACTTGTTGTTAAAGAAGATCATTTGTGTAAATGTGTTTCTTATGGAATTTTGCATATTCTTTTTATTTAAAATCATTAAGCAAAATCCATGTTCTTGAAATAAATTTAATTATACTTTCTATAAGTAGCTTAGACTTAATGGTGAATTCTAATTAAGTTATACCTCCCAGCGAACGACCTGGACTCAACCAGTTAAAAGAAATAAAATCTAAAATGTTAGGTTAACTTGACCCTATACTACTCAATCGACACAAATTCAAGTTGACCTAAGTTACTTTCTTCCGCACATAATTAAGCATAATTAACTTAATTAACTGTGTTGAGAAAGATAACCATCCGCCAAGGAGGAGAGCCATTTTACTTCATGGAGGATATCTAGGCAAAGGAGAAGGACCTAGGGTGGACATCCATCCTTGGAGGAGGAGAATTGAAGGTGGTAGCTTCCACCTTGGAGGACACCATCTTGGAGGAGCATAGCAAGGAAGGAGTTGGAGGACTCTTTTCAAGCCCAAGAGCTCCCAGGCTTAGAGCAAGAAGCCATCATCTTCTTTACCATTTCATTTAGAGGATTTGTGTTTTTATCTTCTTGCATTTCAAGTAGATTAGAAGCTTTCCTCTATGAGTTTTGTGTAGAACAAGTTCATTTTAATTCAAGTTTCCTTCTTTCAATTTTTGTTGCATAGCTTTTTACAATTTTTTCCTAGCATTTTTTTCACTCCTCTCCCTAATTATTCTAGGCCTCCACGTGCCTAGGGTGAGCTTAGGGAGAGGCTCTACTTGTCACCTTAACGTTAGCTTTATTGAAATGGGTTTTAGTTATTTTCTCGCTACCAACAAAATCTCGCATGTTGCTGCTATTTCACAATCATAAAAACTATATATTCAAAGCATCAAAAAGAAAGTTGAGTTCCATCTTTAAAGCAAGGGATTTTGATTTGCAAACTTGCCTCCTTGGATGACCCTTGATACCCCACTATCTAAGTCTTATAAATTTTTAAAGCGAATCCATTTTTGTGCGTTGCAACAACTTAAAACCCTAATTTAACAAACCGTGCAAAAACACGATCACTTTTTGGCGTTGTTGCCAGGGAGGCACGGCTTTTCTTAATCATTTTTTCTCTTGCTTGAAGTGGATCTCATCCCCTTCTCTTTCTTTTCTCTAGTGTGTGCAGGAACTACAGCGGGAAAGCAGGAATTAGAAGTGAAAGCTCAAAGTTCCTTGTCGTCCCACGAACATTCAGGTTGGTTCTTCTTACTTGCCACACCTAACCTAAAAAACTACCAAAGTACACTCAACTTGGATTTCATGACCCTAAACAACTTAATTAAGTGGAGTGGTGCATTTTAAAACCCAGTGATTGCTTATTTGCACCATTAACACCACTCCATTTCTAGTATTGGTGTTCTGCTTTTTCGGATCCAGACTTCTATCTGGATTTGAAAAATCAATTCCAACCACCAGAGGCCTCCTAAAATCTTGAAATTTTACACAGCGATTCCAAATCAAGTTGGAAACATCTGTTCCAAATTTCAGAATAATTGAATTTGTATTTAATTTTTTAAAATTCATGGACTGCATAGGGTTCACACCTTCTGATCTTCCTATTTTGCTATTGTCCATGAATTTTTAGAAATTTTGCGCTCATCCAATTTTTGTGAAATTTAGCTTCACGGAATCCTTGTAAAATTTTACACATCATATAAATTCAAAAAAATTTTCTGATGTCGGTGGTAATAATGAAAGGTCCAAAATACCCACAGATATCATTTCTGGACTTTGACACCAGTATAAATAAAAATTCAAAAAAATTATCAAACAAATTCTTAAAATCTTAAAAAAATTATTTTTGGAATCCTTGTTTGATTTTCTTCAAACTAGTGGTGTTGTTTGACTTGTTTGGACCACTATTTAATACAAAAAGCCTAAAAATAATTCATTGGTAGTAATTTTCTGTCTTAGTGACAATTAGCTTTGGGTTTCTTTCTTTCTTTTTTTAGAGACTCACATTAAAGGAAATTGACCATCACCAATACAACTTATTTTTCCTTTGATTGTGGAGTTTCAAAACTTATTTGAAAATTTAAAAAGAGACCTTAAAACACATCTAATTAAATCAAATCCTAAAAGACAAAAATATAAGAAATTGTGTGATAACTTGCTTTTTAATTAGAATCACTTTTCAATTCTTGCACACACAAAAAAAAAAAATGAAATAACAGGGCAACAACCAATCAACGCCCTCCCATTCCGTGTGTACTTTAGTATCCTAGCCCTAACTAAAATTCGTAATAATTTGACCCCTAAGGTTTCATCAATTTAGGCTTGCTATATAGGACTTAAGTTCTCTAGTTAATACCAATTATGTCATCTATTTCTGGTGTTCAGGCTGAGGGGCCATGTCAAATGACCAGGCGCGGGTTTGTACAAGCACTTGGGGATTTTACTGGGAAACGCTTGGGCCCAAACCTCCCCTTAACCAACTTGGTTAGATTTGTTGACAGAACGAGTGTTCACTGTTGATTACTTATTTCCTAGGTAGACCAAGTCTTAGGTTAATTTCTAGGGAGTCATAAGTAAGTTAGGTCTAGAATTTGATTGCTTGTATGCACACTTCTCTCATCTCCATCTCGTCTCCTCCCCTCCCATTCTTCCATTTTATGAACGGGCGATGGTCTCAAAATCCGCACTTGAAAGGACCATTTAATTTCTCCTCCCGCAGAAAAAGACCACTTTTTCTATCTTTTTCTTCTTCTAAAAATATGGAAAATCAACAAAACAGGTTTACTAACCCTTCCACTTCCACCTCTAATCCCACCTCTAACCCCACTAATAATCCTAATTTTGACCCTTCCACCCACAACCCCCCCACCTTTGACTTCCCACACTTGGAGCTCCCTAATCTTGATTTGCCTCAATCACAACATCAAGGCCCCCTGCCTGATCTTTTAACAATGATGGCTGAGCAGATTGCTAAATTAAATTCCAATCAACAAACATTGACTAGGAACATCCAAAACCTAGCCAATCAAAGGCCAAACCCACCACCTCGTCAGCAGCCTGTTATTCCTCTCAAAGATTTTTATGATCTGTCTTATTTTGAGGAACTACCAGGGGTGGTCATACCAAAGGGGGACTTTGAGATCAAAACAGTAGTCTTGAACCTGATTAAGCACTTCCATGGCCTTCTTAGGGAAGACCCTTTCAGCCACCTTGAAGAGCTGACTCCTCTTGCGCAAACAACCCATTCCTGAAATGTGCAAGAAGACCTATGGCTGATGCGACTATTTCCATTATCACTTAAGGATAAGGCTGCTTATTGGTTTAAGACCATTGGCCGACCCATGACAACTTGGCCTCAGCTCAAGAGCACCTTCCTCAAGAAATTCTTTCCCAAAAGTCGTACTAATTCATTACGAAGGTCCATTACGACCTTCCAACATAAATCTCGTAAAAGTTTCCATGACTCTTGGGAGAGATTCCAAGATCTTTTAAGAAGTTGTCCGCACCATGAGATTTCTTTTTGGCAGCTCATGCAGGTATTCTATAATGGTTTAGAAGATCAACTTCAACACTTTGTCGATGCCTCACGTGGCGGCAACTTCTTAAATAAGGATGCTGAGAGTGCTTATGATCTTTTTGATGAAATGAGTGAAAACTCATTTAATCAAGCTTCCATGAACACATTTGGCAGAACTCAAAACCTACAGTTCGGTGTTCATGAAGTAGGCACTCAATCTATCCCTGTCACCCAAGACGATCTTCAAATGATCGCTCAAAAACTCGACCAGATGCATATTAATCAAAAGAAAATTGAGGAAAAACTTGCCACATCAACCCAAGATTCACACAATCCACACCTAACCCAACCTAACCTTCCACGAAGAGAAAATTTGCACAATCTCACCACTACCCCTACTGATTATTACCAATATTCGGAGACTATCTATGATTCTTTGAGGAATTACAACTATCCTGATCTTAACCCCACTCAAAATATTTCTACCATCTAGAAGCCCTTTAAAAATTCTTCCAATTGGAAAAATTACCCGAACTACTCCTGGAATAATCAGGTTCCTTCTCAACTAAATCATTTTAATGGGTATGGGTCGAATCCAACCTTTCATCCTGGGCCATCCCAACATGACATCAATGCCCAGATGATGAGAACCCTGTAGGACATGCAGACAAAAATGATGGAAGTAACTTGCACCATCACAAATCTGAACAATCAGATTAGGGTTACTCCCACTCAAAGATCTGCAGGACATCTTCCGTCCCAACCCATGCCCAACCCTAATCACTGAAGGAACCAATATCCGAGCAGAAATCCACACTACCTAAATCAGCCTCCTACTAATCCACCATCTCAGCAACCTCCTAGGTTTCCACAACTGTAGCCCTCCCCACCTCCTCCAAATAATAATCTGACTGCACATGCAGTTACGTTGAGTAGTGGGAAAACCACCACTAATCCTGGGCCTTCACACAAACCTAGTGAAATCCCCATCACTGTTCAAATTGACTCCCCATGTCTCCATCAGGAAGAAAAAGAAATACAAAAGTCTCAAGACACGATTCCTATCCCTTTTCCATAAGCTCTCCACCCCACCACCAATAGAAAAAAGAAATCTGAGCCCACCAAAGAAGAACTCATGGATCTATTTGGGTAAGTTCAAATCAATATTCCTCTCCTAGATGCAATCAAATATATACCTGCCTATGCCAAATTTTTGAAGGAGATCTGTACTCCTAAAAGATAGGCCAAAAATCTAGGACAGGTACATCTTTCAGAGACAGTAAGCTCTGTCATACAGAGCAAGCTACCTCCTAAGATGAAAGATTCCGGGGCACCATTAATTTCAGTGATTATTGATGATACTACCTTTGATTGCACCCTCCTTGATCCTGGTGCCTCAGTTAATATCATTCCCACGATTTTATTTGAAGAGTTTCAGATCGGTGAATTAAAACTCGTTGAGGTTACCCTGCAATTAGCCGACCGATCTACAATCAAACCTCGTGGGATTGTCGAGGATGTTTTGGTCAAGGTCCAGGATTGTGTCTCAGGTGCAGACTTCTGGTCCTTGACATTAAGTTACCTGAATCATTACTGGATGCCCCAATAATCCTTGGACGACCTTTTTTGGCCACTACAAAGGAAAATATCAATTGCCACACAGGCAAAAGCGACTGACTCGATCATGTTTTAACAGTTATTGCATCGTAGTATAGGTGATCAAGCGTCGTCAACAAAAAAAAGTTTTTATTACTCGAAAACCAGAGTATCCGAGGTAAAACACAGGAAGCAATCGGAATTTACTACTAATCTCAATGTAATTGAACACTTTAATTACTCAAAACTTTAATTTAAATGTAAATGCATGAGTTTGAAAAGCAATTATGGTAAAAAGAAAGAATTGGACGTCTGATCATGAGATCAGACGTCTTAAAAGTGTTTTCCCTTCTTTGATTATTCTTCTTCTTCTGATCTTGCTTTCTTTCTTCTGCAGTCTTCCTCCTTACTTCTTTCTTCTTCCTGTGTTGGCCTTCTTCTTCTTTCTCTACAGTCTCTCTTCTTCCTTGTCTTCTCTCTTCTGTGAAGGCTTCTTCTTCCTTGGTCTTCTGTCTCTTCTCTACAGCCTTTCTTCTTCTTCTGCTTTGCTCAGTCTCTTCTTCAGAGTTTCTTCTTCTTCTGCTCCTTCTCTTCTCCTTCTTCTTCTTTTCTCCTTCCTACGGCTAAGTCTCTTCTCTTCAACTCTTAGCTTGCCTGCACAAGGAGCAAAACCTACCCCTTTCCCTCTACCGGCATGTCTCTCTCTCTCTCTTTGCAAATCGCTCTCAGGACGCTCTCCCAGAGCCGCGGTTAATCGAGTCGGGCTTCGCATCCAAGACCAGGCGCACCGGCATGAGGGTGATGTGCGAGGTGTGCTCAAATAGGGTCGGGTCGGATCCCGCCAGATCCACGAGATGAAGCCGCGGACGAGGCGAGCGTGCGTTGGGTGAGGGACCTCACCCCTGTGCGTTCGGAGGTGATAAGCATATAACACAAAATCAATTTAAAGTATACCTGGGCGTTGTAGATTGCCGATGTGGGACTATTAGTCCTGCCCCGCTCTCGCGCGCACCCGCAGAACCTTCGTGCAATTGCCACAACTGTGGCCTCTGTTGGCGTTGATTTCTGGAGCAACGATCTTCGTGAGACCTGCCCCAATGCGCAGCACCTGAAGCCTGGACGTCTTGAAGCCTGGAGCGAGCTTGGAGCTTCTTCAACTGTCATCAATGGCGACTGCAGCTCTGATCCTGTAGTGCATGAATACGGCCTATTGGCCTAATCAAACCACCTGCAGACCTTCACCGTGGCACGGCGAAGGTGATGCGACGTGTAGCGGGTCGCGGGGCGGCCTAGGCGTGCGTGCCTAGGTCGACCTGTGACTGGTGGTGTGGGTGTGTTCAGGGGGTTGTGGTGGAGGCGTAGAGGGATGGTGGATGGGCGGAGGTTGCTCGGTGAGGTGAGGCGGAGCCTCTGAGTTGGTCGGCGAGTCGTGCGGAAGTGTGGAGCGACGGGGGCGACTCGTCGGAGGTTGGTCGGAGGCGAGGAAGGTGAAGGTGGACGGTAGCGGTCGAGGGGTCGATTGAGTGAAATACAGTGAGGAAAAGAAAGAGGGGATAGAGGGGAGTGATTTTAACCTACTTAAAGGGACGAAAGGGGCGGAGAGGCGGACGACTGTACCTGCTATAGCTGGAGAAGAAGATGCCCAGTGGGGGAGGACGGCGGCGACGACGGGTCTAAGGCAGCGTGCGCGGGTATTGCGTAACGAGGAGGAGAATCAAGAAGAAGTCTCTGCCACTGGTTTTGTGGCAGAGCGAAGAGGAAAGGAAAGGGTGCATGCCGGAGCTTGCTGGGTACCTTGGCCGGGAAGGAAGAGACGAATCTGAGGTGAAACCCCGGGCAGGTCGAGCTGAAAATGAGCGGCCGGGTTTGGGGGTTCTTTTATAGGCATCGGGTCGTGTGTTCAGAGCTTGGAGGGCACGCCTTCATCTCCGACGGCTCGCCGGAGAAGGAAAGTAGGTGGATACCCAAATCCCTCGTGTGTTCGCACGAGAGATTGGGATCAAATCAGAGATCATGGCAGGCCTCAGATGGAAGGGAATTCCTCAGAGAATCTCCCTTCCATTTCTGGGAGGGGATCTTTGAGGAATCGGAGAGTATTCCCTCTCTAATCCTCGTCGGAGAAGGATTCTGCCCCAATAATGGCAGAAGGACCTGATTGCAAGGTTGGCGAGGAAGTTAGGGGGCTCTCTGTGATGATTTTCAAAAGTTAGGGACTAAATTATGATTTGGGTGTACTGAATTGTAAATTAGGTCAAGATGACCTCCCCTTAGGTCCAAATTTTGGTACAAACCTAATTTGGACCTAAGGAATCCAATGGTGAAGTTGGATTTTAGGTTTGACTACGTTTGACTAGATATTTTGCGTAAAAACCCAAATTAAGTTAATTGATGAACTAGGACCCTAATCTAGGTCAAACCAGGTTCCAAAGGCCAAATTGAATGTTCTAAACCCTAGAGGATATTTTTCCATGATTTTTAGAGGGTTGATTTTTATCCTGATCGAAACCTTGTTGATTTAAGTGGGTCTGTTTTAGGGTTACCAAATGTCATTTAATTCCTAGATTGCACATGAACCCATTTCTGATTGAATCAACCCACTTTTTATCTCATTTAGACCATTTGACCTATTTTTTGTCTCTGAGAAATCCTGTTTATGTACTGCAATGGTAAAATTACAGTTTTAACCTTTATTTCATGTTTTCTTCTCAGAGCACTTATTCCTTCATTTAGGCCTTCTACTAGGTTATGTAGGAGCTTTTATTCTCTTTATTGGGTCAAAATGAGCTAGTTATGGCTCATGATGAGGCTCTCATTATACCCCCATGCCTAGCTTTTGCTAGTCCCTTAGCAAAATTTCAAGGTTTCAACTTCTGTTCTAGGCCCTGAGTATAAGTCAACAATCATGATAAGTGCTTCTCCTTTTCTTTTGTGATTAGGTAGGAATGCCGACAATAGGCCTAGAGGTATTCAAGTACCAACCAAAATCCGGACCTGACCTGCTTTAGCCTCAGTCCTCCGCAAAGGTTTCTAAGGCCCACAGAAACTAACCTAGGGTTTGTTGGACTCCGCGGTTAAAGCACCCATGCTTGAGACATTCTTAGCCTAAGTTCAATTTGCAGTGCATTTTTGTAAGAGAGAGATAGAAGATTTATTTGTTTGGAGAGCTTTTCTCTCTCTTTTCTTTTTATTTCTAGCTTCGGATTAGCTTCTCAACACAGTCTGTATCGGATTCCTCGTCCCCATCATCAATCCTCAAGGGTCCCCAGCTTTCAAGATTTTGAGATAATCCCGCCCATGGCATTTCGTGGCCGAATTCAGACCCTGGCGATCGACATTTTGTGATAATGCTGCCCATGGTATCTGAACCAGCAGAGTGCTTACATACCCCCAGTAGGATATTTAAATATCCTAAGAGACAAGCACCGAGGAGATGATATGTTGTTACGCATCTTCGAGGGGAATTTCCTGCCTCTCCGCGCTGGGAACTCGTCCAAATCAACTTGTGTTGATTGGCCGCTCCTAACCTAGGTGACTTTTTCAGAACATTAAACGCTTTTGCGTGATTTGGATATTTATGCGCACTGAACCAGACTGTGTGTGGATTTGGGGTGCTTAGGTTACTGAATCCCGCAAGTCGGAGGTCAGTTAATGAGGCTGAATACTTCCTAAGCCTTAGACCTAATACTTAAGTTTCGCATTTTCCTCAACCTCTTGAGGATTATCCAGATTTTAGCGGATACGTGAATTTTTAAGCTAAAGAATCTAGCCCAAGAGGCCTAAGACTAGCGTTCCCGCTAATCTCTTGTTACGTCTCCTTAGCACTTTTCTTTTATTTTTTTTCTTGATCTGGTCTAGAACTTCAGTTAATTCCTTAATCTTTTACTAATGACTATTTCTTTTTCTTTTTCATTTTGTTCTCCTTTTGTCATTTTACTCTTTTTCTCCTCCTTATGTTTATGTGGCTCACAAAATTTCCTCCCTCCCCCATTTTTTTGTTCTTTTTCATAATTTTTCAATTTTTTGTGTTTTTGACATATGCAAAAATTTTTGTGTGTGAGACTCCTGACTTTTTCTTGGTTCTGTATGTATGCACTTTATCACCCCCCCATGCCTAAGTTTTGCAATGTCCTCATTGTAAACGGAGGGTGTGAAATAGTGTTGAGGTCAGGGACGTAGAACAGGATACATCGGGTGGGTGAATAGGTCGAAAATGAATGATGCGGATGATTTCAGGCTCTGATACGTGTACCAGAGGTGGGATCAACTGTCTAAGGCTGAACTCAAGGTGCAATAGACGTGGAGTACAGATGGATCATTAGACGGGTCTCTGTTTTTGGGATGACGGGTTGCCTCCCGTTAAGCGCTAAATTTGATGCCTTCAGCCAAGCGGAAAATGGGGTGGAGAGGGAGTGGTCAAATCAGTAGAGTTTTGGAAAACAAGCACCTTGATTAAGAGCCTGGTTGGTCCAACCAGGTGCTTGTTCAGATCATTGGGCTGATGATGCAGCCCAAACCCAAAAAGTTTGGTGGGTTGATAGATGTAGATCAACAAATGCGGAACCCACCATATGCAGTGAAGTTCTGATGGATATGGAAGTGAAAACTCGGGTTTGGGCTGAGTCGAGTCACCTGGTCAGAGTAGGGTTCCGAAAAATAATCAATGTAAGGTGTGGAATCCCTACGAGGGTGATCAAAGGATGGAGGCTCCTGATTTTTAGTCTGATCAATGCCCGATACCCGATATAGATATGGAGTTGAATCATCTGCAATCGGCTTAATGAGAGGTGAATCAGAATAGAAATTGAGTCTGGTTGCGGGTCGAGGTAGGGAACGGGTTTTGATTGATTCTGTATATGTGGAGCAGGTGGCTTCAAAGAGAATTGGCATGTTATAATCACGAGGCAGATTCTCTCCGATGTTATGGTCCAATTCAAAATCGTTGGAGAGTTAGCGAAAATCAAAGTTTGAATGAGATTCAAGATCATGAGTTCCACCACCATAGAATAAATCATATGTTGTAGATTCAGCAGCCTGACTGGGGTCTAGCCTAAATGTGAATTCTGAGCTTAAAAAGGTATCCTTATCTGGTAGAGGCTCAGGTTCTAAGCTAGTAGGGCAGACCCAATTGAAACCCCACTCATCCAACTCGATTTCTGTGTCATAGATTGGCATGACTTCCGAAAAATCGATTAGTTCCTCTGAGGATGTTGGCGAGGGATATTCATCAAATCGAGGCCCAAAATTATATTCTTCATTGAAAGATTGATCTTCTTCATCTGGGGCCTTGAAATCTTCAAAATATGTTTCCGATCTAGCTTCTAGGCTTAGGATGTGGGTTGAATTACTAGAATCTAGGTCTGAATAACCTTCGAGGGTCACCTTATCAGAATAAGGGATGGAATTTATACCCTCGAGAGGTTCAGCTCTACCTTCATTATTGCAGGAGTCTTGGGATTCTAAAATGGGCTCAACATTGTATTTTCCTGCATTTGGAGCTTCCCAACCTTCTTCAATATCAGGCACATTATACTCCATCTGGGTTGGGAATCCACAACCATTTTGTGCCTCAAACCCGAGATCAGATTTATCCTCGATGTTGTCCCAAGATAGTTCCTCCTCTGTTTGTGGATATACAGGTACTTCTGGTCAATAACTTGTTTTACTAATCTCATTATCTCTTCCCATTTTTCAAAACTATCTTGGTGTTGCTTCCAAAGTCGAGGATTTGTCATACATAGAAGGTATTCAATATTGTGCAGTTTTTCTATCTCAATATATGCAGTAATGATCAGGTCACGGGTTGATCCTTTTGTGGCTTCTGCTAATAGTACTTGGGCACAAGTTATGATAAAGGTTGTGGTTGTTGGGACATCAACCTGAATGTTTCTTACTGGTGTTGAGGTTTCTTCTTTTTCATAGAATTTCAGGGCATCCTCAATCATTTTCTCTCATGGATCTCTGATATTCAGGTTTCTTGAATGGTGGTCCTAAGTGGTTTGGCTGCATATTTGGATCAGGTGGTGGAATCCAGATGTAGAATCAGAGTTTGAATCAAGATGTAGAATCAAGTTATGAAGCGATCAGATCTGAATAACGAGTCCCACTGAAAATGTGTATGTGTGCTCTAAAGAGAAAAGATGAGGGACTGGAGATGTTTTTGACCCAATCAAGACACCCAAAGATGTTTGGATGACTATGGAGGTTCGGGGCAAATGGACCCTTGGATCAGAAGATCGTCCACCTGAGAATTACCTGGGCAGCCAGAGAGGGAGAGTCCTGTAAAGACCCCTACACGGTAGAGCGTCCCCACTGGTTACAGGGTTTCCCCCACCCGACCTCTCTTGTCACTGAGATTCCAGGTAGACCAGAATGGGGATCTTGACCTCTTAAGTCTACCACTTTTATTTCAAAGGTGTTTTAGGGTTCTCACTTGAACTTTAGATGTTTTGATATTGTGACCTAATTTAGAGGTTGGTTGACCAAAGGGGTCAACTTCACCTTACCTGTCCTATAGATGGCAGAATGATTCTAAGTTTGGAGCCTAGAGATCACCCTGATTTGACTCCCAGGTTATTAGGTCCAAAAATTTTAAGATTCAAGCGATTTTAGAGCTTCTTTTTCTTTAGGGTTTGTCCTGTTTAGATCTCTTCAATCAAGGTCTTAGGTGACACACTGATGCGGGAAGGTTTATTTCCTTTTATGCAGGCATGTGTGACTAACACTCCAAGATCCTACTGTAGAAACCCTAATTTGGTTCTATTTCCAATCTTTTTTTCTTTTTCACAAAAATTCTCTTTGGACTTGAAAGCAAGAAGCGTGTTGTCCGTAGAGATTAAGCGTTATTTCTATTAGGCACATGAATTTGTGGGATAGAATCTAAAAAAATCACCCCAACTTCAAGAAGAATTAAAATTTTTTTGCAAAATTAGGAAATGTTTGCCTTAAAGATAGTCATTACTATATAAAGAAGGCAATTGATTCCTAAATTGATTTTCTTCCTTTTGTCTTTTCAGGATTTAGGGAATGGTTTAAGGAAGAAAAGAAATTACCTGCCATGGAGTGGTTGACTTGCGGGAGGGATTTTCTCGTGAAATACCTGCAAGATCAAAACAAAGCAAAGTAGGGCAAGTTAGTGTTCAATATGATAAAAAGAATGTAGAGACTAGTGATAAATTACACGTTGCTCCCCGGCAACGGCGCCATTTTGTTGAAGCGACTGACTCAATCGTGTTTTAACAGTTATTGCGTCGTAGTATAGGTGATCAAGCGTCGTCAATAAATAAAAGTTTTTATCACTCGAAAACTGGAGTATCCGAGGTCGAACACAGGGAGCAATCGAAATTTACTACTAATCTCAATGTAATTGAACACTTTAATTACTCAAAACTTTAATTCAAATGTAAATGCATGAGTTTGAAAAGCAATTATGGTAAAAAGAAAGAATTGGATGTCTGATCATGAGATCAGACGTCTTAAAAGTGTTTTCCCTTCTTTGATTATTCTTCTTCTTCTTCTTATCTTGATTTCTTTCTTCTGCAGTCTTCCTCCTTACTTCTTTCTTCTTCTTGTGTTGGCCTTCTTCTTTCTCTGCAGTCTCTCTTCTTCCTTGTCTTCTCTCTTCTGCGAAGGCTTCTTCTTCCTTGGTCTTCTATCTCTTCTCTGAAGCCTTTCTTCTTCTTCTGCCTTGCTCAGTCTCCTCTTCAGAGTTTCTTCTTCTTCTGCTCCTTCTCTTCTCCTTCCTGCGGCTATGTCTCTTCTCTTCAACTCTCAACCTGCCTTCACAAGGAGCAAAACCTACCCCTTTCCCTCTACCTGCACGTCTCTCTCTCTCTCTGCAAATTGCTCTCAGGACGTCTCCCAGAGCCACGGGTAATCGGGTCGGGCTTCGCATCCAAGACCAGGCGCACCGGCGTGAGGGTGATGCGCGACGTGTGCTCAGATAGGGTCGGGTCAGATCCCGCTAGATCCGCGAGATGAAGCCGCGAACGAGGCGAGCGTGCGTTGGGTGAGGGACCTCACCCCTGTGCATCCGGAGGCGATCAGCATATAACACAAAATAAATTTAAAGTATACCTGCGCATTGTAGATTGCCGATGTGGGACTATTAGTCCTACCCCGCTCTCGCACACGCCCGTAGAACCTTTGTGCAATTGCCACAGCTGCGGCCTCTGTTGGCGTTGATTTCTGGAGCAACGATCTTCGCGAGACCTGTCCCAATGCGCAGCACCTGAAGCCTAGACGTCCTGAAGCTTGGAGCGAGCTTGGAGCTTCTTCAACTGTCGTCAATGGCGGCTGCAGCTCCGATCCTGTCGTGCATGAATACGGCCTATTGGCCTAATCAAACCACCTGCAGACATTCGCCGTGGCACGGTGAAGGTGATGCGATGTGCAGTGGGTCGCGGGGCAGCCTAGGCGTGTGTGCCTAGGTTGCCCTGTAACCGGAGGTGTAGGTGTGTTCAGGGGGCTGTGGTGGAGGCTTAGAGGGATGGTGGATGGGCGGAGGTTGCTCGGTGAGGTGAGGCGGAGCCTCTGTGTTGGTCGGCGAGTCGTGCGGAAGTGTGGAGCGACGGGGGCGACTCGCTGGAGGTTGGTCGGAGGCGAGGAAGGTAATGGTGGACGGTGGCGGTCGAGGGGTCGATTGAGTGAAATACAGTGAGGAAAAGAAAGAGGGGATAGAGGGGAATGATTTTAACCTACTTAAAGGGACGAAAGGGGTGGAGAGGCGGATGGCTGTACCTGCTGTCACTGGAGAAGAGAATGCCCAGTGGGGGAGGATGGCGGCGACGACGGGTCTGAGGCAGCGTGCGTGGGTATTGCGCGACGCGGAGGAGAATCAGGAAGAAGTCTCTGCCACTGGTTTTGTTGCAGAGCGAAGAGGAAAGGAAAGGGAGATCGTCGGAGCTCGCTGGATACCCTGGCTGGGAAGGAAGAGACAAATCTGAGGTGAAACCCCGGGCAGGTCGAGCTGAAAATGAGCGACCTGGTTTGGGAGTTCTTTTATAGGCATTGGGCCGTGTGTTCAGAGCTTGGAGGGCACGCCTTCATCTCCGACGGCTCGCCGGAGAAGGAAAGTAGGTGGATACCCAAATCCCTCGTGTGTTCGCATGAGAGATTGGGATCAAATCAGAGATCATGGCAGGCCTCAGATGGAAGGGAATTCCTCAGAGAATCTCCCTTCCATTTCTGGGAGGGGATCTCTGAGGAATCAGAGAGTATTCCCTCTCTAATCCTCGTCGCAGAAGGATTCTGCCCCAATAATGGCAGAAGGACCTGATTGCAAGGTTGGCGAGGAAGTTAGGGGGCTCTCTGTGATAATTTTCAAAAGTTAGGGACCAAATTGTGATTTGGGTGTACTGAATTGCAAAGTAGGTCAAGATGACCTCCCCTTAGGTCCAAATTTTGGTACAAACCTAATTTGGACCTAAGGAATCCAATGGTGAAGTTTTATTTTAGGTTTGACCATGTTTGATTGGATATTTTGCGTGAAAACCCAAATTAGGTTAATTGATGAACTAGGACCCTAATCTAGGTCAAACTAGGTTCCAAAGGCCAAATTGAATATTCTAAACCCTAGAGGATATTTTTACATAATTTTTGGAGGATTTACTTGATTTTTATCCTGACCGAAACCTTATTGATTTAAGCAGGTTTGTTTTAGGGTTACCAAATGTCATTTAAATCCTAGATTGCACATGAACCCATTTCTGATTGAATCAACCCACTTTTTATCTCATTTTGACCATTTGACCTATGTGTTGTCTCTTAGAAATCCCGTTTATGTACTGCAATTGTAAAATTGCAGTTTTAACCTTTATTTCATTTTTTCTTCTCAGAGCACTTATTCCTTCATTTAGGCCTTCTGCTAGGTTATGTAGGAGCTTTTATTCTCTTTATTGGGTCAAAATGCGCTAGTTATGGCTCATGATGAGGCTCTCATCAGTCCAGGATTGTGTCTGTGGTGCAGACTTCTGGTCCTTGACATTAAGGTACCTGAATCATTACTTGATGCCCCAATAATCCTTGGACGACCTTTTTTGGCCACTACAGAGGAAAATATCAATTGCCACACAGGCAAAATGCATATCACTTGCGCCGACCAAACTATCACTTTAGATATTTTCAAATCCTCCAAGAAATTCCATGATGGTAACTTTTTTGAGGACTCAGATATAGAAATTTCCAATATGATGGAGGAGACAATGTTGATAGATATCCTTACCAACCACAATCTTTTTGAGGACTCCGATTCAGAATCAGTGGTTGGCAAAATCTATGATATGGAAACTTGTCTTGACCAGAAAACCCTTCCTGATGAACCCCTTGATTACCTTGACTCTCCCACTCTTCCATCACCCCACCCTTCCACACTAACTTCACCAAATCCTCCCCATCCCTTCCCCGACCCCCTTCCCATGGACTTGCCACCAGACGTGACCGAGTTTGGCATCCAACCTGTTTTAAAATCATGGCCAGACTCAGGCTACACGTATCATTTTCCATCAAACTTTGATCCCTATATTTCCTCTAATCCATTCTCTAGGGATCCAGAAGAAGACGCATTTTATGCGAGCATCCAAGTGTCTAACTTTTTATATGATTTTCTGTCTTCCGTACATACCTTCACACCTGGCTGAATGACGAAAAAGATAGCACTGGATGGGTGGTAACCCATCATTTTTCCTGCTTTCCTTTTTCCTTTCTTTTTTCAGGTTTTGACCATCCTAAACCTAACTGCTCTTCATTAAGGTGATCCCTTTTCCTCCTAATACATGAGGACATTGCATATCTTAAGCACGAGGGGGTGTTTTTAAAATTTGACGATCGATTTAGGATTTTCAAAACCTAAAAACATGCATTTTTCTATAGTTATTTTATTTTCCTGCTTGCATACCCAAAATAATAAAAATGTTGAAAACTTTTTGAGGAAAAATTTTGAAATTGGGACTAAGGTTGAAAAACTCACTTTTGGTACAATGGGATTTAATCTTTAACAAACTAGGGATGAGGATGCAGATCTGATCATTAGAATCTCAGGGTCTATTATTTAGACTAGATCAGATATAATTCTCTAAAATTCCACCTGAACTCGTGATAGTTCAGGTGACTTGATCCTCTTTTGTAATATGGAAAGTATTTAGCTTAGTTTCCGATTCAAAAACTTGCATTTCTTGCGGAACTTCCCATGTCAAATTTCACACACAAGCCAACAAATAAAAACTACTAAAAATCAGAAAAACTCCCTTGTTTGAACTTAGTAAAAGTCTGAAACTGATCATTGGTTTGAGTTCCCACCGCCGAGAAGGAGGAAAATGCCTCCTTTGAGGATGCGATGTCAACATGTTACTACCTTGGTGCTACTCCATATCTATATTTCATATCTTTAGACGAAGCATTAAAGTGCATTTTAGCAGCTCAAGTGTCTTCGACGGTGCTCTACCTATAGTATCAGAGCAAGAGCTTGAGTTTGCTTGGAGCACCCCTTTACACCGCATTGTGTTTTGAGGTTATGAGCTCCTGGGTGGTGTCATGGACAGTGCTATCACGAAGTACTGGTGCCAGAGCCCCCTCTAGGATTAGTAACGGGAATGATGATCCTGACACATCTGTTGTAAGACTAAGCTAAAAATAAGCATGGGGGAGAAAAAAAAGTTTTAAACCAAAAACACGCCCTTATAAATGTTGGCTTTTCACAAGCACGGACATAAGGTTTTAAAGGATATTGCAAGTTGTGAATCATATTCAAGAGCTAGAAAAATCCTAAAAACAGAAATTTCAAGTCATTTGAATTAACAAGGGGTTAATTTGTGAATTTTCTGGAGGATATATTGATCCTGTTTTATCTAATTTTTGGATCCAAAAATAAATCCCGATGTTTATCCTTAACAAATCCCGTGCCTTCTGTGTTTAGATCAACCAAGGTCCATTAATCTTTTTCTCCTCAAAAGTCAAAAAAAAAATTAAATTTCCCAAAAATTTTGTTTTCCAAAAAATTAAAGTTTTGCTAAGAGACTAGCAAAAGATAAGCATGGGGTGTGATAAATGCCACTTTATCATCATTCTTACGCATTAAAACAAACCTAGCTCTTAGGATTTTTACTCCGTAAATGGGTTTCCTGGTTGCATTTGGGCATAAATTAGGTTAGGCATGCATTGCATTTTTTATTGTGTTTTCCATGTGTTTTTGTGAGTGTTAGGGATAAACACATTGCTAGATCCCTAATACCCTAGCACTTAGGAAGGCAACTGGTGAAGGAGAAGCTCTCACCAGTTTGAACTCAGCTTGATCCAACTCACCATAGCTGGAATTTAGCTCACCTGAATTAGGGTTAGCTCATCCTAGCTCCTTTCAGGTCATCTCAGCTGAATGGTAGCTCAAGAGAGCTCATCTTAGCTCACCCTAGCTCAGATCAGCTTAGATCTAGCTTAACTTAGCCGAGTCTAGCCCATCACAGCTCCCATTAGTCCACAGGGAGCTCTAACTAGCTCAGCTGAGTTGACTGGAGTTCACCCCAGCTCAGGCCCAGCTACATCCAGCTCCACTCAACTCCAACCAGTTGAAGATGACTTCATTCCAACTCAGGAAGCTCAAGTCCAGCTCCCGGGGACTCAGCTTAGCTCAACTCAGTTAAGCTAAGCTACCTTAGCTGCCTCAACCAGCTTGATCCTCCCTGGCAGCACCAGACCCAGCTCACCTCAGCTCAATTCAGCAGAAGCTAGCTCACTTTAGCTTGGCTTAGCAGCTAGTAGTGAACTAGAAAGCTAAGCCAGCTAGAATAGCCCCATGCTAGCCTCTTCAACAGCTACCAGCTCCAATTCAGCTCTAGACTCTTCATATCCAACTCCTCTCCTCAAACCCTGGCACCCATTGCCTCCTCCTCTACTCCACTACTAGCTAAGCCAGCTTAGCTTAGCTTAGCTTAGCTAGGCTCCACCTCCCTTGGCATTTACCACCTTAAAACCCCAACTAACTACCTCCACCAATTAACCCTAACCCTAAGTCTACTTTAGCTACCTAGTCAACCCTACTCTTGGCGCCAACCATAGGCACCCTTCCACCCCAATCCACCACCCAAAGACTCCACCATTTTGGCACCAAAAACAACCATAACCACCTCCATTTTGGTGCCACTTCTTCCCTCCAAAATCCCCTTCATCTCCACCACATATCTCCCCTTAAATCCATCTCCACCATCCACCTAACCCCCCTTCTAGAAGACCCTAGGTTGGTGCCAAAATGGTGGTGTCTCTCCACCACCAAAAGCCACCAACACCACCATAACTACCACCCCTAGATGACCCTTGGGTTGGCACCATTTATTCCTAGCTCTAGATCTCTAACCACCACCCAAAAGCCTCTCTTAACCCTCCATTAAAGGCCACGCCAACCACCCCCATCCACCTCTATAAAAACCCATCACCTACCACCATTTTCTTCATCCTCCATTAGTGTTTTATTCTACGTATACCCATCTACACCTATAGCCAAAAAGAAGGAGTAGAGAAGAAGATTAAGGGGGCACATCAGCTGCCTCTTTGGTGCCTTCTTCTCCCCACTCTCTTCAACTTGTGCCACGCCAAGGAGGAGAGCCATTCTACTTCAAGGAGGACGACCAGGAAAAGGAGAAGGACCTAGGGTGGACGTCCACCCTTGGAGGAGGAGAATTGAAGGTGGTAGCTTCCACCTTGGAGGGCACCATCTTGGAGGAGCATAGCAAGGAAGGAGTTGTAGGACTCTTTTCAAGCTCGGGAGCTACCAGGCTTGGAGCAAGAAGCCATCATCTTCTTCACCATTTCATTTAGAGGATTTGTGTTTTTATCTTCTTGCATTTCAAGTAGATTAGAAGCTTTCCTCTATGAGTTTTGTGTAGAACAAGTTCATTTTAATTCAAGTTGCCTTCTTTCAATTTTTGTTGCATAACTTTTTACAATTTTTGCCTAGCATTTGTTTCACTCCCTCTCCCTAATTATTCTAGGCCTCCACGTGCCTAGGGTGAGCTTAGGGAGAGGCTCTACCTGTCACCTTAGGGTTAGCTTTATTGAAATAGGTTTTAGTTGTTTTCTCGCTATCAACAAAATCTCGCATGTTGCCATTATTTCAAAATCATAAAAACTATATATTCAAAAACATCAAAAAGAAAGTTGAGTTCCATCTTTAAAGCAAAGGATTTTGATCTGCAAAATTGCCTCCTTGGATGACCCTAGATACCCCACTATCTAGGTCTTCTAAATTTTAAAAGCGAATCTATTTTTGTGTGTTGCAATGACTTAAAACCCCAATTTAACAAACTACGCAAAAATGCGATCATGACTTCCAGACGTCTGATCTTTTTCCCAGACTTCTGATGACCCTATCAGAATCATTAATGATTCTAATTACGGCTTGCCTTACCTTGGGATGAACCCCAATGGCTACCTAATGCTTCTAAGGCCTTCTAAAGCCTTCTTAGGCCACCTATAAATAGAGGAGTAGCCCTCCCTTGTTTGTACACACCAAGCAATACCATTTTCACATCTATTTGTGTCCAAAACACTTTAGAAGAAGCTCTAGCTTTCCAAGCCATGATCCACATCTTGAGAGCTTCATCTTCGCTACGCACGCGCTCTCCCATCCTTACATTCGAGAGCATCGCCTGTGCCTTTGCGTGGATCACGCACCCGCGTCATCAAACCAAAGCACTTCCACCAAAGGGAAGATCCTTTACCTATAGTAGCTAGATTTAAATACTTACTTTGTTGGCTCTATAAGATTGTTGTATTTTATCTTTATTAATTAGTTGGGTATTCGCTTTACGAATTCCGTCACCTTCGTGAGACATAAACCTTCTCGTGAAGAGAAGGGGTTTGAGGTACGCTACCCTCAGGTTCAAGTAGCGTGGTTGTATAAAGGTTGTAATACCCACATTTTAAGTAGTACATTAGTGGATTTTGATCAACTTGGTCGATCGAAAAATCCTAACTCAAGAGGGTTAGGTGGTGGTTTTCACCCAATTTGGGTTTCCACCTAAAAATTACTTGTGCAAATTGTGTGATTGCTTTCTTTGTGAGATTGCTTATTTTGTTTCCGCATTTTATATTTTATCACACAAATCTCACCCCCTCACGTAGGGATTTACAAGCTGCTGGTTAGATAGTTACACCTTTAGGTAGAATTTCTTTCCAAGGTCACCTAGGAGCGTAGAAACCCAAAGTCTGCTCTGATTGACAATTAGTGAGTCTATCACATTCACACAAAAATATGCTTAGCACTTAGAGTTCTTGTTGAGTCTTGGGTGGGTTGAGTAACTGATGTAGACATATCTATTTCACATAAACTGTTTATTTTTGCGTATTCTTAGGTGTATAATTTCATTCATCATTATAAATATTGCATATCATGCATCATTTTGCATTTAGATTTGTTTATATAAATTTTAGGTTAATTTACCCTTTTTGTGGCCAGGGGACAGGGCGATATCATTTTAGGGCCTCGAATTGAAGATCTAACCATATGGATCTGATAAGGGCGACGATCGGAGTCCAACACCTCGGAGATTGCCCCGATCGGACTTCCGTAGTATCGGATGCAGTCCAAGGAAGATCAAAGGTCAAGGGACATGGTAGTGTAAATCTGTACCTCAGATGACAAATCCGATCACACGGATGAGTTCGGATCGACGATCGCATCCCAACGATGCAAGAATCAGTCCAATCCGACATCCGTGGCACCACCTATGAACATTTAAAGATGTACAATCAGGATGGCACCACGTGGCGCCATCCCAGTCACCCAAATCGCCCCAGCAACGCCCACAGCTCTTCTTCCTTCAATCAAGCAATCTCAGCCATTGGATCATCCATCGAACAGCTGCGAGCGCGTGGATGGAAATCAACAAAAGTGACAAAAAAAGGAGGGTGGCATAGTGGTTGAGTGGTGTACGCATAGAGGGAGGTCACGGAATTGAGTCTTACCGCACCTCAAATCAAGCATTTGAGCGGGCATGGCAAAATTCTGCCACCCGATCAATGATGAGCGGGTGCGGTGCAACCACGTGGTGCGGCTAGGAGCACTGGACGGAAGCATAGCACACACGTGGGCAATGACGCACCATTAGATGCACACAACCGCTGAAGATCAAGCGCCCATGGCATTTAAGCTGTCCAATCATGCGGTTGGACAGCTGAGATCGCTTAGCGGGTGCACTTGGGAATAGCTGAAGGCGAAGAGCTGTGGATGTGGCTCTTTGAGGATCGTCTAATGGAGATCGCACGGCCAAAGATGAAGATACTACAATAGCGACGTGCACCTTTAGTGACGCTTACATGTGTCACTAAAGGTCACATATTTAATTTTAAGCCTTGAAATGGCCTTTATGCCCCCATTCTTACAACTATAAAAGGCCTACCCCTACCACTCATTTCACTATCCCTTCCTTTCTTCTCTCACCTCCTCCAAAGCTCTACGAGCTCATCCCAAACCTGGAATGCTCCATTAGAGTTATAAAAATAATTTTTCCATCTTCTCACACCCATTCGTGGAGCACCCGCAGTTGTCCTCTCACCGCCGTTTAGGAAGCGGATCCCATTGCAACGTTGCCCTGTTCCGCCCTCCGTCCTCTGTCTTCATCCTCTTTCATCCAGCATCTCACCACCCTCGTCCGGGCACCCCGCCAATGTGGCTCGTCCTCCAAGCAGCTGTCGAGGAGGATAATTTCTCATCCCTCTCTTTTATCTCTTTCTAGTGTAGATTTCCTACTTTCTAGTGCAGCACATAGTTGTAATGGACATGCACCTATTGTTATAAAATTCTTGTTCATTCTCTCTTTATTTTCTCTTTATTTGTATTATTCTTTCTCTCTCTTCTATTAATTATTCTTCAAGTAGAATAGCTAGTAGATTAATTTCAACTAGCAAATCTCCTTTCGTGACAATAAATCCAACATGGTTTTTAATCAAACATTCACCTCCCCATGTTCGACTCTAGACTCACCAGAGTTTCGGTTAACTTATCTGTTTAACAAATTTTTACGCGACTACAATGACAAGGTTTTAAACTCAATCGTTTAGCATAGAAATCACGTTCCAACAATAGCCATAGAAAGTTGCCCTGAAACTCTTAACTGAAAAGAATAAGGAATAAAATAGAAAAGAAAAAATAAAAACAAAAGGATGTATTTGATTTTGAATAAGGCGAGGGCTTGGGTGGCCTACATTTTGGCAGACACTCGGGAGCTATTGAGTCTAGGTCGTTCAGGTCTTTAGTAAAAATTTCTTAGTGTTGAAAACTACTATTGCCCAAGTAATTTCATCCTAATCTTTTATAAATAGCATGCAGTTTTGCTAAGGATTAGGAAAAGATGGGCATTGGGGTGTGATGTAGACACATCTATCTCACATAAACTATCTATTTATGCATGTTCTTAGGTGTATAATTGTATTCAACATTATAAATATTGCATAGTATGCATCATTCTGCATTTAGATCAGTTTATACAAAATATAGGTTAATTTCCCACTTTGTGGCTAGGGAATAGGGCGATATCATTTTGGGGCCTTAGATAGAAGATCCAACAGTATGGATCTGATTAGGGTGATGATAAGAGTGTAACGCCTCTGAGATCGTCTCAATCGGACCTCCATATCATCAGATGCAGTTGGAGAAAGATCAGAGGTCAAGGGCTAAGGTGGTGTAAATCCATACCTTAGAATGACAAATCAAACCACGCAGATGGGTTTAGATTGACTATCACAGCCCAACAACACGAAAATCAATCCAATCCGACGTTCGTGGCACCATTTACAAGCATTGGAAAATGGACTGCCCAAATGGCACCACGTGGCATCATCCAGGCCGCCCACAACCACCCTACCTCTTCCTCCTTCACCAGCACCATCAGATCTCGCCCGTTGGATTGAGATCCAACTGTCAAGATGCAGCTGCGTCGCTCTTCCCACCGCTAGGCATTAGTTGAAGTTAAATGCTCAACGCATCTCAGTTGTTGGATCTTCATCCAACAGCCAAGGGCGCATGGGCGTTAAAATGCAAACACGACCAAAGAGGAGCCTCAGTGTAGTGGTTAAGGTGCTACACCAGTAGAGGTCGTGCATTAGAGCCTCCCTGCTGCGCTCCCTCGCATGCGAGAGAGTGATTCAATCGTTTGATCGGGTGCCAACGGCACAAATGGACCGATCAGATGGACGCGCGATTTGTCTCTAGATCTCTTACACAATCATATGCGTGCCTCAGTGTGCAAGCTCAAGAGTGATCTAGAGCATGCGCTCATGAGCTAGAGTAAAATAATTTTTCCATCTTCTCACCCCCTTCATGGAGCATCCTGTGATTGTCCTCTCACCGTCGTTTGGGAAGCAGATCCTGCCACGACATCACCTTGCTTCATCCTCTGTCCTCTAGCTCCATTCTCCCTCATCCAACAACTCATCCCCATCGTCTAGGCGCTCCGTCAACGCAACTCATCCTCTAAGCAACTGTCGAGAAGGATTTTTTCATCCCCTTCTTTTTATCGCTTTCTAGTGTAGATTTTCAGCTTTCAAGTGTAGCACGTAGATGTAATGGACATGATTCCATCATTATGAAACATTTGTTTATTCTCTCCCTATTTTCTCTTTATTTGTATTATTCTCTCTCTCTTCTATTAATTATTCTTTAAGTAGAATAGCTAGCATAGATTAATTTCAACTAGCTAATTTGATTTTGTGACAATAATTCCTAAGCAATTTTTAATCAAGCGTTCACCTCCTCGTGTTCAACCAGTGACTCACTTTGAGTTTTAGTAAAATTATCTGATTGACGGATTTTTACACAACTACAATGACAAGTTTCAAACTCAACCTTTTACATGTACGAATCTCATTGATCATAAAGATTAGATCTCCCTGGATGGTCACCAATGGTCCAAATCTCCTCTCAAGCAGATGTAGCGCAATGGTTGCACCCATGCCATCACAAGTGTGGGGTGCAAGTTTGAGCCCTAATCAAAGCACCCCGTATGCACGAGCAAGGATTCAATTGGGTCATCTGATGGGAAATGGCAGGACGTGATTTTGCTACATCATCTCCAATGCAGTCCTCATGCTTTAAGCGCGTGGCCTTCAGGAGGTCCTAACTGTGTGATGGGTATCTCGCGGATAAGGTGGCACCACGTGGATGCTCAGATGAAAGCGGCCATGATATGTGTGATTGTATGTGCGTTAAGCTTGATTTGTGAGTGGGCATGAGGCATCCCTAAGCCCTTGGGTTGAGATCAAACAGCTTGGAGCTCTCCTCGCCTCGCCTGTGCTACATCAGTAGTGCACGCATGTGCTACACTAGTGATGCGCAGTGTGGGCTCGGGTTGCATGCGCGGTTGTGAGCCAGCGTGTGGCCTTGACCCCCTTTAGTATAGAAAATGATTTGGCAACTGCGCGGCCTTGACCCCCTTTACCATGACAAATGATTTGATGTGCCCTTTTTACCCCTATTTTTCACCTATAAAAGCGCTACACCCCCTCCTTCCACTTTATCCCTTCCTACTCTTCTCTCCCCCACTCTAGAGCTCAAGAACACTCTTGAGTGAGTCCCAAGCCTGGGATGCTCCACTAGAGTTCAAAAAATAATTTTTTCCACCTTTTCACCCCCTATTCGTGGAGCTCCTGCCGGTCGTCTCCTCATCCCCATTCTAGGAAGTGTATCATGCTGCGATGTCGCCCTACCTCACTTTGTCATCCTCCGATGCCATTCTCTTCTTTCAGCTTCTCATCACATTCATCTGGGCACCGTCTACGCAACTCGTCCTCCAAGTAGACATTTAGGAGGATAACTTCTTTCCCCTTCTCTCTTTACTGCTTTCTAGTTTAGATTTCAAGTTCTCACAATTATTTATGTAAAAGACATTATTGAAGCTTTGATATATAGAAATAGTTTTTCCTCTCTCTCTCTCTTTTAATTATTTGTTGAGTAGATTATTTCTTCTTCCCTTTGATTCCTGCTTAGTAAAATTAGCTTAGCTTAGAACCAGCATGGATTTCAAAGAATCAAATGTTTGCCTCCCTATGTTCGACCCGAGATTCACCAAGTCTCGATAAAAATTTATTTGATAAGTCAGATTTTTCTGTGAAAGTATGACGATGTAGATTCCTCTTTTCTGAAACCCTAAACCATTTTCTTCCCATGAAATTCCCGATCGATTATCTATCTTGGAAAATGATATTGTTATCTTGGAAAACAAATCTGAGCAACTTGTAAATGATCTTAGCAAGTTTACAAAAGGCAAAGAAAATGTTGATAAATTACTTTCCTTACAAAGACTTAAAAATGATAAAAATGGTCTTGATTTTTCTCTTTTATCAGATTCATCTATAATGATCATTTTCTTAGTCAAAATGGAAAGAAAGGAATTTTTTCCATTCAACAAAAGTTATGGAAGGAAACTAACAAATCTGGACACAAGAAAATATGGGTACCAAAGAATATTTTGAAATCTTATTTTGTATGAAGAAAAGATGCTGATTACAACCAATGGATTTATCATAAATCAAAAGATGGATTCTAAGTCCTAAAGGAAAGGCCTACTCAAACTTTTGCAAGATTAAAAAGGGAAATGGGTCATGGACAGTGGATGTTCAAAACATATGGCTGGCAATTAAGATCTATTTACTCATCTGGAACAAAAGGATGGAGGTATAGTTACATTTAGAAACAATCATAAAGGAAAAATTGTTTGTTACGGAACCATTGGAAATGGTAACTCTTCTTTCAGTAATGTTGTGTTAGTTAAAGGACTTAAGCATAATTTATTAAGTGTTAGTCAAGGTTTTGAAGTCATATTCAATTCTAAAATCTTTAAAATTATTGATGAAATCACAGAAGAAGTGTTATTGGAAGGAAAAGGATACAAAGATATTTATATTGTTGTAATAGATAAAACAACACTTTTGATTGTTAAATTGCATCAAATGATGAAATTTCCTTGTGATGTAGAAGATTAGGACATCTTCATTACAAATATTTGAATAAATTAGCAAAATTTGATCTTGTTAAGGGATTAGCTAACAAAAGTCTAAAACACATTCTATATGTGATGCATGCACATTAGGAAAAATTCATAGAAGTACATTTAAGAATAAAGATGCAATTTCAAGTAATAGACCTTTATAATTAATTCATTTAGATTTATTTGGTCCAATAAAGGAAGGTAGTTTAAATGATTGTAAGTATTGCTTAGTGTTGATTGATGATTATTCTATATTTACATGGATTTATTTCTTGAAACATAAAGATCAAGTATTTAAATATTTTAAAACATTTACTAAAAGAGTACAAAATGAAAAAGGATATTTACTAACTTGAATTAGATCAGACCATGGAGATGAATTTGAAAATCAACCACTCTACATTTTGTGAAGAACATCGAATTAAACATGAGTTTTCTTTTCCACGTGCACCACAACAAAATGGAGTAGTGGAACATAAGCATAGAACTTTGCAAGAATGTGCTAGAACTTTGCTTATAGAATCTAGATTACTTAGATATCTTTGAGTAGCAGTAACAAATACAACATGTTATGTATTGAATAGAGTACTTATTAGACCATTAACAAATAAAACTTCATATGAATTATACTTTGACAAAAAGCCTAAAATAAGTCATTTTTAAGTGTTTAGAAGTAAATGTTACATTCTTAATGCAAAAGAAAACTTAGATAAGCTTGATCCTAAAGGAGAAGAATGAATATTTATTAGTTATTCTACAAGAAGTAAAGCATATAGTGTATTTAATAAGAACACATTAACTATGGAAGAAACTCTTCACATAAAATTTAATGAAAATCCTCAAATTCTTAATCAAGAAAATCTATATGATGATAATGAAGAAGATGAAAATCAATTTCTAGATGTATCAAATGTAAAAGAAAATAACATACATAATATTTCAAAAGATTGGAAATTTAATAGAAATCATCCAAAAAATCTTATAATTGGAGAAATCAAAGATACAATTAAGGCTAGAAGTCAATTAAATAACTTTGCTTTTAATGCATTTCTATCTCAAATAAAACCTAAAAATGTTGAAGAAGCTCTAAAAGATGATTCTTGGATACTTGCTATGGAAGATGAATTAAATAAAGTTGAAAGAAATAAAGTATGGGACTTAGGACCATAACCTGAAAACTCCTCACTAATTGTAACTAAATGGGTATTCGGAAATAAAACTAATGAAAATGGAGAAATAACTAGAAATAAAGCATAACTTGTTGCACAAGGATATAATCAAGAGGAATGAATTGATTATGATGAAACATATGCACCTATTGTAAGACTTGAATTAATTCATATGTTATTAGCATATACTTCACATTTTGATATTAAACTTTATCAAATGGATGTTAAATCAACTTTTCTAAATGGATTTATAAAAGAAGATGTTTATGTAAAACAACCACCAAGATTTATTGATAAAAATCATCCTGAATAAGTAGTTAAACTTAAAAAGGTATTATATGGTTTTGAAACAAGCTCTAAGAGCATAGTATGAATGATTAAGAGATTATTTAATTAAATCAAACTTTGAAATGGGAAAAGTTGACACCACACTGTTCATTAAAAGAGAAAATTTTGAAATATTAATTATTCAAATATATGTAGATGACATTATTTTTTGTGTTACTAATTATTTATTATGTCAAGTCTTTGCTAAGATTATGTAGGCTAAATTTAAAATGAGTCTAATTGGAGAGTTGAGGTTCTTTCTTAGACTTCTAATTCATCAACTCTAAGATGGTATTTTTATAAATCAATCAAATTATGTAAATTGGAATGGAAAATTCCAAAGACAAAAGCACTCCAATGGTTGCACATATAAGTTTGGATATGGATGGAAGTGGTAAGGATGTTGATCAAACTCTCTATCGAGGTATGTTCGGATCTTTACTTTATTAACAGCAAGTCATCCTGATATAATGTTTTCAACATGTTTTTGTGCAAGATATCAATCAAAACCTAAAGAATCTCATTTAAATGTTGTGAAAAGAATCTTTAGATATTTAAAAGACATAAGTAACTTTGGTTTATTTTATCCAAAAACTCCTTTACTTGATATTTATAGGTTCAGTGATGCAGACTATGTAGGAAGCAAAACTGATCGTAAAAGTACAAGTGTCATTTCTTAGGCAAATCTCTTGTATCTTGGTTCTCAAAGAAACAAAACTGTGCTACCTTATCTACCACAAAAGATGAATGTATCTCAACTGTTGCATGTTCAGAAATGTTATGGATTAAACAAACACTAATTGATTTAGGATTAAAAATTTCAAATATCAAAATATTTTGTGATAACGCAAGTGCAATTAATCTTTCTAAGAATCCAGTTCATCATGCAAGAATTAAACATATTGATGTGAGACAACCTTTCTTAAGAGATAATGTACTGAAAGGTAACATGAATTTAGAATTTGTCTCAACAACTGATCAATTGGCTGATATTTTAACCAAAGCATTACCCTTAGAAAGATTTTCAACAATAAGAAGAAAATTTGGCATGTGTACTTTAAATGATATTTGAATGTATTGATTGTTTGATTATTTGTATTGAATGATATTTGTTTGCATTATTTGATTGTGTTATGCTAAAAATCCTTGATTATCAACTAAATCATGATTATGTCTCAAAATGATCAAAATCAACTATCTTGATTTGGAAAATCACTTTCCATCAAGGATCTTTTTCATTACCGAAATTAGTTGATTACTTACTCGATTAATTTCAAGTTCAAACGATTTGCAATCGACCAACACCATCTCTTTTGGATGGTTACCGCTCCTTTTATTGTGACTTTTTTTCATTCTTTTCACTCTCTCTCTCTTGGTGTTAACTATCACTCTAAAGAAACCCTCTTGTTTCAACCAAAAGGTACTTACAAATTCTCATAAATTTTATCGTTATGATCAATTTTTTTGATTTCTAATTGTTTGTTCCTTTGATTTTATTCTCTTTACAGGATTTGAGATCATGAGTCCCAATTCATGTTTCATTAAATTTCTCCGTAATGTTGATCACATTTCTTTTAGAGTAAAATCTTGATCTTCTATTTACTATTCTCAAATTATTCCTCAACGTCCTATCTTATTTGATGATTTCAAGCATATCAACCATGTCAACATCAAATCTCTCTTTAATTTTCAGAAAATGTTATATTTCTTTGGTCCTAATTTTTCTGGAAATTCAATTGGTGGAATTTATCCTTCTTTGATAAAAATCATTTGTGCTAATATAAATCTTTTACACAAAACCTCTGAAGATATGATTCTTGCTCTTTGATCTGTTGTTCGAGGATGTCAAATGTTGGTAAATGTTCAAGCCATAGACTATATTTGGAAAACCAACATGAAAGGACAAACTTGGGATGATAGTGAAAATGGTGTTTCTTTTGGAGATGTTTGTCATTATCTTTTGATCATTCCATGTGATGTTTCAAACCAAATGCTTCCGATTAGAAACTTATCTCTTGTCTCTCAATTCCTTACATTATTGTTGATTGGAATTTCTTTGGTGACAACTCCAATTTAGATTTTTGTCCTAAAAGAACATTGTATATTATGTTTTGTATTCTTCACAATATCAAGTTAGATTGGCCATTGATGATCTTTTATCATATGATTGATTCTCATGATGGATTTCTAACTTTTGGAACATTGTTATTCCATCTCTTCAAATTTCATAATGTTCCTTTTACTTGTCATCATGTTGATAAAACCATTAATCTTATTACCCACTCTCTCTTGGAAAATTTTCATCAACCTACTCCTCTTAATGTTGATAATCCTTCAAATGATGTTGATTCTCCCAACTCTTTCAAAATTCATACAATGTGATATCTTCTACTCTTGCTACTTATACAATTCTTGATAATGATCCACAAAATCCGTACAACTATGATTGAGATTTCATGGAAGATGATAACTTCAGTCCTACATGCTTGAATGGAATTGCAAATATTATGAGAAAAATGGAAGGCAATCATGAACAAATGGAAAAGGTTATTTTCACATTTCAAGATCAATTGATGAGGTTCAAATCATCGTGGATGAATAATTTCTAGCTTTGGAATAAAATTAATATTAAAGATATAAAGAATGCTATTGAAAAAATAAAGAAGACAAAGTGATATTTTTATACTTTTAAATATTATCTTTTTAATATTTGTAAGACTTATGACCAAGTAGCTAATTTGATATGACAGTACATTTTTCTTACATCCATATATTAATTATTTGATTCGACATCAATATTGAATTCTACATTCTCTGATTACTAATTAATTGATTAATTTCCCCAACTATTTGCATCCACATGCATGGAACGATTTCTTTAATTTTTAAAGGGGATCGATGGTTTCACTTTTTGAGTGTGTGGCTGACGGTTGTCAGACCCACTATTTGAATTTCAAAATGAGTGGCTCACGTTCTTTCTCTCTGTCTCTTTTTTTGGATTTCCCTTCCTTCTCTTTATTTTCCTCATTTCAAACGATTTCCCCTCTCCAAATCCTCCTCCTCCTCCCCACATTCTCTTATTCCTTCAAGACCGAAGGACCCACCTCCTGTGACCTCTCTCCACAGGTTTTCTCTCTCTCTCCTTGGTATATCATCTCATCTTTCTACTTATTTTTCGTTCTTTGCTTTTTATCTCGTTTAACTAGTTAATTGATTCACAAGATTGATTGTTGAATGTTTTTGATATTTTTCTTTTGTGCGATGATGCATGTTATTTATTGGATGACATTTTCTTTTGGAAACTTAGGTTTGAAGCACCATGTCTTTGAAAAATAAGGCTAAACATCCACCCAAGAGGATTAAAACATATGAACCATCTAGCAATATACCACCATCACCCATCTCACCTAATCCTAGGTCAACCTCCCAAACAAATCAAAAAACCACCTCAGAAAAATTGTTCATTTCCTCTACGGCTAAGGACACATTCTATGAAACCATCCATAAAGCCAAGATGAAAGCCCTTAGGCCCCGTGTGTTTGAACATCTTAGGAACATTTATGACTATGATGTTCAAGACCTCATCACTTACCAAAACTTGGCTTATTATTTTAGCCACCACTTCATTAAAAGTGTTAAAGGTATCTATCCTACTATTGTGAGAATGTTTTATGCAAATCTAGCCATGGTAGATCCTGAACATATTACCTCTTCCTTGCCACATTTTGATCTTGAGATCACACCTTCTATGATTGCTACCATAATTCATTCAGATTTAAATGGCCATACCATTGAAACTATTTCTCAAGAGATCCCATTCCACTCTATTAGAAGTTTTCTTCTTGAGTTCGATGACGTAGAATCTACTAACAAGGACCTTGCAACCTCTAAACTTACATTTGTTGCAAAATTTCTTACCCATGTGATTGATTGGAATATTTTTGGCGACATTTCTGACTATAGCCATTGCCCAAAACACATCGCCTATTTAGTCTATTGCATCCTCCATAAGATCAAGAAGAATTGACCCATGGTTATCTTCCACGACATGGCTTCTATTCACACAACCTCCGTACCACTAGCACTCTACTTACACACATTCTTGTCTACCTAAAATTTCCTCTTTCTTGTCATTCGGTGGATATGTGTGTTGAGTACTTTAATCGTACAACTTTGAAATGCATGGCAAGCAAGGAAACGCATGAGGATGAAGCACCTACCAAAAGTGCCCCTTCTTCTTCATGTGGCATTCTGGATTTTATTTCTTATGGTATTCCCAATGAGAATGAACAAGGTGATCATCCCTACCATGAGGATTGGAACTACATTGAGATAGATTGCAATCCCGTCAACATGTCTGGCTTTGGACTTATTATGAGGCGCCAAGAGGATGATCAATGTCAAATGGCGAAGGTTGTTGAGAATATCCAAGAGCACATCTCATCACTTCATATGGAAATCAAGGACATTAAGAGGCATCTACCTTTGTTTCATGTGTTTACTACTTAGTTTTCTAGTTAGTTGGTTTGCTACTCTAATTTCATGGTGCCTTGTAATGTGTTAGTACCTCTGTTTTGATGCAACAATCTATCTAGACTAATCTTTCAGGACTCTCTTGTTGACTCATGGAAAGGAGCAAAAAAGGTCATCGCAATCTTCCGTTGAGTCTTTTACATTTCTTTGAGTCTAGATCATTTTGTAAGGAACCTCAAATGATTTTTACGCTAAACGTAAATTTCAAAAATTAAGTTTTTAGGTTAATTGATCGACCAAGCACTACAAGAATATTGAGTATTCTCGACTGTTAAAAATGGTCGCAAATGTTCAAATAACCATAGAGAACAAGGGTTGAGGAATGTACAGTCTCAATTGAGTTTTCTCGACTGTTCTTAAACAATACGGTCAAGAAAAAGGTGTACCCCCACTTGGCTTAAGTCGCTTTGATCAACCAAATAACTAGTTAATCAATCAAATCTATTCAAATTAGGAAGTTGATTAAAATACCTTTAATCTACCAATTGGCTTAATTAATCGGCTAATAGGTGATCGATCAAATAACTAATTTAACCAACTAAAAGCCATTTTGATCAACCAAACTACCTTAATTGATCGACCAATTGGATTCGAAAAACTTCCTATTGAGGTCAATTTTATAGTATAAATAGAGGTCCTTGGTAGCCTTTTTCAACACATAATCAAGAAAGAAAATATTCTAGAAAAAGAGGTCTCATCCTTTCAACTCTAGTGCTTCTGCACTTGTGCTGTTACGCTTTCAAAAAGCACTTTAATCAAAAGTTCTCTACGAAAATATCGATTCGATTTCTTTTGTGGTTCCATAGGATTTTTTTTTGAACCAGTGAGGATTGCTATCATGAGTCAATAGCAATTCGGAGGGTAGTATATTTCATATCAAAAGAGTATTGCAAAAAAGATGCCCAACTATGTATGAGATACCAACACTCCTTTACAACGTTCTCACATCTCACCGGTCTCTCCTGAAAAAGCTTATCATTACGTGCCCTCCACACACACCACAGAATGGCTACCATAGCCCCCAATGGTCGACCAGGATTGATGAACCTCTGCCACAAAGAATCCCAGGAGGGGAGGGGTTCTAAGCAAACCAACCTCCAAATCTTGTCCGTGACCAAGCATGAGGAGAAGATGTGTGTTGCACTATCAAAATGTAACCCACAAAGAGGGCAGGCATTTAGAACAGTCCCCATCCTTCTATGCCTCAAATCGCCAGTGATCAACCCTTCCCATCTACAAAGCCACAGGAAAATCTGAACCTTCAGGGGAACTCTCAAAAGCCAAATCTTTCTGTCAATAGGATCCCATTCCACCTCACTATTGGGTCTAATAACTTTCTCGTACGCTTGCTTCACTGAGAAACTACCCTGCTAGCAATAAGTGTCCGTCACATCTCTCATAAGATGCATCTGCTGTAGATTAGCCATCAGTTTCTGCCTCTCCTCCCATAGTCGAGTGCCCGGCCTACACTGTTGCAGCCCTTACAGCCACTAGCATCCCTCTACCTGAGACCACAGATTGCTAACTATGGCATCCTTATCTGCAGCAGTGTCATACACCCTCGGGTAGGTCTCTTTCAGCAGGCCCAAGTCAGCCACCACTCATTCCATAAGTTGAAACTTCTGCCATCTCCGAGCTTAGGTTGCAGCAGGTGCCAGTAGCTGGTGATTGCAGATATCACTGATCGCCAAAAGGGGGAAGGCCTCTTTGGCTGAAGCCTTTGCAGACTGCTGTTAGATTCCCCATAGTTGTCCCTAATCAGATCATCCATCAGCTTCTCCTTGAGTCCAAAATCCTGATGGCCCATTTCAGCAAAAGGGCCTCATTGAATTCTTTTAGTGTTGTAATTCCCAACCCCCCAACCTCCTTTAGTCTGTAGATAGTGCTTCATCTGATGGGCTGCATGAACCCGCCCTCATGACCTGCTCCTTTCCAGAAGAATCTCTTCCTCATAACATCCAATCTCTTCCAAATACATTTAGGGGCCCTAAATATGCTGAAATAGAAGACCGGTATGGCAGTAATGACCGAATTGAGCAAAATTAGTCTCCCACCCTTAGATAGGAATTTACTACTCCAACATTTTAGCTTTCCAGGAACCTTCTCAAACAAGACATTCCAGTCTGATTTTTTAGTTTTGTTGCCCTCAGTGGTAATCCTAGATATCTCAGTGGCAATTTAGTATGAGGTGACCCCAATGTACCCTCCAACTCCATCTGCTCCTGCTCATTCATGCCAAAACAAATCAAAATAGACTTATCCTTGTTCAAACATAAGCCTGAAATATCGCCAAATATCTTCACCAATAACCCCAGAGCATGTGCCTCAGACTTGGACCCTTCCACAAAAAACACCGTGTCATCTGCATATTGTAAAATGGGGGCCAGGCGTCTCCTGTTAGATAGTGAGTACCCTTTAATTATACCCACCTCTGCCAATTTGCAAGAATACCTTGCAAGCCCATCCACTGCAAGGTTGAAAACCAATGGGGCTAGGGGACACCCTTGTCTAACCCCACGCTGAGGCTGGATCCAGGCTCCACAGGGCTTCCCATTGACCAAAGGAGAAAATGAAGTAGTGGTGATACAACGTTTCATCCATTGGATCCAAAGGGGGGGGGGAAGCCTCTTCTTCTAAACACCTCCCATAGGTACGGCCAAGAAATCAAATCATAGGCTTTCTGGAAATCAACTTTCCACATGAAGGCCTTACATTTCCATCGGTGCCATCTATTAACCATTTCCTGAGCCAAAATAAAGGACTCTTGAAGTGATCTGTTGGGCAAGAAAGTAGCCTGTATCTGATGAATCAGGTCCTGTAGAACAATTCTCATCCTATTAGCCAAAATCTTGCTGATGATAAGGTAGATGGAGTTTGAAAGGGCAATCAGCCTGAAGTCTGAAAAGTGTTCTGCTCCCATTGATTTAGGCAAGAGAAAAAGATAGGACTTGTTAATCCTCTTAAACCCAGCATTTCCCACCTCAAATTCTTTGATAACATCCATCACCTCCTTGCCCACCACACTCCACATCTCTTTGTAAAAGAAAATTTGTATTCCATCAGGGCCTGAGGAACCTTCCACATTTAATTCTCTGATTGCCTTCAGGGTCTCCTGTTCAGTAATAAGTGCAGTCAGTTGCTCAGCCTGTTCACTTGTCACCATAGGACCATCATTTCCAGCCATTATCCATTTCCCCCTCCTAACTACCCGAGAAGCTTCTCTAAAATATTTGCTGGCTTCAGATTTAATCTCCTGATTAGAGAAGACCCTATGTCCATCACATAGAATAGAGGAAATGAAGCTAACATGCCTCCGAGAGCTAGCCGCAAGGTGGAAAAATTTCATATTGGCATCCCCCTCCATAAGCCATAGCCACCTGGATCTCTCCCTCCAATCGATTTCTTATTTAAGGTCTTCATCCAGTACCACACCTTCCCACATCTTCCTTTCGGCCAGTTCATCTTCAGACAAAAGGCCAGCTGCTTCCTTGGAGTCCATCTCCTAAATTTTACTCAGAGCTTCCCTTCTCCTCTGCTCCCTCATCAAGATAACAGTAGATCCATACTCTTTTAGGATCGTGTGCAAACCAACCAGCTTGGTTGACAATATGACAGTAGCATACGCCTGCACCTTTTTAGCTCTCCACCAAAAGCTGATCATCTGGCAGAAGTCCGGTTCCTTCAGCCATGATCGTTTCAATTTGAAATAGGAACCAACCTGGGTTTCTTCCCCACTGTCCCATACCAAAGGGGTATGATTAGAGAAAGGTCGGCTCAACCCACTCACAGTCGATAATTGGAATCTGACAAGGATGTCCACATTCCCAAAAGATCTATCAAGCCTGGATGCCAGCCCGTTTCCATTACTCCAAGTACATTCCACACCAGAGGATGGATATTCACTCAACTACAGAGATTGAACCATCAACTGAAATCCAATAGCCGAACTGTCTATGCTGCCATTATGCCTATCTGCCCCTGTTAACACACAATTAAAATCCCCACCCGTCAGCCACATTCCCCCCTGCACCAACTCAGCCACAGCAGACCACTCCTCCCACAGCTCCTGCCTGGCAGATGCAATACAAGGTCCATAGACCCTAGTAATCCAGATACACTCCTGCCCCTGGTGAATCTGAAATTTGCATGTCAGCATATGTCTGGCTTTGTGAATTTCCAAACACTGAGCCCACCTCTTCCTCCACCAGATAGCAGTGCCCCCCGACCTCCCATGTGCATCAATCTGCACACAATCGTTCATCCCTGAAGCTGTCAAGTAGGACCAAAGCCTATCAAAATTACTTTCAATGTGTGTCTCTTGAATGAGCGCACATTCAATTCCCCATTCTCTCAAATATCTCATTAAAGATGCCCTCTGGCTTTTGTCACGCAACCCACGCACGTTCCAAGTGAGGATTCTCATCAATCCTCATTGGATCCCTCTCTCCTGAGGGTCTGGCATTTGCACACTTGCATAACTTTGGCAACCTCATCTTCATCCATCAGAATGATAGCCTTTGATTTTCTCTATCGGAGGCTATATGGTGATCTCCCCTTACCAATCTTTGCGCAAGATCTCCCTTCACATTTAGGGTCTTCCTTCTCTTGCAGGTCCTGTTTGTCCTTCAGAGATTTAGTCTGCATATCAAGATTTCCTTGCTCCTCAGTCTCCCTACCACCTGACAGCACATCCCCTGCCACCGTGGCGAACGGTCCTGCCATTTCCCCTCCGCCCAATTCCTTCTTTTCTTCATTCTGAAACATCCCCATCTCCCCATCATAGAAGTCCTTACAAGTCTCGACAATTAGGGATTTATCGCCACGAACCATGCACAGCTCCTGAACAGTCGCCTCCTCATCAGCTGTAGGTCCAGATGACTTAAGTTGCTTTGCTATAGTATCCCCCACCAAGAACTTTAGCCTCAGCATCCAGGAGCTGCCACCGCACCTCAAAATCAGACTATCAGGTATAGAGCCAGCGATGAAGACATCGACCCACACACTCAGCAGACGCCCATTCCCCTCAAGCAGTCCGACGACCGCATCCTCCACTACAGATGCAAAGCCTGAGATCATTGACGACACAACCTCCTTCGACCTCAGATGCAGAGGTAGTCCCTCGATTTCAAGTTTTCCAGACCTGATTCCCACTCTCTGGGGCGGTCTCTCCGGCAAGGCTCCATCGAAAGGAGAAACAGTCTCCAGATCACCGTGATGCCACCATTACAAGATGTTTGAAATCGCAGCTTCTCAACATCCCCCACACCCAAACCAAAGAAATCGCAGATGGTTCCATAGGATTTTACTGAATTCCTTTTTATCTATTGCTTTGATTCAGGTCCCAATTTGTTGGGAAGACGCATTGTTGTTGTGTTTCTCTTCAGGTTGATAAGAGAAGGGATCTTGTAAGAGGTTGCGCCACCTTAATTTCAAGTGGTGTGTTAGTGGATTGACTAGTGTTTCCTAGTTGAAAAAATCCTAAGCTAGGAGGCTTAGGTAGTTGTTTTTACCTGAGAGGGTTTCCACTATAAATTCAAGAGTCATTGTGTATGATTTTCTGTGACTTGAATTTATTAATCTCATAGCTAATTTTTAAATTACCAGGCAATACTATTCATCCCTCCCCTCTAGTATACCACTTAAATCAGCAGGACGCACATTTGGTATCAGAGCCTAACTTGTCTAGACGATGTCAAAATCATCTGCCGACAAGTATGCTTAGAGGAAATCTGTAGTTCAACCTCTGCTGTTTGATGGAACAAATTATGGCTACTGGAAGTCCAGGATGCAGATCTTCCTAGAATCCATGGACTTTGAGTTGTGGGACATCATTGCTTCTAAATACACACATCCGGAGATCAAGGAAGGAGTAGCAGTGACTCCAGACTATAAAAAGCTGGCAACCCACAACGCCAAGGCAATGAATGCCATTTTTGTGGACTCTCGAAGGAGGAGTTCAATTGAGTGTCTAATTGCAAAACTGGTCACGAGATCTGGAGAATCTTGGAAGTCACTCACGAAGGTACCTCTAAGGTAAAAGAAACTCGAGTAAATTTGCTAACTTAAAAATATGAGTTGTTCAGGATGGAGGAGTCAATCAAAAAGTTGTTTACAAGGTTCACAGACATTGTAAATTCTCTAAGGAACTTGGATCAAGAGCTCAAAATTGAATCCTTGGTGAGGAAGATTCTTCGATCTCTTGCTAGTGATTGGGAAACAAAGACCACTGCCATTTAGGAATCAAAGAATCTGTCAATTGATTGTGCAGCAATTCATGCCATTAAATAATTAATCTTATGCTATTTCCTAGCTTTACACATACAATATTAGATAGATATGCATGCATTTTGTGAATACAGGCATTCATGCATTTTAGGAGAGGAAGATAGAGAGAGAGATAGAGCTCTCATTCCCACTTATATCTACTACATTTTTACCATCTAACATCATCTGTCTATCACCTGCAATAATTTCTTAACAACTTAAGTGCCTACCCACAAAAA
Organism: Thalassia testudinum; assembly: GCA_037157565.1. Lineage (NCBI taxonomy): Eukaryota > Viridiplantae > Streptophyta > Magnoliopsida > Alismatales > Hydrocharitaceae > Thalassia > Thalassia testudinum. The sequence continues at coordinate 108,295,225 of JAZHRO010000036.1, read as the reverse complement.
TCTCAAAATATCGCAATGGTTTCCTTGGTTGTCACTGCACCCCTCACCTATATATTCCCCCACCCCACCTCCATGATAGGTCGGCACCCACCTTCACCACCATCCCCACACTAACAGGCACTCTCACATAGATGCACACCTCATACACTCTAGCCAGCTACCATCTTCCCTTCTCCTCTCTCCCTCTCTTCCTCTCCCATTGACAGCTCCCTCTCATTAGTTGAGAGGGTGTGCTATGGGGAGGGAGCAAGCTCACCATGGTTGCAAACACCACGGTGAGTTCCACCATCGTCCAGCTCCCTCGAGAGTAGGTGGATGTGGTGGGTTCTTTTTATTTTTTCTTTGATAGTTTTATCATTGTGTATTTTGATCACCATTAGTGTTGTTTTGAGCTCTTAGAGCTCTTCCTCTTTTCACACTGTAGATAGTCTATCATGACTCATTTTTTGTGCTTACTCATTGAATAGCTTCTCAGTTATCCAGTGAGAGGACCATCCACTCACAGCTAGCCGATTAGAGCCACCCCCATGCCTTTCTCTCTCCCCTTTCCACCAGCTAACTAAGAAGTGTAGCCGGTGGAAATCACGCCAAGTGGTCACTTGCCTTGCTATTTTCCTCCACGCAATTTTGTGCAACCGGCAAACTTCTCATCTAGCTGGTTGCCCACACTTTCTCTCCACACCTGCACAAGCTCTAGCCGGTAGCATACTCAACCTTAATGCACCACTCCTCACACACACACTCAAGCACACCATTAGCAGCACACACATCCACACACAAACACACACATACTCACATACACATATACAGATACACATATAGGGATGCAAGTTTCGATAAACCCAACTTGAACCTGACCCAACCCTACCCGAAAGGAATGGGTAAAACCCAACCCGAACCCGATCGAGTTCAGTTATGGGTTTATCTAAAAAGCTCGACCGGGTTTGGGTAAGGGTATGAATCTATACTCGATTGCCCTACCTGAATACCTGAATAAAATCTCCATTTACCAGAGATTTATATCAGCCCCACCCTAAGTCCCTCATTCCCCCAACCTTAATCTTCTTCATGATTCCCTCTATGATTTTGAAGGTTGGGAATGCTTCTAAAGCTTCTATTAAACATTTATTTTGGAGATGAGGATTTTTTGTTTGAAAGTTACTTGTGTTTAGCCTTTCTTTGTATTTTTTGTATTTTTATTTTTGATGTATTCCCCTTGAAAGGCTCTTTTTCTAATAATTTTAGTGGATATTAATAAAATTAGAATAACCCAAGCTCCTATGTTGAGAGCTTGCAAAAATAAATAAATAATTAATTATGTTATAGATTTTTCCTTTGCTTTGACTCTAATTTTGCACAATTTGATTGTAAGATCAATTTATCAATGGATACTCGATGGGTAAATGGGTACTTGATGGGTAGATAGGTATGGGTATGGGTTTGAATTTTTGTATCCGATGGGTAAATGGGTAGGGTATGGGTATGGATATTGTAAATGGGTATGGGTATGGGTTTAGTCAAACCCGATCCGTTTGCATCCCTATACACATACACATACACTCACAGACATATACACACATACAAACATACACATTCACATATACTTATATGTATATATATATATCCTTTATTCACACTCACATATACATATACATATACATATATACTTCCACATCCACTTATATACATATATTTCCACATGCACCCTTGCACATTTCCATTCACCATTGCATGCATTCACCCTTACCTCACATTATATCACACGTGTGTACGCATGAGTTGTGTACACATTCGCGATACTCACACACATAAAGCCATTTGACACACACACACGTCAATTCCACACCTGCACGCGGCACATAGATAGGGTTAATTGCGTCTATCTAGACAACAATTAACCTAGCACGGTATTACATTCCTATTGAATCTCCAATTCAATTTATCTCCCACCACTATATATATTATATAGTTATACATACATACACACACACACATAGATATCTATATATCTTATACATATCTATATATATATACATATAAATAAGCTAAGTAGTTGCATTCATTTCCATTCCACATTTCTTTTCACATTTCTTTTCATAGTCACTTTTATTTGTTGATTAAGAAAAGACAAAAAAAATATCAAATTGAAGATATAACTCTTGGCTTTGCTGGTACCCAATCTTGAGTGTAGCGAGATTAATTTTGGACTTGATTTTGGTGATTCGCTAAGGACTCATTTTTGAGGGTGTACCTCAAGGATAAGGATTTCACAAAAATTCTAAAACTAAGAAAAACCAAAAAAAAAAAGGTGAACAGAAATCACCCATCTTTAGGATTTACGTAGAAATAGATTAATCCAAAAATCGCCTGCTTGAGTTTGACCATGGGCCTAAAATTGACAAGCCTAAAATATACTTATTCCAAGTTAAAATATCTTTGAAAAAATGTTGTGTAAAATCGCCTATAGGTAATCTCTTCCACTATATTTTGACGCTAATATCACCTAATTAAATAACTCTACTTGCGTTTTAGCACCAACCTTAAAGTTGGATGATCTTATTGGTAGTTTCATGGCATACGAAGTACAACTTCAACATATGAAGGAGAATGAGAGTGAAGGAACAAAGAAGAAGGCTATAACATTGAAAGCCAACGATCACTCAGAGGAAACCTCCAGTGAAGAAGAGGAAGATGGCATTGCTCTTCTCTGGTGAAAGTTTAAAAAGCTCCTCAAGAACAAGAGGAATTGGAGAAAGAAGAAGTAAGACTCCAAGGAAGAAGCCATTATCTGCTACAATTGCAAGAGGAAAGGACACATCCAAAAGGATTGCCCACTCCTTAGAAAGGAGGCAAAAAGAAAGAAGATGAGGAAATTCTCAAAGAAGGATGGGAAGAAGGAAGCTCTTCAAGCAACCTAGGTGATAAATGCTAGTTTATCATCATTCTTATGCCCTCATATAGACCTAGCTCTTAGGGTTTTAACTCTGCAATTGGGTTTTTGGGCTACATTTAGGCATTCAAGAAGGTTAGGCATGCATTGCATCATTTTGTCTTTTTAATGTGTTTATTTAAGTGTTAGGGATAAGTAGAAAGGCATATCCTACAAAAACTGGCACTTTGGAAGGCAGAAGATGAAGAGGAAGCCCAAATTCAGCTAGATCCTAGCTAAATCCAGCTCATCACAGTTGACTTCAACTCAATTCCAACTCGACTAAGTTGTGGCTAGATCATCTCAGCTCCATTCAGCTCACCTTATCTTAATGGAAGCTCAGGCTAGCTCAACTTAGTGGATTCCAGCTCTGTCCAACTCCTGGAAGCTCTATCTAACTAGGGTTAGCTATTTCCATAACTTGGTAAGCCTAGTTAAATGAAGCTCTCAACTAGCTTGAGTTAGCTTTACTTCATCTCCTGAGGACTCAGGTCAGCTCAACTCAGTTGAGTTGAGCCATTAACCTGAGATAGCTACCTCAACTAGCTAGGTAATCTTTGGGAAGATCAACTGTAGCTCACCTCAACTCAAAATAGAAGAAAGCTAGCTCATATTGGTTTAGTTTAGCTACTAGCAAAGAACTAGATAGCTAAGCTAGCTATTGAGTTCCACTTCAGCTATCTTCAACAATAGTCTACTCCAGCGAGTCCCGATGCAACTCCTTTCAGCTCCTCATCAACAAACCCTAGCTCCTCTACCTCCTCCTCGACTACCCTACTAGCTAAGCTAGCTTAGCTAGCTTTGCTCAGCTCCTACTCACCTACCATGGCCAACCCCAACCCTAAACTCCACCTATGTAAGCCTCCACTTCAACACTACTTAAGTTCACCTAGCTCCATCTACTCCTACCCATGTTGGCGCCAACCAACATGCACCCCTTCACCCCATCACCACCTCCAAAAGCCACCAAAAGGTAGCACCAAAACCCCCATAACAACCCTTGTTTTGGTGCCACCAATTCCCTCCAAAAATCCCACCATCTCACCCCTACACCCACCCCTAAAACCACATCCAACCATCCATTTTTTTCTCCTCTAATTTCTCCCTTCTAGAAGCCACCCTTCTTGGCGCCAAAATGGTGGCAACCTTCATGGACGACCACCAAGGGGTGCCCTAAACTCTTAACTACCTCCCCTCCACACCTCCTTGTTGGTGCCAATTAGTCTCCACCGCAGGATCCCCATAACCACCACCTAAATTCATTCTAACCATCCACATAATCCATGCCAACCCCCTCCTTTTCCCTTCCTATTAATACCCCATCTAACCACCACTAAAACCCTATCCTTGGCTACCATTATCTACCCATAAACCCACCTAGATACATCTCTATTTTTGGCCAAGGAAGAAGAAGAGAAGAAGATTAAGGAGGCAACCCTCACCTCCTTGGTGCCTTCTTCCTTTTCCCTTCTTCCTTATGCCACAGCCAAGGAGCACACCTTCAAGAGGATGGCCAGGCAGGAGTAAGGGTGGTGGATGTCCACCCTTGGAAGAAAAGCAAGGAGGATACCAGGAGCACGAGGACTTTCTTCATAGTGTGGGAGCAGCCACACTTGGAGTGAAAGTTTCTCGCTACTTGGAGGGCCTTTCTTCATCTCTCTTTATCTTTTGTATTAGCTAGTGTTACCATTTTTTTCTTGTAACAAGCATTCCACTACTTGTCATTTACTTTACTAGTAATACAAGAGATCTATTGCTTTTCAATTTCATGTTTTCAATTTCTTATGCTCAATTTTTCTAACTTAAGTGCACAACACACTCTCTCCAATTATCCTAGGTCTCCACGTACCTAGGGTGAGCTTAGAGAGAAGTTCTTTTTATCACTTAGGTTTTAGTTTTTAGGCGTGTTTTTCTTTGCATAGGTATCTTTGCACTCATTTCCCATTATTTTGAAAAACCCTAAAACAATAAAAATCAAAAGACAAAAAGAAAAGTGTCGATTTGAGTAGGTGAGAGAGAGAACCACTTAATTGACTAACAAATTGGCCTCCTTGGATGACCCTAGATACTCACCATATATAGGTTTATAAATTGTAAAAGTTGATTGCAAAGATATTCGTCTCAACGACTTAATTCACATATTTAACAAATCGCATATCTTTTCTATCACTGGGATGAGTTTAACTTAAGCTCAGAAGAAGAAGACACCTTCAGTGAAGAAGCTCCTCTAGGACTCATGGCTCTAAAAGACAAGGTAACATCTTTTACTCCCGATGAGTTATTTTAATTCCCTACGGGAGGGGGTGAGATATGCATGACGTAATATAAAATGCGAAATTGACTCAATCTGATACCTGTGGCACCATCTACATCACCCAGAAGATGGACGGCTGAGATGGCACCTGGTTGGGTGGTTGAGATGGTGCCACTGCACTCACCCACTGAAGCCCTTCATGCCAATGCTTCTCCACCGTTTGATCAAGATCCAACGGCTGTGAGGCGTGCGCACTTAAGTTAAGCGCTTGACACAAATGCGCCCGTAGCACGTTGGTCGAGCGCCTTAAGGCAGCGTTGAGGCGCGGGATCGAGCCCCTGCACGCCTCAAATTGGGGTGGGCATGCGGGCATAGTTGACCGCACGATGAGGATCCAACAGCTGCGTGCACCCAATAGCGTCCACGCACCATCTGACACCTCGTGTAATGTGGGATCTCACGCATTGAGGTGCATGGATGAGGCGTGGCGAGGTGCGCTCTCAGCCATTCGATCTCACGATCGAACGGTCGAGATATGATGGACGTGAATGCGCGTTGAGGCACAGGGAGGTGAGTGGGCGCACGCGTGCCACCCACGAAGGCCACTTTTAGGCCTTTAGTGACAGATTTATCCATCAGTTAATGATTTTCAACATGTATTGACCAAAATGTCCTCACTCATTGCAACTATAAAAGGAGACTCCCTTCATGCGAAATTCTCATCCCTTCTCCTCTCTCCCTCTCCAAAGCTCAAGAGAAGCTTGTCCCACACTTGGGATGCTCCTCAAGAGATAAAGTCAATTTTTTGCCCCCATTTCGGAAGCAGATCCCGCAACGACGATGACGTGTTGCCTCGTTCTCGTTCTTCCTGCCTCGACCTCCTTCTTCCCGCTCCGTTCCTCATCTTCCAGGCATCGTTCCGTCCGGCTCGTCCTCCAAGCGATCGTCGAGGAGGATAACTTCTCTCTCCCATTCCTTTTTCTTGCTTTCTAGAGTAGAATTTTCCTGCTTTCTAGTTGTAATAGTTTTCCTTCTTTCTAGTGTAATTTCTCGCTTAATTAATTGTACAACAATTTTGAAGTATCAAGTGAATGTTTTCTCTCTCTCTCTCTTATTCTGATTATTTATAATGCTTCATTTCATTGTAATTACTCCACTTTTTAACAGAAACACAAAAAAAATATAATTGTGAATTTAGATTGACATAGCCTCCTTGAGTTCGACCTGGGATTTCTATTTCGGTATAAATTGTATTTGTTGAACCCGAGTTCTTTGCTTTCCAAACTACAGCGACAGGCTTTTAAAACCAAATTCGATAGCATAGTAACCCGTCGCTTCAACATTTTGGCACCGTTGGTGGGGAGGCAATGATATCCGATCTTCTTTTCACATTTCAAGCACTTTATTGTCTTCTAACTTGCTTTCTCTTGTGTCTATTATTTTGCAAAGACCTCCATCAGGGAATCGTCAAGTGGTAGACCAGAGTAAAGTGTAGTTGAAGACGACTGTAAGTGCTCCCCATTCTTCCCCCTCCATAGATTTCATTTGTCACATTAAATTCAAACTCCAATTAACCTAGATGTTTGCATAAATCCTAGGATTAGTTTGGTTGTTTGGATTTTCACTCGCACTCATTTCACCCTTGCTTATATAAAAATAAATAAAAAGATAATTTTGTGGGGTAATTTTCAATAGACACAACATACACCTACATTCAAGGCACTTAACCTACTTGATTTGCTTCTACTCAACTGGGTTCTAATATGTGGAACCGGTACATACAAATCAACACAAAAAAGAGTAGGAATCATTCCAAGTTAACCATTTCTGTGTGCCTAACCTAGTGGTGCAGTTGTGGCCAGTTGTTTGAGTTGTTTGGGCCACACCACTCAACCTAAAATCAACTCATCAAGTAGTTTCTTCTTAGGATTTTCAATCTAGGTTCATACCAGGCACTCCACTTTATTTTTGATTTTAAAGGAAAGCAATCTTCACCCGTCCTTGAAAACCTGGTTTGTCTCAAACTTGATTGAAATCAACCTAATTCTAAATCCTAAAAGCTACTTAAGAAAGATTTGAACATTAAAATCTATGCATCACAAATAATCTTGCTTGAAAACCCTGGTTGTGCACTCACACAATACTTAATCAATCATTAAGGGCACAACCCATTTTAAGGGCCCATCACATTTCATAAGCACTACAATCCCAGGCCTCAATAAAATCGAGTAGACGTTGGCCTTAAGAACTGATTCGCTCTTTGGGGTCTAGTCTGAGATTGTTTATGATTAACCTACTTGTACTAATTAATCTGTTGTCTAGTTAGGGGAGTAGCATCAAATGACTGCAGCTGGGGGGTATACTAGGAACTGGAGGTGCAAGCCGAAGGAAGAACCTTCTCCCCAGTCCCTCCTTCTAACTGGTTGGATTGAGCAGACACAAGTAGAGTAAATCATTTATAATCTTAAGGTGGATTTTGGGAGTCTGTAGATCCTTAGGCTACCTCACTTAAGGACAGGTTTGTTTTGTTGTGCTGCAAGGTCCTTATCCTCAGTCCTTCCGACCTTTTCCTAGTTTATGCTGGGAAGACGGTCATTGAATCCTTGATTGGAAGGACCACTAGAGTATTCTAGGAGGTGTAAATTGGATTTTGGTCAAATTGATCCCATGGCCGATCAACAGCCTCCTCTTCCTCGGTATCCACAGGAGGAATTCCGAAGGCAGCTGGAACAAATGTAGAGAATGTAGGAATGGTTCCAGAGAATGCAAGGCACTCAGCCCTTGAAGGATTTTTACGATCCTTCAAATTACGGGGAACGTCCCGGCATCTAGATTCCGGTCGGACATGTAGAAATCAAGCGCCAAGTGTTAAGCCTGATCAAACATTACCGTGGGCTTGGCTCCGAAGGCCCATTTCAGTACTTGGAGGACTTGATCACTTTGGTCCAGACCACCAAGGCACGAAACATGAATGAGGAGCAAATGATCATGAGGCTCTTCCCCCACTCTCTTAGGGATAAAGCCGATCATTGGTACAGGACTATAGGAAGATCAATTGTAACTTGGAATGAGTTGAAATCGGCCTTTCTGAAGAAATTCTTCCCTGTCGGACGTACCAATGCTTTGAGACAGGCAATCACTACCTATACCCAGAGGCTAGGGGAGCAGTTTCATGTGGCCTGGGAGCGATTCCAGGACCTATTGTAAAGGTGTCCACACTACGAGGTGTCGAAATGGCAACTTGTGCAGATCTTCTACTATGGGTTGATTGAGCAACTCAGAAATCACATGGACGTTTCTTGCGGAGGCAATTTCCTCAACAAAGACGTAGATAGTGCACACGATTTGTTTGAGGAAATGAGCGAGAATTCAATCAATCATGCCTCCATGGATACTTTTAATTGGTCCCAATAGCCCAGATCAAATGTTAATGAAGTCCATGACTCCCATTCATTTGATATGAAATTGATTTGTAACAAACTTGATAAGGTGGACTTGGTTGCTAAGAGAATGGAAGAGTGGATGGCTGAAAATTCTATGAACAACTCTCGATCCACTCAATCCTAGAATTCAGGATTCCATACTCGCGAGCTCCTTCTGGACAGGAGTTCCTGAATCAACTCGTGCGGCTCAACCTGTGAGTCATCATTATTCGAAACCCCACGGGTTCCAAACTGGGGCCTTTGATCCTAGTTTTTCTGATCCTTCCCTTTCTTTCTCTCCATCCTCACCCTATGAGGATGTCTGTGCTATACAGGAGAATGTTAGATCCAACCCCTACTCTAATGCTTATAATCCGAGTTGGAGAAACCACCCTAACTTCTCCTGGATAAACCAGGGGTAACAGACCCAATTCTGACCCAGCAACTATGCTCCGCAACGACCAATGGGTCAGGGTCATGTGTATACTCAATTGCCCCCAAATCAGGTCAATCAGCCAGCTTGGAATGCCTATCAACCTATAGGGCAAGCTGATTTGTACCAATAAATGGTAGAGATGCAAGGATCCATGCTCCAACTCATGCAGCAAATGAAAACCTCGCTGGACAACTTGCAAACCAAGCTCATAGCTAACTCTCATCAACCCGGATCTCTACCATCCCAACCTGTACCTAACCCGCGAAATATCCTAAATCCGGGCAACCTAGCCCATGGGTACTAAAATCAGAGGGACCCACATGCACATGCTCAGGTGGTTGAGCAGGGTCCTTCCTCTTCTTCTTCTTCTTCTGCACATCAATAATTCTTGGCTAATTAAGCCCCTCCAATCTTTCCTAACCCTCCCCAAGACCCAAACTCTTATGCATCCACAAATTCTGTTACCTTGAGAAGTGGTAAACAAACTCAGGATCCACAACCACACTGTTCTGATTTACCTAATCTTGAAAAACCTGAGGAGAGAAAGGAGAATTCTGGAGAAGAAATCAAGGCTCAGGAACCTGATTCCAAAGATCTGACTCATGTTCCTTTTCCTGAAGCCTTGATCAAATCAAAGAAGAAAAAGTTTGTTGATAGCAATGAGGAGCTTCTGAATATTTTTAAGAATGTTGAGATCAATATCCCGCTCCTCGACGCTATCAAGCATATACCAGCTTACGCGAGATTTTTAAAGGATTTATGTACACAAAAGTGTAAGTCGAGAGAATCTATTTCGAGGAAGGTGGTACTCTCCAATCAGGCTAGTTCTGTTATCCTGCACCACCTCCCTCAGAAAAAGGGAGATCTAGGTGCTCCATTGATTTCTTGTGTCATCGGAGATTACACTTTTGATAGAGCACTTTTGGATCTGGGTGCATCCATCAACCTAATTCTGACTTCTCTTTATGATAAGTTTGGATTAGGTGAACTTTAGCCAACTTCAGTAACGTTGCAGTTAGCAGGTCGTTCGGTCACAAATCCGCGAGACGTTATTGAAGATGTTATAGTTAAGGTCAAGGATTTCTATTTTTCTATAGATTTCCTTATCCTTGACATGGATGTACCAAAAAATCTGAGGAACACGCCCATCATTCTGGGGTATCCATTCCTGGCTACCGCTAAGGCTAACATTAACTGTGAAAGCGATAGCGTGGAAATCGCCTTTGGGGATCAACGAATGAAATTGGATATTTTTAAGGTGATTAATAAGTTTGAGGATTGTGGATTTATTGAGGAACTTGAGGAGGATAATGTGAACATTGAAACTTATTTGATAGTTTTTGCAATTGAAAGTTCCTCCTTTGATGATGAATTGGACCTGCAACCCTCTATGGAAGACCTGCCATCTTTTGAAGAGGTTATTGATTTTGTTCACTCTCAACCTCTTCCACTTGATGAGTCATCAGCATCTTCCTTACCTTCAATCATCAACCCGCCTCAGCTTGAACTGAAACCATTGCCTGAGAATTTGAAATATTAATTTTTAGGGCCACAGAAGACGCTCCCTGTAATTATCAATGCTAAATTAACAAAGGAGCAGGAGATCAAATTGATCAAGATCCTGGAGGAACATAAGGATGCAATTGGTTGGACCATTCATCACCTTAGGGTGATCGAGCCATCTTACTGCAATCATAGAATATTCTTGGAAGATGGATCCCGCCCTTCTCACTAGATGCGGAGGAGATTAAATCCAAAAATGAGAGAAGTGGTAAAAAAGGAAATCATTAAGTGGCTCGATGCAGGAATTATTTATCCGATCTCTGATAGTCCCTAGGTAAGTCCCGTGCAAATTATTCCCAAGAAAGCCAGGATTACTATTGTGACTAACGAGAGAGGAGAATCTGTCACAACTTGTTTAGCTTCCTCTTGGAGGGTTTGTATCGATTACAGGAAGTTGAACATGGCCACAAAAAAGGATCATTTCCCTCTGCCTTTCATTGATCAAATCTTAGAAAGATTAGCCTGGCAGAAGTACTTCTGTTTTCTTGATGGTTACTCGGGATACAACCAAGTTCCTATCCATCCCAAGGATCAGGAAAAAACTACTTTCACCTGTCCCTATAGAACCTTTGCTTTTCGTAGGATGCCTTTCGGTTTATGCAATGCACCTACGACTTTTCAAAGGTGTATGTTAGCCATATTCTCTAACATGGTGGGAGAGTTTATGGAAGTCTTCATGGATGATTTCTCTATTTTTGGAGAATCGTTTGACTCTTGTCTAGCTAATCTAGAAATGATTCTTAAACGATGCATTGAAACACGATTTGTCCTTAGATGGGAAAAGAGTCATTTCATGACACAAGAAGGCATCGTCTTGGGTCATCTAATCTCTGAACGGGGAATTGAAGTGGATAAAGCTAAGGTTGATGCTATTGCTAAACTTCCTCCTCCCACATTTGTTAAACAAATTCGATCATATCTTGGTCATGTGGGATTCTACAGAAGATTCATCAAGGATTTCTCGAAGGTTGCTCATCCTCTGAGCAATCTTCTCTCCAAAGAAACACCGTTTGTTTTTGACGACTCATGTCGTAAGGCATTTGATTTCCTGAAAACGGCAGTCACTTGTGCTCCAGTGTTGCAACCACCAGTTTGGACAGCCCCTTTTGAGATCATGACTGACGCTTCTGATTACGCGGTCGGGGTTGTTTTGGGTCAGAAAGTGGACAGGAAGCCCTCTATCATCTACTACGCTAGTAAAACTCTGGATGAAGCCCAGAGGAATTACACTGTTACTGAAAAGGAATTACTGGCCATAGTATTTGCTTTGGAAAAATTCAGGGCTTATCTCTTAGAGTCTCATGTCATCATTTATACTGACCACTCGACCTTGAGACATCTCTTGGCCAAAAAGGATTCCAAACCCTAGCTTATTCATTGGATTCTTATGCTTCAGGAATTTGATCTTGAAATCAAGGATAAATTTGGGGTACAAAATGTGTTGGCAGATCATTTGTCGAGACTTCTAAGTGATTCTTCTCGTCCGGACATCCTGATTGCTAATACTTTTCTGGACGAAACCATCCTTACAGTTTCAGGTGTCCAAACCCCATGGTTTGCTGACATTGTTAATTATTTGGCTGTTGGTCAAATCCCCCAGGTTTAGACCAAGAAACAACGGGATAGACTCAAATCTGAGGCCTAATACTACTTCTGGAAGGACCATGAACTGTATCGCATCGGCTTTGATCAGATTATTCGCCGATGTGTTCCGGAGAATGAATTCAACAGTATACTTGAGTTCTGCCATGCATCTGCGTGTGGTGGACATTTCTTCGGGAAAAAGATGGTGGTAAAGATTTTGCAATCTGGCTTCTATTGGCTATCTTTATTCAAGGATGCCCAGGATTTCTCAAGGTCGTGTTCCCGATGTCAGGCACTCGGGAGCATAACTAAGAGAGATATGATGCCCCTAAACCCAAATCTTCCTGTCAAAATCTTCGATGTTTGGGGCATCGATTCCATGGGACCCTTTCTCCCTTCATTTGGACATCAGTACATTCTTGTTGCTATTGATTATGTGTCCAAATGGATTGAGGCGATTCCCACCTGAACCAATGACCACAAGGTGGCCATCTATTTTGTCAAGAAAAATATCTTCAGCAGGTTCGGGATTCCGAGGGCCATCATCAGTGATGGTGGCACTCATTTTACTAATGCCTATTTCCGTAATTTGTAGGCTAAATACGAGGTTAATCACCAAATCTCCACAGCTTACCATCCCTAGATGAATGAACAGGCTGAGATCTCCAATTGGGAGATCAAGAATATTCTGCGGAAAACAGTTAGGCCTGATCGCAAGGACTAGACTCAAAAGCTTGAGGACACTCTTTGGGCCTACTGTATGGCGTATAAAATGCCTATCAGCATGTCTCCGTTTCGTTTGGTGTATGGAAAGCCATGCCATTTACTCGTAGAGATTGAACATAGGGCATTTTGGGCAATCAAACAATGTAATTTAGATTTGAGTTTAGCTAGGAAGACCAGGAAACTCCAACTATCTAAGTTGGAAGATCTTAAAAATGATGCATATGAGAATGCCAAGGTCTACAAGGCTCGGACCAAAGCTCTACATGATCAATTGATTTCTTGAAAGAGATTTGAGCCGAACCAAAAGGTCTGGTTATTCGATTCTCGACTTAAGCTCTTTCCTGGCAAAATTAGATCAAAATGGAACAACCCGTTCATTATCGACCATATGTTTCCAAATGGAGCCGTTCAGATTTCTGACCCAAGGACAGGTAACACATTTAAAGTCAGCGGTCAACGTCTGAAGCCTGTTATTGACCGTACTCTTCCAGAACCCATATCAGACACGACTGCTCTAGCCATATTGTGATTTCTTTGGATGGACATCACCTAGCTGATGACATTAAACTCAGCAGTTGTACATATGACACAAACCTGACCCGAGCTTCATATTCAGGTGATATCTTTCATACTCTACCCTTTCTTTCATGTCTCTTTTTCTCAATGTGGACATTCCATCAGCTAGGCATGGGGGGGTGGATTCATTTTTGAATCATTTTGTCAACTTTGTGAAATTTTTATAAATTGCATTTCTCTTCTTATATATACATAAAAAAAAATTGAATTAGGAAGGAATACTTGGACATTAGGACTTTTCAATCTTAGGAAATATTACATTAGGACCTGAACACAAGGACCCTTCAGGTCTTCGGACTTAATCGGCCCGAGTATCTACTAAAATGTGGATTTGTTTTTCAAGTCCTCGCCATTTTAATTCTATTGTAATTTGATTAAATAAGTTTGGGTGATAAGTACACGACTTATCAACCCACCTTCTGATTTGAGGGAACTTTAAGTCTAAAGCATTTACACACTTTCTTTTCACTGAATTGTTAATTGACGATTTTAACAGAAATTGGGTAGCTAATGAAGCTTCTAGGGTGATATGGCTGACAAGTTATCGTGGGTAACAGCCCATAGGTAGGTTGTTCAGAGCCCAGTCACTGGACCATTCTCTTCTTGCTACCTTTAGGTAAATCTTAGACCAGGGAAACCACCTAATAAAAAAGTAAAAAAAAAAGAAAAGAAAAAAAATAAAATGAAAGAAATAAGTCACACTTCCCCGCACGAGTATGGCTGGCAAGTTTTAGTGGTAACAACTCATCTACTGGTTGTCCAGAACCCAGCTCAAGAAATACACTTAAAATTCCCAAAACACTTTGGAAGAAGTGGAGAAGTAGAATAAACTAGGGAGATATACGCTAGATTCACCCTTGTGTTGACCCCATAAAAATAAAAGTAGGGAGAAAGCTACCAGTCGTAAAGATACAGCTTTAGGTAGAACTCTCTTTTTAAGGTCACCTAGAGGCGTAGAAACCCGAAGTCCGTTCTAATTGCTGATAAACAAGTCTATCACATTCACAATAAGATGCTTAGAACTTAGGGTTTTCATCAAATCTTGGGTGAGTTGAATGGCCGTAGAAAGCCACTCTTTAACCCTAAACTCAAAAATAAAAAAAATAGAAAAGAAGAAAAAGAGAAAAAGAAAATTTTCTTTGAATAAGGCTAGGGCTTGAGGCAGTTTGCATTTTGGTAGATACCTGGGCACTATTGTGTCTTTGAAAGTTCAGATCCTAAGTAAAAATTTTCTTAATGTTGAAAATAACTTACGCTTAAGTAATCCAACCTAATTCTTTTATAAATAGCATGTAGTTTTTGCTAGAGACGAGCAAAAGACAGGCATGGGGGTGTGATGTAAACATGTTTATATTACATAAAATGTCTAGTTATGCATGTTCTTAAGTATAGAATTGCATTACATACTATAAATATTGCATAACATGCATCATCTTGCATTTAGAATAGTCTGAATAAAATGGAGGTGAATTATCTCTTTTTTTGGTCAGGGATAGGGTGACCTTTTATCGAGGCCTCAGATCGAAGATCCAACCATACGAATCTAATCAGGGTGACGATTGAAGTTCAACGACTCCAAGATCAGCCTAATCGGATATTCGTAGCATCAGATAGAGATTGAAGAATCCTAGAAGATCAAGGGCCAAGATGGTGTGAATCCACACTTCAGATGACAAATCCGACTGCATGGATGGGTTCGGATTGACGATCGTAGCCTAACGATACAAAAATTGACTCAATCCGATACCTGTGGCACCATCTACATCACCAAGAAGATGGATGGCCAAGACGGCGCCATGTGGTGCCATCTTGGCCACCCAACCGGCCACACGCACCCACTGAAGCCCTTCGCACCAACGCTTCTCCGCCGTTGGATCAAGATCCAATGGCTGTAAGGCGCGAGCACTTAAGTTAAGCTCTCGACACAACTACGCCCGTAGCGCGTTGGTCGAGCTCCTTAAGGTGGCGTTGAGGCATGGGATCGAGCCCTCGCATGCCTCAAATTGGGGCGGGCACTTGGGCGCGATCGACCGCACGATGAGGATCCATCGGTTGCACACGCCCAATAGCATCCATGTGCCATTTGACGCCCCATGTGACGTGGGATCTCACGCATTGTGGTGCGCGGATGAGGCACGATGAGGTGCGCTCTCAGCTGTTCGATCTCATGATCGAACGACCAAGATCTGATGGACGTGAACACGCGTTGAGGTGCGGGGAGGCGAGCGGGCACGCGCGTGCCATCCACGAAGGCCATGTTCAGGCCTTTAGTGATGGATTTATCCATCACTAAAGGTCATGAATTAATGATTTTAACATGTAATGACCAAAATGCCCTCACTCTTTACAACTATAAAAGGAGACCCCCTCCATACGAAATTCTCATCCCTTCCTTCTTTTCTCTCCCTCTCCAAAGCTCAAGAGAAGCTTGTCCCACACCTGGGATGCTCCTCAAGAGATAAAGTCAATTTTTCACCCCCATTTCTGAAGCGGATCCTGTGATGATGACGACGTTTTGCCTCGACCTTCTTCCTGCTCTGTTCCTCCTCTTCCAGGTATCATTCCGTCTGGCTCGTCCTCCAAGTGATCGTTGAGGAGGATAACTTCTCTCTCCCATTCCTTTTTCTTGCTTTTTAGAGTAGAATTTTCCTGCTTTCTAGTTGTAATAGTTTTCCTACTTTCTAGTGTAATTTCTCGCTTACTTAATTGTACAAACATTTTGAAGTAGCAAGTGAATGTTTTCTCTCTCTCTTTCTCTTATTCTGATTGTTTATAGTGCTTCATTTCATTGTAATTAATCTTCTTTTTAATAAAAACATGAAAAAAATATAATTACGAATTTAGACGACGTAGCCTCCCTTAGTTCGACCTGGGATTTCTATTTCGGTATAAATTGTATTTGTTAAACTCGAGTTCTTCGCTTTCTAAACTACAACGACAGGTTTTCAAAACAAAATTTGATAGCGTAGTAACCTGTCGCTTCAACATTCTACTAATTGGATGCCTGGCACAACCATCAAATGCCTTCTAAGATGTCTAAGCTAAGGTCTGGATGTCTGAATTCATCAGATAGAACCTACTATGTCCAATCTAAGTTATTGAACGATTGAGTCAACAGTCAGACATCTTAAAAGTCACTATTAGGTGTCTGATTTCCAGATTAGATGTTTGATTAGGCTGACAGAACCCTATTTTGATTTTCTAAGTTCTCTGTAGAAAACCTAAGTATCCTAGGGTTGTGCAAGTGTTCCTAGGACTACTTTGAGGGTACTTTGAGGCTCTTTAACATATATCTAGACACAAAGAATAAAGAGCAAAAGAATTACAAAAGAATACATGAAAGGAGAATCTATCCTATTCTTCTCTTCACACTTTCGCTCCTCGTAAGGCTCCTTCATCAAGCTCCTCCAATCCGCCATGGATGCAAGCTTGAACTCCGTCTAAACACATTTCCATTTGCAAATTGACCTGAAAACTAAGACTCAAAAGCAAATGTTAAAAGACGTATTTTGTTATCATCAAAATAAATGATCGTGGTGCACTAGCATCAACAATCTCCCCCTTTTTGATGATAACAAAATCATAAAAAATAATCCAAAAAATTCTCCCCCTTTTGACATTATCAAAAAGGTTTTTATCAATTTTAATTCTCCTAAACTCCCCCTTAAAACATGCTCTTCTAGTTTTTGGGTTAAATTTCTTTTAATCAAGAATAATGTTCTCCCCCTTTTTGTAATAATAAGATAGCTATATATTTTTCTCCCCCTTTCTAAAGGAAATATAGCTAACTTAACACCTCCCCCTTAATGATTGACAAATTGCTCATTAATTTTAACTCCCCCTATCTATATGCTAATGATAAAAGATAGGGTTAAGGGTTACCTCACCTACCATGGCCAATAGAATGACCCAAATGGAAGTGGATGCCAAACTGGATGGGGTTCCCATCCATAGCTTGGATGTCCAAGCATTGGTGCCGGTCTCCAGTTGGGCGGTCGACGTGTGGCAATTCGATCATTTGTTCATCGTTTCGTCAGTCTCCTCATCCTCCTCAGTCTACTCCTTGGTCCTCCCAACTCAAGTTAACCATTTTTAAGCTTGTAGGTCCAGTCCTTTGTGTTGTAATCTTTATGACCTACAAAACAAGATTTTAGTTCTTTCCTCGGTATCCATATTAATTTGGATCCGGTTCTGTTAGTAGGTCTCTTTGACAGAGATCCTTTCTCAACCTTAGAACTAAGACTAACTTTATCATTAGAAAAGTTATCTAATTTTTTCATTAATTTGTTAGATTCTTCCTTAAGACATGCAACCTCTTTTTCTATAACATGCATCTTAGTTTTTAAATCAGAAATTTCTAATTTTAAACTAGTATTTTCCTCGATTAATTTGCTATTTTCAATTATTAGATTGTGATTTTCTAATGACAAAACATCATCTTTAAGACTAGAACTACTTTCTAGGTCTTTAAGTTTTATTTCTAACCTATCATTTTTAGATTTAAGAAAACTAAGATTCTTTTTCATGTTTTTATTTTCTACCTTTAATGATTTCCTAATTTCATAGAGTTCATCAAAGGCATCTTGGAGTTCAGAATTTACCTCATTGTCGCTATTTTCGCTGTCGCTTTCTACGATTGCCATGAAACCCATGCAAGCAGTTTCATTCTTCTTCTTAGGATTTTCTTGTTCTTCCTCAGAGCTCGAGTCATCCGAAGTTGCATGGAATGCCTTCTTCTCGTGTTTCTTCTCCTTCTCCTTCTTGAGAAGAGGGCATTCTAGTCGTAGATGACCCTTTTCGTTGCAATGGTAGCAACGTATCGGGCTACTTTGCTCCTTTGATTTCTTTTCTCTCTTGGAATCCCTACAAAACTTGGAAAACTTTTTAAGTAAAACTTTAAAATCTTCATCATCAGAACTTACCTCGCTATCCAACATGGCTTTGAATGCGAGGGTCTTCTTCGATTTTGGCTTTGGTGTATCCTTCATTTTCTGCTTCAGCTTTTTCTCATAGGCCATTAGATTGCCTAAGAGATCCTCCATGTTGAGCTCCTCCACCTCATTTGCCTCCTCGATGGCGGTGACCTATTCCCATTCTGATCCTAGGGAACGAAGAAGCTTCCCTTGAAGCTCCCCCTTAATGAAGGTCTTTCCTAATGCCTTAAGATTATTTACTATAAGAGTGAACCTAGTGTTAATCTCACTCAAAGACTCATTAGATTTCATAGAAAAAGACTGAAATTCTTCTGAAAGTAAATTGAGTTTAGAAGTCTTTACCTTAGAGGTACCCTCGTGAGTTACCTTGAGTGTGTGCCAGATCTCGTATGCGGTGGTGCATTGCAAGATTCTGTTGAACTTCTTCGGGCTGAGCGCGCAATACAATGCATTCATCGTCTTCGTGTTAAGGGAGAGTTCATGGATTTGTTGTTGTGAGTAGCTTCCCGCGGGTTTCTTCGAGATGTCAAACGGCGTTATGCATTTGGCCTAAATTGTGAAGTTGTTGGCTTGAAGCCATATCTTCATCCGCAGCTTCTAGTAGGGGTAGTTGCTCCCATCCAAGAAAGGCAGACGGGTCATGGACAGCCCCTTGGAAATCCTGATCGTGGAATTGCTCCCCTCCATTGGATCTTCTGTGGATATAACTCCTAGAAAGTGGAAACCTGCTTTGATACAAATTGTAATTCCCTACGGAGGGGATGAGATATGCGTGACATAATATAAAATGTAGAATTATGTAAATAATCTCACAAATGAAGCAATCACACAAGATGCAAGAGATTTTTAGGTGGAAACCCAAATTGGGTGTTGAACATCGGGTTGCTACGCTAATATGTTTGGTTTTGAAAACCTGTCGTTGTAGTTTGAAAGCGAAGAACTCGTGTTCAACAAATAAAATTTATACTGGAATGGAAATCCTGGGTCGAACATAGGGAGGTGGACGTTTGATTTAAAAAATATGCGTTTGTTTTATTTGTCACGAAGTAAATTAATTGATTAGAACTATTTAACTATGTACAATAAATAGAAGAGAGAGAGTAAGAGAGAGAGAATATTACAAGAAAAAACTAAAATGTGATGTAGAATGAACATGGAATTCATCAGTAAAAAGATTGTTTCTTTCACTAAACATTATGACTAGAAAGCGGGAAAATGATTACACTAGAAAGCAGTAAATCTATTCTAGAAAGTAGTAAAAAGAATGGGGAGAGAGATATCCTCCTCGATGGTCGCTTGGAGGATGAGCTGGACGGGATGACGCCTGGACGAAGGAGGATGAAGTGGAAGAACGGGAATGGGGCAGCACGTTGTCATCGTCGTGGGATCCGCTTCCGAAAGGGGGATGAAAAATTGACTTTATCTTGCGAGAAGCATCTGGGGTGTGGGACAAGCTTCTCTTGAGCTTTGGAGAGGTAGAGAAGAGAAGGAAGGGATGAGAATTTCATGTGGAGGAGGTCTCCTTTTATAGTTGCAAGGAGTAGGGGCAATTTGGTCATTACAACTCTAAAAAAATTAAATCAGGGGTCTTTAGTGATGGATAAAACCGTCACTAAAGCCCCATCAAGGGTGTAGTGGGGGCGCGCGCGTGCGGTCGCTCGCCTCCTTGCGCGTAACACGCGCTCCACGTCCAGCTAATCTTAGTCGTCCGATCGTGAGATCGAACGGCTTAAGTCATGCTTCCGACTGCTCAACGCACCTGCTCACGTGTGATCCCGCATGAGGCGCGGCGTGCAATAGTGCGTGGGCGCTATCGAGCGGTCGCGGAGCCCACTTTCCCGTGCCCTTTCGCCTGCGCATTCGGATTCGAACCCGTGCCAGTGCCTCGCTATAAGGCTTTCACTCGTTGCGCTATGGAGGAGAGATGGTCGCGCGGATGTTTTGAGCGGCGCGTGCTCATGGCCGTTGGATCAAGATCCAACGGTCTAGATCGTGCGTTGGATCTTCTTTGGAGAGGTAGTGGCGGTCCTGAGGGCTGGTTGGATGGCTGAGATGGCACCACGTGGCGCCATCTTGGCCGTCCATCTTCTGGATGATGCAGATGGTGCCACGGGTGTCGGATTGAGTCGATTTTCACGCCGTTAGGCTGCGATCATCGATCCAAATCCATCCATGTGGTCGGATTTGTCATTTGAAGTGCACATTCACACTATCTTGGCCCTTGATCTTCTAGGGTTCCCCAATCTCTATCTGATGCTACCGATGTCTGATTAGGGCTATCTTGGAGTCGTTGAACTCCAATCGTCACCTTGATCACATCTGTATGGTTGGATCTTCGATTTGAGGCTCTGGTAAAAAGTTTGCCTTATCCATGAGCATAAAAGGAGACAATTAACCTCCATTTCATTTAAACTAATCTAAATGCAAGATGGTGCATTTTATGCAATATTTATAGTATGCAATGCAATCCTATGCTTGAGAACATGCATAAATAGACATCTTAAGTAGTGTAAACATGTTTACATCATACCCTCATGCCTATCTTTTGCTAGTCCCTAGCAAAAACTATATGCTATTTATAAAAGAATCAGGTTGGATTATTTGGGCATGAGTTATTTTCAATCACTAAGAAAATGTCTACTTAAGATCTGAACTTTCAAAGACAACAGTGCTCGAGTATCTGCCAAAATGCAGACCGCCTCAAGCCTTCTCCTTATTCAAAGAAAATTTTCTTTTTCTCTAATTCCTCTTTTCTAATTTTTTTGGATTTTCAAGTTTTAGGGTTTAAGAGTGGCTTTCTGCGGCCATTCAACTCACCCAAGATTTGATGAGAATCCTAAGTTCTAAGCATCTTATTGTGAATGTGATAGACTCGTTGACCGGCAGTTAAAATAGACTTCGAATTTCTATGCCTCTAGGTGACCTAAAAAAGAATTCTACCTAAAGGTGTATCTTTACAACTGGTAGCTTTCTCCGTACTTTTATTTTTTTACGGGGTCACCACAAGGGTGAATCCAGTGTATATCTCCCCAGTTTATTCTATTTCTCTGCTTCTTCCTAAGTGTTTTGGGATTTTTTTCCGTGCATTTATTGAGTTGAGTTCTGGACAATCGGTCGATGAGCTGTTACCACCGATAACTTGCCAGCCATACTTGTGCGGCGAAATGTGGTTTATTTCTTTTTTTCTTTTCTCCTTTTTTTTCTTTCCATTTTTACTCTTTTTTTTAAAGTAGGTGGCTTCCCTGGTCTAAGATTTACCTAAAGGCAGCAAAAAGAGAAAGATCCAGTGACTGGGCTCTGGACAACCTACCTATGGGCTGTTACCCACAAAAACTTGCTAGCCATATCATCCTAGAAGGTTCATTAACTACCCAATTTTCGTTAAAATCGTCGAACAATGACTCAGTGCAAAGAAAGTGTGTAGATGCTAAAAACTCAAAGTTCCCTCAAATCAGAGGGCGGGTTGATAAGTCGTGTACTTATCACCCAAACTTATTTACTCCAATTAAAATAGAATTCAGGTTGGCGAGGACTTGAAAAACAAATCCACATTTTAATGGATACACAGGCTAATTAAGTCCAAAGACCTGAAGGGTCTTTGTGTTCAGATCATAATGTAGTATTTCCTAAGATTGAAAATTTTCCTAAACCCAAGTTCTCTTTCCTAATTCCACAAATTATTTTTTAATAAAAGAAAATAAAGCAAATCTATGGAGCTAACGAATAAATTCAGAGATGAATACCACCCCCCATGCCTATCTAATGCAATGTCCTCATTGTATTAAAAAGACATAAAATAGAGTGGAATAGAATAGAAAGCACCTGAATTGTGTGAATGTCAGGTTCGCTCCGAGATAAAAGCTAAAAAGAACTGTATACGTGTTGAATTTAGTGCCTTCAGCTAGGCACACTATACAAAGAAGAGAAATAAAGAATTCACAGGTGCAGGTCAGAATTAGAATAAACATAAGAAACCTCTAACTTGTCAGCAGATGTCCACAAATGTGGACCAGATTGTGGTGCAGACCCATACCCCATAATTGAGAATATCTCAGGTTCTGGATAAAAATTACCTAAAACCTAAAATAAGTATGCAAGCGGGGTCAAGCCAGCGATTTATGAGGATGCAATCCAAGACCAAAAAGTCGGGTTACAGAGAAGTCAAGCTCAAAAGGATAATCATTGAATGTGTGCTTGGATTCGACATCCTCAGAACAAATGTCGTAAAGGTCCTGGTTTGATGGTTTCAGCTTAATAGGAACCCTTCGACTCAGTCTTCTACTTCCTCCGGAACTTGCTTCCCAAATCAAAATTTTCTGGCTCCTATCCTCCTCATTCAGCATGTCAAATTCCAGGACCTCTTGCATATTAATCACCCCGTCTGAAATCTCCAAGTCTAAATGATGTGGCTGAATCAGAATTGACTTGGGTCTAATTATCTCAGAAACATAATCATGGATAAGCTCAATGGGGTGTAACTGACAATCAGGGCATTGAATTGAATCCTCCAGAAAATACGATTCTGGATCCGTAATGTGAGCCCCAATAAGATCAATTTCCTCAATTATTGGGCTATCAAATGATCTATCATATTCCTCAGGCCCAATCGTCTCACAAAAATCATGTTCTGTAAACTCACGTGAGACTTCACAACTTGAATCTTCGCCATCAGAATCAAAGAAATAAAGATCTGTATTAATGTATGTCCCAAAATCATTTATCACTTTCTATTCCAAGGAGACATACATTTCCTCGTACCCTGGCTAAGGGATCTCAGGTGAAGAAATCAGATCATCCTTAATTGGTTTCTCTAATTCAATCTGGTCAGCCTCGTAACATGTGTCCCTCACAACAAGTGCCTGAGCGGGTTCTAACATTGGCCCTCCTAAAGGGAGTTCATCCTGAGAATCATCCCACGACTGAACTAAAGCAACCACAAATCTCATCCTCAATTTCGCTAACTTCCCAAGTAGAAACTCACCTAGGTTCTTATCCTTAACATCCTGGAGCCAATCCAACAAATACTTGTTCAAATCATCAATCATTTCAATCAGAGGCTCCAATCTCTCAATGCAAGGTATTGCCTGAACTTCTAAAGATTGTATGATATTCCTCAAGTTAGCCAGAACCTTATCTTGAACTTGGTTACCCTGAACCAAATGAGTTGGTTTATGGTTGGGCGGGTTTGGGGTCAATGTAGGGGAATTAACGAATTGAGATTCGTTATACCCTTCCTAATAATAGGTCATTTCAGATTGTTCAAAAGGTGATGATGACCTAAAGGCAGTGTAATCAGAGGATGGGTAAGGATTAGTGTATCCTTCTTGATTGTAGATCGTATTAGGTTGTTCATGAAATGTTGATGATCTATAATCAATGTGGCTTTGAGAAGGATAGAAATCACAATCATGGTGTTCAAGGTTAGACCCTAAATGCGAAGGTCCGGAACTATATCCCCAATCCGAGTTATCCCAACTAACTGATGGTTGATTACAGTATGAGTCGGGATAATTGTCATGTTGAGGATAATTCAAAACAGGAGGGAAAGAGCGGGAATGCATGTAATATGTGGAAGGATTCATGAGAGATGGGAGGAAGAAAGGTGCCCTGCAATACAAGCAATCAAACCTATCCTTAAGTGGGCTAGCCTAAAGACCTATAGACTCCCAAAACCCGTCTTGAGATAAAGGAACGATTTGATCTATTTCTATCTGTTAAATCCAACCAGTTAGAAGGAGGGATTGGGGAGAAGGTTCTTCCTTTGGCTTGCGCCTTTGGTTCCTAGTGTACCCCCCAGCCGCGATCGTTTGATTTTGCTCCCCTAGCTAGACATCAGATTGAATAGTAGAAATAGACTAATAAAAAATAATCTCGTTCTGGGCTCTGAAGAGCGAGTCGAATCCTTAAGGCCAACGTCTACTCTATTTTATTTAGGGCTAGGTTTGAATGTGCTTTGGAATGTGATGGGCCCTTTATATGGGTTGTTCCCTTCATGATTGATTGATTTGTGTGTGCGTGCGCAACTAGTGGTTTTCAAGCAAGATTACTTTTGGTGTGGTGAATTTTAGGGTTCAAATCTTGCTTAGTAGCTTTTAGGATTCAACTTTAGGTGCTTTCAAACAAGTTTTGTTGGCACACCAGGTTTAGAAAGCACAGGTGAAGATGTTTTCCTTTAAAACTTAAAAGAATGTGGAGTGCCTAGTAAATCCCTAAGAATTGAACCCAAGTGGTAGCTACTTGATGAGTTGATTTTAATTGAAGTGGTGCGGCCCAATCAACTCAAACAATTGGCCTGTTGCACCACTTAATTAGGCACACAAGTGATTACCTAATCTGATTTCTACTCAATTATGTGTTTGGATGTGTGTACCGGCTCCAAAGATCGGTTTACCGGTTGAGTTTGAAAATTAGATGAGGTTGTGTACCTCTGTGAGATTTTTTTTTATTTTTTTATTTTTTAATGTGGAGGTTGTCAAACAACAAATAATCTAACCTTAGAGTTTATAAGAACACCTAGGTTGATTGATGTTTGTGTTATCATGTGGTGAAATGAAATCTAATGGGTGGGAGGTGGGGTATAACTCACAGAACCTTTAACAGCACTTTTCTCTGATCTACTGCATTTGCTCATCTCAAAAGAGTACCTACAATCACAATAAGAAAGGAGAGAAGTGAGGTAAATGATTCGTAAGTTGTAAAAATGTGAAGAAAAATCAAAGAGCGTCGCCTCCCCAGCAACGGCGTCAAAATGTTGAACGTCGGGTTGCTACGCTAACGTGTTTGGTTTTGAAAACCTATCATTGTAGTTTGAAACCGAAGAACTCGTGTTCAACAAATAAAATTTATACCGGAATGGAAATCCTGGGTCGAACTTAGGGAGGTGGATGTTTGACTTAAAAATATGCGTTTGTTTTATTTGTCACGAAGTAAATTAATTGATTAGAACTATTTAACTATTTACAATAAATAGAAGAGAGAGAGAGTAAGAGAGAGAGAATATTACAAACAAAAACCAAAACAAGATGTAGAATGAACATGGAATTCATCATTAAAAAGATTGTTTGTTTCACTAAACATTATGACTAGAAAGTGGGACAATGATTACACTAGAAAGCAATAAATCTATTCTAGAAAGTAGTAAAAAGAATGAGGAGAGAAATATCCTCCTCGATGGTCGCTTGGAGGATGAACCAGACGGGATGATGCCTGGATGAAGGAGGACAAAGCGGAAGACGGGAACGGGGTAGCACGTTGTCATCATCGCAGGATCCACTTCAAAAGGGGGACGAAAAATTGACTTTATCTCGCGAGAAGCATCCTGGGTGTGGGACAAGCTTCTCTTGAGCTTTGGAGAGGTAGAGAAGAGAAGGAAGGGATGAGAATTTCATGTGGAGGGGGTCTCCTTTTATAGTTGTAGGGAGTGGGGGCAATTTGGTCATTACAACTCTAAAAACATTAAATCAGGGGTCTTTAGTGACGGATAAAACCGTCGCTAAAGCCCAAGCATGAGCGTAGTGATGGATAAAATCGTCGCTAAAGCCCTATCGCGGTCTTTAAACGGCCACTCGCCTCCTCACATGTAATGCATGCTCCATGTCCAGCTAATCTTAGCCGTCTGATCGTGAGATTGGTCGGCTTAAGTCGTGCTTTCGCCCGCTCCTTAGCATGCCCACCCGCGTGCGATCCCGTGTGAGGCGCGGCGTGCAATAGTGCGTGGGTGCTATCGAGCTCCCGTAGCCGCTCGATCGCGATCGAGCGGTCGCAGAGCTTGCTCGCCCGCACCCTTTTGCCAACGCATGAGGATTTGAACCCGCACCAGCGCCTCACAATAAGGCGTTCACCCGCTATGCTACGGAGGAGAGATGGTCGTGCAGATGTTTTAAGCAGCTCGTGCTCATGGCCGTTGGATCAAGATCCAACGGCCCAGATCGCACGTTGGATCTTCTTTGGAGAGGCAGCGACGGTCCTGAGGGCTGGTTGGATGGCTGAGATGGCACCACGTGGCGCCATCTTGGCCGTCCATCTTCTGGATGATGTAGATGGTGCCACGGGTGTCTAATTAAGTTGATTTTCACGCTGTTAGGCTGCGATCATCGATTCAAATCCATCTGTGCGGTCAGATTTGTCGTTTGAAGTGTTGGTTCACACCATCTTGGCCCTTGATCTTCTAGGGTTCCTCAATCTCTATCTGATGCTACAGATGTCTGATTAGGGAGATCTTGGAGTCGTTGAACTCCAATCGTCACCTTGATCACATCTGTGCTGTTGGATCTTCGATCCGAGGCCCCGATAAAAAGTTTGCCCTATCCATAAACATAAACAGAGACAATTAACCTCCATTTTATTTAAACTAATCTAAATGCAAGATGATGCATGTTGTGCAATATTTATAGTATGCAATGCAATCCTATGCTTAAGAACATGCATAAATAGATATCTTAAGTAGTGTAAACATGTTTACATCATCGGGTGGAAACCACCACCTAACCCTTTCCTAATTGACAAAGTCGATTAAATCCACTAACGTACTACTTTAATGAGGGTAGTACAACCTTAATTACAACCACGCTATGAGTATGAGGGTAGCGTTCCTTAACCCCTCCTCTTCACAAGGAGGATTTTGTCTCATGAAGGAGACGAAAATTCGCAATGCGAATAGACAACACAATTACAATGATAAATTACAATGCAACCTATAGAGCCACAAAGTGAATGATTAAATCTAGCTACTATAGGTAAGGGAACTTCCCTTTGGTGGGAGTGCGTTGGCGTGATGACGTGGGTGCGTGAACCACGCGGGGGCACCTCATCGCTCTCATAATCACGGAGGGTGAGTGGGTGTGCAACTGGATTCAAGCTCTCTAGATGTGGAACAAAAGCTTGGAGAGCAAGAGCTTCTTCTAGATGATCTTCTACTTTTTTCTGACATAGGAGATGTGGAAATGGTATTCAAGGTGTGTCTTGGTGTGTGCATGCAAGGCAAGGGTCCTCCTTTATTTATAGAAGGCCTAAGAAGGCTTTAGAAGCCCTTAGAAAGCTTCCATAGTCATTGGGGTTGAACCCAAGGCAAAATAAGCCATAATCAGAATCAATTATGATTTTGACAGGGTCCTCAGATGTCTGGTCTAGGTATCAGACGTCTGGAAAACTTGTTTAAGGCGTCTGGTAACTAAGTCAGACATCTAATTCTAGGCGTATTTCCTTCCTGACTTGGTTCAAACCTAAATAAGGTTCTAGTGTATAACCATCGATGATGTACAGGATGTCTAGCACTAAGTCTGGACGTCTGGAAACCTTTTGTACTATAGGAATGGATTCCCAAGATAGGTTAACGGCTAGAAAATCTTACAAAGGTGATTTTGGGTCAGTCGAGGCAAAATGGTGACATATCAGACATCTGGGGTCCTCTACGGATGTCGGATATAAGCCTAATGGTCATAATTCTCAACATTTAGTTTGGTAGTCAATGTTGCACTAATTGGACATCTGGCACAACCATCAGATGTCTTCTACGACATCTGGACTAAGGTCTGGATGTCTGATTTCATCAGACTGAACCTACTAAGTCCAGCCAGGTTATTGGACGTCTGAGTTAACAGTCAGACATCTTAAAAGTCACTATCACATGTCTGATTTCTAGAGTAGATGTCTGATTAGGCTGACAGAACCCTATTTTGGTTTTCTAAGTTCTCTATAGAAAACCTAAGTATCCTAGGGTTGTGCAAGTGTTCCTAGGACTACTTTGAGGGTACTTTGAGGCTCTTTTACATATATCTAGACATAAAGAATAAAGAGCAAAAGAATTACAAAAGAATACATGAAAAGAGAATATATCCTATTCTTTTCTTCACACGTTTGCTCCTCGCTAAGCTCCTTCTTCATCAAGCTCCTCCAATCCGTCATGGATGCAAGCTCAAACTCTATCTAAACATGTTTCCATTTGCAATTTGACCTGAAAACTAAAACTCAAAAGCAAATGTTAAAAGACACGTGTTTTGTTATCATCAAAATAAATGATCGTGGTGCACTAGCACCAATAGTTATTAGAAGCTTTTTATGAAATGTATGATTTAGCTAAGTCTCTTAAAATAGAAAATAGAAAATTAGTAAAAACTCTAGAAGAGGAAAGAGCGCTAAAAGAGATATTTGCATCACAAAATAAGGAATTATCACTTGAGATCACATCACTTAGATCACAAATAGATGACTTAAAGCTAGGCATCAATAAACTTAAAGAAAAGTCTGCTAACCTTATAAATAATCTAGCAAAGTTTACAAAAGGTAGTCATAATTTATATAAATTACTAGGAAGACAAACCCAGACCACCACAAAATTTGGGTTAGGGTACATGCCCAAAAATGATCATGAAGCATGTAGTTCAAACCAAAAGATTGAGAAAGGTAGCTTGCCTAAATGGGTAGCATCAACTAACAATTGTGGACCCAAGAGAAAATGGGTACCAAAAACACTTTTGAAATCTTGTTTTGTAGGTCAAGTAGATTATAAAAGTTGGACTTATTATGAATCAAATGGAAGCTTGAAGCCCATGTATAGATCCCATGATCCTAGTCCTTACAGACGTAAACAAATGACAGGATCAAAGAGAAAGAAGGTGGATCATGGAGAGCGACTGCTCCAAACACATGATAGGAGAAGAAGGTTTGCTCCTACATCTCGACCGCTGATGAGAAGCTCATTATGGTCTCTAATTACCCCTAATTAACTAGTCTTCCTAGTTAATTAGCTAGAAATATGTGAATTAATGGGTTAATTATTAAATAAGGGATAAATAGTAGAGGGCCTTAAAATAAGTTAAAAATGCTATATTATCATCCAATTAATATTTATTATCATCCAATTAATATTATTAATAATCTAATTAATAATTGAACTCGAAATATTATCAATTATTCATTTAATTAATGTGTTAACTAACTTAAGCATAATGTATACCTAAGTATGTAATAACTTAAGTAGCATTAAATAATTAATCTAAAAAGGTCAAAAATGTAAATTCAAGGTCTAAATATAATAATTGTCTTATTTATAATCATATATAAAAAGTTGAAAAAGATTTAAATTAAAATAAACCTTGAAAACCTGAGTTTACATTTTGGTCCTTACATTGTATTTCAATCGAGCCCTTATTTTCCACTTAGGTCCTTAGTTTCACTGTGAATAGGTTCCTGAACTTCTTCTTCTTCTCTTCTTCACCCGTTTGGATGGCTGACGGCTGAAGGTGTAGCCACCGCTTGATCACCGCCAATCTAACGTCATCTCTTCTTCTCCAAGCTCCTGGAGCTTGCGCTCACCATCCCATTTTTATCTATCGGTCTGGATGACACCTAAATCCTAATTTAGGGTTGGAGATAACCTCATCGGTGTCGGAGAAGACGCTGGTGGTTATCCCCCTCCTAGCCACAAATGCGTTCAAATTCCACCTCCTTCTTAGTCGCCGTCGACTATAAATACCCCTTGACACCCCTGATTTCCACCAAGTTGGCTCCCTTCCCTCTTCTTCACTGAAGTTGACTTCAATAGGCTATTCTCTCCGCAAATTTGGCAAACTTCCATCGCCTCATCCGACTTCCTCCATCCATCTTTAGTAGCTCTGGAACTTCGCCGAAGTCAGTCGTGTCTTCTGACAAGCACTGACTAAGGAGCTGTCCTCTACTTCACCTCACAATCGCCGTTGGAGATCTTTCAACAGCCCTCTGATTTCCTCCTCCGTTTTGAGCCGTTGACGGAGATCCTCTATCCCCTTCGTCCAGGGAACAATAGACTAGGAGTAGGTTAGTTTAGTTAGTTAGGTAGCCTAGATAGCTATAATGTTAGATTTAGAACTCGTCTTCCTCAACTCCGGCGAGCTCCTTGAGCTTGTCAGGAGCATTAATTTCATCTTTTTAAGTTGCTATCCACATTCTTCTATATTCCATGATCATTTCTATCACCTTTAATTACTAATCTGATCATTAATTCGCCTAAACCACTTCCACCTCCACCGACTACTTCTATTGTCCATGGTAGCAGTAGTTGAGCTATATTCCACCTTCATTGGATCCTCCATCACTTATTCATCTTCTAAGGATCCTAATCATCACTTTAATTCG
This sequence comes from Thalassia testudinum, assembly GCA_037157565.1. Lineage (NCBI taxonomy): Eukaryota > Viridiplantae > Streptophyta > Magnoliopsida > Alismatales > Hydrocharitaceae > Thalassia > Thalassia testudinum. Next base: position 108,264,690 of record JAZHRO010000036.1, on the reverse strand, counting down.
ATTAAATACCACATATAACTTAAACACCCAAATCTAATTAAGCTCCTGAGCTCGCTGTCAATGGTGACTCAGGAGTAGTTGAAATCCTTAATTATCTATATATTTATGATCGCAAATATCTGTTGACCTATTTCATCCACTCAATTGAGTGGGAAAACAAGTCCTGAGCCTTAACCAATTCAGATTCTTTAAGAATGGATTTCACTAATAAATCTTTATTCCAATGATTAATTGAAGGAATTAACTTGATCCAGAGGTTCCTTGTGACCTCAGGAACCTTTTCAAATCATTAATGGAATATTTTCTCTTTCTGTGTACAATTTCATCTTTTTTCTGGACTCACTGGAGCTCCGACGAGTAAAAATCAGTTCTTCAGCCTGTAGAACTTGGTGAAAAATTCTAGATCAATGATATAAGGTTCACTGATTAATCTGAGGTATTTTATTTGAGATTTGCATGTCAGGAGCTTGAGTTAGGTCTTCATCTTGTCCAACTCCGGCAGAGTTGGAGAAGTTTGTCAGTTAGTTTTAAGAAGCATTTAATAGATCCAGAAGCTTCAGTGCTGTGTACTAAATTCATTTCTTTCCTTAAATCAGTGTAACAACCTCTGATTTGTTCTAACAAGCAAACTACTTCAGAAGCTCAGGCAACGATCTTAAAACCCTAGGAACTTCAGTTAAAACACCTATTTAAGGGTCTGATAATGTTTTTAAGACTGAATGGATGTTATTCAAGGTGTTAATTCCTTAAGAAAAGGTTTAAATCAGAAAGTCAAAATTTGAGGTTCTACAGTCAAACCTGAGTTTGATTCTTTGATTCTGGATTCAATCTGATGCATTGATGAGTTTAAGTTGATTCTAAGATGTCTGTGAATGATTTTAAAGTGAATTGGATGAGCTCTGACGTATAATTCAAATGGATTCAATTTCTGCCAGTTGGGCTATTTTTGAACCCAAACTGATGGCAGTGGATTTTTGATGAGATTTGGATGAAAATTTTGCCTAGATGAAGTGGTAACAATCTCTAGAAGTTGTTTTAATCAATTAAACAGGTCTTAAGTTGTCCGTTAGGTCTTTTCAAAGTCTGATTAATAGATCTTGAAGCTTCCAGAGAAGCTTTGAGCTCCTACACACTTCCTGAAGCTCCTGAGAGCTTAATATTCATACTAGCAGCTGCCGAATTCACTTCTTAACCTATTCAGAACTTCAACTGGAAGTTAAAGTCTAGTCTGTGGACTTAAAGTTGAAAATGCACTATCTAAGCCATTTTAATCATAGACAGAACTGTATCTGCACCCTTCAAATCGAAGAGCAAAACTTTCTATTCACATTAAATTGACACTTCAATCTTGTAGAGCAACTCAAGAGCTTTCCAACAACCTTTTATTCACTTGAAACGGAGCTCTGAGCTATTAGGAATTGTCACTTGAAGTTTGCTCTGGGAGGGGATAAGATAGTCCCACGTCGGTTAGATATGAACGACCGCTCGAGTATAAAACTGATTTGTTGTATAGCCACTTTAGTCATCAAGCGCATGGCGCATGGTTACCGATTGAGCATTGTGTGTGTGTGGGCGCGTCTGTGCGCCTGTGGCGTGTGAGTGTGGGCCCTGGGAGGGCGTGTGCAAGGCCTGTGAGGTCGTGAACCAATTTGGCTTGAAACTATGAACTGGAAAATAAACCGAACTAAATGAATCAGGCATGGACCTAGTAGGGTCTGGTCCTACCTTGAAAAGGGTGCTGTGTATCCCCGAATGGTCGAAGCCGCCACCTAATAAACCTAATTTTTGGTTGAAGAGAAAAAAACCCGGTTCAGCTCAAAAGGAAGAAAGGTTAAGGTAAGGCCAAGTTCTGAAGGCTTGAAAGGCTAAGGAAAGTTGTTAAGGAAAAGGCCAAGGCTCAAAAAGAAGGAAATGCTAAGGCTAAGTGCTGAAGAAGGAAAAAGAAAAAGGAGCAAAGAAAAGGTAAGAGAAAGGAGAAGGAAGACAGGGAGAATTAGTAAGAGAAAGGAAGGTTGAACAGGCACTAAGAGACAAGTAAAGAAAAAGAGAAGAAAGAAAATAAAAGGCAGACAAGAGAAGAGCTCGAGAAATGTAAGAGACAAAAATAAGAGAGATAAGAGAGAAATAAGAAAAAGGATTAAGAGAAGAATAAAAGATAAGTAAAGAGAAAGAAAGAAAGAAGAGAAAGGTAAAAGAAGAAGAAGAAAAAAGAGAGAGAGGCTGAAGATAAAAAGAGAATAAAAAGTTTAATTTCTTACGTCATTTTTAATTCCTTTTTTATTTTAATGTTGTAATAAGGCATATTTCAATTAGAAAGACTTTCTATTGCCTTAATCTCTTTGAAATAAATAAAAATTAACATGTTTACTTGTTATTAAAGAAGATCATTTGTGTAAATATATTTTCTTATGGAATTTTGCATATTTCTTAAATTTAAACATTAGGAAAAATTCATGTTGTTAAAATTAACCTAATTATACCTCCTATGAGTTGTTTAAACTGATTGGTGAATACTGAATAAATTATACCTCCTAGCGAACGACCTGGACTCAACCAGTTAAAAGAAATAAAATCTAAAATGTTAGGTTAACTTGACCCTATACTACTCAACCGACATAAATTCGAGTTAACCTAAGTTACTTTCTTCTACACATAATTAAGCACAATTAACTTAATTAACTGTGTTGAGGAGGAACACATCAATCGCAAGGAAGGTGATACAATTACATTTGGGAATAACCACAAGGGTCATATTATTGGTACTGGCCAAATTGGTAATTCTTCTTCCTCTTTTGATAACATGCATTTAGTTAAAGGATTAAAACATAATTTGCTTAGTGTAAGTCAAATCTGTGACAAAGGTTATAAAATTAGTTTCACCTTAACTATTTTTAAAATAAAAGGCAAACAAACCAAGCAAATCCTCTTTAAAGGTCATAGATATAAAGATATTATATTGTCAACTTTGACAATGAGACAACTTTGAATGTCTAGTCGAATTTGACGATGAGGTAATACTCTGGCACAAATGATTAGGTCATGTTCACATGAAAAACATTAGTAAACTTTCAAAACATGAGCTTTTCAAAAGATTGCCAAAAATCAATTTCAAGAAAAGCTTGCGATTCTTGTGAAATTGGTAAACAAACTAAAAACTGCTTTAAGCCAAAAAGGATGGTTAGCACTTCTCAACCCCTAGAACTACTTCACTTAGACTTATTTGAACCAACCAAATCCAAAAGCTTGAGTGGGTGTTAATATTGTCTTGTCATAATTGATGACTTTTCAAGATTTACCTGGATATCTTTCTTAAAAAGTAAGGATTTGACTATTGGTGTTTTTAATAAACTTGCAAGGAGATTACAGAATGAGAGAGGATTTAAAGTCATTAGGATAAGAAGTGATCATGTAGAGAATTTGAGAATCAATCTTTTTTTGACTTCTATGATCAATTTGGGATAAAACATGAATTTGTTTTTCCTAGAGCTGCACCTTAAATGGAGTTGTTGAAAGGAAAAATAGGACCTTGCAAGAGTGTGCCTACACAATGCTGTGTGAGTCAAAGCTGCCTCGATATTTTTGGGTTGAGGATGTAAACACAGCTTGCTATATTTAGAATAGACCCTTGATTAGACCTATCCTAAACAAAACACCTTTTGAACTTTTTCATGAGAGAATACCTAGAATTTCCTATTTTAAGGTATTCAAATGTAAATGTTTTATACTGATTGATATGCACACATCTAATTGGCCTAAAATGCCTATTTTTGCATGTCCCTAGGTCTATAGAAGTATCATACATTTTAAATATTACATAACATGAATCATCATGCATTTAGGTAAGATTGTATAAATTATAGGTTAATTTTCCCTTTTTGTGGTCAGGGGATAGGGCAATATTTATCGAGGCCTTGGATTGAAGATCCAATCATATAGATCTAATCAGGGTGACAATCGGACTCCAACGCCTCCAAGATCACCCCGATCGAACTTCCATAAATATTATCAGATACAATTCGAGAAAAATTAGAGGTCAAGAGCCAAGGTGGTGTCAAATCTGTACCTCAGATGACAAATCCAATCGTACGGATGGGTTTAGATTGATGATCGCAACCCAATGACGTGAAAATCAGTTTAATTTGACATCTGTCGCACCATCTACAAGTCAAAGAGTGGCCATGATAGTGCCTTGTGGCGCCATCACAGCCGGCCAACACCAGGCGTGGCACCTCCTCTATGCCTACTCGATGAATCCTAGCCATTGGCTACTCATCCAATGGTTGAGAAAGCGTCGCATCATCTCTCTTCAAAGCCTCACTCCTCTCTGAAGACAGAGGATGCTTGATCTCGACTGTTGGATCGAGATCCAACGGTCTAGTGTAAACGTGCCTAAAAACAAAAACTTGACACAATGGTGAGCGCAGCTCAGCGGTTGAGTGCTCCACGCGAAGAGGGAGGCATGGGTTTGAGCCCTGCCTCCCCTCAAATCAGGTGGAGTGGGCGTGGCTAAAGTGTGAGGGCGTGCTTAACGCATGGAGACCAGGTGGCATTGATGTGGCACGTCGTGGGCGCTCAGATCAGAGGTGAACGGTGGAGATCAAGGCGTGGCTCCAGTGATGTGGGGGCTTTAGCGACATGCATATCCATCACTGAAGACCCTGTCATCAATTTCAAGCCTTCAAAAGACCTTTTTGCCCCTATGTATGCAACTTTATAAAGGACCCTACACCTCCCTTTGTAAACCATCCCTTCTCTTCTTCTCTCACCCCCTCCAAAGCTCTACAAGTTCGTCCCAAACCCGGAATGCTCCATTAGAGTTATAAAAATAAAATTTCCATCTTCTCACACCCATTCATGGAGCACCCGCGGTTGTCCTCTAGCCGCCGTTCAGGAAGCGGATCCTGCTGCAATGTCGCCCTATTTCGTCCTCCATCCTCCATCTTTATCCTCTTTCGTCCAGCATCTCACCACCCTCATTTGGGTGCCCCATCAATGCTGTTCGTCCTCCAAGTAGCCATCGAGGAGGATAATTTATCATCCCCTTCTCTTTTATCGCTTTCTAGTGTACATTTCCTACTTTCTAGTGTAGCACATAGTTGTAATGAACATGCACCTATTTTTATAAAATTCTTATTCATTCTCTCTCTATTTTCTCTTTATTTGTATTATTCTTTCTCTCTTTTCTATTAATTATTCTTCAAGTGGAATAGCAAGTCGATTAATTTCAACCAGGTAATCTGCTTTCATGACAATAATTCCTATGCAATTTTTGATCAACGTTTGCCTCCCTGTGTTCGACCTGGAACTCACCTTGAGTTTCGGTTAAATTATCTGTTTTGGCAGATTTTTATGCAATTACAACGACAGAGTTTCAAACTCAACCTTTTAGACTAGAAATCACATCCAACACTAAACACAAAGGATAATCTAGATAAATTTGATCCTAAGAGCTCGGAAGGAATCTTCTTAGGTTACTTAACCAGAAGTAAAGCCTATAGAGTCTTTATTGTTGTTGAGGAAACCCTGCAAGTATCTTTTAATGAAACTCTAGTTCAACCACAATCTTCTTACGTTGATGATGATGACCACCTAAGAGATCCTTCAAACATGCCAGAAGAAAACATCTCAGACGAATTACCAAAAGATGTATCATACATCAAGGATCACCCAAAGGAATTATTAATAAGAGAATTATCCAAAGGAGTTCAAACCAGATCTTCAGCAAACACCTTAGCTTTTTTAGCCTTTGCCTCCCAACTAGAACCTAAAAATGTTAAGGATGCATTTTCTGATGAATGTTGGATTATTGCAATGGAAGAAGAATTGAATCAATTTGAGAGAAATCAAGTATTGGAACTTGTTCCAAAATCAGATTCTCAAACTATCATAGGAACCAAACGGATTTTTAGGAATAAGCTAAATAAATCAAGAGAAGTAGTTAGAAATAAAGCTATACTTGTGGCCTAAGGGTAATCAAGAGGAAGGAATTGATTTTGGTGAGACATATGCACCTGTAGCTCACTTGGAATCCATCAGAATGTTGTTAGACTTTACTGCTCACATGGAGTTCAAACTTTTTCAGATGAATGTCAAAATCACATTTCTAAATAGATTTATCAAGGAGGAAGTCTATGTTAAACAACCTCCAGGTTTTGAAAATGTCGACCATCCAAAACATGTCTATAAATTAAATAAAGCTTTATATGGCCTAAAACAAGCTCCATGAGCTTGGTATGACAGACTAAAAACTTATCAAATTGAAAATGGTTTTAAAATTAGTAAAATAGATCCAACTCTTTTTACAAAACAAAAAGAACATGATATTTTATTAATTAAATCTATGTTGGTATCATTTTCGGTGCTACTAATGATCTTTTATGCCAACTGTTCACCAAGGTTATGCAGGATCAGTTCAAGATGTGTATGATGGGAGAACTTCGATTCTTTCTTGGTCTTAAAATAAACCAACTATCCTCTGGGATATTCATATCCCAAACAAAGTACACCACAGAGATTTTGAAGAAATTCTCCATGGATAAGGTGAAAGGAAAAGAAATGCTTATGGCAGCTTCAACTCAACTCAAAAGTGGTGAAACAGGTAAGTCCATAGATCAAAAGTTATATAGAAGCATGATAGGATCACTACTTTATTTAACTGCCAGTAGACTTGACATTCTATTTAGCACTTGTTTATGTGCTTGTTTTAAAGTTAACCCTAAAGAAACTCACCTAAATGTCGTAGAGAGAATTCTTAAGTACCTAAATCACACATCAGACCTAGGACTATTTTATCCCAAGTTAGCTACATTAGATCTTTATTCCTTTTGTGATGCTGATTATGTAAGTAGTTTCATGAACCGAAAGAGTATTAGTGGAACATGTCAATTTCTCGGAAATTCACTAGTCTTTTGGTTTTCTAGAAAACAACATATTGTTTCCTTATCCACAATAGAAGTTGAGTATATAGCTGCATCTTTAGCTTGCTCACAACCATTGTGGATGAAACAAACCCTAGAAGATTTTGGCCTATTTTATAAAAACAACAAAATATTATGTGACAATACTAGAGCCATCAACCCATCTAGAAACCCTATACAACATTCTAGAACAAAAAACATTGATGTTACATATCACTTTCTAGGGGATTATGTCCTAAAAGGTGAGATAAACTTAGAGTTCAAACTAAAAATCAGTTAGTTAATATCTTCACCAAACCCTTGTCAAAAGATAGATTTAACCTTATATGTTGTGCCTTAGGATTATCAAGGTTAAAAGAGCTAACCGAAAAATATTGGTATGTTTTCCACTTTTGATCGACCATTTTGATTGGGCAGGAATTTTCCCTGCAAAACTTTGAACCTTGATCGACCAAAACCCTTAACTGATCGATCAATTTCAGTTTTGATCGACCAAATCGGGACAGAATCCAATTTTGCAATTACAATCCTAATCGCATCTAATCTCGGTTCTTTCCACCTAATCCATGCCTAATGTTATTGATTACCTACCCTAAGTGTTTTTACCTCACATAACACTTCAAACAAATATAAAATACCTACCATTTTATCACTTTTTCTTTCTTTACCTCAACTCTACCCCACCAAAAATCAACCCTATGCCATAAACAACCCGCCAACCAAACCACCCGACCATCTCCTCTACCTCCACGACCGGCGCCATTGACCAAAAATGACCACCACTGACTAATGCCATGTACATCTCCATGCAAGATCTCCCTTCGATCTCCCTCCCTCTGGCATCCTCTCCATTCTCTCCTTGCACGAAGCCCCTCAACCTCGATGCCATCCGTCGCTCCATCTCCTCAAGCAACGCCATTCGCCGCTCCTCGTGAGCAACATCTTTTCGCCACCCTCGACCTCGACGTCCTCTTTGGAATGACCGTCCTCTTCGATCTCTCCACTAGTTCCCCTTTTGATCTATCTACTTGATCGATCATGGTAACCCCCTAAGCCCTTTCAAATTCCCTTATTTTGGATTTTTTTCTTGTGCTTAGATGGTGGTTTACTCTGTTATGTAGATCTTGTGTGATTACTTGACTTTATTTGGTATATGTGAACACATATCATCTGTGGAGACCTCTATTTTTTTACTCCTTTATTATTTTGACTGATCAAGTTGGTCGGTTGATTGACCAAATTCTGGTTTTTTAGAACCATTTCCACCTAGATTTTGATCGACCAAATCGTCTTGTTTGATTGACCAATGTGAATTTTTCAAGCTATCATGGGCCCAAAATGCGCACGTCCTTCCTCCTCTGCTTCATGTAATGATACCTTTGATCATTATTTCATTACCAAGGCCACCCATGACTGTTTTTCCATACAAGCTAAGCTCTCTCCACATGACATGTTGATTTTCCATATTTTGAGACGATCTTTCCCGATCTTCGGGGTAAGTTTGCATATCACAAAATTTGCATATTTTTAGCACAACTTTTATGCCGGTTCTAAAATAGTCGTATCCCAAGTGTTAACCCCATGAAATGTCACCTATTTTACGTGAATTTGAAAAATATAGATGAGGGGTTCAACATTGAGCTTACCTCTAAAGTCTATGGGATAGAGGTATTGGTCAATGCCGATGTTCTTATAGAGATACTTGGCTGTCCCAGTGTTGGTCCCACTTTTCTTGAGCTCCACCAGTAGACCCAGATTGACACTATTAGGGATACTCTGCTTACTCCCACTCATTTTGATGTCAGTCGTCCAACCAAATCCTTGTATTTTTGTTGCCTCCCTTATTTTCTGAATTGTGTCTTTTTGTGGAATTTCTTGTAAAAATCCACATCGTTTAAGAATTGCCCCGGGATCATGCTAATCACATTCTATGCCTTCCTAAAGAACAAGCGGTTCAACTGGAACCACTTGATTCTTTACTTGATGGATAAGAAACCCACTAGCTCCTTCCAATTTTAGACACTCCTATCTCACATTTTCCTACATTTTAATGTCCCAATGGATTTAAACCACAAACAATTTATTACGAGTCTCCATCTTTGATAGGCTCGCATATGCTAAAATGGAGCAAACTCAGGGAGCCCGTGGTGAGGATGCAGATCCCAAACAACAACTACCTCAAGATCCTGACCACCCTTCTCTCAGGGAGCATCTTTTGTTGTACCTCCAACCTTTCGACCTTACAAGCATTTCACCGCCTGTTGACCGATTACGAATGGCTACGCTAACGTGTTCGATTTTGGAAAACCTGTCGTTGTAGTTCGAAAGTGAAGAATTCGTGTTCAACAAATAAAATTTATACCGAAAAGAATTCTCGGTCGAACACAAGGAGGCGGACGTTTGATTTAAAAACTACGCGTTTGTTTTTATTTGTCATAGAATAATTCAATTTAAAATTATCTAATTATTTACAATAAATAAAAGAGAGAGAGAGAGTAAGAGAGAAAGAGAATATTACACAGAGAAATCAAAATGAGATGTAGAATAAACAAGGAATTTTTCATTAAGGAGATTGTTCATTTCACTCTTACAACTACAAAGCATAAAATAATTATTCTAGAAAGCGATAAATTTACTCTAGAAAGCATTAAAAGAATGGAGGGAGAAATGTCCTCCTCGACGATTGCTTGGAGGATGAACAAAACTACATTAGAAAGCAGTAAATCTATACTAGAAAGCAGTAAAAAGAATAGGGAGAGAGAAATCCTCCACGACGGTTGCTTGGAGGACAAGCCGGATGGGACGACGCCTAGACGAAGGAGAACGAAGCAGGACGAAGGAGGACGAAGCAGAAGAACGGGAACGAAGCAGCACGCCATCGTCGTCGCGGGATCCACTTCCGATGGGGAATGAAAATTGGACTTTATCTCGCGAGAAGCATCCCGGGTGTGGGACAAGCTTCTTTTGAGCTTGGGAGGGGTAGAGAGGAGAAGGAAGGGATGAAAATTTTGTATGGAGGGGATCTCCTTTTATAGTTGCAAGGAGTGGGGGCAAAATGGACATTACAACTTCAAAATGATAATAAGGGGTCTTTAGTGACGGATAAAACCGTCGCTAAGGCCTCCTTCGTGGACGTCGTGGGCGGCTCGCACGCGCTTGATCACCTGCTCGCGCGCGTAATGCCTGAGCACATCCGCTGGTTCTTAGCCGTCCGATCGCGAGATCAGACGGGTTAGATCGCGCTTCACCCGCTGCAGCCCGCCCGCCTGGTGCGTCAGATTGCGCGTCCGCGCCGCGCGTTCAATCGCTCGTCGGCGCTATCAGGCGCACGCGGCCGTCCGATCTCCATCTAACGCTCCACGCGCCTGCTTGCTTGCGGCCAATTTGAGGCTCGCAGGACTCGATCCCGCGACCTCTACTTCGCCCGCGACTACATCACCGCTGCGCTACGCCTTCGAAATGGTCGCGTGGATGAATTAGCCAGCCGCATCCACAACCGTTGGATCTTGATCCAGTGGCGGAGAATTGACGCGCTGATTGAAGAAGAAAAGGTGCGGTGGTGCTGGAGGTCGTTTGGGTGGCTGAGATGGCACCACGTGGTGCCATCTTGGCCGTCCATCTTCTGGAAGTTGTGGATGGTGCCACGGATGTCGGATTGACTCGATTTTTGTGTCGTTGGGCTGCGATCATCAATTCGAATTCATTCGTGCTGTTGGATTTGTCATCTGAAGTGCGGATTTTAACCATCCTGGTCGTTGATCTTCTAGGGTTCCCCGATCACTATCTGATGCTACGGATGCCTGATTAGGGTGATCTTGGAGTCGTTGAACTCCAATCGTCGCCCTGATCACATCCATACGGTTGGATCTTTGATCTAAGGCCCCGATAAAATGTTTTCCCTGTCCAAGCACATAAAAGGAGATAATTAACCTCCATTTTATTCAAACTACTCTAAATGCAAGATGATGCATGTTATGCAATATCTATATCATGAAATGCAATCCTATGCTTAAGAACATGCATAAATAGACATTTTAAGTAGTGTAAATGTGTTTACATCATACTCCCATGCCTATCTTTTGCTAGTCCCTAGCAAAAACTATATGATATTTATAAAAGAATTAGGTTGGATTATTTAGACCTAAGTTATTTTCAATCATTAAGAAATTGTCTACTTAGGAACTGAACTTTCAAAGACACAACAGCGCCCGGGTATCAACCAAAATGCAGACCGCCTCAAGCCCTCGCCTTATTCAAAGAAAAATTTCTTTTTCTCTTTTTACTCTTTTCTAACTTTTTTGGATTTTCAAATTTTAGGGTTTAAGAGTGGCTTTCTACGGCCATTCAACTCACCCAAGATTTGATGAGAACCCTAAGTTTTAAGCATCTTATTGTGATTGTGATAAACTCGTTGACCGGCAATTAAAACGGATTTCGGATTTCTACACCTCTAGGTGACCTCAAAAAGAATTCTGCCTAAAGGTGTATCTTTACAACTGGTAGCTTTCTCCCTGCTTTTATTTTTTTACGGGGTCAACACAAGGGTGAATCTAGTGTATATCTCCCCAGTTTATTCTACTTCTCCGCTTCTTCCTAAGTGTTTTGGAAATTTTTAGTGCATTTTCTGAGCTAGGTTTTGGACAACCGATCAATGAGTTGTTACCACCGACAACTTGCCAGTCATACTCATGCAGCGAAGTGTGGCTTATTTCTTTTTGTTCGTTTCTCCTTTTCTTTTTTGATTTTCTTTTTTTTAAGTAGGTGGCTTCCCTGGTCTAAGATTTACCTAAAGGCAGCAAAAAGAGAAAGGTCCAGTGACTGGGCTCTGGACAACCTACCTATGGGTTGTTACCCACGATAAATTGCCAGCCATATCACCCTAGAAGGTTCATTAGCTACCCAATTTCCGTTAAAATCGTCGAACAACGAGTCAGTGCAAAGAAAGTGTGTAGATGCTTAAGACTCAAAATTCCCTCAAATCAGAGGGTGGGTTGATAAGTTGTGTACTTATCACCCAAACTTATTTATTCCAATTACAATAGAATTAATATGGAGAGGTCTCAAAGAAAAATTCACATTTTAGTGGATACACATGCTAATTAAGTCCAAAGACCTGAAGGGTCTTTGTGTTCAGATCTTAATGTAGTATTTTCTAAGATTGAAAATTTTCTTAAACCCAAATTCTCTTTCCTAATTTCGATTTTTTTTTTTAATAAAAGAAAACAAATCTATGGAGCTGACGAATGAATTCAGAGATAAATATCCACCCCCCCATTCCTATCCAATGTAATGTCCTCATTGTATTAAAAAGACATAAAAGAGTGGAAAAGTGAAGAAAGCACCTGAATTGCGTGAATGTCAAGTTCACTCCGAGATGAAAAATTAAAAAAAACTGTATATGTGCTGAGTTTAGTGCCTTCAGCTAGGCACACTATACAAAGAAAAGAAATGAAGAATTCACAAGTGCAGGTCAGAATTAAAATAAACAGAAGAATCCTCTGACCTATCAAAAGAGGTCCACAGATGTGGACCAGATTGTGGTGCTGACCCACACCCCATAATCGAGAATGTCTTAGGTTCTGGATAAAAATTATCCAAAACCTGAAATCAGAATGCAAGCGGGGTCGGGCCTACGATTTATGAGGATGCAACCTAAGACCAAAAAGTTGGGTTACAGAGAATTGAAGCTCAAAAGGATAATCGTTGAATGTGTGCTTGAGTTGAACATCCTCGAAACAAATGTCGTAAGGGTTCTGATTTGATGGTTTCAGCTTAAAAGGAACCCTTCGACTCAATCTTCCATTTCCTCCAAAATTAACTTCCCAAATCAAAACTTCCCAGCTCCTATCCTCCTCATTCCGCATATCAAATTCCAGGACCTCTTGTATATTCATCACCCCGTCTAAAATCTCCAAGTCTAAATGATGTGGCAGAATCAAAATTGACTTAGGTTTAATTATCTCAGAATTAGAATCATCAATAAGCTCAACAGGGTGTAACTGATAATCAAGGCATTGAATTGATTCCTCCAGAAAATGTGATTCTGGATCCGTAATGTGTGCCCTAATAAGATCAGTTTCCTCAGTCACTAGGCTATCAAATGATCTATCAGATTCCTCAGGTCCAATCGTCTCACAGAAATCGTGTTCAGAAAACTCGCGTGAGACTTCGCAACCTGAATCTTCACCATCAGGATTCGTATCAATGTATGTCCCAAAATCAGTTGTCACTTTGTGTTCCCCAGAGACATACGTTTCCTCGTAACTCGGCTCAGGGATCTCAGGTGAAGAAATCAGATCATCCTTAATTGATTACTTTAATTTAATCTGGTCAGCCTCGTAACACGTGCCCCCTAACAGATGCCTGAGCGGGTTCTGTCATTGGCTTTCCTGAAGAGGGTTCATCCTGGGAATTATTCCAAGATTGAATCAAAGAAACCACGAATCTCATCCTCAATTTCGCTAATTTCCCATGTAGAAATTCACCTGGGTTCTTATCCTTAATGTCCTGGAGCCAATCCAACAAAGACTTGTTTAAATCATCAATCATTTCAATTAGGGGCTCCAATCTCTCAATGCAAGGTATTGGCTGAACTTCTAAAGATTGAATGATATTCCTCAAGTTAGCCAGAACCTTATCTTGAACCTAGTTAACTTGAACCAAATGAGTCGGTTCAGGGTTGGGCGGGTTTGGGCTCAATGTAGGGGAATTAACGAATTGAGATTCGTTATACCCTTCCTAATAATAGGTCATTTCAGATTATTGAAAAGATGGTGATGACCTAAAGGCAGTGAAATTAAAGGATGGGTAAGGATCGGTGTAGCCTTCTTGATTGTAGATCGTATTAGGCTATTCATGAAAGGAAGACGATCTATAATCGATGTAGCTCTGAAAAGGATAGAAATCAGAATGAAAGTGTTCAGGGTTAGACCCTAAACACAGAGGTCTGGAATTGTATCCCCAATCCGAATTATCCCAACTAACTGATGATTGATTAGAATACTAGTTGGGATAATCGTCATGTTGAGGATAATTCACAACAGGAGGGAAAGAGTGGGAATGCGTGAAATATGTGGAAGGATTCATGAGACACGGGAGGAAGAAAGGCGCCCTGCAATACAAACGATCAAACCTATCCTTAAATGGGTTAGCCTAAAGACCTACAGACTCTCAAAACCCATCTTGAGATAAAGGAACGATTTGATCTACTTCCATCTGTTCAATCCAACCAGTTAGAAGGAGGGACTGGGGAGAAGGTTCTTCCTTCGACTTGCGCCTCCGGTTCCTAGTGTATGCCCTAGCCGTGATCGTTTGACTCTGCTCCCCTAGCTAGACATCAGATTGAACAGTAGAAATAAACTAATCGAAAATAATCTCGTTCTGAGTTCTGAAGAGCGAGTTCAATCCTTAAGGCCAACGTCTACTCTGTTTTATTTAGGGCTAGGTTTGAATGTGCTTTGGAATGTGATGGGCCCTTTAAATGGGTTGTGCCCTTAATGATTGATTGATTTGTGTGTGCGTGCACAACCAGTGATTTTCAAGCAAGATTATTTTTGATGTGGTGAATTTTAAGGTTCAAATCTTGCTTAGTAGATTTCAGGATTCAACTTTAGGTGTTTTCAAACAGGTTTCGTTGGCACACCAGGTTTTGCAAGCACAGGTGAAGATGTTTTCCTTTAAAGTTTAAAAAGAATGTGGAGTGCCCGGTAAATCCCTAAGAGTTGAACCTAATTGGCAGCTACTTGATGAGTTTATTTTATTTGAAGTGGTGCGGCCCAGTCAACTCAAACAATTAGCCTGATGCACCACTTAATTAGGCACACAAATGATTACCTAATCTGATTTCTACTCAATTATGTGTTGCTTTATGTGTACCGGTTCCACAGATCAGAACCCGGTTGAGTAGAAACAAATCAATTCGGTTAAGTGCCTTTAAATGTGGGTGTACGTTGTGTGTTTGTTGAAAATTGCCCACAAAATTATCTTTTTGTTTTTTTTTATATAAATGGAGGTGGAATGAATGTTAGTGAGAATCCAAACAACCAAACTATTCCTAGGATTTATGCAAACACCTGGGTTAATTGGAATTTGGATTCAATGTGGTGAATGAAATCTATGGAGGGGGAAAGAATGGGGGATAACTTATAAAACCTTCCACAGCACTTTACTCCAATCTACCGCTTTTTCTCGTCTCAAAAGAGTACCTGCAATTACAATAAGAAAGGAGAAATGTGAAGTAAATGATTTGTAAGTTACAAAACGTGAAGAGAAATCAAAGATCGTCGATCCCCGGCAACGGCGCCAAAATGTTGAACGATTACGAATGGCTACGCTAACGTGTTCGGTTTTGGAAAACCTATCGTTGTAGTTTGAAAGCGAAGAATTCGTGTTCAACAAATAAAATTTATATCAAAAAGAATTCCGGGTCGAACACAAGGAGGCTGACGTTTGATTTAAAAACTACACGTTTCTTTTTATTTGTCATAGAATAATTCAATTTAAAACTATATAATTATTTACAATAAATAGAAGAGAGAGAGAGTAAGAGAGAAAGAGAATATTACACAGAGAAATCAAAATGAGATGTAGAATAAACAAGAAATTTTTCATTAAGGAGATTATTCATTTCACTCTTACAACTACAAAGCATAAAATAATTACTCTAAAAAGCGATAAATTTACTCTAGAAAGCATTAAAAGAATGGAGGGAGAAATGTCCTCCTCGACGATTGCTTGGAGGACGAACAAAACTACACTAGAAAGCAGTAAATCTATACTAGAAAGTAGTAAAAAGAATAGGGAGAGAGAAATCCTCCTCGACGGTTGCTTGGAGGACGAGCCAGACAGGACGACGCCTAGACGAAGGAGAATGAAGCAAGACGAAGGAGGATGAAGTAGAAGAACGGGAACGAAGCAGCACACCGTCGTCGTCACGGGATCCACTTCTGAAGGGGAACGAAAATTGGACTTTATCTCGCGAGAAGCATCCCGGGTGTGGGACAAGCTTCTCTTGAGCTTTGGAGGGGTAGAGAGGAGAAGGAAGGGATGAAATTTTCGTATGGAGGGGGTCTCCTTTTATAGTTGCTAGGAGTGGGGGAAAAATGGACATTACAACTTCAAAATAATAAATAAGGGGTCTTTAGTGACGGATAAAACCGTCGCTAAAGCCTCCTTCGTGGGCGTCGTGGGCGGCTCGCGCGCGCCTGATTGCCTGCTCACGCGCGCAACGCCTGCGCACATCCATTGGTTCTTAACCGTCCGATCGCGAGATCGGACGACTTAGATTGCGCTTCACCCGCTGCAGCCTGCCCACCTGGCGCGTCAGATTCTGCGTCCGCGCCGCGCGTTCAATCGCGCGTCGGCGCTATCGGGAGCGCACGGTCATCCGATCTCCATCTGAAGCTAAATGCGCCTGCTTGCTTGCGTCCAATTTGAGGCTCGCGGGACTCGATCCTGCGACCTCTGCTTCGCCCGCGGCTACGTCACCGCTACGCTACGCCTTCGAAATGGTCGCGGGGATGAATTAGCCAGCCGCATCCACAGCCGTTGGATCTTGATCCAACGGCGGAGAATCGACACGTTGATTGAAGAAGAAAAGGTGCGGCGGTGCTGGAGGTCGTTTGGGTGGCTGAGATGGCACCACGTGGCGCCATCTTGGCCATCCATCTTCTGGAAGTTGTGGATGGTGCCACGGATGTCGGATTGACTCTATTTTTATGTCGTTGGGCTATGATCGTCAATCCGAATTCATCCGTGCAGTTGGATTTGTCATCTGAAGTGCAGATTTTCATCATCCTTGCCCTTGATCTTCTAGGATTCCCCAGTCACTATCTTATGCTACGGATGCCTGATTAGGGCGATCTTGGAGTTGTTGAACTCCAATCGTCGCCCTGATCACATCCATACGGTTGGATCTTTGATCCAAGGCCCCGATAAAATGTTTGCCCTGTCCAAGCACATAAAAGGAGACAATTAATTTTCATTTTTTTCAAACTACTCTAAATGCAAGGTGATGCATGTTATGCAATATTTATATCATGAAATACAATCTTATGCTTAAGAACATGCATAAATAGACATTTTAAGTAGTGTAAATGTGTTTACATCACCGCCACCTGTCCTCCTCCAATTCAGCATACTCCTTCCTTCTACGACCAGGAGCGGGGGTCTTCTAGACAGGCCACCCTCAGGTAGGGACTACGTCAGTATTTAGGACATTACTGATAGGATATCATTGATGATGCCTAAGCAACGAGAGACAAACTTGGTGATGATGCGACATGAGCATTAGGTATCTAACTACCTGAATGCTCAAGGACAATTCTTGGGTAGAATTGGCGAGTCTATTCATAGCCTACAACACTAGTTCCATAGGCCTCCTCTTCCTCGTCGCTCTACTACAATTCCTCCCACTGCAACACCTCCTCCTCCTCTAGTAGTGACATATTAGTAGATCACTCCTTCTTGCCAAATAGTTAGGCAATTGACACCGTCCTCGTCTACTCAGAGACACCTCTGTCTTGGCCATCCGTCCTCCTCAGGTCTCTTAGACTCGATGGACCTCAAGCTCGATACAGACCTCTAAAGCACTATGAATGCCTTCCTTGCATCTCTACATTATTTTTCATATTTTACTGTGGACTATTATCTTGCTAGTACTTTATATTATTTTCTGGTACCACGTGGTACTTTATATTATCTAGCTAGTCTCATGTGGACTTGATTTTTCTATTATTCTTTATATAGTTCAGATGCATGCTTATATTCGAGGCATTTCTATAGTTGAACTGCATGTTATTTATATTTCCTGCTTCAATTACTTGTTTAAGGGGGCGAAGATAAAAATTGAAATTATCTGCTTTACTTACTTTTTGCTAAAACAAAAAGAGGGAGATATTATGCATGCTTTAACTCTTAAATTTTTAGCTCTCTTATACATAATTATGATTTTATTGTCATCAAAAAGGAAGAAAATGTTAGTACCTCTATTTTGATGCACTAAAATTACGTTATTTGTCTAGACTAATCTTTTAAGACTCTCTCGTTGACTCATGGAAAGGAGCGAAAAAGCTCGCCACAGTCTTCCGTTGAGTTTTTTACACTTCTTTGAGTCTATATTATTTTGTAAGGAACCTCAAATGATTTTTGCGCTAATCTTAAATTTCTAAAATCAAGCTTTTAGGTTAATAATTGACCAAATATTTAATTGATTGACCAAACCGCTTTGATCGACCAAATCCTTAGTTAATTGATCACATCTATTCAAATTGGGAAGTTGATTAAGATACCTTTAATCAACCAATTAGCTTAATTAATCGACCAATAGGTGATTGATCAAATAATTAGTTTGATCGACCAAACTACCTTAGTTGATCAATAATTGGATTAAAAAAACTTTCTATTGAGGTCAATTTTATAGTATAAATAAAGGTCCTTGGCAGCCTTTTTCAACACAATCAAGAAAGAAAATATTCCAGAAAAGGAGCTCTCATGCTTTCAACTCTAGTGCTTTTTCTTCTACGCTTTCAAAAAGCATTCTGATCAAAAGACCTCCACGAAAATATCAATTTGATTTCCTCTGAGGTTCCATAGGATTTTACTGTATTCATTTTTATCTACTACTTTGATTCAAGCCCCAAGTTGTTGGGAAGACCCATTGTTGTTGTGCTTCTCTTTAGGTTGATAAGAGGGGATCTTGTAAGAGGTTATACCACCCTCTTTTCAAGTGGTGCATTAGTGGATTGACTAATATTGCCTAGTCAGAAAAATCTTAAGCTGGGAGGCTTAGGTAGTGATTTTTACCCGAGAGGGTTTCTACTATAAATTCAGGTGTCATTGTGTATGATTTTTGTGACTTGAATTTATTTATCTCGAAGTTAATATTTAAGTTACCAAGCAATACTATTCACCCCTCCCCTTTAGTATTTCACTTAGATCCACAGGATCCACATAATGGACTTATTTTACTTGGTTGGTTGTATGTTTTCTTTGAACTTCTCTCCTATGGAATGTAGTAAACATAATCACTCTCTTTTTGTGGTTGCTAGTTATGTAGTTTTTTATGCCTATTGGTTGCTCATTATGTACGTTAGCTCTTTTTAATGTTTTATGCCAAAAAGGGGGAGAAAGAAAGTAAAAGAAATAAAGGTTAGATAGATTATTATGAAAAATAGAATAGCAAAGATAGATAAAAGTTAAATAGATATCAAATTATGTTTGATAGGGGGAGTTAATGCAATCTTTAATGAGATAAATTCATATCTAAATTCACATATTGAACACAACTTTATATTTTGACAAAAATATCAAAAAGGGGGAGATTGCTAGTGCTTGATACTAATTACATTTATTTTGATATATGTTTTGTACATTATCATATTTTGTTATAAAGTTGTTTGCACATTTATATTTGAAGATCACAATAATGATGAAAGCAATCTCACATGTTATTAAAAGATGTTGATTGCAACAAAAAGAGATATTAGAAGATCTAGCTTGAAGGATCCAAGTTTTTTCCATGTTTAATTTGATGTTTTATTACTCAGAATTTTTGTTAATAGCCGATCACACTTATTCACATGCACAAATTAATTTAAGTGCCTAACTACAATATTTCTAATGTATTACTTGCACATAAAATAAATAATTAAACTCTAAAAAAATTGCCATAAATTCCATGCATGTAAAATATTCTAAAATATATTATAAAATAAAATTAAGCTTCTAGAATGATAGTTAGAAGCCTTAAGATATTCTAATTACTAAAAAGTGTGTAAAATGCCTTTAAAATATATTTTAAAATAAAAATTATTCTCCTAGAATGGATGGTTACATTTTCTAGAAGAGTAGTTATCAATTTCAAACATTAGATTCCTTCATAGGAGAAGTTACAAATATTTTTGTACCTTTTCACAATAGAAAAACTATCCAAATAACCACTTTTTCATATTAGAAGTAGAATTAATCGATTAGTTAATTGATTAATTTTGCTAGTCAGACAATGTGATTTCTCTAAAGACAAACCAGAGTTTATTAATCAATCAACTAACTAACTAATTAGCCTACCAACAGTTATACTCAAATTCTAACATATTCGAAAGGCTAGTTGGTTGCCATCTATTGGATTCACATCTTTTCATATTATCATAACTTCCTACTTTTATTCAATAAATAACATGCATGGTTTCATTCACTCTTACAACAACAAAAACACATTTCTATACAACTTTCTCCTACTTCCTACTTGAGAAATACATTGTTAAGAAGTTGCTTTCTGTAAAGACCCATTCTGTTCTGAGCCCTTTAAGACATCTAGACTGTCGGTCAGACATCTGGTCAGACGTCTGGACCCCTTCCCAGACGTCTGGAAATTGAAAAATTTGTACGTAGCTTCGCATCTGCATGCTGGTTGTGCACAGACTGCCTTTTTCCCTCTTCTCTCTCTACCTTCTCCCTCGCAGAACCCTAGCCACTTTCTTATGAAACCTCTCTCCCCCTTCCTCTCTTCCCCACTCCACCACAGCCAGCTTCCTTCCTTCCTCTCCACTGCAGCGAGAGGGGTGGGCGTGAGAGAGGGTGCGAGAGAAAGTGACGAGGAGAGGAGGAAGAAGAGCTTGTGTCCGCGAGCTCGTGGGAGCTTGCCGGAGGATGCATGGTCGGAGAGACGTGTGCGAGAGGAGGAGCACGTCGGGGGGACGTCCCCGACACTTTGTTGCAGTCGGAGCTACAGGAGAGGAGGAGAGGCCACGGCTGTGCGCGGTGAGGAGTAGGAGGTCGTTCTGATTTTGGGATTTCCCCAGAATCAGACGTTTGCCGTGCCGTCTAGACGACAGGTTGGATGTCTGGTGACGACATCGGACGTCTGAAAGCAGTGTTCCGTGAAGGTATGTTACTCTTGCGATTACGGCCATGCAGGCCGCACCACAGCTTCGATTTGCATGGCTAAAAGTGGATGATTCGCCTGTCTAATGCAGAGATAGCTTTGGGAAGGCGCGGGGCATGCCCTCCCATGCATTTTGGACATCTGGACAGCTTACCAGAAGATCAGAAGCACTCCCAGACGAATGGAGTAGCGGTTGGACGTCTGGAACTAGGTCCAGACGGTTAAAAAGGGGTTTTGGACATCTAAAGTTGATGCAGGAACCTGAGGTAAGACTCTGGTTACTTTTAAGACATCTGGAACTTGTGCCAGACGTATGATTGAGGTCTGCAGTTCTATTTTTGACCCATTTAGGGTCCATTTGAAGTCCGTTTTATGCAAATGAGATATCTGTGGTTTCCTTGTGAGTTCCTCTACATGTTAGAAGTCCTTTTATACTGTTCTAAACATTCTGTTGTGGTACATCCCTTGGTATAGGACTTTAATTTGCTATGTGTTCGGGTCTGCAGAGGTACGTGAGCCTGTCGTTCGAGCTCCCAGTACTCCCGGATTATCTGGTAGAGTGGTTTCCCTTGTTTTAAATTAAAAAACATGAATGCATATGTGAAACTAGATAACTAGAAACCTATGATGTGGCATGAATCCTAGGACGAGAAGTACTTGCACTGTTTGTATGCATGTTTGAGATTGCAGTCTTAAATGAATGAATAGAAATGTGAACAATTGCTTGTTAATAAACAAGAGCTACCTGTGAAATATGAAATGCCTGTGCTAGTTAGACAGATACCTGTGACATTTCTTGTTGTATATGCAAATTGTGGAAATCAAGCTACATGTGTAAAATCTGAGAATGGAAATGTGAATGATGAAACCTGGTATGGAATAACATGGGGAATACGAGCATGAACCCTACAGGGAATTAGGAGTAGAGCTCCTGTGGATAAATGCAATGGATCTGGAAATGTGAGTGGGAAGTATGCTAGCCCTTGAGTACGTGGTAACAAGGAGAGCGATTGTCCCTTGTTTAGTGTAGAGCAGAGCTAGCCACCCTTAGGTTGGGACCTAGGGTTAGGATTGGCTACTATACACTGACTTCTTTGTCCCACACGTACACTGTATCGGGGAGAGCTACTAGTGTAGGGAGAGAGCTAGCCACCCCACAGGGCCCGGGGTTCAGCTAGCCACCTTACACCGACTTGTTAGGCCTACTGGGCAAATCGGGGTAGTCAGACGAGGGTGCATGGACTGTGGAGGGGCGAGACCCTTATTTGGTTCTGAGGGGCTAGACCCCTGTTACTAGAGGGCTAGGCCGTATACTATTCCGTGCTATACTTTGAAGTACCCACTAGTGGAAACGACTGACCGCGTGCTAGTGCGAGGTAGCTACCTGTGTGCTTATCGTGCATGCCGTAGTCATCGCTACGTCTGTCCGTGACCTCGGGGTGGTTGATTGGGTGTAGGATCACCACGAGGGACTCTCCCAACTAGGAGAGCACCACGTATGCCTTCTACTCTTCAGAAAAGACTGCAATCAAGATCGTTCCCACGAGGAACATGCGAGATCAAGAAAGAGATCTGAAAAGTAAACCAATGGGTGGAAAGGAATGACTTGTAAAATAAAATAATTGGAAAAGGTAAATTACCTATTAGCTTTTACTGCTTTAGTTAGTTTAGTTACCACTCTACCCAGCAATAGCTTTTACTGCTTTAGTTTGTTTAGTTACCACTCTACTCAGCATTCGCTGACTTCATTTTTTCCATACCCCTTTAGAGGTCCAAGAGTTGAGCAGCCCGAGCAGCCGGCTGCAGAGTGTGCTGGGCCCAGTCGAGCCCAACAGTAGTTTCCTGTTGTTTTACTTTCTTTTTGTTAGTGAGTTCAGACTCTTGTTACCGTTTATGTTTTTGTACTTTGTTTTCGCTTTACTATTGTAGTGGTGATATGTACTGTTAGCAGCTTTTACTTCCTTTACTATTGTACTCTTTTACTGTTAGTTACTTAGCATAGTGAATGTGGTTTACTTTCCTGCTTTTTGGTTATTTCTTGTTGGACGAACGAATGGGTCTTGGGATTAGTCGAGTCGAGCCGGTCTCGTGTTCTGTAGGGATTCGGGAATCGGGTCGTAACAAGATGGTATCAGAGCAAGGTCGTCTTGAGAAATGAACCGACTAGCTTGAGAATAACCAATTCACATGCATGTAACTAGAGTAACCACCACAACATACTGCTTAACATCTGTTTTGAGTTCTTTCATTGAAGCTTGTTAGAGTTGACTTCTTCTTGTTCTATCTTCTGCGTCTCCTTGCAGGAGACGCCTTGACGTGGAGTCCTTGAGGCGGGCCGCGGGCGCGGTCGTGGACGAGGTCGGAGGGGCAGACGTGTCGGGCTCGAGGTGCCAGTTGACCAGCCACTTCTCCTGGGTGTTCAGGCCCAGGACCACGCTCAATTGATATGAGACATAGTATGAGAGGAGCTCCACCCGCCTCCACGGGCGCCTCTTCCTGGGGGCATGGAGGGGGAGTCCTCTGTGGGGCCGAGAGACCGACGCAGCGCTGGACGGGGGGGAGGGGGTGGTCCTCCACCGCCCCCACCGCACTCTAACATTTCTAAGCACGAGCCCTCCCTGCCTAGAGGCATGCCCGTTCCCCTATTATAACTGCACTCTGAGTTGTTCGGACAGTTCCGAAAGCTGAAGCCCCCTCCTTCAAGGGGGATGAGGACTCATCTGAGGTAGAGGACTGGCTGGAGCAGATTGAGAAGGTGTTTGACACCCTTTGCCCCCTGCGAAGTGCTGCGTGACCTTTGCCACGTACCAGCTGGAGAGTGCGACACACAAGTGGTGGAGGGTAGTCAGAGGCCTAGAGATGGGAGAGCTGACGTTGGACCAGATCGTGACCCTCTTTTGAGAGCAGTACCTCCAGTAGACTTGGCAGGACCAGAGGAGGTGGGAGGTCTACACTCTTCGCCAGGGGACGATGATTGTTAGCGCGTACCGCACAGGCTTCTTAGAGCTATTACGTTTTGCTGCGACAACTGTAGCTACTGAGGAGGAGCGCCTGTGGAGGTTCACTGAGGGGCTCTGGCCTACCATTCGAGGGTATGTCAAACCCCTAAAGCTGCCCACCTTCTCGAGAGTGGTGGAGGTAGCTATGGCGTACGAGGAGACCAACCTGGCTGCACGAGACACCGATAGTAGATGGAAGAGGCCCTACCAGCTAGAGTACTCACAGGGCTGATGAGAGAGGAGGCACACGGTGCCCGCAGGAGAGCCATCTCGTTTTACAGGTAAAAACCACTACCTAAGCCTCCCAGCTTAGGATTTTGCTGACTAGGCAATGCTAGTCAATCCACTAACACGTACCACTTGAACGAAGGTGGTACAACCTCTTACAAACCACTTCTCTTTTACCAACAAAGAGAAGTCACAAACAACGTTGGGAATTCCAACATAAAGAATCCTAACAATTGAAATGGAAGAAATAAATGAAATACAAAAATTAATCCTATGGAACCTTAATGAAAGTCAAACCAGATTTTAGCATAAATTCGAATCGACGTGCTTTGGAAAGCGTGAAAGCAGAAGTGTAGAAGCACTAAGAGGGAAAGCACGAGAGCTCTTTTTCTAAATGGATTTCTTCTTGAAAGTGTGTTTGAAAAAGGCTCCATACGACCTCTATTTATACTAGGAAATCGATCAGAAAAGAAAATCAAATTGGTTGATCAATTAAGGTAGTTTGGTCGATCAAAATGAGTTTTAGTCGGTCAAACTAGTTTTTTGATCGATCAATGATTGGTCGATTAATTAACCTAAATGGTTGATCGAAGGTGTAGTTATCAACTTTCTAAAATGGGTTATTTTGAACTATTAATTAATTTAGTTGGTCGATTAATTTTATTATTTGGTCGATCAATAACCCTAAAAGCATATTTTTTATTAAAAGTGTGAAAAATCGTTAGAAACTTATTTTAAGGTTTCTTACAAGATAATCTAGACTCAATAAAAATAAAGACACTGAGACGAAGTCAGCAATCTTCTAGCTTTAATTGATAAGAGTTCTGAAAGATTAGTTTTGTAGATAGCATAATTTTGGTGCATCAAAATAGAGGTACTTACATCTCCCCCTTTTTAACAACAAAATTATAATTATGTAGAGAGATAGAATGTAAAGAGTTATGCATAATATCTCTCCCTTTTTGTTTCAACCAAAAAAATAAACAATTACTTTAGAATTACTCCCCCTATCAATATGCATATTTTACTCTCCCTTTCTGTTATCAACAAAATGATACATATAACAAGTCACTTGTTATCAATCATACTTAAACAAGTAAAATTCTAAGAATGAAATTTACATTTTTCTCCCCATTTTTCAAGTAATATTCTATCAAGCATGATGTCAAATTAATCATGTTCATCATATGAAAATTGTCAAGTTCAGGATAAAGAGATAATGATCGTCTAGTATAATGCCCACATTAAAATAAAAGTGTTGAGTAAGAGTTATACAATCCAACATAGATAAATATGTGATGATAACATCATCATCAGCAATATCTAACTTTAATTAGTCATATTCCATTGATAAATACTCCTACATAACCGCTAGAAGATCGTAATTCATTGCATATCCTTTCTGAGAGATGCATTAAAACAGGGGTAAATCTGTAGTTTTAATAGAATATCCTAAATGTAGAATAATCATGGGATTTTCTAGGGGTTTACTAAATGTCAAATGGTCATAAATGGGTTTATACAGACAAAAGCAGGTTTCACTCATTTCGAGAATTAATGGACAGCTAAAGACCTAAAAATAGACCTACTTAATTCACTGAGGTTCCAGTTAGGATAAAATTCACCTAAACCTTCTAAAAATCATAGAAAAATATTATCTAAGGTTTGGTATCCTTGCTTTGACCATTGAAACCCATTTTGACCTAAAACAAAGTCTCAGACAAACAGTTGCACTAATTTGGGTTCTATGCAAATTACCTAGTCAAACTTGGTCAAAACTAAAATCCAACTTCACCATTAGATTTCTTAGGTCTAAATTAGGTTTGTACTAAAATTTGGACCTAATCAGAGATCATATTGACCTAGTTTGCATTTTGTTCTCTCACTTAAACCCCTAGTTTTCAAAATGTGTTGCAAATACCCCCTAACTTTATCATCTTCTTCACCAACAGGTCCCCACAGCCTTCAAACTCTTAAACCCATCACCGACGTCCTTCAATCAAGGATTACCCCCTGATTTCGTGGCTAAACCCTTCCAAAATTGGAAGGAAGATTCACGACGAGATCCTCTTCAATGTGGACCTACTCCTACTTTCCAAATCCCTTCATGGAGCTCATGCAAACTCCTTGAATCCTCATATCCGACTTGCAAAAACCATGGAGTTACAAGCTTGGTTTCCAAGCTTAGAACTCCTCCTTAGGGCCTATAAAAGAACCCTGGATGCATGCCTTACCTCCTTAAGTTGGTTTGGACTGGTTCTGTGCCTTCTTCTCCTCTCTCTGGCCAATTCCTCCACAAGCTCCGACGAGCTTCTTGTTCTACATTCTTTGCCGGCCGTCACAAACTATAGCTGGCCGGTTGCTCTTCCTCAAGCTCCTCTACCACTCACAATACCAGTGAGGGCCGTCTTCCCCTCTCTTCCTCGCCGTTCTCCCTCATAGGAGGTATTCCCTTCCACGGCACTAGCCATACCACAACTGGCACCATCCTCCCCTTTCATCCAATTAGGTTAGTATAGTTAAGTCCCTTTAGATTTTTAGGTTAGTTTTCCTATCCAAAAACCAAAAAGAACCCCTCGACGCCGACATTCGCCCTTCATCTTCCCCATCTCCGGCCGCCCTCCGGTGGGGTCTTTCACACGCTCCGCCACTCCAAACACCTCGCCACCTACGCCAAAACCTCCACCTTGACCATTCGCATAAAACCTCTCTACCTATTCGCCACTCCACCCACCCAAAAGCTCCACTGAACAACCCACCTTTGCATGACCTTTTCCGCCTCCGTCCGACCACCTCATGCCCTGATTCTTCACGCAACCACCACCATCGTACTCTACACCCACTGGCGATGCTTATGAACTATTTTAATGTGGTTGAGAGGCCTTAATCATGTTTTCTGGTCACAGGTCACCGTCGCTATTGTTGAAGCTCCTTTGAAGAGCTTAACACCGTGTTCTTGCGGTGCTTGCTCCAAGGTGTTCACTCCTGGTGAAGCGGAATCACCTAAGGATCATCTCCAAGTGGTCAATTGGGAGCTTTGATTGCTCCCCAGATGCCCATTGACACCACCTGCTACTGTTGCTGAATGAGAAGAAGGAGGGCTGATTTAGTCCCACATTGTGGGATTTGGAGGCACCGAAGCCGCATAAGTTGTTTTTGTGTTCTGGGCTTATCTCCTTAGACACTGGGGGTGAGGTCCCCTTCACACTCGCACTCATGACCCGCTTAACCCAAGCCCTCACTCCTTGGTTGCAACCCCATGCCTACAGCCTTGGACCCTCTTATGCAAACCTGAATACCTGATTAAATAGAATATCAGAGAATAGAGAAGGAAAGAGAGAGAGTGGGGGAGGGAGGGTTTTTCTCCTTAGTACAGTTGGCCAACACTTAGCCGTGAGAGAAGAGGAGAAGAGCCAAGGAAGAAGAAAAGAGAAGGCTTACAAAGGAAAGGAAAGGAAAGAAGAAGAAGTTGTCGTGCTAGAGAAGAGAAAGGAAAGAAAGAAGAGAGAAGAAGCTAAATAAAAGAAGAGTACTGTACCAAGCGACATTTAAGCCGTCTGACTTGATATCTAGACGTCTGATCACAGCTCATTTATTTCACAATAATGAGTATTTGATATATATGTGCTTAGACTAATAATTGGTGATCTAAATCACCATTATTTTGTTCTAGGTATCTTTTTGTCATAATTAACTCTTGAAATACTCATGTTATATATTGAATATCAATTTGAGTAGTCTTCATTCATTGAATATCATTACTGTGCTTAAATTCTTGTGTTCATTTATATTTTAATCGAGATTAGCACGTGAATTCCATATTTTCTCCTTGTATTCGACATCAAACTTCTTTTAGATATTCGAGTTATAAATTTTATTTGTTGAAGAGCTATTTGTCAGTTATACTACAACGCATTTCCCTAACATTGATGGAAAGCCACATCAACAGTTTGGCACCATTGTCGAGGGGCAACACGCAATTCACCGCTATTCTCTGTGCTATATTTGATTATATTTGAGCACTAACTTACCCTGTTTGATTTCTTGTGATTTTGAGAGGTACATCACAAGGCGATTTTCCATGCAAAATAGCCACTCCCAGGGTAGGTAAATTCTCTTTTCTTCTCTAATCAACATCCTAATCTTGGGAAGATAAAAAGGAAACAGTCAATTAGGATTCATGTGCGTTATTTTCATAGTAATTTTCATTTAAAGGTGAACTTTTCCTGATTTACAAAAATTTTCATATCTGATTGAAGCTTGAAGCGATTCTAATTAGAAAATGCCTACCTTGATTTCCTGTACCTACTAGGGATTACACTTAATTTTTAATCTTCTTGGACTACACACTTCTCATTTGAAGCCTAAGAAGAACAACTTGAGATTTAATTGGACTTGGAATAGAGCCAATTAGGGTTTTCAACATTAGGGTTTGAAGTGTTAGTGCACATTTGCCTGCATTAAAGAGAATTAACCCACCCACATTTGTGTGCTACCCAAGCCCTTGATTGAAATGATCTAACCAAAGAAGAACCCTAAAACCAAGCTCTACTTTCACTTAAACCTTAATAATCTTGGACGTAATAAACCTGAGAGTCAATTCAAGGTGATTTCTGGGTCTTGACTTAGATTTCATTCTGCTATCTTTAGGGTATGTCAGGTGAAGTTGGTCTACTTTGTGGGCCAGCCAACCTCCAAATTAGGTCACAAGTCAAATTAACTTCTAGTCAAGTGAAATTCAAGACACAAATTAGGCTAAAATTGGTAGACTTAAGGTCTTAAGTTCTTACATTACAGTCTACTTAGAAACGCAATGACAAGGAAGGTTGGGTGGGGGAAACCCTGTAACCTGTGAGGATGCTCTACTGTGTAGGGGTCTTTGTGGGGCTCTCCCTTCTTAGCTACCTAGGTATTTCTCGGGCATGTGAATTTCTGATTCAGAGGTATCATCCGCCTCGAAACTACCTTAGTCATCCAAAAATCTTTGGGTGCCTTGATTGGGTCCAATAATATCCAGTCCCTCATCTTTTCTATAGAGCACATACACAGGAAGGTCCTTAGGTTTTTAACCTAAAGAGCCTCATTAGATCTTCTTGGGAATTACTTTCAGATCTAATCAATTCCAATTTGAACTTGAGTTCAATCCTTTTTTTTTTTTGAAATAGTTAAGAAAGCTATCGTTAGACGATAGCAATCCGGAGGGTAATATATTTCAAATCAAACAAAACATTACAAAATAGATCCCCAACTATGTAAGAGGGACCAGCACGCATTTACAATTTTCTCACATCTAACCAGTCTCTCCTGAAAGAACTTTTCATTACGCACCCTCCACACACACCACAAGGTGGCAGCCATACACTTGTACGGCCGTCCAGGAGTGTCAAACCTCTGCCAAAGGGAGTCCCAGGTAGGTAGAGGTTCCTGGAAAATCTTCCTCCAAAGCTTGTCTATGACCAGGCATGAAGAAAAAATATGCGACGCACTATCAGTGTGTAAACCACAAAGATGACAGGCATTCAATGTAGTCCCCATTCTTCTGTGTCTAAGATCGCTAGTGATCAAGCCTTCCCGCCTGCATAGCCAGAAGAAAATTTGAACCTTCAAAGGGATCTTCAGTAGCCATATTTTCCTATCAATTGGATCACTTTCCATATCTGTGTTTGATCTGATGATCCTCTCATAGGCCTACTGCACTGAAAAAATCCCATTCCAGCCATAAGTATCAGCCACATTCTACCTAGGATGCATCTGCTGCAGTGCAGCCAACATATTCTACCTATCCTCCCATAGCCGAGTGCCTGGTCTGCATTGCTCATAACCTTCTAACCTCCAGCATCCCTGTGCAGCAGACCACAAACTGCTGACAGTGGCCTCTTTATCTGCAGCTGCAGCATATGCCTCGGATATGCATCTTTTAGTATCCCCAAATCTAACCATTGCTTATTCCACAAACTGAAGTCACAGCCATCTCCAAGCCTAGGCTGCAGCAGATGCCAGTTGCTTATGATTGCAAGGGTAACAGATCTCCAAAAAGGGGATGGTTTCATTGGTTGTAGCCTCTTTAGTGCACTATTAGAACCACCATAACTGCCTTTGATTAAGTCTGTCATTATTTCATCCTTGCACTCCAAAATCTTGATGGCCCATTTGATCACGAGAGCTTCATTGAACTCCTTGAGCACCTTAATCCCCATACCACCTGTCTCCTTTGGCCTGCATATCTTTTCCCATCTGATGGGCTGCATAAAACCTCCCTCATGGCTAGCTCCTTTCCAAAAAAATCTTCTCCGCATAACATCCAATCATTTCCAAATAGATTTTGGGGCCTTAAAGATGCTGAAATAAAAGATCGGGATGGATGTTATGACTGAGTTAAGGAGGATTAATCTCCCACCCTTCGATAAGAATTTACTACTCCATCCTTTCAATTTGCCAGAAACTTTATCAAACAAAATATTCCAATCTTTTTTCTTCAGTTTTGTAGCTCTCAATGGCAGTCCTAGATACTTCATTGGTAACTTAGCTCGAGGTGAACCCAATGTAGTCTCCAGCTCCTTCTGTTCCTGATCATTCATGCCAAAGCATATTAGAGGAGACTTGTCCTTATTCAATTTCAGGCCTGAGATGTCCCCAAAGATCTTTACCATAAGCCCCAGAGCATGTGCCGCAGGATTGGTCCCTTCCACAAAGAAGACCGTGTCATCTGCATATTGCAAAATGGGAGCCAAGGATCTCCCGTTGGATAGTGAATACCCTCTTAAGACCTCCACCTTTGTCAATCTACATGCATATCTTGCAAGCCCATCCACTGCAAGCTTAAAGATCAAGGGGGCTAGAGGACACCTTTGTCTAACCCCATGTTGAGGTTGAATCCAAGCACCACATGGCTTCCCATTGATCAACGGAGAGGAGGCAGTTGTGTTACATCACTTCATCCACTAGATCCATAGAGGAGGGAATCCTCTCCTTTTAAATACCTCCCAGATGTATGACCAAGAAATCTAATCATATGCCATTTGCAAGTCAACTTTCCACATGAATGCCTTGCACTTCCTTCTATGCCATCCACTCACCATTTCTTGGGCCAAAATGAAGGATTCTTGGAGTGATCTATTGGGCAAGAAAGCAGACTACATAGGGTGGATTAGGCTCTGAAGAACAGTTCTCAATCAATTTGCTAATATCTTGCTCACTACAAGGTAGATGGAATTTAATAATGAGATCGGCTTGAAGTCAGAAAACTTCTCTGCTTCCAATGTCTTTGGCAGTAGGAAGAGATATGATTTGTTGATCTTATAAAAGCTAGCATTTCCATTCTCAAATTCTCTAATGACTTCCATCACCTCATTGCCCACCACACTCCACATTTCTCTATAAAAGAATACTTGTATCCCATCAGGACTTGGGGAACCTTCCATATTAAGCTCTTTAATTGCCTGCAGGGTCTCCTATTCAGAAATGGCTGCTGTCAGTTGAGAAGCTTGTTCCATTGTCACACCTAGTGCATCATTCCCTGCCATCCTCCATTCCCCTCTCTTAATTGCCTGAGAGGCTCCCTTATAATTTTTGATAGCTTCTGACCTTATTTCCTAAGTGGAAGAGATCCTATGTCCATCTTTGATAATGGAAGAGATAAAATTTGCACGCCTCCTAGAGCTAGCCTCAAGATGGAAGAATTTCGTGTTGGCATCTCCCTCCTTAAGCCACAATTGTCTTGATCTCTCCCTCCAATCAATCTCCTACTTGAGATCCTCTTCCATTATCACTCCCTGCCACATTTTCCTATCTGCAAGTTCCTCCTCTGATAGAAGACCTACTGCTTCCTTAGAGTCCAACCCCTGGATGTTACTCAAAGCCTCTACCTGCCTTTGTTGCCTTAAAGTGTTCACGGTAGCACCATACGCTTTCAAGATTATGCGCAAGGCTGCCAGCTTAGATGCCAATCTGATAGTAGCAGAACCCTCCACCTTTTTAGCTTGCTACCATGAACTGATCATATGATGGAACCCTGGTTCATTCAACCATGATCTTCTAAGTTTGAAATATGAGCCGACTTGGATCTCTTCCCCACTATCCCAAACCAAAGGGGTATGGTCGGAGAAAGGTCAGTCCAAGCCAACAACACTCGACAGTTGGAATCTGTCAAGGATGGCCACATTCCCAAAAAATCTGTCAATTTTGGAAAACAACCCATTACCATTGCACCAAGTAAATTCAGCACCTGATGAAGGGTACTCATTCAATTCAAGAGATTGAACCACCAACTGGAAACCAATAACTGAGCTGCCTGTGTCACCAAAAGGCTTGTCTGCCCATGTCAGCACACAGTTGAAGTCTCCTCCTGTCAGCCAGGCTTCCCCTTGCACCAATTCAATTGCAGTAGCCCAATCCTCCCACAATTCTTGCCTTGCAGATGCAACACAGGGGCCATACAAACCAATAACCCAGATAGTGTCATGCCCCTGGGTGAGTTTGGAATTTGCAAGTCAGTAAGTGTCTAGCCTTGTGAACTTCCAGACTGTGTGCCCAAGCCTTTCTCCACCAAAAAGTAATGCCCCCCGATCTACCATGTGCATTAACCTTCACACATTCATTCGCCCCCACAGCCAATAAGTCACTCCATATTCTATCAGAGTCATTCTCAATGTGAGTCTCTTAAATGATTGCACACTCAATCCCCCACTCTCTCAAGTATCTCATCAAAGAAGCCCTTCGGCTCTTATCGCGCAACCCGCGCACATTCCATGTGAGGATTCTCATCTATCCTCATGAGATCCCTCCCCCCTGTGGTTCTGACATTTGCATACCTACATAATCTCTGCAACCTTGTCTTCATCCAGCAGTAGGTCGGCCTTTGATTTCCTCTGCCTGAGACTATAAGGTGATCTACCCTTAGAAGATTTAGAGCAAGATCCAACACCAAATTTGAGACCCTCCACCTCTTGCAGATTCTGCTGATCCTTCAGGGAGTTAAGCAAAGTCTCTTGTACCCCCTGCACCTCATTGTCCTCAACGTCTAGCAGCACACTCCCTGCATCCTCAATCGCAAGCCTCGTTGCTTCCATCCTAAACGATTCCTCCTTCTCTTCAGCCATCGTCTCTCCCATTTCCCCCAAGTGATGGTCCTTGCACTTTTTGATAGAGGGGGATTCTTCAGGAGAAACCCTACACCCACCCTGCGCAACCACCTCTTCAACAACTTCTGAATCAGATGACTTATCTTGCCTCACAACAGTGTCACCCACCGTGAACCTCAGTAGCAACAACCATGAACTACCACCACATCTCAAAATCAATTTGTTAGGGACCGAACCTGCTTTAAACACATCGACCATCACATTCAGCGAGCGCCCATCACCCTCCAACAGTCCTACAACCGCATCATCTGCCATTAAGGCAAATCCAGATATCATGGACGCCACAACCTCCTTCGACCTCAGGTGTAAAGGTAACCCCTTGATTTCAAGTCTCCCTGACCTGGATCCCAATCTCTGGGGTGGCCTCTCCGACAGGGCTCCATTAAAGGGAGAAACCGATCTCCAGATCATCGTTAGGCCATCATTGAAGGACGTTTGAAATCGTAGTCTTTCAACATCCATCATCCCTAATCCAAATAGCACAAAATGTGTTGGTGACAGAGAGGTGAACTGCCAGGAATTAGTTGATGGGGAAAGAGAGCTTACCAGATTGTGCAAGTTCTCCGGCATTGGTCTCCCGGTCATAACCTCTTCGATCAGTGCCCCTCGCAATATCAGCTTTGCCACTCTAATGTTCTCTGTCATAGGGACCTCCATGTCAACCGTATGACCCCCAAAGGTATGGGGGGGGAGGGTGGTGGTGGCGTCGGCTGAACCCTAGCATTCAAAATTTTAGAGTGCGGGAAAGGGCGGCCTTTCATCTGCCCATCAGGAACTCTACACGAATCCCACTTGTGACCAAATCCACCGCATGCTAGACACATAACGGGAGATCGGCAGATAGCCGCCATATGTCCCCATCGCCGGCACCGGAAGCACACGATCCTTCTATTCTCCCTTGCGCTCCCTCTATCAGTCCACCTCGCCTCCATTAACCTTTTACCATGTACACCAAATTCTCTCCTCTCCTTCCGCCTCCATGCCCTCGACCTCCAAGTAGTCCATCCCTTGTCTTCCCTGATTCTACTTGTTGCCTCCCTGAGATCGCCTGTTGCCACCCCGAGACCACCTGCCGTCACCATCTCCCTCTTTCTAAAGGTGTTAGCAAATCAGGATGTAGAGATCAACTTGAGTTTGATTCTACATCTTGATTCCACAACTTGATTAAAAAATGCAACCTAACATGTTAGGAAAAGTGATTAGAAAACCTATGTCCCAAATGACCATCAAAGACAAAATGATTGAGGATGCTTATAGATACCACAGGAATATTTTACTAGGGACATTCAGGATAAATACAAGAAAACAATGGACCACATTTTGAACCATATGGAGATAATATGGATACAAATAAACCACGGTTCAACTCGGGATGATCTCTTAGCAGAACACATTGAATTGGTGAAATTACACAATAATGATTGTTTGCAATATTAGCCAAATCCTTCAGTTCCGGAAGAACTCCAGATTGTGGAGAATTGTTGAAGGGTTATATAGATCCATTGAATAAAAATACCATCAGAAGTTAAGAAGACATCTTGGAATAATTTTGATGATCAACATGATTCCACAAATCTCGAGTTTGATGATCATAGTTGTTATGGACTCTCAACTCAAATGAATTCAGATTCAAACTTCATAACAATTGACATACCTGATCTTGATAAGGGTTGGGAGGATCCAATTGCAGGTGTTCCCGATTCTGAACCAGCCATAGAAAGCCTTGAAGTTGGTCCATCAAGCTTAGATTACTCCGACACCTGTGATGATGAGCTTAAAATGGAACTTCTCAAGAATGCAAATCCCGAGCCTTATCCTGTTAAGGTGATTCTTGAAGATGATTTTGGCATCCCAATAGAGACTAGCCTAGATTCTAGTGATCCAATCCTTACCCTTAACCTAGAATTTGGATTCGATCCTATTTGGGATAATCATGAGGCTCAAAATGATGAGAATTAGATTTTGAATTTGAATTACTATTTTGGGCCCATATTTGATGATTACGCCTCTCCAACCTCCTCAGAGACACAAATTGATTTCTTGGAAGTCATGACGATCTATGCTACATAAACCGAGGAGTTGGAAAAGTTGGGAATCGATTGGGTCTACCCAAGGAGCCAAGAACCTGAGCCTATGCCTAATGGAAACACCTTTTTGAGTTCAGAATCTAAAAATAGGTTAGATCCAAGTCAGGTTGTTGCTTCTAGACACCTTGAACCTCTAATCTGGAATCAAGATCAGAACATAATCTTTGTGAGTCCTCCGAAGGTTTCGAATCTTACTTTGATTTCAAAGAACTATTGTTTCCTAATGATTCCAAACATGTTTACGACATCAGTGACTACAACCCGTCCTTTGATTCTGACACTGAGGTCAATGATTTGAAAGAAACCACCTCTTCTACACCATATACAAAACTTTCTCAAATCTGATCCCAACCCCGACCAGCCACTGAAATCAATTTCTACTTTGATTCTCCTCTCGATGATCTGGTCGCACATGATTCTTCTCCATCTTTTGATCGAGATTCAGACATCGATCAGAATGTAAATCATGTCCTACCCTTCTCTGATCACTCTCATAGGGATCTCACATCCTCCACCGATCCATTTTCTTTTCAGGATCCCTACTCTGACCAGGTTGATTCGAATTAGCCAAACCTTGGATTTTAATTTCCACATCCATTTAAGCTTCAGAGTATCTGGTGGGCATCGCATCTATTGATTCACATCCATGAACCCACCAGATTAATTAGGTTTGGGCTACATCATTAGCTTGTTGATCTGAACAAGCACCTAATTGGACTAACCAAGCTTTTTATCAAGGTGCTTGTTTTACAAAATTTCGTTGACTTGACCACTCCTTCTCCATGGCCACTTTCTACTCAGCTGAAGGCATTGAATTTAGTGCTTAACGGGAGGTAACCTGTCATTCCAAAAAACCCGAGACCCTTCTAATTATCCTTTTGAGCTTCACGTCTATTGCACTTCTGAGTTCAATTTTATATCCAACTCCACCTTTGATACTCGTATCAAAACTTGAAATTGTCCGCAACAGTCACCCTGACCCATTCACCCACCCTTTGGTCCTATTTTAATCCTTGAATCCAACTGATTTCGTACCCTCCGATTTACAATGAGGACATTACAAAACTTAGACATGGGGGGGTGTTAAAGTGCAAACACATAGAAATTAAAACTTCTGAATGGTTCTCACAAAAAAAATACCTATTCAAAAAACCAAAATAAAAAAAGTTGAAAAAGAATAGAAAAATGGAGAAAGGGGAGGAAATTTTGAGAGATAATTGCATATCATTCTTGAGGAGGAAAAAAGGGAGATGATTTAAAATGTCAAAAAGGAGCTATAATTCGAAACAAAAAAAGTGATAGCCATTAGTAAAAGATTATGGAATCTACTTAAGTTCTAGAATAAATCAAAAGAAAAAAAATTAAGTCCTAAAATGATAGAAAGACATGGAGATTAGTACGAGTGCTAATATTAGGCCTCTTGGGCTTGTTTTAGGGCTTAAACATTCAAGTATCCGTTAAGATCTGGATAATACTGAAGAGGTTGAGGAAAATGCGAAGCTTATGTTTTAGGTCTAAGGCTTAGGGAGTATTCAACCTTGTTAACTAACCTCTGGTTTGTAGGACTTGGTAACCTAAGCTCCCTAATCCACACACTATCTGGTTCAGTGCGCTAAATAATGAAAATCATGCAAAAGTGTTTATTATGTTCTGAAAAAGCTACCTAGATTAAGAGAGGCTTATAAACACAAGATGATCTAGATGAGTTTCCAGTACAGAGAGTCGAAGATGCACAATAACATACTATCTCCTCGGTGCTTGTCTCCTAGGGTATCTAAATATCCTACTGGGGGCATGCAAGCACCTTATGCTGGTTCAGGTGCCATGGGAGGGATTATCCCAAAATGTCGATTGTTAGGGACTGAATTTAGCTACAGAATGCCATGAGTAGCACTTTTTCGAAGTGTCGAAAGCCAAGGTTCTAGGGGTTGCCATGGGCAGTGCTATCTCGAAGCATCGATTGTGAGGGACCCTGCAAGGATTGATGGTGGGAATAAGGAATCTGATACAGACAGTGTTTTTGAGCTAATTTGAAGCTAGAAATAAAGAAAAGAAAAAGTGAGAGAAAACTCTCCAAAAATGCAAAAATTGTTCTATTTCTCTCTCTTACAAAAATGCACTGCAAACTGAACCTAGACTAACCATGTTACAAGCACGGGTACTTTAACTGCTGGGTTCAACGAACCTTAGGTTAGTTTCTGTGGGCCTTAGAAATCTTCATGGCAAACTGAGGCTAAAGCTGGTCAAGTCTAGATCTTAATTGGTACTTGAGTACCTCTAGGCCTATTATTGGCATTCTGACCTAATTTCTAAAAAGAAGAAAGAACAAGACTTTGAACATCAAAGCATGGTCTAGAATTTGAGTTAATTCTATAAGATTTTGCTAAGGGACTAGCAAAAGTTAGGCATGGGGGTATGATAATAACATCAACATCAGTCATATATAGCTTTAATTAGTCATATTCAATTAATAAATGTTCCTACATAACCTCCAGAAGATCATAATTCCTTGCATATCCTTTCTGAGAGAAATGCATTAAAAAAGGGATAAATCTACAGTTTTAACATAATATCCTAAATTCAAAACAATCATGTGATTTTCTAGGAGCTTATTAAAGGTTAAATGATCATAATTGGGTTCATGCAGACAGAAACGCGTTTCCACACATTTCGAGAATTAATGAGAATTTGAAACCCTAAAAATAGACCCACTTAGTTCACTAAGATTCCGATTAGGATAAAATTCACCTAAACCTTCTAAAAATCATATAAAAATAATCCCTAGGATTTGGTATCCTTGATTTGACCATTGGAACCCATATTGACCTAAAATAGAGTTTTAGACAGATAGTTGCATTAATTTGGGTTTTTGTGCAAATTACCTAGCCAACTTGGTTAAAACCAAAATCCCACTTCACCATCAGATTCCTTGGGTTCAAATTAGGTTTGTACCAAAATTTAGACCCAATCAGAGATCATATTGACCTAGTTTACATTTTGTTCTCTCACTTAAACCCCTAGTTTTCAAAATGTGTTGCAAATACCCATTAACTTTATCATCTTCTTCACCAATAGGTTCCCGCCGCCTTCAAACTCCTAAACCTATCACTAACGACCTTCAATCAGGGATTACCCCTTGATTTCACAGCTAGACCCTTCCAAAATTGGAAGGAAGATTCATGACAAGATCCTCTTCAATGTGGACCTACTCCTACCTTCCAAATCCCTTCATGGAGCTCATGCGAACTCCTTGAATCCGCATGCCTTACTTGCAGAAACCATGGAGTTACAAGCTTGGTTTCCAAGCTTAGAACTCCTCAGGGCCTATAAAAGAACCCTAGATGCATGGCTTACCTCCTTAGCTTGGTTTGGACCGATTCTCCACCTTCTTCTCCTCTCTCCGGCCAATCCCTCCGCAAGCTCCGGCAAGATTCTTATTCTACATTCTTCGCTGGCCGTCATAGGCTATAGCTGGTCAGTTTCTCTTCTTCAAGCTCCTCTGCCGCTCGCAGTACCAACGAGGGCCATCTTCCCCTCTCTTCCTCGCCATTCGCCCTCATCGGAGGTATTCCCTTCCATAGCGTCGGCCATACCACAACCGGCGCCATCCTCCCCTTTCATCCAGTTAGGTTAGTATAATTAAGTCCCTTTAGAGTTTTAGGTTAGTTTTCCTATCCAAAAACAAAAAAGAACCCCTCGACACCAACGTTCGTCCTTCATCTTCCCCATCTCCAGCTGCCCTCCGGTGTGGTCTTCCGCACGCTCTGCTGCTCCAAACACCTCGCCACCTATGCCAAAATCTCATCCTTGACCATCCACATAAAACCCCTCTACCTATTCGCCACTCCACCTACCCAAAACTACACCAAACAACCAACCTTCGCACGACCTTTTCCGCCTCTGTCCAACCACCTCATGCCATGATTCTTCACGCAACCACCACCATCATACTCTATACCCTCCACTAATGCTTATGATCTATTTTAATGTGGCCAAGAGGCCTTATTCATGTTTTCAGGTCATAGGTCACCACCGCCATTGTTGAAGCTCCTCTGAAGAGCTTAACGTCGTGTTCTTACGATGCTCGCTCCTAGGTGTTCGATCTAGGTGATGCGGAATCACCTAAGGATCATCTCCAGGTGGTCAATTGGGAGCTTTGACTGCTCCCTAGATGCTAATTGACGCCACTTGCTGCTGTTGCTGTATGTGAAGGAGGGTTGATTTAGTCCCACATCATGGGATTTGGAGGCACTGAAGCCACATAAGTTGTTTTTGTGTTCTGGACTTATCACCTCAGACAATGGGGGTAATGTCCCCTTCACACCCGCACTCACAACCTGCTTAACCCATGACCTCACTCCTTGGCTGTGACCCCACGCTCGCATCCCTAGACTTGCTTATGCAAACCCGAATACCCAATTAAACTGGATATCAGAGAAGAGAGAAGGTAGGAAAGAGAGAGAGAGAGAGTAGGGGAGGGAGGGTTTTGCTCCTTGGTGCAGTTGGCCAACGCTTACCCGTGAGAGAAGAGGAGAAGAGCCAAGGAAGAAGAAAAGAGAAGGCTCGCAGAGGAAAGGAAAGGAAAGAAGGGGTTGTGCCAGAGAAGAGAAAGGAAAGAAAGAAGTGAGAAGAAGAAGCTAAACAAAAGAAGGAAGAAGAAGATCAGGAGAAGAGTATTGTAGCAGGCGACATTTAAGTCGTCTAACTTGATATCCAAACGTCTGATCATAATTCATTTATTTGACAATAATGACTATTTGATATGTATGTGCTTAGACTAATAATTGGTTATCTAAATCACCATTATCTTGTTGTAGGTATCTTTTTGTCATAATTAACTCTTGAAATACTCATGTTATATATTGAATATCAATTTGTGTAGTCTTCATTCATTGAATATCATTACTATGCTTAAATTCTTGTGGTCATTTATATTTTAATCGAGATTAGTGCATGAATTCCATATTGGCTCCCTGTGTTCGACCTCAGACTTCTTTTAGATATTCGAGTTATAAATTTTATTTGTTGAAGAGCTATTTGTCAGTTATACTACAACGCATTTCCTTAACATTGACAAAAGTGTATCAACAATATGCTATCTAAATGCTACTAAGAAAGTGATCTTGATTCTCCCCTGCAAGTAATGATCAAGGTTTGATTTTCTTTATTCCTCTCCCCCTATTGATGTGTTCCCTCCTCAACACAGTTAATTAAGTTAATTGTGCTTAATTATGTGTAGAAGAAAGTAACTTAGGTTAACTCAAATTTGTGTCGATTGAGTAGTATGGGGTCAAGTTAACCTAACATTTTAGATTTTATTTCTTTTAACTGGTTGAGTCCAGGTTGTTTGCTGGGAGGTATAGCTTATTCAAAATTCACCAATCAATCTAAGTTACTCATAAAAGGTATAATTAAGTTAATTTTAACAGCATGAATTTTTCCTAATGATTTTAAATTTAAGAAATATGCAAAATTCCATAAGAAAACATATTTACACAAATAATCTTCTTTAGCAACAAGTAAACATGTTTATTTTCTTTTATTTCAAAGATATTAAGGCAATAGAAAGTTTTACTAATTGAAATATGCCTTATTACAACATTAAAATAAAAAAGGAATTAAAAATAATGCAAGAAATTAAACCATTTCTTCTCTTCTCTTTTTATCTTTAGCCTCTCTCTTTTCTTCTTCTTTTACCTTTCTTTCTTTCTTTCTCTTTTCTTCTCTTTTTACTTATTCTTAATCTTCTTTATTCATTCTCTTAATTTTCTCGAGCTCTTCTCTTCTTCCTCTTTTCTTTCTTTCTTCTCAGCCTTGTCTCTTTAGTGCCTGTTCAGCCTTCTCTTCCTTCTACAAATTCTCCCTGTCTTCCTTCTCCTTTCTCTTTCTTTACTTTGCTCCTTCTTAGCATTTCTCTTAGCATTTTTCCTTAACATCTTTCCTTAGCACTTCTCTTTAGCCCTTAGCATTTCTTCCTTCAGCACTTAGCCTTAGTAACTTTCCTTACCTTCTTTCTTTTCTGAACAGGACTGGGTTTTTTTTTTTTCTCTTCAATCAAAAATTAGGTTTATTTATTAGCAGCTTGGACCATTTGGGGATACACAGCACCCTAGTCAGGGTGGGACTAGACCCTACTAGATCCATGCCTGATTCATTTAGTTCGATTTATTTCCGGTTTAGAGTTTCAAGCCAAATTGGCCCACGGCCTCCCAAGGCCCACACTCGCATGCCACAGGCATACACACTCGCAGGCACATACGCACCCACACACACACACATGCTCGTTCATTTCATTTGTGCCATGCGCTTGTCGACTGAAGTGGCTATGTAACAAAATAGTTTTATACCCAAGCGGCCATTCAGAAATAACCGAGGTGGGACTATCTTATCCCCTCCCAGAGCAAACTTCAAACGACGATTCCTCCTAGCTCAGAGCTCCATTCCAAGCAAATAAAAGCTTGTTGGAAAGCTCTTGAGTTGCTCTATAGGATTGAAGTGTCAATTTAATTCAAAGGGGAAGTTATACTCTTCGATTTGAAGGGTGAAAATATTGGTCTTACTACGGTTAAAATGGCCTAGAAAATGGATTTCTCAACTCTAAGTCCACAGACTTGACTTTAACTTCCAGATGAAGTTCTAAATGGGTTAAGAGGTGAATTCCGTAGCTGCTAGTGTGGATATTAAGCTCTTAGGAGCTTCAGGAAGTGTGCAGGAGCTCAAAGCTTCTCTGGAAGCTTCAGGACTGTGATTCAGACTTTGAAAAGACCTAACAGACAACTAAAGACCTATTTAATCGATTAAAACAACTTCTAAAGGTTGTTACCAATTCATCTGGGTAGAATTTACATTCAAAACTCATCAAAAATCCACTGTCATCAGTTCAGGTTCAAAAACAACCCAAACTAATAGAAATCGAATTCTACTTAATAAACCACCAAAGCTCATCCAAATCTCTTTAAAATCATTCACAATTATCTCAGAAGCAAATTAAACTCATCAATTCATTAGATTGAATCCAGAACTCAAGATTCAGACTTATGTTTGACTGTTAAGCCTCAAATTTTGACTTTCTGATTTTAACATTTTCTCAGGGAATTAACACCTTAGACAACATCCCTTCAGTCTCAGGAACATGCTCAGACCCTTAAATAGGTGTTTTAACTGAAGTTCCTAGGGTTTTAAGCTCGTCTCCTAAGCTTCTAAAGTAGTTTGTTCGTCAGAACAAACCAGTGGTTGTTACACTAGTTTAAGTATGGAAATGAATTCAGTGCAAAGCAATGGTGCTTCTAGACCTATTAAATGTATCTTAAAACTAACTGTCAGACTTCTCCAACTCTGCCGGAGTTGGAGAAGATTAAGACCTATCTCAAGCTCCAGACATTCAAATCTCAGAGAAACAATCTCAACATAATTAGTGAACCTCAATTCATTGATCTGGAGCTTCTCACTTTGTTCTACAGGCTGAAGAGTTGTTTTGACTCGCCAGAGCTCCGGTGAGTCCAGAAAAAGGTGAATTTGTACACAGATTGTGAAAATATGACATTAACGATTTAAAAAGGTTCTTGAGGTCACAAGGAACCTCAGGATCAAGTTAGTTCCTTCAATTGATCATTAGAATAAAGATTTAACAGTGAATTCAATTTTTATAAAGTCTGAATTGGTTTAAGCTCAAGACTTGTTTTCCCACTCAATTGAGTGGTTAAAACAAGTCAACAGATAATTGCGATCATAAATATAATATAATTAAGAATTTCAACTACTCCTGAGCTGCAATTGACAGCGAGATTAGGAGCATAATTAAATTTGGGTGTTTAAGTTATATATGGTATTTACTCGAATTAAAGTGATGATTAGGATCCTTACGAGATGAATAGGTAGTGGAGAATCCAATGAAGGTAGAAAATAGATTAACTAATGCTGCCATGGATAGCAGAAGTAGTCGGTGGAGGTGGAAGTGGTTTAGGCGAATTAATGATCAAATTAGTAATTAAAGATGTTAGAAATGTTCATGGAAGATTCAAGAAGATGGACAGTGACTTAAAAAGATGAAATTATCGCACCTGACAAGCTCAAGGAGCTCGCCGGAGTTGAGGAAGATAAAAGTTAAATCTAACATTACAACTACCTAAGCTACCTAACTAACTAAACTAAACTAACCTACCTACCTACTCTACTGTTACCTGGACGAAGGGGATAGAGGATCTCCGTCGATGGCTCATAATGGAGGAGGAAATCAGAGGGTTGTTGAAAGATCTCCGGTGGCAGTTGTGAGGTGAAGTAGAGGAGAGCTCCTAGTCAGCACTTGTTAGAAGATGCGGCTGACTTCGGCGGAGATCTAGAGCTATTGAAGATGGATGGAGGAAGTTAGATGAGGCAGAGGAAGTTCGCCAGAGTAGTGGAGAGAATAGTCTATCGAAGTCAGCTTCAGTGAAGAAGAGGGAAGGGAGCCAAATTGGTGGAAATCGAGGGTGTCAAGGGGTATTTATAGTTGACGGCAACTGAGAAGGAGGTGGAATCTGGATGGATTTGTGGCTAGGAGGAGAATAACCACCGGCGTCTTCTCCGACGCTGGTGAGGTTCTCTCCAACCCTAAAATAGGATTTAGGTGTCATTTAGACCGGTGGATGAAAAGGGGATGGTGAGCACAAGCTCCAGGAGCTTGGAGAAGAATGGATGACGTCGGATTAGCAGTGATCAGGCAGTGGCTGCACCTCCAATCGTCAGCTATCCAGACAGGTGAAGAAGAGAAGAAGAAGTCCAAGGACTTATTCGCAGTGAAACCTAAGGACCTAAGTGGAAAATAAGGACCTGATTGAAATAAAATGCAAGGACCAAAATGTAAACTCAGGTTTTCAAGGTTTATTTTAATTTAAATCTTTTTCAACTTTTTATATATGATTATAAATAAGACAATTATTATATTAAGACCTTGAATTTACATTTTTGACCTTTTTAGATTAATTTATTTAATGTTACTTAAGTTATTACATACTTAAATATATGTTATGCTTAAATTAGTTAACACATTAATTAGATGAATTATTGATAATATTTCGAGTCCAATTATTAATTAGATTGTTAATAATATTAATTGGATGATAATATAGCATTTCTAACTTATTTTTAGGTCCTTTACTATTTATCCCTTATTTAATAATTAACCCATATATTCACATATTTATAGCTAATTAACTAGGAAGACTAATTAATTAGGGGTAATTAGAGACCATGATGAGCTTGTCATCATACCCCCAAGACAAAGTTTTGCTAGTCTCTAGAAAAATTAACTAAGAATATGATGATTTAAATCACTTGGGTTTAAATTAATATAAATAAGAACCAAGTAGAGGAAAGCTTAGGTC
The DNA here is from genome assembly GCA_037157565.1 of Thalassia testudinum. Taxonomy (NCBI): domain Eukaryota; kingdom Viridiplantae; phylum Streptophyta; class Magnoliopsida; order Alismatales; family Hydrocharitaceae; genus Thalassia; species Thalassia testudinum. The sequence continues at coordinate 108,220,075 of JAZHRO010000036.1, read as the reverse complement.
AGAGAATTTTTTTAGATTTAATATAAATAATTAATATATAGAGCATTTTGTGAAAATTTTATTACTTAGACTTATACTCAAAACATTTTCAAAACACACTTTAAAAACAGTGTTGTTAACAAGATTTTTATCAAAAATTAGAATCTCAAAAATCTCTTATTCTTTGTAACCATTCCTAACCCTTAAAAACTTAGAATTCAAAGTGTTTTAAGAAAACAAAACCTAAGAGTTGGAAATTAAATTTTAACTCAAAAACTTAATAGACTTAAGTTAATCCTTTGTTTATGATATTTGATTTTTATCAATCTAAGTTTAAGCAAATTAATCAGATATTCATCATTAATCAAACTTAGAGTAGTAAAACTCTAATCTACTAGCCTACAGCACTAAGGACAACTTCTAGACCTAGGATTTTGTCAATTCTTCTCCTTTAGGTCTCAACTGTAAATCCTCAAAACCTAATTTCTTAGGCTTCATTGCCTAATACCAAGGTTCAGTAGCTATGATTTTAAAACATCTGTGCTTTGTGAAGAGAGTTGTCCTCAAGGCATCCAAATTTGCAAAAATCCAGATCCTAAGACATTAATTTCCAATCCATATTATTCCAATTCAAGCCTTTAGCTTGGCCTTACTCAGGTTTGGTTGCTTTCTCCTCACCAGTTTTCTATCCCGAAGTCAACACATTTTATGTATATCTCCCCGATGACCACTGGGTCTCTTATTCCTAAATTTTTTATCTCCATATTTTTTTCAACTTTTTCTATAGGTTAGAACACCCATATGTAGCGAGGTGTTCTTTTATTTGATGGAAGGAAGGGTAGCATCTATTTATACTGAGATGCTTTATTTTTATATGGAAAAATTGCATAAGTACCCATTTGTAACGAGGCACTGAACTGCAAAGTGTTTTATTTTATTTTTTAACTTTTTCTCCCCCTTCTCATTTTTCCTACTAACTTTATTCTCTAAATCCTTTTTCTAGGTGAGTGGCACATCCTTCACCCTTTCCAGAATTGCCCCATGGAAATCCTTGAACTAAAGAGGATTCAAAATCGATCTCTTAACCTCTGTGTTTTCGTGGTCTCAGATGCCAACAAGACAATTTTATGTGTGTGAATTTTAGATGTTTAGGTTACTTAGCTCTCAAATCAGAGCTTGGACAACAAAACCATTCACTCTTAGGTTCTCTGAATTTTTAGTTCCTTCCTATAGGATCTATCAAGACAAAAATTACCAAGTCTAGTCAAATGTCCATTAGTCTGAAAGACTTGTATGAATAAAATTCTACTAACTCTCTACTTAATTAACTCTGAATATCTGGTATTTTTACTTAACTTTATGATAAAATCAAATTTTCAAAAAGCAAAAGGATTACTTAATCTAACTGATTAAAAAGTTATAATTTAATTCCAAAACTTAAGTTTAAAACTTAATACACCTTATGTTACGACCCAATTTCCGAATCCCTACAGGACCCGAGACCAGCTCGACTTGACTAATCCCAAAACCCAGTAGTCCAACAAGAAATAACCAAAAAGCAGGAAAGTAAACCACATTCACTATGCTAAGTAACTAACAGTAAAGAATACAGCAGTAAAAGAAGTAAAAGCTGCTAACAGTACATATCACCACTACAACAGTAAAATAGTAACAAGGTACAGAAACGTAAAGGTACAAGAGTCTGAACTCACTAACAAAGAAAGTACAACAATAGGAAGACTACTGCAACTGGGCTCTACTAGGCCTAGCACCCTCTACAACCAATGACTTGGGCTGCTCCACACCTGGACCTGAAAAGGGTTATGAGTAACAAAGTCAGGGAACGCTGAGTAGAGTGGTAACCAACTAACTAAAGCAGTAAAAGCTAACAGGTAATTTATCTTTTCGAATTACTTTATTTTACATGCTATTCCATTTTACCCATTGGTTTATTTTTCAGATCTCTTCCTTGATCTCAAATGTTCCCCGTGGGAACGATCTTGATTGTAGTCTTTTTCGAAGAGTAGAAGGCACACGTGGTGCTCTCCTGGCCAGGAGAGTCCCCCGTGATAACCCTACACCTAATCAACCACCCTGGGGTCACTGTCTAGACGTAGCGGTGACACGGCACGCGCAATAAGTGCATGGGTAGCTACCCTACACTGGCACGCAGTCAGTCATTTCCGCTGGCGGGTATGCCCAAAGTACAGCACGGAACAGTATAGCCCTCTTAGTAATAGGGGTCTAGCCCCTTAGAACCAAACAGGGGTCTCGCCCCTCCACAATCCGCGCACCCTCATCTTACTACCCCGGTTTGCCTAGAGGGCCAAAGAAAAAGTCGGTGTAGGTTGGCTAGCTTAACCACGGGCCCCGTGGGGTGACTAGCTCCCTCCCTACACTAATAGCTCTCCCCGGTACTGTGTATGCAAGGGCCAACAAGAGTTGGTGTAGAGTGGCCATTCCTAACCCTGGGTCCCAACCCAAGGGCGGCTAGCTCTGCTCTACACTAAAAAGGGGATAATTGCTCCCCTTTGGTACCACATACTCAAGGGCCAGCACACTTCCCATTCACAATTCCAGGCCTTTCCATTCATCCACAGGAGCTCTACTAATTCTCTGTAGGGTTCATGCTCATATTTCTCATGCCATTCCATACTAGGTTTCATCATTCACATTTCCATTCTCAAATTATCCACATGCAGCTCGTATTTCCATTATTTAACATATACAACAATTAGTGTCACAAGTAACTGTCTAAATAACACATGTACTTCATATTTCACAGGTAGCTCTTGTTTATTAACAGACAGTTCACATTTCTACTCATTCCTTTAAGACTGAAATTTCAACCACACATACAACTAGTGCAAGAACTTCTCATCCTAGGATTCATGCCACATCCTAGGTTTTCTACTTATTCAATTTCATATATGCAATCAGGTTTTATAATTAAAAATAGAGGGAAACCACTCTACCAGACAACCCAAGAGTATTAGGGGCTTGAACGGAGGCTCATGTGCCTCTGCAAGCCTCGAACCCGCAATAGAACGAAGTCTTATACCAAGGAACAATCACAATGGAACATTCAGAATAGTATAGAAAGCCTTCTAACAAGTAGAAGAACTCACAAGGAAAATACCAATATCTTGTTTGCATAAAACGAACGTCAAACGAACCCAAAATGGGTCAAAAACAGGGCTACAGACCCAAATCAGACGTCTGGCACAAGGTCCAGACGTCTTAAAAGTAAACAGGAACTCACCTTAGGTTCTGTGTTGACCTCAGATGTCCAGAAACCCTTCTAGACCATCTAGACCCAGCTTCAGACGTCTGACCTCCTCTCCAGGCATCTGGGAGTGCTTCCAGCCGTCTGGTAAGCTGTCCAGACGTCTGAAATGCATGGGAGGGCGTGTCCTACTCCTTCCCAAAGTAATCTCTACACAGGCAAATTTCTAAAATTAGCCACGCAAAACGTAGCTGCAGAGCGGCCTGCATGGCCATATCCGCAAAGGGAATGTACCTTCGCGGAGATCTGCTTTCAGACATTTGGTGTTGGCACCCGACGTCCACTCCGTCGTCTAGATGTCACTCCAAACATCTGATTTTGGATAAATTCTAGAACCAGAACCGCTTCCTGCTCTCCCTCGCCACGTGCAACCGTGGCCTTGCCTCCTCGCCTGCAGCTCTGGCTGCAGCAAGTGTCAGGGACGGCTCCCCCGATGCACTCCTCCTCCCACATGTGCCGCTTCGACCGTGCGCCCTCCGACAAGCCCCCCATGAGCTTGCGAGCTCAAGCCCTTCCTCCTCTCCTCACGTCGCTCTCACACTCTCTCTCATGCTTGCTCCTCTCGCTGTGGTGGAGAGGAAGGGAAGAAGGTGGCTAGCTGAAGTGGGGAAGAGAGGAAGAGGGGAGGGGACTTTATAAAGGGTGCATTAGGGTTAGGTGGAGGAGGGAAGAGGGAAAGAGAGAGGAGTGTACTGTCTGCGTGCCGTCCATGTGCAGACGTGAAGGCTCGTACCAAAATTTCAATTTCTAGACATCTGGGAAGGGGTCTAGACATCTGACCAGACGTCTGACCGATAGTCCAGACATCTTAAAGGTCTCAGAACGGAATGGGTCTTTACATCATAACAAACTTAAAGGAAGTTTCATCCCTGAAACTTGAGCTAGCTAGGATGCGGAAAAAGAACTATATATGCATAACAAACTTAAAGAGGACCGAAGTCAGTTCGAAAAGACGTACCCTCAAAAAGCTCCAGGTACTACTCTCGCATCGCCACCTCAGGCCCCAAGGTAGCCTCCTCGTACCGCTGGCTCCTCCACAAGACTTTCACCAGGGGTACCTACTTTCATCTCAAACTCCGGACAGCTCTGTCTACTATCTGAACTGGTCGCTCGGGGTAGGTTAGGTCGTCACCCACCTTGACAATCTCGTGGCTTAGAATGTGACAGGGATCAGCGACGTACTACCTGAGGTTGGACATGTGGAACACGTTGTGCACACCAGAAAGCTGGGGAGGAAGGGCAAGCCTGTAAGCAACGGGTCCTACCCACTCCAGGACCTCAAATGGTCCCACAAACCTCGGCGCAAGCTTCCTTGTCACCCAAAAATGCTGCAGGCCCTTCATGGGTGAAACGCGAAGAAAGACGTGATCCCCAACCTCAAACTACACCTCTCTGCACTTCCGATCGACATAACTCTTCTATCTGCTCCTAACAGTGCGAAGCCGTCTGTGAATCTGCTCTATCACCTCATGACTCTGCCGGATCAGCCTGGGGCCAACCTCCCACTTGGTCCCCACCTCTACCCAACTCAAGGGTGTAGTACACCTCCGTCCGTACAGAGCCTCGTAGGGTGCCATGTCGATACTCAAGTGATAGTTGTTATTATATGCAAACTCTGCCAGGGGTAAGTGCTCTTCCCAAGAGCCCCTCCAGTCCGGAACATAGGCACATGAAAGGTCCTCAAGTGTCTGTACCATGCGCTTTGACTGTCCATCCATTTGGGGGTGGTACGCCATACTGAACCTCAACTGTGTCCCCAAAGCCTACTGAAAATCAACTCAAAATTGGGAAGTAAAATGGGCATCCCGGTCGGATACAATCTCACATGAAACTCCGTGTAGACATACCACGTCACAAATATACCTCTCTGTCAACTGCGTTGGTCCCAAGGCGACTCGGATCGGCAAGAAACATGCCATCTTTATCAATCTGTCTACAATCACCCAAACTGCATCGTGTCCTCGCTAGGTAATGAGTATTCCCACCACCAAGTCCATGGTGATGCTCTCCCACTTCCACTTAGGCACAGGAAGTGGCTGCAACGGTCCTGCAAGCCTCTGATGCTCAGCCTTCACCTGCGGCACACCAAACACTGCTGCACGAACTCACCTACATCCTGCTTCATCCCCCTCCACCCAAAGAAACATCTCAGATCATGATACATCTTCATGTTCCCGGGATGTATGGTGAACCTGGACCCGTGTGCCTCAGTCAGGAGCTCCCTCAACAGCTCCTCGTCCCTAGGAACTCACAAACGTCCCCTCATATGCAGCACCTCGTCTGTAAAGGAGAAGTCTCCTGGGTCCCCTGATAGTACTCTGTCTCAAAACAACTGCAGGTACGGGTCAGTCATCTATCCTGTGATGATGCGGTCTATTAGCTCTAGTCTCATCTGTCGTGTCACTGTCACTGCCCCACAATGCCCCTATAACTCTAGGGGTCACCAACTGCCCAACTCCTTCATAAGTCTCCAACTCTGTACCTGTAAGCTGGCCAAGTGGGCGGGTGCCTTCCGGCTCAAGGCGTCAGCCACCACGTTGGCCTTCCCTGGATGGTAGGAGATGCTGTAGTCATAGTCCTTCAGGAGCTCTAACCAACGTCTCTGTCTCATGTTAAGCTCCTTCTGATCAAACAAATACTTGAGGCTCTTATGATCCGTGAATATCTCAAAAGTCTCACCATAAAGGTAGTGCCTCCATGTCTTCAGCGCAAAGACAACTGCCAGCTCTAATTCATGAGTAGGTAATAGCGTGGGCGTCTGTCTTGGGTAGCTTGTTCGTGTTTATTATAGTTTAAGTATAGTCGTTATAGTATGTAACAAGACAGCTACCAGATCACTATTACAAATTTTTTTTTACTCGGAATACAAAGTTTTCCCGAGGTCGAACTCAGGAGCAACTAGAATTCTAGAAGTAAAAAGTTTCTCAATTGGGTTACAAAAGAGAGAGAGAGAGGTCACTTGGCTTCTTCTTCTTCTCTTTCTTCTTCTTCTTCCTTGGCTATTTCTCTTCTTCTCTTCTTTTTTTTTTCTTTGTTCTTCCTTGCTTTTTCTTCTTCTGCCTTCTTCTGTTCTTCTTTTCTTCTCTTTCTTTCTGGCAGCTATGACTTCTTCTGTTCTTCTTCTTCCTTCTTTTTCTCCTTTCTTTCTTCTTTTCTTTCCTTTCTTTGGCCGACAGCTGTGGTGATCTTCTTCTTCTTTCTTCTTCTTCTTCTTCTTCTTTGGCCAACTTTCCTTCTTTTCCTTCTTTTTCTTCCTGCCTTCTCTCTTCTTTTTCTTCTTTCTTTCTTCTTTCCTCTTTCCTTTTCTTCCTGCCTTCTTCTCCTTCTTGGCAGCTGCAAAGGCTTCTTTCTTCTTCTGCGGCTGTAGTGATTCTGACGTCTAATGCTATGCTCAGATGACTTATCAGTGGCCTTGCTACAGTGCCTTCCTCCTTTTCTTCTTCTATTTCTCTCCTTCACTTCTTCTTCTTCAGCTGCCCTAAGCGGCTAAGGTTTCGGCTACTCCCCTTCTTCTTCTTTTCCTTCCTGCCTTCTTCTCCTTCCGTTCCTGCACGCTTACACAAGGGTTAGAGAAAAACCTACCCGTACCCTTCCCCGCGTCTCTCTCTTTCTCAAATTTCTCTCTTAGGACCGCTCTCCCAAAGCCGGGTAATCGGGTGCGGGTATCGCGCCCGGGACCAGGCCCACCGGCGTGTAGTGGTGGGCGAGGAGTGTGCAGTTTGGGTAATCAGATCCTACCCAGACCCGCGGGGCGTGAGCATGGACGAGGGTGAGCGAGTGCGTGGCGTCCAGCGTGCAGGAGAGGGACCTAACCCCTGTGTTCGAAGGCGAATAGCCTTATACACTTTTCCAATTTAAGTGCGGGCGCTTGGCCATGCACTTCCGAATTGGCACCCTCAGCTGAGGAAGCTGTAGCCAATTGCAGCAGCTCGCAAAGTCTTCGCCCTAGCTGCAGACCTGGGAGTCTTCGTAGAGGCAACCCGCACAACCTGGGATGCGCGCCTGGGCTGGAAGGCGCCTGCAGCTGTAGGTGAAGGAGCTGCAGCAGCTCAGCAATGGCGGCGAGGGGGCTCCGACTTGAAAGCAGAAATATGGCCTTTCGGCCACATCAAAAAATGGGGGAAGCTTCGCCGGAGTGCGGCGAAGGCAGTGCGGGTGTTGGTGAGGCGCGAGGGCACGTGTGGAGGTAGCCCTAGGTCGGATTGTGTGCGAGAAGATGGGTTTGTTCAGGGGGTGGTCGGGTGGCGTTAGGCAGTGAATGGAGATGGGGAATTGATAGAGTGGAGTGTGAGGGAGCTTGTGCGGTGGTTGGCGAGGAGTGGGGGTGTTTGTGGTCGTGAGATGGTCTCGCCGGAGGGGGTGGTCGGAGGTGGAGAAGGTGGAGGTGGAAGTCGCATACGGGTGGTCGACAGGGCAGTTTGAAAGAGGGAAAATGTAAGGGGAAGAGAGAGAAAGCTATCTACCTAATTATTAGACGAAGGGGGAGGACGGAGCAGCCGGCTTGTATCTACCGAAGCTGGAGATGAAGAAGCCCTGGAGGAGGAGTGCGGTGACGAGGAAATAGACGAAGGGTGCCGGCGGGTACAGCCCAACGCGGACGACGGAGTAAGGCAAACCCTGTTGCAGGTAGGGCAGCAGAGCGACGAGGAGGAAGAGGAGGAGTTCGCCGGAAGCTTCGGGCCTTCTGACGGAGGAGGAAGGGATGAAGTGGGGGTGGTTTATCCATCAAAGAAAAGCTTGAAGGAACCGGCAGGGTCTGCCTGTCCTTATAAAGGGGTTGGCGCAGAGGGAAGGGCGAGCTGGCGTCGTGCCAGCCTCCCCGGAGTGAGGCCGAAGATGACACCCATACCTTCCGTGCATTCACACGGAAGGTATGGTGGTCGGCAGAGATCATGGCTGGGTCCTTGCGACGGAGGACGTTGTAAGGAACCCTGCTTCTGCTTTGTAGGACGGTAAACCTACGCTGCACGGCGCCATGCTTCGCACAAGGTCGCCGGAGTATGGTGCTGCACAGAGTTTGTAGGGAGGACCGTTCTGCAAAGAATGATGAAAAGTTGGGGGCCTAAATGCAAGGGTTTCAAAAGATAAGGGTCAGAAAGTAAATGAAGAGGACCAAATTGTAAAGTCGGTCAAGGAGGTCTCTTCTTAGGCTCAAGTTTTTATACAAGATCAATTTGAACCTAACGATTTTAATGGTGAATTTTAATTCTAGGTTGGACCATGTTTGACTGGCCAATTTGCATAAAAACCCAAATTAAGTTATTAATTGGGCATGGTTCTCTTTTTAGGTCAAAATAGGTTTCTAAGGCCAAATTGAAGGTTCTAAACCCTAGAGAATATTTTTCTATGAATTTTAAAGGGTTTAGTTGAATTTTATCCTACCTCGAACATCGTGAATTGAAGTGGATTTATTTTAGGATTACAGAATGTTATTTAATTCCTAGAAGTTGCTATAACCCTTGTTTAGATCAGATTATCCCACTTTCTTTCTTGTTAGGCTTGTTTAACCTGCGTTTGGACCCTTAATTACCCTATTTGCAAACTGCATTGGTGAAATTGTAGTTTTACCCCTTAAGATTTATTTTATTCTTAAACTCAGAATTCTATGAGTTAAGCCTTTCTTTGGGTCATGTAGGAGCTTTTTCTCACGTATCTGGGTTGGATTGTGTTAGTTAGGGTTCATGATGAGGTTCTCATCAATAGGGTAGCCATGCTCATGGGGCTTTAGTTGCCACGAAGCGTACGCGACAACGTGACCTTGCTGCACGAGCACACCCCCTAACCCCTGCAACGAAGCATTCGTGTAAACCACAAAACCGCGACTGTTATCTGGGATGGTAAGCATAGGAGCTGAAGTCAGCCTCTCCTTCAACTCCTAAAAAGATACCTCACAAGCATTTGTCCAAGAAAAGAACACGTCCTTCTGGGTCAACTGAGTCATAGGACGAGCAATCTGCGAGAAACCCCTGATAAATCGCCGATAGTAACCTGCTAGTCCCAAGAAACTGCAGATCTCTGTCACTGTACGTGGCCTCTCCTACCTGAGTACTACCTCTACCTTGGCTGGATCCACAGCCAAGCCATCCCCTGAAATCACATGAGCTATGAAGGTCACTTGCCTCAACCAAAACTCGCACTTGCTATATTTGGCATACAGCCTACATCGTCTCAACGTGTCCAGAACCATCCGCAAGTGCTATCCATGCTTCACCTGATCCCCCGAGTAAATGAGCACATTATCAATAAATACCACCACAAACTGATCCAGATACGGTCTGAACACCCAGTTTATCAAATCCATGAAGGCAGCGGGGTGTTGGTCAGCCCAAACGGCATGACCAAAAACTCGTAGTGTCCGTACCGAGTGCGGAAAGCTATCTTGGATACGTCGGTCTCCCTGATCCTCAACTGGTGGTAGCTAGATCTCAGATCTATCTTGGAGAATACCGTAGCACCTCACAATTGGTCAAACAAATCATCAAACCTCGGTAGCGGATACCTGTTCTTGATGGTGACCCTATTCAGCTATCTGTAGTCAACACAAAGGCATAGGGTACCATCCTTCTTCTTCACAAAAAGCACCAGGGCTCCCCACAAAGATGCACTGGGCCTTACAAAGCCCTTCTCCAATAGGTCCTGCAGCTGTGACTTGAGCTCTCGCAACTCAAGAGGTGCCATCCTGTATGGTGCTGTAGAAATGGGGCAAGTCCCCGATGCTAGTGAGATCTCAAACTCAATCTCACTCTCAGGTGGTAGTCCTGGCAGCTCCTCTGGAAACACGTTGGGGTACTCTCTGACCATTGGGATGCTCTGAAAGTCTGCCACGGGGCTGGGTTCTACCACTACACAAGCCAGAAAGCCCTCACACCCCTGGCCCAAAAGTCTCGCTGCCTGAAGTGCAGAAATGCACTTGAAACCTCCATCCACCGGCTGTCCGTGAAACTCAAAAGAAGGCATCTCCAATATGGAGAAGATGATCTTCCTCTCCAAATAATGCACCAAGTTGTGGTAAGCAGACAACCAATCTATTCACAGAAGTACGCCAAAATCCTCCATCGGTATCACGATCAGGTCAGCGAGGAGTCTGTGTCCCCCAACACTGACCTCACAGTCTGTGTAGACCTCCTCAGCTACAAACAGCTGACCACCCGGACCTCTGATCACAAACAGATCCTCTAACAACACATAGTCCTGTCCCAAACTGACAGCAAAACTCGTAGCAACAAACGAGTGCGTGGCACCCGAATCAAAAAGTACGTAAACTAATCTGCCGGAAACTATAATAATACCTGCCACCACTGAACCTGATGCCCTGGCGTTTCTGTGTGTCAGGGCATTGATACGCCCCTCAGCTCTTGGTGTAGAAGAAGCAGCCACACTCTCCGTCGGATGGGTAGCCACTGGCCGGTACCCTCCCTATGACTACTGTCATCCCCCACGCGCTTGGGAACCATGACCACCTGCTTGGCCTCCAGTGCTCGATGCGGGGAGCATCTGCTGCGCTCCAGCCCTAGACGGGCAGTCCCTCCTGATGTGGCTCGGCTAGTCACACTGGTAGCAGAGGGGAACTCGACTCCCTTCCTCGGTAGGTCCTTGCTAACGGCTGGGTGGAGGACCAGTGCTGCCAGCTGGCCCCTGTCGGGGGGCCCCAAAGGCCACTGACAACCCTACAAAATGAGACGGCTCTCCTGCGAGTGCTGCGTGCCTCCTCTCTCATCGGCCCTGTGAGTACTCTGGCTGGTAGGGCCTCTTCCGTCTATTGTCAGTGTCTCATGCGGCTAGGTTGGTCTCCTCATACGTCATAGCTGCCTCCACCACCCTCAAGAAGATGGCAGCTTCAGGGGTTTGACATACCCCCAAATGGTAGGCCAGAGCCCCTCAGTGAACCTCCACAGGCGCTCCTCCTCAGTTGCCACAGCTGTCACAGCAAAACGTGACAGCTCTAGAAAATGTGTATGATACGCGCTAACAGTCATCGTCCCCTGGCGGAGAGTGTGGAACTCGCACCTCCTTTGATCCTGCCACGTCTACGGGAAGTACTGCTCGTAGAAGAGGGTTACAAACTGGTCCCATGTCGGCTCTACCCTCTCCTAGCCTCTGACTGCCCTCTAGTACTTGTGTGCCACACTCTCAAGCTGGTACGTGGCAAAGGCCACGTAACACTCCGCAGGGGGTGATGGGTGTCAAACACCTTCTAGATCTGCTCCAACCAATCCTTCACCTCAGACAAGTCCTCATCCCCCTTGAAGGAGGGGGCTTCAGCTTCCGAAACTATCCAAAAAGCTCGTAGTGCAGTTGCAGCGGGGGAACGGGCACGCCTCCAGGCAGGGAGGGCTCATGCTTGGAAGTGTCAGAGTGCAGTGGGGGCGGTAGAGGACCAGCCCCTTCCCCTTGTCCAGTGCTACGACGGTCTCGCAGTCCCACAAAGGACTCCCCCTCCATGTCCCCAGGGAAAGGCGCTCGTGGAGGCGGGTGAAGCTCCTCTCATACTATATCTCGTATCAACTGAGCGAGGTCCTGGGCCTAAATGCCCAGGAGAAGTGGCTAGTCGACTAACACCTCGGGCCCAGCTTGCCCACCCCTTCGACCTCGTCCACAGCCACGTCCGCACCCTGCCTCAAGGACTCCACGTCGAGGCATCTCCTGCAAGGAGACGCGGAAACAGAACAGAAGGAAGTCAACTCTAACGGACGTTAGCAAAAGAACCTTAGAACCGATGTCAAAAGGTATGTTGTGGTGGTTACTCTAGTTACATGCATGTGAATTGGTTATTCTCAAGCTAGTTGGTTCATTTCTTGGGATGACCTTGCTCTGATACCATCTTGTTACGACCTAGTTTCCGAATCCCTACAGGACCCGAGACCGGCTCGACTCGACTAATCCCAAAACCCAGTCGTCCAACAAGAAATAACCAAAAAGCAGGAAAGTAAGCCACATTCACTATGCTAAGTAACTAACAATAAAGAGTACAACAGTAAAAGAAGTAAAAGCTGCTAACAGTACATATCACCACCGCAATACTAAAACAGTAACAAGGTACAGAAACGTAAAGGTACAAGAGTCTGAACCCACTAACAAAGAAAGTACAACAACAGGAAGACTACTGCTACTGGGCTCTACTAGGCCCAGCACCCTCTGCAGCCGGTGACTCGGGCTACTCCACACCTGGACCTGAAAAGGGTTATGAGTAACAAAGTCAGTGAATGCTGAGTAGAGTGATAACCAACTACCTAAAGCAGTAAAAGCTAACAGGTAATTTATCTTTTCCAACTACTTTATTTTACAATCTATTCCATTTCACCCATTTGTTTATTTTTCAGATCTCTTTCTTGATCTCGAATGTTCCTCGTGGGAACGATATTGATTACAGTCTTTTCCGAAAAGTAAAAGGCACACGTGGTGCTCTCCTGGCTGGGAGAGTACCCCATGATAATCATCCTACACCCAATCAACCACCCCAGGGTCACTGTCTAGATGTAGTGGTGACTACGGCATGCGCAATAAGCACATGGGTAGCTAGCCCGCACTGGCACGAGGTCAGTCATTTCCACTAGCGGGTACGCTCAAAGTACAGCACGGAACAGTATAGGGCCTAGCCCTCTCAGTAATAGGGGTCTAGCCCCTCAGAACCAAACAGGGGTCTTGCCCCTCCACAGTCCACACACCCTTGTCTTACTACCCTGGTTTGCCCAGAGGGCCAAAGAAAAAGTCGGTGTAGGTTGGCTTGCTTAACCTCGGGCCCCGTGGGGTGGCTAGCTCCCTCCCTACATTAATAGCTCTCCCTGATACTATGTACGCAAGGGCCAATAGGAGTCAGTGTAGAATGGCCATTCCTAACCTCGAGTCCCAACCTAAGTGCAGCTAGCTCCGCTCTACACTAAAAAGGGGACAATTGCTCCCCCTTGGTACCACGTACTCATGGGCCAGCACACTTCCCATTCACAATTCCAGGCCCTTCCATTCATCCATAGGAGCTCTACTCCTAATTCTCCATAGGGTTCATGCTCATATTTCTCATGCAATTCCATACTAGGTTTTGTCATTCTCATTTCCATTCTCAAATTATCCACATGCAGCTAGTATTTCGATTATTTAACATATACAACAAGTAGTGTCATAAGTAACTATCTAACTAACACATGTATTTCATATTTCACAGGTAGCTCTTGTTTATTAACAGGCAGTTGTTCACATTTCTACTCATTCCTTTAAGACTAAAATTTCAACCACGCAGATAAATAGTGCAAGAACTTCTCATCTTAGGATTCATGCCATATCCTAGGTTTTCTACTTATTCAATTTCATATACGCAATCAGGTTTTATAATTAAAAATAGGGGAAACTACTCTACCAGACAACCCAGGAGTATTGGGGGCTTGAATGGAGGCTCATGTGCCTCTACAAGCCCGAACCCGCAACATAACGAAGTCTTATACCAAGGAACAATCAGAATGGAACATTCAAAATAGTATAAAAAGTCTTCTAACAAGTAGAGGAACTGACAAGGAAAATATCGATATCTTGTTTGCATAAAATAGACCTCAAACGGACCCTAAACGGGTAAAAAATAGGGCTACAGACCCAAATCAGACGTCTGGCACAAGGTCCAGATGTCTTAAAAGTAAACAGGAACTCACCTCAGGTTCTGCGTCGACCTCAGACATCCAAAAACCCTTCTATATCATCTGGACCCAGCTCCAGACGTCCGACCTCCTCTTCGGACGTCTGGGAGTGCTTCCAGCCCTCTAGTAAGCTATCCAGATGTCTGAAATGCGTGGGAGGGCATGTCCCATGCCTTCCCGAAGTAATCCCTACACACGACAGGAAAATCTCCTAAAATTAGCCATGCAAAACGTAGCTACGGAGCGGCCTGCATGGCCGTACCCGCAAAGGAAATGTACCTTCGTGGAGATATGCTTTTAGACGTCTGGTGTCGTCACCCGACGTCCACTCCGTCGTCTGGACGTCACTCCAGATGTCTGATTCTGGAAAAATTCCAGAACCAGAATCCCCACTCGCTCTCCCTCGTCGCATGCAGCCGCAGCCTCGCCTCCTCACCTGCAGCTCCAGCTACAGCATGTGTCAAAAATGGCTCCCCCGACTCACTCCTCCAGCACGTGCCGCTCCAACCATGCACCATCTGGTGAGCCCCCCCTCGAGCTCGTGAGCTCAAGCCCTTCCTCCTCTCCTCACGCCGCTCTCACGCTCTCTCTCATGCTCGCTCCTCACTGTGGTGGAGAGGAAGGGAAGAAGGCTGGCAGAAGTGCAGAAGAGAGGAAGAGGAGAGGGGGCTTTATAAAGGGTGTGTTAGGGTTCGGTGGAGGAGGGAAAGAGAGAGAAGGAGGGTACTATCTACGCATCGCCCGCACGCAAACGCAAAGGCTCGTACAAAAATTTCAATTTTCAGACGTCTGGGAAGGGGTCCAGATGTCTGATCGACAGTCGAGATGTCTTAAAGGGCATAGAACAGAACGGGTCATTACACCTTAGTTTCTTAATTTCAGGGTAAGAATAGAAAAACAAAGCCTAAAGATTTAAAGATTCTAATTCAAATAAAAATCTTGTTTAAAAAATTTTTGAAAATAAAGATGTGTTTTATCAAAATGTTATTAGTAAAAGTCTAAATAAGAATTTAATGCTCTCATATACTCTATATGTTCTTTATATATATTTCTTTTTTTGGTTTCTGACTTAAAAGAAAAATTAAGCTTTTAATATTAATATAAATATATATATTTTCTTCTTTTCTTCTTTATTCTAGATGAAAATACCGCTTTTATTATTTTTATAAATTTTCAATTTTCAAAATTTTTGTATTTATATATTTTTATTTTTATGTTTTATAAAATTTTTTCAATTTTTATGATTTTTTTTCAAAATTTTTCAAAATTTTATGACATTTTTTATTTTTAATTTTTTTAAAAAAAATTTTTGTATTTCTATTTTTTAAAAAAATTCATGGGTATTTAATTTTTATGTGTTTTTTATACACATACACTTGAAGTGAAAATTTAACTTCACACCTCCGAAGCTAAGATTTTACAATATCTTCATTATAAGAAGGGTGAAAAGATATTACACTTCATTTAGTATATGGTGATGGAAGGAGTCGGATAGAGGATATCACAGATCTCTGTGCAGGCGATTTCAAGTCTGACCAAAGGTCACAGTGGTCAGTCAGACTAAATGAAGGTAATCAGTATAAGATGAGGTGAAAATCAGAAAAGTGTATGGGAAAATAAAAGTGTAGAAAGCAGGAAACAACTATGTACAAAATGGATGGATAGTGGCAAACCCTAATGGAGTATGTAACATTCTCCAACAAGACCCAAAGGATGTGATTCCAAGAAAGGTTTTAAACGTTGACCATTAACTTTGAAGGGTTGATCCTTGTTGGGTTCAGTGATTTTGACATCTCCGTTGTCGAAGACTCTAACAACACTAAATGGCCCTTGCCATTTATACCTAAGTTTTCCAAGGAAGAGCTTCAAACAAGCATCAAAAAGCAACTCCTTCTGACCAGGTGTAAAAGATTTGCGGGAAATATATCTATCGTGGAAGGCTTTAAGTTTTTCCTTATACAACTTTGAATTCTCATAGGAATCGTGACGCAATTCCTCAAGTTCGCTAAGTTGCAACCTACGATGTTCACCAGCCTTCGCAAGGTCTAAATTATAGGCTTTAATTGCCTAATAGGCCTTGTGTTCAATTTCTACGAGAAGATGACAAGGTTTCCCATAAACAAGTATGTATGATGACATGCCTATTGTTGTTTTATGGGCAGTCCTATAAGCCCACAAAGCCTCATCTAAACGGGAAGACCAATCCTTCCTATCGAGTCGGATTGTCATTTGAAGGATCTTTTTGATCTCCCAATTAGAGACCTCAGTTTGCCCATTAGTCTAGGCATGATAAGGTGTAGAAATATGATGTGTAACCCCATATTTTCTAAGTAGATGTTTAAACTGGGCATTAATAAAATGGGAACCGCCGTCAGAAATAATGGCACAAGTTACCCCAAAACGAGCGATAATATTACTCCGTATAAAAGGAATGACAACTCGATGATCATTTGTGCGTGTGGGTATGGCTTCAATCCAACGGGAAACATAATCAACAGCAAGTAAAATGTATTCGAAGCCAAAAGAGGATGGAAACAGACCCATAAAGTCTATGCTCCAAATATCAAAGATTTCACTAACCATAATCGGGTTTAGAGGCATCATGTCTTTTCGTGACATGCCACCAAGAGTTTGGCAGCGACTACATGCCTTACAATAAGTCTGTGAATCAGCAAATAAAATGGGCCAATAAAACCCGCATTGCAAAATTTTTGTAGTGATCTTTCGACCAGAAAAATCACCACCACAGGCCTGGTCATGACAAAAAGAGGGGATAGAATCAATCTCAGAAGAAGTGACACAATGCTTGATGATTTGATCATTACAGAGTCGAAAAAGATACAGATCTTCCCAGAAATAGTATTTGGCTTCTGCTTTGAGTCATGATTTGCGATTCCCATCCCAGTCTGGTGGGAATTGATGTGTAACCAAATAATTAACAATATCTGCATACCAAGGAAGATCTGAGGATATAGTCAAAAGATGTTCATCAGGAAAGTGTTCAGTAATTGGAGGAGATGATTCAATAGTATCAGAAGGAAGGCAGGAAAGATGGTCGGCAACAACATTCTGTCGACCCACCTTGTCACTAATTTCTAGGTCAAATTCTTACAAAAGCAACATCCATCTGTTCAACCTAGGTTTTGTGTCCTTTTTGGATAGAAGGTGTCGGATAGTTGAGTGATCAGAGTATACAGTGATTCGAGATCCGAGTATAAAAGATCTGAACTTTTCTAATCCAAATACTATTGCTAGTAATTCCTTCTTTGTAACTATGTAATTCCTTTGTGTCTCATTCAAAGTTTTACTAGCATAGTAAATTACTACCGGATTCTTCTCAATTTTCTGTCCCAAAATAGCTCCTATTGCATAATCTGATGCATCGCACATGATTTCAAATGGTAAATCCCAATTAAGTGGTTGCAAGATCGGAGCCTGTGTAACTTTGTCTCTTAATGTTTCAAATGCTGAAATACACTCCTCACTCATCTCAAAAGTAGCATCCTTTGTGAGGAGGTTTGTGAGTGGTCAGGAAATTTTTGAAAAATCAAGTATAAATCTCCTATAAATTCCCACATGCCCAAGAAATGATCTAATGCCTTTGATCGAGTTAGGAAATGGAAGATTTGCAATTTGATTGATCTTAGCTCGATCTACTTGGACACCTCGCTCAAACACGAGGTGGCCAAGTACGATGCCCTCTGGAATCATAAAATGGCTCTTCTCCCAACTGAGGACAAGGTTTACTTCAATACATCTCTTAAGAACCTTCGACAAATTATCCAGACAAATATCAAATGTTTCCCCGAAGACTGAAAAATCATCCATAAATTCACCCACCATTTCAGTAAAAATGGCTAACATGCAATGCTAAAAAGTCGCGGGTGCGTTGCAAAGCCCAAATGGCATTCTTCGGAAAGCAAAAGTTTCAAAGGGGCAGGTGAAAGTCGTTTCCTCTTGATCTTCGAGATAAATTTCTACTTGATTATATCTGGAGTAACCATCTAAAAAGCAAAAGAACCTATTACTAGCTAATCTCTCAAGGATTTGATCAATGAATGGCAAAGGAAAATGGTCCTTCTTTGTAATAGTATTCAGCTTACGATAATCAATACAAACCCACCACAAATTTACAATTTGTGTGGGAATGGTTTCTCCAGATTCAGTCTTGATTATGGTGAGTCCTACCATTTTAGGTACCACTTGAATTGGACTCACCCAAGGGCTATCAAATATAGGACAGATAATGTCAGCATCAAGCCACTTGATTATTTCTTTCTTAACGACCTCCTTTAAATTTGGATTTACACATCTTTGAGCTTCTCTTGAAGGTCGTGCCCCATCTTCAATATAGATGCGATGAGTACAAAAATTGGAGCTAATCCCGGTGAGATCATGTAGAGTCCACCCAATTGCCTTCTTGTGATCTCGAAGAACTTTGATCAATTTGGATTCTTGTGATTCAAAAAGATGAGAGTTGATAATTACAGGATATGTTTGATCAGATTCGAGATAGACATATTTAAGATTATCAAGAAATGGTTTCAATTCTAGTATAGGAGTAGAATCAACAGCAAGATTTGGGGCGGGATTTTTGATTGCGAGAAGTGAGTTAGATGATTCATAAGATTCAGATTCAGGATTGAGTAAAGATTCTAACAAAAGGATTTCATTGCTTTGAGGGTATAGGATATCAAAAGGTGTGCTTTCTAGTTCTAAGGAACCAATGTCATCCACAAAAGCTGTAATAGATTTGATTTCCTCAATCCAATCACAATCCAATCCACTAGAAGCTCTAAATATATCTAACTTAATTGTATTCTCCCCAAATTTCAATTCAATCTTTTCAAATTCACAATCAGTGTTGGCCTTTGCAGTAGCCAAAATGGGTCACCCTAAGATAATTGGGGTATCGTTAATGTGTTCGGGTACTTCCATATCAAGGACAATAAAATCTACTGGGAAATAAAAATCCTGAACTCTTACAATTACATCCTCCAACATTTCTTTAGGTGACTTAATGGATCTATCGGCTAATTGTAAAGTCACATTGGTAGATTTAAGGCTTTCTATTTTGAAATGTTTTACTAAAGATAAAGGAATGAGGTTAATAGATGCTCCTAAATCTAGGAGGCTCTATCAAAAGACTGACCCCCAATTATACAGGAAATAAATGGAGATCCTGGGTCTTTCATTTTCAAAGGAAACGTACTTGAAATTATAGAGCTCACATGCTCTGAAAGTACCATAGTGCTTCCTTTCTTCAGCTTATGCTTAGGAGTACACAACTCCTTAAGAAATCTCACGTAAGTCGGAATGTGTTTGATAGCATCTAGGAGTGGGATATTAATGTGCACCTGTTCAAAAATTTTAATTAAATCTTCATCTAATGTAACAGGTTGTTTTTGTTTCCTACTCTTCTTCAAAGCTTTAGGGAATGGGGCGTGGATTTCCTATACTACTGAGGTACTTCATGGGTCTCGCGAATTAGCGGGAATTGCAAGATCGGGTTCTGCACCTCTTTCAAGTGTAGAAACAGGGGTCGTTCTAGATGTGCTAGGGTCTTGGGATAGGTTTCTTGGATAAACTGGATCCCTAGTGGAAGTTCCATGGTGGGTTGTAACAGAGTTAATACCTGCATGAGAAGAGGAAGTTGATGAAGAAGAAGATGCTTGTTGATTTTGGAAAGATGAATTAGAGATTAAAGGTTGATTTGGAAATGATTGTTGTTGATTAAGATACTCAAAATCATGATTAGCAGAGGGTGGATTCGGATTTTGATTCAGATTTGGATTCAGGGGTAATTGATTAAGGAGATGGACATGTCCCTAATTCGAATTTTGCACTCCCGGGTGTTTCTCTGCTGGATATTCCTAAGGTTTGGAATTGGCTGGGATGGAAGGGCCCTAGCTGACGAGATTAAGCTAACTACGTGATTTGGATCCTAAGATCAGCCAACCCTGCCGAACATTGCCATTGGACTTCAGCAAGAGCCTTAGCATTTTGTCCCTGGCTCTCAGTCACAGCTCTCAAAATCTGGTCAAGCTATGAATCTCTATTAGGCCCTATGGGGTTTTGCAAACTCGCGTAAAATGGCCTCGCATTATGTTACTGAAACGGCAATGTAGGTGGGTTTTTCCTGGTCTGAGTCGGATATGATGGTCTTCATGAATGGTTAGACTAAGAGAAATTGGGGTGATTACGCCATCCAGGATTATAGGAATTTGAATATGGGTTTGATCTTGGTGCATATCCTTGAATGGCGTTTAAATCTAAAGGATAGGGTGTGTTTTCCACAAAAACAGGAGATGGGGAAAACGGTGGGAAAGATTGTGGGAAAAAGGTCCCTCCTTGGGTTGGTATAGGAGTAGATAGAAAACCCAACGAAGATGGATCTCTAGAATCCAGATTATTCACAAATTCCCTCCTTGTGGGAATTTGCGAAATAGGTGAATGCGTGGGATCTTGCGTAGCAAGTAGAGGTGTAAGAGTTTTCATCGTATTTCGGACCTCGTCGAGATACTTTGCTACGATGTCAACTTTGTAAAGTTTTTTCTGCAATAATTTCCAAATCCTTCGAACTGGACGGATTACCGATCTCGTGAATGCCCTTATGAAGATTTTGATGTGCTTTATTCGTTCCCCGCGTAAATTGTGACATAGATGCATTATTGATCGAGTTTTCTGCCATCCCTTCAAATAATTTTGAAGCGGATTCTGCGTCGCGATTTAGAAAATTCCCTCCACAAGAGGCATCGACTAGATTGCGAATGCCCTCTTACAATCCATAGTAGAAGATATGCATTAGTTGCCAACGAGGGATGTCATGATGTGGGCATTTCCTTTGTAATTCATGAAAGCGTTCCCACGCTTCATGAATTGGTTCTCCTTGATTTTGATTAAACGTTGTGATTGCTTGCCTTAAAGCATTTGTTCGACCAATAGGAAAGAATTTCTTTAAAAATGCAAATTTGAGTTCAGCCCAAGTTGAGATTAGTCTTGCTATAGTTCGATACCAATAAGCTACTTTATCTTTAAGGATAAAAGAGAACATTTTCATAAGTGGGATTTCCCTATTTTGATTTCGAGGTCCAAGAGTTTGAGATAGATTCTTAAGATCTTCAATATGTTGGAATGGATCCTCGGATGCAAATCCGTGAAAATGTGGGATTAGACCTATAATGTTTGGCTTTAATTCTGGATCATTTTCCCCAATAGGAATCCTAACATTAGGCTCTACTTGTGCATTAGATGGATTGTAATAGTCTCTGAGTAGAGGCCTTGGACGAGGGATCGGTAAATTAGGAAGATCAAAACCCACCTCAGGTTGAGGTGGAGGATGGGTTTGAAGATTCTGCAAATTATTTAAGGCTACGGTTAAAAGATTAATTTGTCTATTTTGTTCAAGCATCCTAAGATTCTGGTTCAGGAGCGCCTCATGAACATCAAAAGGCGGCATCTCCCCCTGACCAAAAGAAGGGATCTCGGGATTCTGATTTTGCAATTGTTCCATAGGAATAGATGAATCAGAAGGGAATTTAAGTGGTTGCTTATCTGCAACAGGCCTAGGACACTTGTCAAAGGAGTTACAAGAGGCAGATGCAAGGATCGCCTCCCGTCGATAAAATGAAAAGAATGTGTAAATGCACACTTACACCACCAGAAAATAGCAGCAACAAAACCCACAAAACAACATGAAAAACATGGGTTTTTCTCTTCTTTGAAAGGAAAGAAGAGATTCCTAGAATACGCAAAAATACTTTGGACACAAACAAGTATAGTAACAGTATCAAAATATGCATCCTAAACCCGTGTCTATGGAAGTGCGTATCCTTAAGGCTCAAAGGTCTAAGGTCTAGGATCGAGACCGCTCACTACTGGCTCCTTGGGGCTCTAGTAATGAGACAGACTTGTTGATCTTCGACCAAAGCCCTAAGAGGTGCAAAGAGGAGAGACAGAAAATTAAGACTTGTGTGACTAGTGATTGAGTTGTGTGCGCGATAGCATGCAACAGATGATTGCGATAAAACCCGCATACATTCTACAAATAGATTAAGTCACAATTTTTATTATCCTCTTTTTTTTTACTTAATCTTTTCAAAAATATGATCGAAAGAATTACAGCGACCGCTTTTTAAGTATTTCCAAAGAATATGTGTGGTCTTGTTATTATTTTCAGGATAGGGATCTATGCGGTTTTTTTCGTGTGTTTTCCAGCTGATGCGAGAAAAACAATAGAAATTTCCTGAGTTAGATAGAAAAGAAACTAGCAGATAAAATGCACTCCTAAGAGTGTATGCCTATATCATGCTGCTGCTAGTCAGAAAGGTATGTATTTTTGTATTTTTTAATTTTTTATCTAACTAAATGCAACAATTCAAGCTAACTAAAGACTAAGAAAAGAATACATACAATGGTATTTATAATGAAAAATAGAACAAAGAAAATCCGCCTTCTTCCTGAGATTACCTGCAAAGGTAAACCTGAAAAGAAGACAAAAAACAAAACAAAAACACAACTAATTAAAACAAAACACTAGAAACAGTAAAAGTGGTGAATATAATTATAACTACCTCCTATGTCACCAAATGATTATTAGACAAAATTTATGCAGGGGAATATTTTGGTGAATTAAAATGTTACCTCCCCGACAACGGTGCCATTAAAATGGTGTTAGACAAAGCTATGCCAGGGAATGTTTTGGTGAATTCAAATATTACCTCCCCGACAATGGCGCCATCAGAATGGTGTGTTCCCTCCTCAACACAGTTAATTAAGTTAATTGTGATTAATTATGTGTAGAAGAAAGTAAGTTAGGTTAACACGAATTTATGTCGATTGAGTAATATAGGGTCAAGTTAACCTAACATTTTAGATTTTATTTCTTTTAACTGGTTGAGTCCAGGTCATTTGCTAGGAGGTATAGCTTATTCAAAATTCACCAATCAATCTAAGTTACTCATAGAAGGTATAATTAAGTTAATTTTAACAACATAAATTTTGCCTAACGATTTTAAATTTAAGAAATATGCAAAATTCCATAAGAAAATATATTTGCACAAATAATCTTCTTTAGCAACAAGTAAACATGTTTTTTTTTTTTTATTTCAAAGATATTAAGGCAATAGAAAGTTTTACTAATTGAAATATGCCTTATTACAACATTAAAATAAAAAAGCAATTAAAAATAATGCAAGAAATTAAACCATTTCTTCTCTTCTCTTTTTATCTTCAGCCTCTCTCTTTTCTTCTTTTACCTTTCTTTCTTTCTCTTTTCTTCTCTTTTTACTTATTTCTTAATCTTCCTTATTCTTTCTCTTAATTTGCTCGAGCTCTTCTCTTCTTCCTCTTTTCTTTCTTTCTTCTCTGCCTTGTCTCTTTAGTGCCTGTTCAGCCTTCTCTTCCTTCTACGAATTCTTCCTGTCTTCCTTCTCCTTTCTCTTCCTTTGCTTTGCTCCATCTTAGCATTTCTCTTAGCATTTTTCCTTAACATATTTCCTTAGCACTTCTCTTTAGCCCTAAGCATTTCTTCCTTCAACACTTAGCCTTAGTAACTTTCCTTACCCTCTTTCTTTTCTAAACTAGACCGGGATTTTTTTTTTCTCTTCAACCAAAAATTAGGTTTATTTATTAGCAGCTTGGACCATTCAGGGATACACAGCACCCCTCTCAAGGTTGGACTAGACCCTACTAGGTCCAAGTTTGATTCACTTAGTTCGGTTTATTTCCGGTTCAGAGTTTCGAGCCAAATCGGCTCATGGCCTCCAAGGCCTCGCTCACGCCCTCCCAGGGCCCACACTTGCACACCACAGGTGCACACACTCGCAGGCACGTATGCGCCCACACACACACACACACATGCTCGTTCATTTCATTTGCGCCGTGCGCTTGTCGACTGAAGTGGCTATGTAACAAAATAGTTTTATACCCAAGTGGCCGTTCAGAAATAACCAAGGTGGGACTATCTTATCCCCTCCCAGAGCAAACTTCAAATGACGATTCCTCCTAGCTCAGAGCTCCATTCCAAGCAAATAAAAGCTTCTTGGAAAGCTTTTGAGTTGCTCTACAGGGTTGAAGTGTCAATTTATTTCAAAGGGAAAGTTATGCTCTTCAATTTGAAGGGCGAAGATACTGGTCTTACTACGGTTAAAATGGCCTGGAAAATGGATTTCTCAACTCTAAGTCCACAAACTGGACTTTAACTTCTAGATGAAGTTCTAAATGGGTTAGGAGGTGAATTCCGCAGCTGCTGGTGTGGATATTAAGCTCTCAAGAGCTTCAGGAAGTGTGCAGGAGCTCAAAGCTTCTCTGGAAGCTTCAGGACTGTGATTTAGACTTTGAAAAGACCTAAAAGACAACTAAAGACCTATTTAATCGATTAAAACAACTTCTAAAGGTTGTTACCAATTCATCTGGGTAGAATTTACATTCAAAACTCATAAAAAATCTACTGTCATCAGTTTATTTTTAAAAACAACCCAAACTGACAAAAATTGAATTCTACTTAATAAACCACCAAAGCTCATCCAAATCTCTTTAAAATCATTCACAATTATCTCAGAAGCAACTTAAACTCATCAATTCGTTAGATTGAATCCAGAACTCAAGATTCAGAGTTACGTTTGACTGCTAAGCCTCAAATAACCTTTTCTCAGGGAATTAACACCTTAAACAACATCCTTTTAGTCTCAGGAACATGCTCTGACCCTTAAATAGGTGTTTTAACTGATGTTCCTAGGGTTTTAAGCTCATCGCCTGAGCTTCTAAAGTAGTTTGTTCGTTAGAACAAACCAGAGGTTGTTACACTAGTTTAAGTATGGAAATGAATTCAGTGCAAAGCAATGGTGCTTCTAAACCTATTAAATGTATCTTACAACTAACTGTTAGACTTCTCCAACTTTGCCAGAGTTGGAGAAGATGAAGACCTATCTCAAGCTCTAGACATTCAAATCTCAAAGAAACAATCTCAACATAATCAGTGAACCTCAATCCATTGATCTAGAGCTTCTCACTCTGTTCTACAGGCTGAAGAGTTGTTTTGAGTCGCCAGAGCTCGTCGAAGCTCCGGTGAGTCTAGAAAAAGGTGAATTTGTACACAGATTGTGAAAATATGCCATTAACGATTTGAAAAGGTTCTTGAGGTCACAAGGAACCTCAGGATCAAGTTAGTTCCTTCAATTGATCATTAGAATAAAGTTGTAATAGTGAATTCAATTTTTATAAAGTCTGAATTGGATTAAGCTCAGGACTTGTTTTCCCACTCAATTGAGTGGTTGAAACAAGTCAACAGATGATTGCGATCATAAATATATGTATAATTAAGGATTTCAACTACTCCTGAGTCGCCATTGATAGCAAGCTTAGGAGCTTAATTAAATTTGGGCGTTTAAGTTATATGTGCTATTTACTCGAATTAAAGTGATGATTAGGATCCTTAGGCGATGAATAGGTGATGGAGGATCCAATGAAGGTGGAACATAGGTCTACCGCTGCCATGGATAGCAGAAGTAGTCGGTGGTGGAAGTGGTTTAGGTGAATTTATGATCAAATTAGTAATTAAAGATGTTAGAAATGTTCATGGAAGATTCAAGAAGATGGATAGTGACTTAAAAAGATGAAATTATCGCTCCTGACAAGCTCAAGGAGCTTGTTAGAGTTGAGGAAGATGAAAGTTAAATCTAACATTACAACTACCTAAGCTACCTAACTAACTAAACTAAGCTAACCTACCTACCTAGTCTACTATTACCTAGATGAAGGGGATAGAGGATCTCCGTCGACGGCTCATAATGGAGGAGGAAATCAGAGGGTTGTCCAAAGATCTCCGGCAGCGGTTGTGAGGTGAAGTAGAGGAAAGCACCTAGTTAGCGCTTGTCAGAAGACGTGGCTAACTTCGGCAGAGATCTAGAGCTATTGAAGATGGATGGAGGAAGTCAGATGAGGCGGAGGAAGTTCGTCGGAGTTGTGGAGAGAATAGCCTATCGAAGTCAGCTTCAATGAAGAAGAGGGAAGGGAGCCAACTTGGTGGAAATCGAGGGTGTCAAGGGGTATTTATAGTTGACGACGACTGAGAAGGAGGTGGAATCTGGACAGATTTGTGGCTATGAGGAGAATAACCATCGACGTCTTCTCTGACGCCGGTGAGGTTATCTCCAACCCTAAAATAGGATTGAGGCATCATCCAGACCGGTGGATGAAAAGGGGATGGTGAGCACAAGCTCCAGGAGCTTGGAGAAGAAGGGATGACGTCGGATTGGCGGTGATCAAGTGGTGGCTGCAGCTTCAGTCGTTAGCTGTCCAGATGGGTGAAGAAGAGAAGAAGAAGTCTAGGGACTTATTCGCAGTGAAAGCTAAGGACCGAAGTGGAAAATATGGACCTGATTGAAATAAAATGTAAGGACCAAAATGTAAACTTATGTTTTCAAGGTTTATTTTAATTTAAATCTTTTTCAACTTTTTATATATGATTATAAATAAGACAATTATTATATTTAGACCTTGAATTTACATTTTGACCTTTTTAGATTACTTTATTTAATGTTACTTAAGTTATTACATACTTAGGTATATATTATGCTTAAGTTAGTTAACACATTAATTAGATGAATTATTGATAATATTTCGAGTCTAATTATTAATTAGATTATTAATAATATTAATTGGATGATAATATAGCATTTTTAACTTATTTTTAGGTCCTTTACTATTTATCCCTTATTTAATAATTAACCAATATATTCACATATTTCTAGCTAATTAACTAGGAAGACTAGTTAATTAGGGGTAATTAGAGACCATGATGAGCTTCTCATCACCTATCAAGTTACTATCCCAATTTAATTAATTCAATGCTTAGTCAATTTTATATTAAAAATTTATTTATAACTAAGCACGTGATAAAAATTTAATTTTGGGAATCATACTTGCTAAGGTATAAGAAGTTATACCTAACAGCAATAGCCAGGTGGAGGAGGTCTCCACTAAAAATCTAGCATCCAGTGGCATTATTGGTTCCACCATGTTTCATAGCCAAATTAATGATTATTGGCTTGTTGAAGGTTGCCTCTCAAATTGTAATTTCCATGTCGATCTTTTCCATCACTTGCAACATAATTTTCGAAAAAAAATTTCGGTACCCATATTCTTTTGGGTCCGTGGTTATTAATTCCTTTCCATTTAGAGGGCCCATTAGACGCTCTTCTATTGGCCTTTTGATATAAAAATGCATGTCTAATCTTCTTTTGATTCTTCTTAATTTTTAATGTCCTCATATTTTTCTACATATGTTCTAGTAGAATATTTGAGGTCATTAAGTTTGTCTTGAAAGTAAATATATTGTTCCTTGAGATCTTCTACTTTCTCATGGAACTCTACATTCACAACTCTTATTTCATCTAATTTCCCTTTTTTATTTTCTAAATCTAGAGATAAACCATCTTTTTCATTTTCTAAACTTGAGTACTTATCCTTAAGTTCCTTATTTTCTTTCTTTAATCTTTTAGCCAATTTGTACAAATCATGATATGCACATAATAATTCATCTAAAGTAAGGTTAGAATTTACCTCCTCTTCACTTGATTGTATTGGTGCCATGAGACATAGATGAGTAACTCCATCTTCGTGACTTTCTTCCTTAATAGCTGATTCTGAACTTGGGTTGGAATCATTGCATGTTGCTTCTTCATTAGTGGTTCTTCATGCATGATAGAGAACTGGTTCCATATCTCATATGCACTTTTGCATGAAGCAACTTTGTCAAATTCCTCTCTTGTTAATACATAAAAGAGTGCATTCATGTCTTTAGCATTATTTGTCGCTTTCTTCTTCTCTTCCTTCATTAACTCTTTTTCTTCTTTCTTCTTTGGTATATATTTGGACTCGATGATATGTCAAATCTTGAAGTCCATTACTTCAAGAAATATTTGCATTTTTCTTTTCTAATAATCATAATTTGATCTATCAAATAGTGGTGGTTGAAAAAATAATTGCCCCTCCATAAAACTTGTTGCGGCCATATGAAGGGAAGGTGTGACGTCTCCTTCACGGTCAGGCTCTAATAACAAATGAGATGGTTGCGCATGTGCAACCTACCTACATCGATCCTACTTGGCCACAAACACAAGATCAAGCATGATATCGATTGTAAAAAAAATAATGGCACAATAAAAACAATCCCATAATATACATAATGATTTATAGTGGAAACCCCTACGGGTAAAAACCACTACCTAAGCCCTCCAGGTTAGGATTTTCCCGACTAGGCAATGCTAGTCAATCCACTAACATGTACCACTTGAATGAGGGTGGCACAACCTTTAACAAACTGCTTCTCTTTTACCAACAAAGAGAAGTCACAAACAACGTTGGGAATTCCAACATAAAGAATCCCAACAATTGAAATAGAAGAAATAAATGAAATACAGAAATTAATCCTATGGAACCTCAATGAAAGTTAAACCAGATTTTAGCAGAGATTCGAATCGACGTGCTTTGGAAAGTGTGGAAGCAGAATTGTTGAAGCACTAAGAGGGAAAGCATGAGAGCACTTTTTCTAGATGGATTTCTTCTTGAAAGCGTGTTTGAAAAAGCTGTGTACGACCTCTATTTATACTAGCAAATCGACCAAAAAAGGAAATCAAATTGGTTGATCAATTAAGGTAGTTTGGTCGATCAAAATGAGTTTTGGTCAGTCAAACTGGTTATTTGATCAATCAATGATTGGTCGATTAATTAACCTAAATGGTCAATCAAAGGTGTATTTATCAACTTCCTAAAATAGGCTATTTTAATCGATTAATTAATTTGGTTAGTGGATTAATCAATTTGGTCGATCAATTTAATTATTTCATCAATCAAAAACCCTAAAAACTTTTTTTTTATAAAAAGTGCTGATGTACACACATTCATTTAGGTTAAAGTGCCTATTTATGTATGTTCCTAGGCTCAGATATGCATTCCATGTTATAAACATTACATAGCATGCATCATTCTGCATTTAGAGTAGTTTGTGTATATGTTAGGTTAATTGCATTCTTTTATGGCCAGGAGAGAAGAGATTTAATTCAGGTCCTCAGATTGATAATCTAATCATACGGATCTGATCAGGACGACAATCGGAGTCCAACACCTCCAAAATCGTCTAAATCGGAATCCCATAGCACTGTATGCATTCTGAAGAAGATAATGGCTAAGGGGAAATGTAACATCCTTACAGGCTTCGGATGAAAAATCAGACCATATGGATGAATTCAAAGCGATATTCGTAGTTTGATAGTGTGAAAATCATCTCGATCCGAGTACCGTGGCATCCTCTGCAAGTGAAAGAAGATGGATGGCCTAGATGGAGCCACATGGCACCATCTAAGTCACCCAACACCGGCCAATAGTCTACCCAATGCTTCCTCTTCATCCGCATCATCCATTGCCAACCATTGGATCTTGATCCAAAGGCTGAGAAGCCTTCTACACCACGTGCCCATATAAGGTCTTCTCGACACATGTGCTAGCATGGTGCATTGGTTCAGGTGAGTACTCCTAAAGGAGGGGCACAGGTTTGAAACCTGCCAAGCCCCCCAATTGCTCAATTGGATGCATGTAGCACAGGTGCACCAACCAGTGCATGCACGTAGACGTGCATGCACTAGCCCGTGCACCCACATCGCAGCGCACTCGTAGCGCAAGTGCTAGTGGGAGTGAACGTGCAACACATCAGCATCATTGGTGCGTAAGCATAGCTACAAGTGAACGTGAGTTGGCATGGATCTTCAACGACAGATGGGTGGATCTTTAGTGACATTACGAGAGTCACTAATTACCCATGTGCGACCAAGCCCTTCATCCTCCACTATAAAAGGACCCATACCCCTCCATCTACCATCATCTCTTCCTTTCTCTCCCTCACCACCTCTAAGGCTCTAGAGAGAGCTTGTCCCAAGCTTGGGATGCTTGTCTAGAGTAGAAAATCAAATCTTTTTCCCACCTCTCATCCCCCTTCATGGAGCATCCTGTGGTTGTCCTCTCACCACCTTTCAGGAAAAAGATCCTTGTCGCAAGGCCATCCCATCCTATCCTCCATCCTCTGACGTTGTTCTCCTTCATCCCACTCTTCACCACCTTTGTCCAAGAGTCGTCAAAGCGAGTTGTCCTCCAAGCAACTGTCGAGGGGGACTCTTCTCACCTCTATCTATCTTTTACTACTTTCTAGTGTAGTTTTCCACTTTTCAATTTGTAGGAAACTCTTTAGATATATATATTGATTGTTTCTCTCTCGCTCTCTCTTTCTCTCTCTCTCCCTCTTATTGCGCAAGTAGATTAGTTAGATAAAGTTTTGTCGATCTAATCTCTTGCTTTATAAAAATACCAAAAAAATCATAAAAGATAAAAGGAAC
The DNA here is from genome assembly GCA_037157565.1 of Thalassia testudinum. NCBI lineage: Eukaryota > Viridiplantae > Streptophyta > Magnoliopsida > Alismatales > Hydrocharitaceae > Thalassia > Thalassia testudinum. The sequence goes on along the minus strand of JAZHRO010000036.1, from coordinate 108,189,800 downwards.
AAAAACAAATAAAATCAAAGCACAGATTTCAAAACTAAGCGTTTTCCCCCTTGTGTTCGACCTAGGACTCCCTTTCGAGTTTTGGTATAAATTTTATTTGATAGCAAGTTTTGCGACTACAATGACTAGTTTCTCAAAACCCTAACTTTTCTTCACGAAAATCGGCTAATCAAGTGTGAAAAGTGGTTTGAAACTTATTTTGAGGTTCCTTATAAGATAATCTTAACTCAATAAAAATGAAAAGACACTGAGATAAAGTCAGCAATCTTCTAGCTTTAATCCATGAGAGTCCTGAAAGATTAGTCTTACAGATAGCATAATTTTGGTGCATCAAAACATAGATACTTACAGGAACGAGGTGGGACTAAGTGTTCCTCCTCTTCTTCATCTTCAAAGTGGAGAAGGTGTTGCTCGATTGGATGGGAATTTGGTCATGAATTTCTAATCCAATGGCCCAGCTGTATCACTTAGATGAATCTGCACTAAATGGTGGAGCCTTCACCATTAAGTCGTCGGATGTCCTTGCTTTATGTCAAGGAAGAAGCTCTTTTTGACCAGTCACTTGCAAGCAAGAATACGACCTCTTGACCCAAATTAGACACATGACAAGGTCTGACTAGCTATGCTAGACAAAAGCCCTAAGGAAATCAAGAGCGAGGGTGGTCAGATGTGCGTGGCCGTGGAGCTTCAAAGAAGCTTGACGACAATGATGGTGGAGGGTGATGGAGACGTAGGGATAAATTGGTTTAAGCAAAAGTTTTATGGGGTGAGGGGAAGATTATGCCCAAATCAATTGTGTGAGAGGAAGGCAGATGTGGTCGGTCGGTGAGGGTGCTTAGTGAGGTGAACAGTAAGGTTATAGAAGGTGAAGGACTTGATGAATGGAGCTCTAAAGCTCCAGAAATCTAATTGTAGGAGAGAGAAAGAGAAGTCCTAAGTTAATTTGACGAAAGGAGGAGGGGAGAGAGTCACTGGTGGTTGCCAGTGATGAGGAAGGAGGAGAGGTTGGCCAAAGTGATTGAGGGCGTTACGGAGGCTGAAGCTTCGTGAGAAGCTTTGTAGAAGCTCAAGGAAGAAGAACCCTCTGCGTATTATACGTGGCAGAGGATGATGAAGGGGATTCAAGAGCTCTAGTTGTGCTTGGCTTCTGCCAGCAAGGAGGAAGACAATGGGTTCAGTGAATTGGGCATGAATTCGTGCTCCTAGATGTGAAGCCCTTTAAATAGAGGTGAATCCTAACTAAAATAAGTCAAGGCATGCTCATTTGGCATGTGTTTTTGCCACCTCTTGAGCTCAAAGTTCTCGAGCCCATCAGCACAATCTCTGGTTGTGGTTGGGCTCATGAAGATGCTCAAAAGATTTGGCATGATTTCTAGATTAATCTCACCAAGTTTGGCGAGATTTGATTGAGATTCCCCAATCAAATCCTTGATTGTAGTTTGGCCTAGATGGGCTTCAAGGTCTACGATTTTCATCTCTGTCATAAGGACGATGATGGTGGAAGGATAATTTTCAAGAGAAATCAAAAGGTAGGGGGCTGAATGTAAGGAAACCTTGAAACGTAGGGGTTTTTCTGTGAGAAATAGAAGCAAATGGGCTAAAATGCAAACCAAGTCAAGATGGACTTTGATTGGGCTCAAAATTTGAGATTAAAATAATTTGGATCTAAGGAATCTAATGGTGACCTTAGATTTGGGTTTTGACAAAGTTCAAATGGTTAATTTATACTAAAGCCCAAAGCAAAGCAAATTCCCACCTAAGTCTATTTTTTATCAAAATGGGTTCCTTTGGTCAAGGTGAAGGTTCAAAGACTCATTGAATATTTTTCAATGATTTTTAGGAGGTTTATTTTACATTTATTTCTATTAGAACCTATTTAATGGAAGTGATATTGTAATTACGATTTTTAATATTAAAATAATCCTCCAATTGCAGAAAATGCTGATTAGATTAGTGTGAGCCCACTTCTTGGGAAATTAAGTTCATTTAACCTTAGATTAAGCCTTGGTTAACCCCATAGTTAATCTATAATTATGATTAGGTGTTAAAATAATAGAATTAACTCAATTTCTCTTCTTCTTAAACTCAGATCAGGACAAAATTATGTTCTTCTAATGAATACTAAGGGGCATATTGACTAAATTAAGCTAGTTATGATGGATGATGGTGTTACCATCACTATCCTCATTTTAAGTAGTGAAGGTTAGTGAATTTTCTTGCTTAGAGAGCAAAAGGAAAATCCTGGTTAGGTATCAACTAGGTAGAGGTTTTTCTCGATTTAGGTTTCCTCTATAAATTTGGTGTCATTTATGGTTTGAATTTTTTAGATTGCCATAAGTTCTATTGAATATTTAAATTATACAATTTACCCCCCCTTCTTGTATCATTATCACGGGTGAGATAAACTTATTAACCTCTAACCAACCTCTTCTTGTAGTGTAAAGAGATGAGGTAGAAAAACCTAGTGACCTTATATGTAGTGCTCATGTGAAGAATACATGTCAAGAAAGCGATGAAAATCACAATCAAGGACTTTACCAAACTGTGATCCTCTTTTAGGGTTCCTCCTTTAGTTAATAGACTTTTGATATTCTCACTTAAGGATAGTTTTCAATGCAATCAAAGTGAGATTCTATTTCCTTTTAAGCATAACTCCACAACTATGCAAATGAATGACAAGCAGCTAAGAGGGTTCAGACATGCATACCTAACTCTTGCTCTCTTCAAGTATGCAAATTGACATTAATTAAAATCTAGAGGTTACTCAATCAGTCCTAATATGAATGCTTAAGGGTATGCCGCTTCTAAATATAAATGAGTCACTTTTACATGAAAGTGTTCACTTTTAATGTTCATGTAATCAAATAAACAATCAATCAGATAGAAAGAAATAGAGAGAAAAGAGAGAGTCTAGAGTCTAAGTTATTACAATACCAAAAAAAATAATCACTCTCTTAATAAAGAAAGATAAAAATGTCTATTCTAAACCTTAATTTAGGTGGCCTCCTCGTGCGAACCCTTGAACTTCCCACAATCCACTCCCACGAGCAACAATAAATCCCATGAACCCTACACAAAACAGACAAAAATGAAGCTCACGAATGCAAGATGAATACAAGTAAGATTCTATGAAAATGAATGCTTGCTAACTAATAAAGAATCACAATACTGAACTGATCTTTCTATATATATTTACATTAATTATTCCTAACTAATGCTAATCTAAGAGTTGATTAAGGTAGAAAGCATTTAGTTTGGTTAGTTTAGTCATATAGGTGCATTTTGTAAATATTGCATAATGTTGGGTTTTTTTGCATTTTTTCTCAAACTTATAACTGGTACCTTGTTGTCCTTATTATATTATGTGTATGTATCAGGTTTGAAGCAATTTGGAGCATTATAGATTGGGATTCCATGATTGAGCTTACTTATGTGAAGAGGATGAGCCTAACTTTTTAGACCTTAGCCTAATTAACCTTAAATCTAGCTCAATTAGGAATTCAATTTTCCCAAACCCAATACCCAATTACCTAGCCTAATTTCCCACCTTAGGTGATCAACCATGCGCCTAATTAATCAACCAGTTTGGTTGGCTAGCCTAATTGATTTTATAAACTCATTAGTCAAACCTAACCTATTCCTATATCCTAACCCAACAAACCTTATTTAGCCATCCATTTTATGCTCCAATAAATACTATTTTGGATGGCTAAATTATACTACAATTTACCCACCACTAGATTTAAATCCTAGAGTCCTAAATTGCCTATGGAAAGTGCTATTCTCGTTCGTGATAAAAATTTTAACATAAAATGTTACGTCGTTGTAGTATGTCGTGTGGTAGAAAATCGCTTTTCAAAACTTTTAATTCTCAAAATCTAACCACAAAGATAGTTAGGTCATCTCCACAGGGAGGAATTAGCCTATTGTACTAGTAGTGGTGCCTCAATTATTCAGGAAACTCAATGGGTGTGCATGCTAATTCGTGCAATTCATTTTCAACATAAGTCATCATTTTATGTAATTAATCAAGAATACAGGTGTGCACATACAAAACCACCATCATGGAAATATGTCAATCATGATCTTGGTATTGACAAGCACCATCAATCTTAATCAACGCAGAACTCGTTCCCTATAACCAATATCCCCTACGCTACCATTTATGAGATGAATGCAACTATATGTAATTCAAATAAATCAGAGGGATATTCATAAAAATGTGCCTTAATAAATTAAGATGCTAAATAAAATAATAGTGTTTCTCGCAATGGTAAACTTCGTAAATATTAATAGGGTCGTTACTGTTGAGAAACAGAGGATTTGGTGGAGGAGCTTGCACGCGAGGAGGAGGGGAAGGCTGATGGCTTGAATGCCAGTGGTGGGGCACCGGAGTGTGGGCTTCGCGTTGACATTGGTCTCGTTGTGAGAGGCGACCAGAGACATCGCCAGTGACGAGGAGATGATGTCGACGATGGCTTGTGCGCGTGTGTGCATGGATGGCAGGAAGGGCTGCCACAGGCATGGGCAACCTTGTGAGGGCGAGGCGAGTTCAACGGTGTTGATGGAGCAGAGATTGGTGGTCCGTGGATCCGGCTACGTGTGGAGAAGTGGACGTGAGTTTGGGTTCTTCTGGGGAAGATGATGAATAGTGATTGGAGAGGAGGTGCTCGCATGCATGCACGGGCGAGGAGAACGACCGTGCATGGATAGTGGAGACTTGCTTGCGTGAGGAGGGTGAAGGTGATGCTGCATCGATGGTGCGTGCATGGCTGATGGCTACACTGTTGGGTTCTTGTTGGGTTGCAGGGAACGGTGGTGGAGAAGGTGAAGAAGAAGAAAACGAAGAGGAAGGAGAAGATGGATGGCTGAGGGGGGGTTATGTGTGATGGTGTTGTGGGTTTGGCGTGGGTGATAGTGCTCTGCGGCGGGGGAGGTTTTTGTTTGGTGGTGAAGATGAAGGTGGTGACGGTGGAGGGAGCGGCTGATGGTGGTGGTGCTTTTGTCAGAGAAGAGTGGGAAAGGGTGTGGTGCTTGCTGTCACTATGCACCACTTCGTCGGAGATGAGTGGCAATGTTGGAGCTAGCTGGGGCCACGGTGTGCGCTTCGGGTTCACGATGCACACTTGGTTCACAGGGTGCCCTTGTTCCACGGTGGTGGAGAGGGAGGAGATCCCTGCTAGGGGAAGAAGATATCTAGAGCCTGCACGCGGTGGGAGACCTTTTCTAAATCTTCTACCATCAACTCTCCTTTAATTTGTTGTGTTTCTGGAGGACTCAACCTTCTCCAACAGCTTAATGGCAGTAGTGAGGCAGTGGGGAAATGATGTGTTGAGGTTGGCGAGGAGGTTGCACACATGGAGTTAGAGACGGCTAAGTTGTGGTGCATCTGGGAATTATTGCACACATCTACCTGCATAACATAAGGATATGCGTTGAGTCATATCTCTTCTATAGGATAATTTAATATCTAATTATAAATAATTAAACTCTAAGAAAATGTTTGTAAAATGTACTTAGCAATTAAATGCTCCATTAAATTGGACTTATCAAATACCCCCATGCCTAAGTTTTGCTAGTTCCTAGCAAAAGTGAAAAATGATGGAACTAACCAAAAGATTTATTCTTTTCTTATTCCAAAAATTTAGAGATATAGACAAATGTGAAGTGACAGTAGCCTAGATAACGGATCAAATTGAAATGCCAACTTACATTTGAAGTTCGTACTTAACCCTTGATAAACATTTTATCGGGATAGGCAACTACTTCCCTTGGGGATAAAGCAAAAAAATAATCTATAGTTTGACCCCGAATTTTTGGTTTAGGCAGGAGATACTGAGTTGAATGGATTCATATTTGGTGGCACATACTCATCTGGTGCTACATGTAGTCAAGTACTGCAGACTTCAAATCTCTAGACTATTAAACAAGTCGATCGAGAGAAAGGCTAAAAACTGTGCTCTCTTAATGTTCCTTTGCACTCACTCATTCTCTCTTTTCTTTTTCTTCTTTCTTTTCTGAGATCACATATCTTTACTAGATTTTGTAAATGTACTCAATGTTTGGTGGCCTCACATGACATTCACACTTCAACTAAAGTCCTAATAATCCTACAACTAAGTTAGAGGTCCACAATCAATATTCGGGCGATCAGAAATACTAAAAACTAGGTATGGGACATATTTGGTGGATCGCAATGGGTGTTTTTGTTATCTCAATGATGTGGACACCTGATAGAATTGACACCTAAGACAGCTATAACTCGAACACATTTTTTTTTCTTCTTCTTTTTCTCTCTCTTTTCTTTTTCTTTTTTTTCTCTCTTTTTTTTCTTTTTCATAACTCAACACAACATGACGCAGACTTTTATTCATGAGGCATTATTAGAGATGATATGGTCAAGAGGATATTGTGTGGCTTATTTGGTAGAAGTGCCTACTATCGACACTGGGAAAGGATGGATAACACAAGCATATTTCTGACCTTTGACACCACTACCCTCCTTCAGTTGAGGACTCTATGAAGGACAGTCATAACCATCCACCATAGTCATAGTTTTATTATGACTCAATCTCTGTGTATCTACTTTATTTGATGACTCTTAGGAATTCACACAATATTTGTTGTTACGACCCGGTTCCCGGATCCCTACAGGACCCGATACCGGCTCGCCTCAACTAATCCCAAGACCTAGTCGTTGATGAGTCCATTTTAATGGATTAATATTACGCCTAAGTAACTTTAATTGTGTCTTTTAGGTTTGTTAATAACTATATTAAGTTATAGAAGGTTTGCATGCATCATGATTTCGGTTTACATTTATTCTATAACGTAATATGTTCTTTTTATGTGCAGGAAATATAATTGGCAAAAGAATGAGGGGAAAAGGATAAATTACCCTTTTTCAAATCACTGGCGGCTGTTCTTTTCCCCATTCTCTAGGGAACCCTCAACAGCCGCTGACCAGAGATAGTTAAGGAATTTGAAAATCCCTTAACTCTCGAAGGCGCAACGGAGAAGTTAAAAGGAAGAGGAGGGGAGCAAAGGAGAGGATTGGGTGGATCTGCGGGTTCTTCTTCCTCCCCCTGGGGGGATATCCTTCCTCTCCACTGTGGAGAGAGTATGCACTGTGGAGAAGGCGCACCACCCCCTCCTGCCCTAGCCATGCCACCACACCATCGCCCTCCTAAGAGCCCGCAGGCGCAGCACCACCCCCCCCCCCCGCAGGCTCACTGCCCTTGCACACCTACAGGGTTGCTCCCGCATCGCCTGCAGGCAATTCTCCAGTCCACCGCATGCACACGTGCCACACACCGCCCCCCCTCCTTCCTGTAAAGCCCCATCACACCTCTACCGCACAGCACACACACCGCTCCACCTCCAGCTGCACCCACAGGCGCTCTCAACCATGCACCTTGCTGCAGGTGCTCACGACGCCTCTCCCACATCGCAAACTCCAACAGCGCCTAAGGGCGCTGTGCACCTTAGCACGCCATCTCCAGCGCCCCTTGCTGCAGGCGCTCACGCCATCCCGCCTTCACAACCACCAGCAGGAGCTCCCAATCGCGCGCCTCACTACAGGCGCACCTCCCGCACGCAGCACGCCGCCTGCCCTGCAGCGCCTGCCCATCCACTGTAGTGTGCCTATGCCTTTAGGCGCAGCACCGCTCGCCCGCACCCGCAGGCATGCGTCGCACCTGCCAGCACCTTCACCGCCAGCCGTGCACTACAGCAATCTCCGGCCACCTTCGGTCATGCCACTGCCACCGTTGTGTAGCTCTCGTCAAGCCGCTCCTCCTTGCCGATTCTCGCGGCCAACCATACGCAGCCGCACACGCGAGGAGGAGAGGGGAGAGATCCTCTGTTTTTACCTCTATTAAAAATTACATTCAATGCCATTGTCAAGTTATATTAATATTTTATTCTGACCACATTGCATTGATGCACTCATATTTTCTTGAAATTATTTTATTAGTGTTATGTGCATGTTTCTATCTTGAATTTCAAATTAGAATTTTATGAAAGTTGAATTCACATGATAAGCCAGTACACATGCATCTTACACATATTTTTTAGGCTTAATTTCTGATGTTAAAATTACATAAACACCCCTGAACTTTTAAAGAAATTGCAAAGTTCATTTAAAACAGCATTTTCCTAGCATTAAAGTTGCAGAAGAGTTTGTGAACTGTGCATTCCTTGACTCATGAATTTATTAGGCTAATTCCTCCCTGTGGAGATGACCTAACTCTTCGTGGTTAGTTTTGAAAATTTAAATATTTTGAAAAGTGATTTTCTACCATGCAATTAAATACAACGACATATCATTTTATGGTAAAGTTTTCAACAAAAATGAAGGTTGCCCTTTCAGTCGTCCAACAAGAAATAATCAAAAGTAGAAAAATAAACCACATTCACACAAACAATATAACTAAGTAAAAGAAAAGTACAAAGTAGTAAAGAAAGTAGAATAATTGTCTCAAAACATAATGCATGCCACCACAACAATAATAGAAAACGGAAAGGAAACAGAAAGTAATAGGAATAGTAAAGTATGTCTCCAATACTCACTACTACAGTAGAAAAATGAAAGAGCTGAAAGAATGACTACGGTTAGGCTCGGCTGGGCCTAACACCATCTGTAGTTGGAAACTCGGGCTGCTCAACTCCTGGTCCTGAACGGGGTTACGAAAAGATAGAGTCAACGAATGCTGAGTAGAGTGGTGTTTACATTATTTAAGTGCAAGTACAGCAAAAACAACAATAGGTTTATTTCTCAATTCTATTTATCTAATTGATGTGTTTCTGGTTCATCTATTTCTCAAGTATCTAGGTATTTCTTGATCTTGCATGTTCCTCATGGGAACGATCTTGATTGCAGTCTTTTTCGTAGAGTAGAAGGTACACGTGGTGCTCTTCTGGCCGGGAGAGTCCCCCATGGTAGTCCTACACCCAGTCAACCACCCCGAGGTCACTGTCAAGACGTAGCGGTGACTACGGCACACGTGATATGTGCACGGGTAGCTACCCCACACTGACACATGGTCAGTCGTTTCTGCTAGCAGGTACGTCCAAAGTACAACATGGAACAGTCTAGGGCCTTGCCCCTCTCAGAAAAGGGTTCTCGCCCCTCAGAACCAAACAGGGGTCTCGCCCCTCTACAGTTCGCGTACCCTCATCTGACTACCATAGTTTGCCCAAAGGGCCTAACAAAGTCGGTGTAGGGTGGCTAGCTGAACCCCGGGCCCCGTGGGGTTGCTAGCTTCCTCCCTACACTAGTAGCACGCCTCGGTACCACGTACGTGAGAGCCAACAGGAGTTGGTGTAGAGTGGCCAATCCTAACCCTGGGACTCAACCCAAGGGAGGCTAGCTCCTCTCTACACTGAAAAGGGACAGTTGCTCTCATTGGTACCAGCTGCACAAAGGCCAGCATACTTTCAGTCTACATTCCAGATTCCATTATCCATAGGAGTTCTACTTCTAATTCCCCGTAGGGTTCATGTTCATATTCATCTCATTTATCCAGATCCAGATCTCATATTTCACAATTCGTTCCTCATCCATGTACAGGTAGTTCGTGTTTTCATAATTCAGTTCTCAATCATAAACATGCAACTTATTGTTTCATAGTTCAATTTCTCATTTACATACAAGCAGCTCGTATTTTAACATGCATCTCAAGTAAACCAGAGTAATTCCATGTCATGCTCAAACATTTCTACCCTAGGGTTCATTCCACATCCTAGAGTTTCAATGAATTTAATCTAGGTAGGCATATTCTTTATTCACATCTTAATAAATGCATTAAACTACTCTACTGGGTATCACGGGAGGAATGGGGGCTTGTGCCGCAGATCTCATCGTCTCCACAAGCCCCGAACACACCACTAGCTGGTAACCTATACCAGCGACCAATATACATTAGACGAGCTAAAAATAATAGATACTCGATACGAACATGTAGAGGAACTCGAGTGGAAAACAATGGTACTTCTTTTGTGGAAATGCAATTCCATTTGGGCCTCAAACGGGCCAAAAAATGCACTTATTGGCCGAAATCAGACGTCTAGGACTCGTCCCAGATGTCTTAAAAGACATCAAAACTCACCTTACCCTTCCTATGGCTGAGTCAGACTTCCAGACTCCCTTTGCGACCGTCTGGGGGTAGTTCCAGACATCAGACAAGGTCACTAGTCATCTGGAAGTACCTCCGAACGTCCGACGACGTGATCAGACGTCCAAAAGTACTTGGGAAAGTGCACCACGTGCCTTCCCAAAGCCTGCACCTACGTACGAGCACCCGCAGATGCAACGGTCAGCCGACATCCCCTGCACTATGATTTGCTTGGTGGAAGAAGATATGTACCTCGTGATATTGCACTTTCAAACATCTGACCTCAACTCTAAACATCTTGGTGCCTCGCTTATTGTCTGGACATCACACCTGATGTCTGATACTGGAAAACTTCCAATACTAGAACCTCATCGTAGCTCACCCCGCTCATACCTCCGCCTACAGCGGCAGCTCTAACAGCTGCAAGGGCTTGAGCAGCTCCTTACTGGCTTCCTCCTCTCTCCCACGAATCCTCCTCATGATCCACTGAGCTCTCGCGGCCGTTGTCCTCCTCCCCCATTCTCACTCCCTTACACTCTCTCGCTCTCGCTCCTCCCCACTTTCCCCCTCGCCGCGGCTACAATAGAGACGAGAAGGGGGATGTGGCTATCACAGGAGAAGGTGGAGGTGGCTAGAGTGCTGTGAGGGGTGAAGGAGGAAGAGGTGAGGGGATTATATAGGAGGGGAGTTAGAGTTCAGGTGAGGGGTGAACGAGAAAGAGCGGGTCTCTGCGCACCAGTCGCACATAGAGCGCAAAGCACAGATGAAATTTCCCACTTTCAAACGTCCGGGCACGTGTCCAGACGTCTGGATAGACATCTGACTGAAACTTCAGATGTCTTTTTCGACTAAAAATGTAACGGGTCATTACATCATAACAAACTTAAAGGAAGTTTCATCCCTGAAACTTGAGCTAGCTAGGGTACGGGGAAAGGAATATAATCGTGCATAACAAACTTAAAGAGGACCGAAGTAGGTCCGAAAAGATGTACCCTCAAAAAAATTTTTTGTGTATCGCTCTCGCATCGCCGCCTCAGGCTCCCAAGTTGCATCCTCGTATCGCTGGCTTCTCCATAAAACCTTCACTAGTGGTACCTACTTCCATCTCAAACTCCGGATGACTCTGTCAAGTATCTGTACTGGTCTCTCAGAGTAGGTTAGGTCGTCACCCACCTCGATGCTCTCGTGGCTCAGAACGTGACTGGGATCAACGATGTACTTCCTGAGGTTGCACACGTGGAACACGTCGTGCACTCTAGAAAGCTGGGGAGGAAGGGCAAACCGGTAAGCAACGGGTCCTACCCGCTCTAGGACCTCAAAGGGCCCCACAAACCTCGACGCAAGCTTCCCTTTCACCCCAAAACGTTTTAGACCCATCATGGGTGAAATGCGGAGAAAAATGTGATCCCCAACCTCAAACTATACCTCTCTACATTTCAGGTCAACGTAGCTCTTGTACTTGCTCCTGACAGTGCGGAGTCATCTGTGAATTTGCCCTATCACCTCTTGACTCTGTTGGATCAGCCTGGGACCAACCTCCCACTTGGTCCCCACCTAGACCCAACTCAAGGGTACAGTACACCTCCGTCGATATAGAGCCTCATAAGGTGCCATGCCGATGCTCGAGTGGTAACTATTATTGTATGCAAACTCTGCCAGTGGTAAATGCTCCTCCCAGGAGCCTCTCCAGTCTAGTACACAGGCATGCAAAAGGACCTCAAGTTTCTGAATGGTGTGCTCTGACTGTCCATCTCTCTGGGGGTGGTAAGCGGTACTGAACCTCAAACACGTCCCCAAGGCCTGCTGAAACTCAGCCTAGAACTAGGAAGTAAAATGAGTATCCCTTTCGGATACAATCTCACGTGGAAGTCTGTGCAGGTGCACCACATCTCTAATGTATCTCTCTGCTAACTGTGCTGATCCAAAAGTGACTCGGATTAGTAGGAAATGCACCATCTTCGTCAACCTATCTACTATTACCCAAACTATGTCCTGTCCCCGCTGGGTAACTGGTAGACCCACCACCAAGTCCGTGGTGATGCTCGACCTTCACCTGCTGACATACCAAACACTGCTGCACAAACTCACCAACATTCTACTTCATCCCTCTCTAGCAAAAGTCATGTCGCAAATCATGGTACATCTTTGTGTTCGTGGGATGTATGGTGAATCTGGACCCGTGCACCTCAGCTAGGAGCTCTCTCAACAACTCCTCATCCCTAGGAATGCATAATCGTCCCCTCATGCATAGTATCTCGTCTGAGAAGGAAAAGTCTCCTGGGTGCCCTGTCAACACCCTGTCTCGCAGCGTCTGTAAATACGGATCAGTCATTTGCCCTGCGATGATGTGGCTTATCAGCTTTGGTCATGTTTGCTGTGTCACTGTCACTGTCCCACAATATCCTATGACTCCCAGGGTTGCCAACTGCCCAACTCCTCCATGAGTCTCCAACTCTGTGCCTGTAAACTGGCCAAGTAGGTCAGGTGCCTTTCAGCTCAAGGCGTCGGCCACCATATTGGCCTTCCCTGGGTGGTAGGAGATGTTGCAGTCATAGTTCTTCAGTAGCACTAACCAACGTCTCTGTCTCATGTTAAGCTCCTTCTGACCAAATAAGTACCTGAGACTCTTATGATCTGTGAAGATCTCGAAAGTCTCACCGTAAAGGTAGTGCCTCCATGTCTTCAGCGTAAAGACAACTGCTGCCAGCTCTAAGTCATGGGTAGGGTAGCTATGCTCATGGGGCTTTAGTTGCCGCTAAGCGTAAGTGACAACGTGACCCCGCTGCATGAGCACACCCCCTAACCTCTACAATGAAGCGTCAGTGTAAACCACAAAACCCCCACTGCTGTCTGGAATGGTAAGTATAGGAGCTGAAGTTAGTCTCTCCTTCAACTCTTGAAAACACGCCTCACACTCTTCTATCTAGGCAAAGGGCATGTCCTTCCAGGTTAGTTGGGTCATAGGACGTGTAATCTGAGAGAATCCTCTGATAAACCGTTGGTAGTAACCTACCAGTCCCAAAAAGCTACGTATCTCTGTAGCTGTGTGTGGCCTCTCCCACCTGAGTATGGCCTCTACCTTGGCTAGATCCACAGCCAAACCATCTCCTAAAATCATGTGGCCCAAGAAAGTCACATGTCTCAACCAAAACTCGCACTTGCTGTACTTGGCATATAGCCTGCATCGCCTTAAGGTATCCAAGATCATGCGTAAATGATGTCCATGTTGCGCTTGATCCTGCAAGTAAACGAGTACATCGTCGATGAACACCACCACAAACTGGTCTAAGTACAGCCTGAAAACACGGTTCATCAAATCCATAAAGGCAGTGGGGGCATTGGTCAGCCCAAACGACACGATCAAGAACTTGTAGTGCCCATACCGGGTACGGAAAGTGGTCTTGGAGACGTCGGTCTCCCTAATCCTCAACTGGTGGTAACCTGACCTTAGATCTATCTTGGAGAACATTGTGGCGTCTCACAACTGGTCGTAGAGGTCGTCAATTCTCGCAGCGGATACTTGTTCTTGATAGTGATCCTATTCAGCTGTCGGTAGTCAACATAAAGTCGTAGGGTACCATCCTTTTTCTTCACAAATAGTACAAGGGCTCCCCATGGGGACGCACTAGGCCTCACAAAGCCCTTCTCCAATAGGACCTGTAGCTGTGACTTGAGCTCTCGTAGCTCAAGCGGTGCCATCCGATACGGTGCAGTAGAAATGCCACTGGTCCCCGATACTAGTGAGATCTCAAACTTGATCTCACGCTCAGGCGGTAGTCCTGGCAACTCCTCTGGAAAAATGTCAGGGTATATGCAAACCACCAGGATACTCTAAAAGTCAACCACGAGGCTAGGCTCCGCCATTACACAGGCCAAGAAGCCCTCATACCCCTAGCTCAAAAGCCTGGCTGCCCGAAGCGCGGAGATGCATCTGAAACCTCTGTCCACCGGCTGTCCGTGAAACTCAAAGGGAGGCAACTCTAGTATGGAGAAGACGATCTTTCTCCTGAAACAGTCCACCAGGGTGTGATAGGCAGACAGCCAGTCCATCCCTAAGATCACGCCAAAGTCCTCCATTTAGATCACAATCAGGTCAGCGGGGAGGCTCTGTCCCCCTATACTGACCTCGCAATCCATGTAGACCTCCTCGGCTACAAACAACTGGCCACCCGAGCCTCTGATCACAAACGGATCCTCTAACAGTATACTGCCCTACCTCAAACTTACAACAAAACTCATAGCGACGAAGGAGTGTGTGGTGCCAGAATCAAAAAGTACATACACTAATCTGCTAGAAGCAGTAACCATACTTGCCACCACTGAACCCGAAGCCCTGGTGCGTCTGTGTGTTAGGGAATTGATATGCCCCTCAGCTCTCAATGCTGATGAAGTAGCTACACTCCGGGTCGGGCGAGCAGTAGCTGGCCGGTACCCTCCTCGTGACTACTTCCCTCCCTTACGCACCTTGTGACCTCGATCGCCAGCTCGATCTCTAGTGCTCATTGCGGGGAGCATTTGCTGTGCTCCGGCCCTAGATGGGTAGTCCCTCCTGATGTGGCCCAACTGGCCACACCGGTAGTAGAGGGGTACACAACCTCGTCCCTCCATAGGTCCCTGCTGGCAGCTAGGCGGGGGTCCAGTGCTGGCAACTGGCCCCTGTCTAGGGCCCCTAAAGGCCTTTGATGGCCCCGCAAAATGAGACAGCTCTCCTGTAGGCGCCGTGTGCCTCCTCTCCCAACAGCGATGAAAGTACTCTGGCTGGTAGGGCCTCTTCCGTCCGCTGTCAATGTCTCACATGGCTAGGTTGGTCTCCTCGTAAGTCATGGTTGCCTTAACCACCTAAGAGAAAGTGGGCAGCTTCAAGGGTTTGACATACCCTCGAATAGCAGGTCGGAGCCCCTCAGTAAACCTCCACAGGCGCTCCTCCTTAGTAGACACAGCTGTCTGGGCGAAACATGACAGCTCCAGAAAACGCGTGCGGTAAGCGCTAATAGTCATCATCCCCTGGCAGAGAGTGTGGAACTCCCGCCTCCTCTAGTCCTACCAGGTCTGTGGAAAGTACTACTTGTAGAAGAGAGCCACGAACTGGTCCCACGTTAGCTTTCTCCCCTCTTGGCCTCTAATTTCCCTCCACCACCTGTGTGCTACGCTCTCTAGCTGGTATGTGGCAAAGGCCACGCAGCACTCTGCGGGAGGGCGAAGGGTGTCGAACACCTTCTCTATCTTCTCCAGCCAGTCCTTTGCCTCAGACGGGTCCTCATCCCCCTTGAAGGATGGGGGCTTCAGCTTTCAGAACTATCCGAAAAGCTCGTGGTGTAGTTACAGTGGGGTAATGGGCATGCCTCCAGGCAAGGAGGGCTCATTCTCGGAAGTGTCAGAGTGTGGTGGGGGTGGTGGAGGACCACCCCTTCCCCCTCCTGCTTGTCCAGTGCTGCGATGGTCTCTCTATCCCACCGAGGACTCCCCCTCCACATCCTCAGGGAGAGGTACCCGTGGAGGCTGGTGGAGCTCCTCTCGCACGATGTCTCTGATCAGCTGGGAAAGATCCTAGGCTTGAAGGCTCAGGAGGAGAGGTGGGTCAACTGGTGCCTCAGGTCCGGCACATCTGCCCATTCGACCTCGTCCACGGCCACAACCACTGCCTGCCTCAGGAACTTCCCAACGAGGCATTCCTGCAAGGAGACGCAAGAGACGGAACAAGTGTGTCAACAATACGGGATCACATTGAGAACAAGACTTGGAAATGAAAATCCAAGTAATACGTTGTGGCAGCTATCCTAGTTATATGCACATGAGTGGTTACTCTCAAGCCTATTGGTTCATTTCCCAGGATGACCTTGCTTTGATACCATCTTATTACGACCCGGTTCTTGGATACCTGTAGGACCCAAGACCAGCTCGCCTAGACTAATCCCAAGACCTAGTCATCTAACAAGAAATAACCAAAAGCATAAAAATAAACCACATTCACACATGCAATATAACTAAGCAGAAGAAAAGTACAACGTAGTAAAGAAAGTAGAACAACTATCTCAAAACATAGTACATGCCACCACAACAACAACAGAAAATGGAAAGGAAACAGAAAGTAATAGGAAAGAAAAGTATGTGTCCATTACTCACTACTATAGTAGAAAAATGAAAGAGATGAAAGAACGACTACGGCTGGGCTCGGCTAGGCCCAGCACCCTCTGTAGCCGGAAACTCAGGCTGCTCAACTCCTAGTCCTGAACAGGGTTACGAAAAGATAGAGTCAACGAACACTGAGTAGAGTGGTGTTTACATTATTTAAGTGCAAGTATAGTAAAAATAACAAGTTTATTTCTCATTTCTATTTATCTCATTTATGTGTTTCCGGTTCATCTATTTATCAAGTATCCATGTATTTCTTGATCTTGCATGTTCCTCATGAAAACGAACTTTATTGCAGTCTTTTCTGTAGAGTAGAAGGTACACGTGATGCTCTCCTGGCCGAGAGTCCCCCATGGTAGTCCTACACCTAGTCAACCACTTCAAGGCCACTATCGAGATGTAGTGGTGACTATGGCACACGTGATAAGCGTAGGGTAGCTATCCTACACTGAAACGTGGTCAGTCGTTTCTACTAGCGGGTATGCCCAAAGTGCAACAGGGAACAATCTAGGGCCTTGCCCTCTTTGAACAGGGGTCTCAGTCCTTAGAGCCAAACAGGGGTCTTGCCCCTCCACAGTCTGTGTACTCTCATCTGACTACCCCAGTTTGCCTAAAGGGCTTAACAAAGTCAGTGTAGGGTGGCTAGCTGAACCCCACCCCCGTAGGGTGGCTAGCTCCCTCCCTACACTAGTAGCACACCTCGGTACCACGTATGTGAGGGCCAACAAGAGTTGGTGTAGAGTGTCCAATCCTAACCCCGGGTCTCAACCCAAGGGAGGCTAGCTCCACTCTACACTAAAAAGGGACAGTTGCACTCCTTGGTATCGCATACACAAGGGCCAACACACTTCCCATCTACATTCCAGAGTCGACTTATCCATAGGAGTTCTACTCCTAATTCTTGTAGGGTTTATGCTCATATTCATCTCATTTATCTACATCCAGATCTCATGTTTCACAATTCGTTCCTCATCCACATACAGGCAGTTAGTGTTTTCATAATTCAATTCTAAATCATAAACATGCAACTTATGGTTTCATAGTTCAATTTCTCATTTACATACAAGCAGCTCATATTTTAACATGCATCTCAAGTAAACCAAAGTAATTCCATGCCATGCTTATACATTTCTACCCTAGGATTCATTCCACATCCTAGAGTTTCAATCAATTTAATATAGGCATGCATATTCTTTATTCATATTTTAATAAATGCATTAAACTACTCTACTGGGTATCACGGGAGGAATGGGGGCCTGTGCCGTAGATCTCGTCACCTCCGTGGGCTACAAACACACCACTAGCTAGTAACCTGTACCAATGACCAATATACATTAGATGAGCTCAAAACAGTAGATACTCGATATGAACACGTAGAGGAACTCGAGTGGAAAACAACGATACTTTGTTTGCGGAAATGCGATTCCGTTTGGGCCTCAAACGGGCCACAAAATGAGGTTACTGACCGAAATCAAATGTGTGGGACTCGTCCCAGACATCTAAAAAGACATCAAAACTCACCTTACCCTTCCTGAGGCTGAGTCAGCCGTCCAAACTCCCTCTACAACCGTTTGGAGGTAGTTCCAGACATCGAACAAGGTCTCCAGTCGTCTGGAAGTACCTTCGGATGTTCGACGACATGATCAAACGTCCAAAAGTACTTGGGAAAGCGCACTGCGTGCCTTCCCAAATCCTGCACCTGCGTACGAGCACCTGCAGATGCAACGGTCAGTTGACATCCCCTGCGCTATGATTTGCATGGCGTAGGAAGATACGTACCTCACGATATTGTGCTTTCAGACGTTCAGCCTCAGCTCCGGATGTCCAGGTGCCTCGCTAGTCGTCTGAACGTCACGCCAGACGTCTGATACTAGAAAACTTCCAGTACCAGAACCTCCTTGCAGCTCGCCCCGTTCGCACCTTTGCTAGCAGCGACGGCTCCAGTAGCTACAAGGGCTTGAGCAGCTCCTCACTGGCTTCCTCATCTCTCCCACGACTCCTCCTCGAGCTCCACCGAGCTGCCACGGCCATCATCCTCCTCCCCCATTCTCACTCCCTCGCACTCTCTCATTCTCACTCCTCCCCGCTTTCCCCCTCGCTGGTGGCTCTCCTTCCTCTCTGCGGCTGTAGTAGAGACGTGAAGGGGGACATGGCTGTCATGGGAGAAGGTGGAGGTGGCGGTGGCTGGAGTGGTGTGAGGGGTGGAGGAGGAAGAGGTGAGGGGTTTATATAAGAGGGGAGTTAGGGTTCGGGTGAGGGGAGAAGGAGGGAGAGTGGGTCTCTATGCACCACTCGTGTGCATAGCACAAAGCACAGTACAAAATTTCCCACTTTCAGATTCCGGGCACATGTCCAGATGTCTGGACAGACGTCTTACTGAAACCCCAGACGTCTTATCTGGCTAAAAATGTAACGGGTCATTACATTTGTATACAGGAACAGAGATTGAAAACTATGCCTAACTTTGAGGTATCATCATCTAATTATCTAGAACTTAAGAGTCCTAACACTAAACTTAGCACACCAGTAGCCTCTGTACATTCTTATCACAAATATTAAGTGGATCTAATAGAAGATAGTATGCCTGACTCCCTATTAACTATCCAAGGGTTTAACAGACTAAAAATGTTTATTGGTTTTCTTGAAAAGATCCATTACCTAGTCTACGTGCAAGTGAATGTACTGGATTCTAAACTCTGAAACAATTTAAGAAGAAACTCTTCAATGACACCTCCTTTATAGCAATCTTCTGCTTGAGACTAACCAATTCAGCTCAAGATTTTTTTTTTGTTTTTTCTTTACTAACCTAAATGCATGAATACTACCTAAAAATGCAAAATGCACCCCCTATGCCTAAATCCTACAATGTCCTCATTGTAAAATTAAAATAGGGGGAGAAAGGAAGGAAAGCACTTGAAGAAGGCATTATTTTGAACGTTGGGTTGCCTCCCAACAAGCACTGCATTTTCTATCGGCAGCCAGACTTATAGGGAACATATAAGTCTGGTTCCAAAAAGAAAGAGCTAGGCCCTAAAAGTATGCGTAACAGCGTGGGCCTAGAAAATAGGTAGCCATAGATGTTGGTGAGCTGATGATGCAGCGTGATTCCAAATGCTCGCCAGAAGACATGATAGCAAACAATCTCGCAAGCTACCTAGAGAGGTCAGGGAAAAGCATAACAAAAGAAGGGTCCTCTTGAAACATGAGTTGAGGATAACAAGGGTCCTCTAAAAAAGGTAGGGTTTTAAAAGATATAATCATAAGTACGTCAAACCCTTGAATGGTGAGAGTAAAAGTACAAGCATCAATTCAAACTCGCCATTCTACCCGAGGAGCCTCATAATATCAATCCTCAAAATATGATTGATCCCATGAATTATCATTACACCCATCAAAGGATGGATACGCTCGGGGCATGGGATCCTGGTTAAAAGATGGGCAGCTTTGATTTTGATAATCTAAATGACAAGAGTAAGGGTAATCCATTTCTTTTTAGCCAAATAGATTGTTAGTCGCTCGAGATCAGGTTTTAAACGTTGCATAGTAGAATAGTTGAAATCTTGCAAAAAATAGATAAAATTTATACTCGAAAAAGTCCGAGGTTGTTCGCTGGGAGCAAGTAGGAATTCAATTCTCAAGATTGCAATTTAAACAATAGAGATAAGAAATTATAATCAGAAATTGATTCAGAATAATGCATCAATAAGATCAAGTGTCAGACTGCAAAAAGAATGGAGTAAAATGGTGATTTGAATAACCAATTACTCCCTACAATAATATCAAATGAAACTCAATAGCTATGAAATAAACTCAAGTAAGCTATCTGATGGTAGGATCAGACGTCTTAAACGTCTGATGAACAGTGCTCTCCATCTTCTTTCTTTGATTTCTTCTTCTTCAGTTCTACGATTCTTCTTCTATTCTTCTTCTTCTCTTCTTCAGCTTCTCTTTTCTTTCTCTTCCTTTTCTTCTTTCTTTTTCTACTTCAACTCCTTCCTTCTCTTCTTTTTCTCTTCAAGCACAGGGGAAAGGTCTCCAGTTCTGGCTAAGTGGTAGCTGATCTACAACAGAGCAAATTCTTCCCCTACCCCACGCAAACTCTTCTCTCCTTCTCTCCTTGGGTTGCTTGCTCCTAGAGCCTTGCATGGTACCTGGTAATCGAATTCGGATCTAAGTGTGCTTGGGACCAGGCTGCAGGCGTGGGTCGCAGCCGAGGAGTGTACAGGCCCTAGGCAGGTAATTGGGTCTGCGCCAGATCCATGGGGAGCGTGTCATGGATGAGGCACATGTGAGGGTGAGGGGGACCTCACCTCCCAAGTGATTTGAGGTGATAAGCCTCTATCACTTTTTCAATTTATGCAGCCACAAGCTTTTGTGAACTTCTGAGGTGGGACTAAAGTCCCACCCTTCTTCTCACGTCCACAGCTGCAGCTATTAAAGGCTCGAATTGGCGCACCGCGGAGGCTGATGGTCCCAGTCGAGGACCTGGGAGAGGTCCTAAGTTCACTCCAAATGAACTGGGGTAGAGACCTGGAGCAGACGTGGTCGGAGGACTAAAGGCGTGGTCAGTGCAGTCGAGGCGATGGCAGAGCTCCGATGGGTGACCTGCAAGCACGAAAATGGCCTCATGGCCACATCAAATATGCTCAGGAGGATCACTTGAGGATGACGAATGTGATGGTGGCCTTGGTGGTGCGCTAGAGTGTGTGAAGAGGTCAGACGACCTCAAGATGTCAATGCAGTGAGGGTGGAGTTCGGTGAAGTCGTAGGGTGGCAAATAGGGTGAACTGGTAGAGGGCGTTTGTTAAGTGGAGTACGGCGGAGCTAATGAGGGTGGTAGCGGCATGTTTCGACCAGTGTGGCAGTGAGTAGGCATCGTTGGAGCATCTTTGGAGGCGGAGAAGATGAATTGCGTTGAGGGAGAAGCGGTGGTTGTGCGTGTGTGTAGAGAGTGGGAAAGCGAAATAGAAAGAGAGAGAGCAAGAGTGGGACTTAGCGAGGTAGTAGGGAGGCGGAAGGCTTCGGTGTTTATCAACCGGAGCCGGAGAAGGAGGAAGAAGCGGTGAGGCAGCGATGATGACGCAGATGGAGGAACGCCCTCCTTTTGGCTTGGGAGGGTCGCGACAAAGAGAGGAAGAGCTTAGGCTATCGAATTTGATGGTTGGATGGTCGAAGGAGGGAGATCTAGAGAGGTCACCGAAGTAGGGATTTTTGGTGGCCAGAGGAGGGGGATTAGGGTGATTTGGCTCCCAAAAACTTGCTGAAGAGCTTGGCCGTGCACCATGGGATCTTTTATAGGCCATAGGAAGCCCTTCCAAGCTTGGAAAGAAGCTTCCAAGCTTGGAAGGTTTTTGCGAAATAGGATACCCGAACCTTTGAAAGGTTCACACTACCTTTTAGGAAAGAATTGGAGCCCAAGGAATGTCTCAAATGGAAGTCAACTTCCCAAGGAATCCCTGTATCAATTTGGGGAGAGGTTGATTGAGAATCGAGTGAGAAATCCTTACTCGAAACCTGATGGTGAAGGTTTAAACTTCCAAAAATGGCATTGGGACCTGCTTGTGAAGAAGATAAAGAAGTTGGGGGGCTATTTGCATGAGAATTCAAAAGTTAAGGGTCTGAATGAGATAGAAAGAGTCTCACTAGACCAAATACAAACTTGGTCAAGATGATCTCAGATTGAGCCCAAATTTTGGTACAAGCCTAACTTGGACCCAAGGAACCAATGGCGAAGTTAGATTTAGGTTTTGACCTCGTTTGACTAGGTAATTTATGTAAAAACTTAAATTGGGGCAAATGTTAGTCTGAGACTCTATTTTGGATCGGGATGAGTTCTGATGGTCAAATTTAAGGTACCAAACCCTAGAGAATATTTTTCTAGGAATGTTAGAGGGTTTAGGTGAATTTTATCCTGACCAGAACCTCAGTTAATTAAGCGGGTCTATTTTTAAGGTTTTAGAAGTCATTTAATTATCAAAACATGTGGAAACCCTTTTCTGTTTGTTCTAACCCACTTGTTAGTCTTTTAGGATCATTTGACCCTTAATTAACCCTTGAGAAAACCCATGGTTCTTCTGCATTCAAGATATGATCGTAATTTTGCAGTTTTTATCCTAGTTTCTTGTCTTGTTTCAAAATGATTATGCAATGAATTACAGTCCTCTCGCAGTTATGTAGGAGCATTTACTAACTTAATCAAATCAAAATGAGCTAGTTATGGTTCATAATGGTATTCCCATCATACTCCCATGCCTAGCTTTTGCTAGTCCCTTAGCAAAATCTCAAGGAATTTACTTTAATTCTAGACCATATGCCTTTTTATGCTTAGAACTCTAATGTGTGCTTTCTTTTGTAGATTAGGTCAGAATGTTGATAGTAGGCCTAGAGGTACTCAAGGACCAACCAAGATCCGGACCTGACCAACTCTAGCCTCAGTCTGCCGCGAAGGTTTCTAAGGCCCACAGGAACTAACCTAAGGTTCGTTGAACTCTTTGCTTAAAGCACCCGTGCTTGTAACATGTTTTAGCCCAGGTTTAGTTTCCAGGGCATTTTTGTAAGAGAGGGACAGAAGAATTTTTCTTTGTTTTTGGAGAGTTTTCTCTCTCTTTTCCTTTTTATTTCTAGCTTCGGATTGGATTTACAACATGGTCTGTATCAGATTCCTAGTTCCCACCATCAATCCTTGTCGGGTCCTTGGCAATCGATGCTTCGAGATAGCACCACCCATAGCAACCCTAGAACCCTGGCTTTCAAGATTTTGAGATAATGTTGCCCATGGCATTCTGTAGCTAAATCCAAACCCTGGTGTTTGGGCGATAAATAAGTGTTTTAAAATAGCTTTATCGTAATATAGCCAAAATAGCGCTCAAATAAATAAATTTATTACTCGAATGTCAGAAACGAAAGTCTGAGGCCGAACACAGGGAGCAAATAGGAATTCACACACTAATCTTAAATAAATGTAATTAAGCACAAAATTTAAGCCAAATAAATTACTCAAAAATGATAATTAATGCAGAACATAAGTATAACAAGAATTTGACATGATAAAAAGAGATCTATAACAAAATAATGGTGATTGAGATCACCAATTATTTAGTATAGTTATATGTATACTAAAGTAATCAATAATGCCACTGTAATAAGGACCAAATCAACCAAAAATACGCACAGTAGCTTAAATGCTACAGTAATTAGATGTCTCCTTTGGAGATCAGATTCCTTAAATGTTCAACTGCTATAATGCCTTCGTCTTTGTTTCTTCTTCTTTCTCTTCTCCTCTCCTCCTACTTTCTTCTTCTTCTGCTTCTTTTCTTTCCTTCTCTATTTTCCCTTCACACACGAGCCTCCTTCCTTTCTTCCTCTTCTGCCTTCTTTTTCAGGCCCTCTTCTTTTCTCTTCTGCAGCTCCTCTTCTTCTTTCTTTCTTCACACACAGAGGGCAGCCAACTCAGAATTGACTAAGTGTCACACAGGGAAAAACCCTCCCCTACCCCGTGCTTGCTTTCTCTTTCTCTCCTTGGGTCATGCTCTCCCAGAGCTAGTCAGGGTAGTCGGGTTATCGGGTAGGTGTGCACCTGGGTCCAGGCTCACCAACAGTGGGTGGTGAGCAAGGAGTGAAGGCTTAGGTGGGTCTAGTGCACCAGGTCTGAGAGGGAAATGTCGTGAACGAGGCACGTGAGGGCATGGGGGACCTCACCCCCCTAAGTGACTTGAGGCAACAAGCCCCAATCACTTTTGCATCTTATTCAGCTGCAACTGCTCCTTAGTCCATGAGGTGGGACTAAATCCCACAGCCTTTCTTTGCGTGGAGCTGCAGCTGCTTCTTCACACGATTGTGGTTGAAGGCTCAGCAAAGAGCCTAATTGGCTCCTTAGTTGCACTCCTGGAAGGATTCCGCTGAGCTTGGAGCAAACACCTGGGCAGATCCTTGCACAAATAAAGCCTGAAGCTCGTGGAGAAGCTCAACAATGGCGGTGAATGGACCTGCTACCTGAATCATGAAATAAGGCCTCATGGCTGCATTAGAATGGTTCAGGAGCTTTGCCGGACCACAGCGAGTGTGGTGGAGGCGGTCTCATGGAAGATGGTGGTCTGTGGTGGCTGGTCGACGACGGAGTTGGTGCGTGATGATGGGTCTGTTCGGGGGTGAGTTTGGGTGGATGGGAAGGCAAATAGGGAAAGGGGTTTTAAAGAGGGTCGAGAGGTGAAGGTTGTGGGCTTGTCGGTGAGGTGGATGGAGGTGCATAGAGGTGGAAGCACCTCGTCGGAGGAGTAGCCGAAGCGGAGGATAAAGAGGGTGAACGGCGGTATCGAGGGGTTTATTTTTGGTTTTTGGTAGAGGAAACTAATCTAGGGGCCTTAAGGGAACTTAATTACCTATGCTAAGTGGATGAAAGGGAGAGGACAACACCGGCGTTGGTAGGTCGGAGATGGGGAAGAAGGTGCTCCAATGATGGGAACGGTGAGGATGACGGAAGTAGAAGGGCTCTTGCTGGTACGACCAAGAGCGGATGAGAGAGAGAAAAAGAATCTAGCCACTAGTTTTGTGAACGAATGACGAAGGAGGTCAGGAGGGGTCGCCAGAGCTTGTGGAGCTTCGCGGTCGAAGAGGAGAGTGGAAGAGGAGAGTTTTCGGTCGGAATTCAAGCTTGAGAGCATGACCGTGCCCTGGGGATCTCTTTATAGGGCTCATGAGGGGGTTTTGAGGAATTATTGTCGAAGTAGGAAACCCAAATCTCTTATGCGTTTGCATGAGAGATTGGGAAGGTTATGGAACTCATTGGAAGGATTCAAAAGGAAGAGGACTCAAAGAATCTCCCTTCCAATTTTGGAAGGGATTGATTGAACAGAGGAGTTCTCTTCAATCAAAGGTCACTAGAGAAGGATTACTACATGATAATGGCAGAGGCACCTATTTGCAGAGAATTAAGACAAAGATAGGGGCCTTTTTATAAGGAATTCAAAAGTTAGGGGTCTTAAATGAGATAGAAATAATCTGATTGGACCAAAATGCAAAATTGATCAAGATGATCTCAAATTGGGTCCAAAATTTGGTACAAAACTAATTTGGACTCAAGGAATCCAATGGTGAAGTTAGATTTAGGTTTTGACCAAGCTTGGTTAGGTAATTTTTGCAAAAACCCATATTAGGGCAAATATCAGTTTGAGACTATTTTCGGTCAAGACGGGTCCTGATGGTCAAATCAAGAATACAAACCTTAGAGAATATTTTCTTATGAATTTCAAAGGGTTTAGGTAAATTTTATCCTGACCAGAACCTCAGTTAATTAAGCGGATTTATTTTTAGGATTTCAGAAGTCATTTAATTCTCAAAACACGTGCAGACCCTTTTCTATTTGTTTCAACCCACTTGTCATCTTTTTAGGACCATTTGACCCTTAATTACCCCCTGGGAAAACCCATGATTGTACTGCATTCATGATATGATGGTAAAACTGTAATTTTTACCCTACTTTCTTGTCTTTCCCTCAGAATGAATTTGCAGTGAAATATGTCTCTCTAGTAGTTATGTAGGAGCATTTACTGACTTAATTAGATCAAAATGACCTAGTTATGGCTCATGATGGTGTTCCTATCACCTGGTAATAGACATTTCGTGATAATGCCGCCCATGGCATCTAAACCAGCACAAGGTGCTTACATGCCCCCGGTAGGATATTTAGATATCCTAGGAGACAAGCACCAAGGAGATGATATGTTATTGCGCATCTTTGAGGGGAGTTTCTTGCCTCTCCATGTCAGGAACTCATCCAAATCAACTTATGTTGATCAGCCGCTCCTAATCTAGGTAACTTTTTCAGAACAGATTTAACGCCTTTGCGTGATTTTGATAAGTGCACTTAACTAGACTGTGTGTGGATTGGGGTGTTAATCCCTAAGCCTTAGACCTAATACTTAAGCTTTGCATTTTCCCCAACCTCTTGAGGACTATCCAAATCTTAGCAGATACTTGAATTTTTAAGCCTAAAATCACAACCCAAGAGGCCTAACATCAACGTTCATACTAATCACTTTTGTCCCGTAGCACTTTTTTTGTCTTTCATTTTCTTTCTTTTTTATTTGGTCTAGAACTAAGTAGATTCCTTAATCTTTCACTAATGACTATCTCTTTTTTTTCTTTTCAAATTGTACTCCTTTTTGACATTTATATCACCTCTCCTTTTCCTCCTAAAAAATGATATGCAATTAATTCACTCAAAATTTCCTCCCTTCTCCTATTTTTGTTCTCTTTATATATATATATATATTGGTTTTTGGAGTATGTAATTTTCTTGATGAGACCCTTTCTTGTGAAGTGATTCTCACGGCGTTTTGCACTTTAATACCCCCCCATGCCTATGATTTGCAATGTCCTCATTATAAATTAGGTGGGTTCGAATTTAGCTTAGATCATACAATAGAACAAGTTTTGGGTGGGTGGATGGGTCAGGGTGACTGTTGCAGACGATTTCAATTTCTATTACGAGTACAAGAGGTGGAGTCAGCTGTTCTAATGGACTCTAAAGTGCAATATGAGTTTAGCATAAGATGTGTCAAGAAGGGTTTTGGGTTTTTCGACAAGATGATGGGTTGCCTCCCATTAAGCGTTGAGTTTAATGCCATTGGTCAGGCGCAATGAGCTCAGGGAGAATGGAGGGAAAATGATACCTCAGCCAAGTTTGAGTCAATGACTTCGACGATGGTTTGAGCCTCTGACGGTTCACAAGGCTGAGTTCACTAATTTCAATGGCTCCATTTCCAAAGATTCGTCTCACCAAGAATGGTCCAATCCATTTTGATCTGAGTTTTCGTTGGAATAGTTTGAGTTTGGCATCAAAGAGTAGAACTTTCTGACCAGGGTGGAAAGATTTTCGTACAATGTGCCTATCATGGAAGGCTTTAACCCGCTCTTTGTAGATACACAAGTTCTCATACGCATCATTTTGTAGTTCCTCGATCTCGCTCAATTGCAACCGGCAGTGTATTCCAGCCTTCACTAGATCCAGATTGCACTTCCGTACTGGCCAATAAGCCTTGTGCTCCATCTCGACAGGAAGGTGACATGCCTTACAGTACACTAATTTGAAGGGAGACATGACTAATTGGGTCTTGTGGGCAGTCCTATAGGCCCATAAGGCTTCTGGAAGGCGAGTAGACCAATCTTTTCTATCAGGCCGAATAGTAACCTGAAAGAATCTTTGTGATCTCTTGATTCGACAGTTCTGCCAGTCCATTAGTTTGGGGGTGGTAAGGAGTCGAGATAGGATGCGACACCTTGTACTTTTTCATCATGGACTAGAAGTGTACATTGGTAAAATGAGACCCACCATCACTGATGATGGCCTTAGGAACACCAAATCTGGTAAAGATGTTCACCTGGATAAATCGGAGGACAACTTTATGATCACTAGTTCTCGTGGGGATGGCTTCGATCTGTTTAGAGACATAATCAATAGCTAGTAGAATGTATTCAAAGCTGTTTGATCTGAGAAAGGGTCCTGAGAAATCAATTCCCAATATGTCAAAGATTTCTCACACAATAATCGGGTTCAAGGGCATCATATCCCGAAGGCCCATGTTGCCGAGGGTCTGACAACGAGCGCATGCCCTACAATATCTTTGTGTGACTTTGAATAAAGTGGGCCAAAAGAACCCACACTGGAGAATTTTCATTGTGGTTTTACGCCCAGAGAAATGGCCACCGTAGGCCTGGTCGTGATAGAATGATATTACTGTTGGTGCTAGAGCACCACGATCGTTTATTTTGATGATAATAAAACACGTGTCATTTAACATTTGCACTTGAAGTTTTAGATTTTAGGTCAATTGCAAATGGAGACGTGGTTAAGTAAAGTTCGAGCTTGCATCCATGGCGGATTAGAGGAGCTTAACGAAGAACAAAGGAGCTTCACGAGGAGTAATGGCTTGAAGAAGGAAGGAGATGAAGAATAGGATAGATTTCCTTTCCTTGAACTGTATGTATTTTTGTTTCTTTTGTTGCACTTTATTTTGTTACTTAGATTCATGTTAAAGAGCCTCAAAGTACCCTAACAGTAGTCCTAGGAACACTTGTACAACCCTAGGATACTTAGGTTTTCTGTAGAGAACTTAGAAAACCAAAATAGGGTTCAAAAAGCCTTATCAGACATCTAATCTGAAAATTAGACATCTGATAATGACTTTTAAGACGTCTGACTGTTGACTTAAACATCCGATAATATTTACGCTAGACTTAGTTAGCTCTGTCTGATGAAATCAGACGTCCAGACTTTATTCCAGATGTCTTAGAAGACGTCTGATGATTTTTCCAAACGTCCAATTAGTGGACCGTTGGTTGCCTTAGTAGACAATGAAGGATATGACCGTTAGCCTCGTATCAGATGTCCGTAGAGGACCCCAAACATCTGATACATGACCGTTTTGCCTTGGTTGACCCAAAATCTCTTCTCAGAGATTTTATAGCCGTTGCACTCTCTTGGAAATCCATTTTCGCATAAAAGTAGGTTTCCAGACGTCCTGTGTGTCGTCTGATGGACTTTCACGAGAACCCTGTTTCAATCTGATTCATGTCAGGAAGGAAACCCACCTATAATCAGATGTCTGACTTTGTTCCCAGACATCTTAAACTGGTTTTCCGGAAGTCCGATGCCAGGATCAGATGTCTGATAACCCTATCAGTGTAATGATTAATCTTGATTCCGACCTGATTCTCTTGGGCCTTGCACCTAACGGCTATGGAAGCCTTCCAAGGCCTTCCAAAGCCTTCCTAGGGCCTCTATAAATATAGGAGAACCTTTGCCACTCACATATACACCTAGACACACCAAGCAACATACTTTCCACTCTTTTGTGTTAAGAAGAAGAAGATCAAATAGATGAAAAGCTCTTGCTCTCCAAGCCTACTTCTACATCTAGAGAGCATCGATCAACTTGCGCACCCGCTCTCCTGCCATAGTTCATGAGAGCACCATTATGCCGTTGCGTGGTTCACGCACCCTCGTCACCGATTCGACGCACTTCTTGTAAAGGGAAGCATCCTAACTCCTATAGAAGCTTACTTTAAGAATATCTTTGTGGCTCTAAAGGATTACTCTTTGTATTTTACTTTTTTATTTGGTTGGGTATTCACGTTGCGAATTCTCAACTCCATTGAGGAACAAAATCCTTCTCATAAAGAAAAGGGGTTGAGGAACACTACCATCGCACTTGTAGCGTGGTTGTAATTGAGGTTGAATCACCCCCGTTTAAGTGATTCGTTTAGTGGATTTGATCAACTTGGTTGATCAGAAAATCCTAACTCGAGGGTTAGGTGGTGGTTTTCACCCAGGTTGGGTTTCCACCTAAAAATCATTATGTACATTGTGTGATTGTTATTTTGTGAGATTGTTATATATTTTATTCCTCATTTTATTACGTCACCCCCTCCTATCAGGGAAACTACAATTGGTATCAGAGCAGGTCTTGCAAATAGGCGTTACACATCGGCAAGAGATCAGATAGAGGGAAGCATATCTGCGATCAGAATATCCGAGGGCTAGTCCACCGCTCGACCACCCTACTTCGACGGAAACAACTACAGCTACTGGAAGCTGAGGATGAGGATGTGGCTTCAAGCCACCGACTTCGCTCTATGGGGATGTTGCAAAACCCCATACGAGATCCCGGAGTGACCTGACGCAAGATACTTGCAGCAGCAGATCCGGGAACTCTCACTCAACGTGAAAGCTATGGACGCATTGTACTGCTCTTTGAGCCCAGAGGAGTTTAACAGAATCTCGTAATGCGCCACTGCATACGAGATCTGGCACACACTTGAGGTAACTCACGAGGGTACCTCTAAGGTAGAGACTTCTAAAATTAATTTACTTTCACAAGAATTTGAATTATTTTCTATGAAGACTAACAAATCTTTAAGTGAGATGAACACTAGGTTCACTCTCATAGTAAATAATTTAAAAGGTTTAGGAAAAATCTTCATCAAGGGGGAGCTTCAAGGGAAGCTTCTTCGTTCCCTCGGACCGGAGTGGGAATAGAAGGTGACAGCCATTGAGGAGGCAAACGAAGTAGAGGAGCTCAACATGGAGGATCTCCTAGGCAACCTAATGGCGTATAAGACAAAGCTAAAGCAGAAGAAGAAGGATACACTAGAACCAAAATTGAAGAAGACCCTCGCATTCAGAGCCGCGTCAGATAGCGAGGTAAGTTCCGACGACAAAGACTTTAAAATTTTACTTAAGAAAATTTCCAAGTTTTGTAGGGAGTCAAAGAAAGAAAAGAAGGAGAAGAAGGGAAGCCTAAGACGTTGCTACCACTGCAACGAGAAAGGGCATCTACGACCAAAGTGCCCTCTTCTCAAGAAGGAGAAGAAGAAGGAAAAGGAGAAGTCTAAGAAGAAGGTGTTCCAAGCAACTTGGGATGACTCGAGCTCAGAGGATGAACAAGAGCAGAACCCCGAGGAAGAAACCGCTTGCTTTAGTTTCATGGCCAGAGGAAGTGATAGCGACAGCGACAACTCCGACAATGAGGTACATTCTGATTTACAAGATGCTTTTGATGAGCTATTTGAACTTAGTAAATCACTTAAGATAGAAAACAAAAGTATTAAAAAGAACCTTAGTTTTCTTAAAAATGAAAATGAAAGGTTAGAAAAATAACTCAAGGATATAGAAACTAGTCCTAAGGATAATAACTTGTTATTAGAAAATAAAGATTTAACCAATGAAAATACTAAATTAATAAAGGAAAATGCTAGTCTAAAGTTAGAAATTTCTAATTTAAAGACTAAGATAAATATTATAGAAAAAGAAATCACATGTCTTAGGGAAAATTCTAACAAATTAATCAACAAAGTAGAAAATTTGCATAGCCCTAAGGTTGAGAAAGGATCTCCATCAAAAAGACCTGCTAATAGACCCGCATCCAAGCTCACTTGGATACCGAAGAATGATTTGGAATCTTGTTTTGTAGGTTTCAAAGGTGACTACAACACAAAGGACTGGATCTACAAGCTCAAGGTTGGTCAACTCAAGTTGGGAGGACCAAAGAGTAGACCAAGGAGAAGGACAAGAAAACCGACGAGACGGCGAACAAATGATGGACCCGCTGCACGTCGACCGCTAGATTGGAGACCGACATCGATGCCCAGACCTCCAAGCTACGGATGGGAGCCCCATCCGATGTGGCATCCACCACCTCCATTTGGGCCATTCTATTGGCCATGGTAGGTGAGGTAAAACTCTTTACCCTATCCTTTTATCATTAGCATATAGATAAGGGGAGTTAAAATTATGAGCTAAATGTCAACTATTAAGGGGGAGATGTAAGTTAGCTATTTTTCTTTTAGTAAGGGGGAGAAAAATAATAGCTATCATGTTGTTACAAAAAGGAGGAGGACATTACTCTCGTTAAAAGAAATTCAACCCATTCATAGAAGAGCATGTTTTAAGGGGGAGTTATAGGAAATTTAAAATCAATTAAACATTTTTGATAATGTCAAAAAGGGGGAGGATTTTTTGCATTATTATTTATGATTTTGTCATCATCAAAAAGGGGGAGATTGTTGGTGCTAGAGCTCCACAATCATTCATTTTGATGATAACAAAACACGTGTCATTTAACATTTGCACTTGAAGTCTTAGATTTTAGGTCAATTGCAAATGGAGATATGGCTA
This sequence comes from Thalassia testudinum, assembly GCA_037157565.1. Classification (NCBI taxonomy): domain Eukaryota; kingdom Viridiplantae; phylum Streptophyta; class Magnoliopsida; order Alismatales; family Hydrocharitaceae; genus Thalassia; species Thalassia testudinum. The sequence goes on along the minus strand of JAZHRO010000036.1, from coordinate 108,157,880 downwards.
GATAGAATTCGAGCTCGCATCCATGGTAGATTGGAGGAGCTTGATGGAGAACAGAGGAGCTTCGCGAGGAGCAATGGCTTGAAGAAGGAAGGAGATGAAGAATATGATAGATTTCCTTTCCTTGAATTGTATGTATTTTTTGTTTCTTTTGTTGCTCTTTATTTTGTTACTTAGATTCATGTTAAAGAGCCTCAAAGTACCCTAACAGTAGTCCTAGGAACACTTGTACAACCCTAGGATACTTAGGTTTTCTGTAGAGAACCTAGAAAACCAAAATAGGTTTCAGACAGCCTTATCAGACGTCTAATCTGAAAATTAGACATCTGATAATGACTTTTAAGACGTCGAACTGTTGACTCAGATGTCCGATAATATTTAGGCTGGACTTAGTTAGCTCTATTTGATGAAAGCAGACCTCCAGACTTTAGTCCAGACATCTTAGAAGATGTCTGATGATTTTGTTAGACGTCCAATTAGTGGACTGTTGGCAGCCTTAGCAAACAATGAAGGATATGACTGTTAGCCTCGTATCAGATGTCCATAAAGGACCCTAGACGTCTGATACATGACCGTTTTGCCTCGGCTGATCCAAAATCTCTTCTCAGAGATTTTATAGCCGTTGCACTCTCTTGGAAATCCATTTCCGCTGAAAAGTAGATTTCCAGACGTCCAGACATCATTTCAGACGTCCTGTGTGTCGTCTGATGAACTTTCACTGGAACCCTGTTTCGATCTGATTCATGTCAAGAAGGAAACCCGCCTATAATTAGACGTCTGACTTTATTCCCAGATGTCTTAAACTGGTTTTCTAGACGTCCAATGCCAGGATTAGACGTCTGATAACCCTGTCAGTGTAATGATTAATCCTAATTCTGACCTGATTCTTTTGGGCCTTGCACCCAACGGCTATGGAAGCCTTCCAAGGCCTTTGAATGCCTTCCAAAGCCTTCCTAGGGCCTCTATAAATAGAGGAGAGCCTTTGCCACTCACATATACACCTAGACACACCAAGCAACATACTTTCCACTCTTTTGTGTCAAGAAGAAGATCAAATAGAAGAAAAGCTCTTGCTCTCCAAGCCTACTTCTACATCTAGAGAGCATCGATCAACTTGTGCACCCGCTCTCCTGCCATAGTTCACGAGAGCACCGTTGCACCGTTGTGTGGTTCACGCACCTGCGTCACCGATTCGACGCACTTCTTGGAAAGGGAAGCATCCTAACTCCTATAGAAGCTTAGTTTAAGAATATCTTTGTGGCTCCATAGGATTACTCTTTGTATTTTACTTTGTTATTTGGTTGGGCATTCGCGTTGCGAATTTCCATCTCCATCGAGGGACAGAATCCTTCTCGTGAAGAGAAGGGGTTGACTAACGCTATCCTCGCACTTGTAGCGTAGTTGTAATTGAGGTTGAATCACCCTTGTTTAAGTGATTCGTTTAGTGGATTTGATCAACTTGGTTGATCGGAAAATCCTAACTCGAGAGGGTTAGGTGGTGGTTTTTACCTAGGTTGAGTTTCTACCTAAAAATCATTGTGTACATTGTGTGATTGTTATTTTGTGAGATTGTTATATTTTTTATTCCACACTTTATTATGTCACCCCCTTCTATCAGGGAAACTACAATTACATCATTGATCTCATCGTCAGGAATGCATCTCCGGATCACTTGATCATTGATAGTGTGGAAAAGGTATGGTTCCTCCTAAATATAGTTCTTGGCCTCGGTAATAAATTTGTCCCCCCTAGAAGTTTCCCAATCTAGTAGAGCTTTCCTCTTAACCAAGTAGTTTATAATATCAGCAAACCATAGGAGACTGTGAATGACTAGCAAGTGCTCGTACGGAAAATGCTTGGTGATTGATGATGTGCATACATCTAAATAGCCGAAAATGTTTATTAATGCATGTTCTTAGTGTCATAGTAGCATCATGCATTGTAAATATTTCATAACATGCATAATTACGCATTTTGGATAAATTGTATAAATTATATAGTAATTGCCTCCTTTTTTGGTCAGGGATAGGGCGATTTTTAATCGGGACCTCGGATCGAAGATCCAACTGTATGGATCTGATCAGGGCGACAATTGGAGTTCAACGACTTTAAGATTGCCCTGATCGAACATCCATAGCACCAAATACCAAGGAAGCCTAAATATCAAGGGCCAAGATGGTGCCAATCCATAGTTTAGATGACAAATCCAACCACATGGATGGGTTCAGATCGATGATCGTAGCCTAACGATGCCAAAATCGACTCAATCTGACATCCGTGGCACCTTCTACATGTCACAAAAGATGGACGGCCACGATGGCACCACGTGGTGCATCACAGCCACCCAAATCAGTCGTAGCACTGCTCCACATCTTCTGAAGGCGTGGCGAGGTGTGATCTAGGCTGTTGGATCTTGATCCAATGGCCGTGAAGTGCACACACTTAAATCATAAGTGCAACAAAGAGTCGTCGCTAGTATAGCGGTCAAGCGACGTTGCGCGAGTGTGCGATGCACGTTCACTCACCATCCGTAGTGTGCGAGCAATTAATCGCAACCGCGCGATCGGTTGCAGGTGGCTTGGATCATCCAATTGCATGCACGCGCGATCAAACGCTTTTGCGTACGCCCAATCACACGAGGGTGCGTGGTTAAGCGCAAATGAAGGCGCGTGCTAGGAGAAATCTAAGCCGTCCGATGTGAGCATACATTTTGAGCATGGCAGGTTGGGAGGTGTGCACGGCGTGTGCATGTCGGCCATGATCATTTCTTTAGTGACAGATAAATACATCACTAAAGGCCTGATTTTAATGCTTTAAGCTTGAAATGACAAATTTGCCCTCAATTCCTACAACTATAAAAGGAGACCCGACCTCTACTTCTTCCTCATCCCTTCCTTCACCTCTCTCCCTCTCCAAAGCTCAAAAAAAGCTTGTCCCACACCTGGGATGCTATTCTAGAGCCAAAATCCAATTTTCTCACCTCCATTCCGAAGTGGATCCCGTGATGACGACGACGTGCTGCCTCGTTCCTGGTTCTTCCTACTTCGTCCTCCTTCTTTCTGCTCCATCCTCCATCATCCAAGCATTGCTCCATCCGGCTCATCCTCCAAGCATTTGTCGAGGAGGATAACATCTCTCTCCCTTCTTTTGAATCGCTTTCTAGAATAGAATTTTCTGCTTTTTAGTTATAATCATTTCCCGCTTTGTAGTTGTAAAAACATTCTGATTATATCAAGTGATTGTTCTTTCTCTCTCTCTTATTGTTTATATTAGTTCCATTGTAATTATCTCATTTTCAAAACAAAAACATACAAAAAATATAATCACGGATTTTAGATCGACATAGTCTCCCTGTGTTCGACCTGGAATTTTGAGTTTCTATATAAATTTATATGTTGACGGATTTCTTCGCAAATCGAACTACAACGATGGGTTTTTCGAAACTAATTTCGACAGCGTAGTTTTCCGCACTCAACAATTGGCCCAGACGAGTTGATGACGGAAGAAGGAAGATGGGACAAATGGTCAGCTACCATGTTCTGTTTTCTCACTTTATCGTCAATCTCAAGATAGAATTCTTACAACAAGATCCAACGGATTAGTCGAGGATTTGCGTCCTTCCTTGCAAGGAGCTACCTTACTGTAGTGTGATCTGAGTATATGATAACATGGGAACCCAAAAGATATGATCGCAATTTTTCCAAGGCAAATACTATGGCTAGCAACTCTTTCTCAGTAATTGTGTAGTTATGCAGAGCCTCGTCAAGTGTCTTGCTAGCGTAGTAGTTGACCACGGGTTTCCCATCTATTTTCTACCCAAGTACTGCCCCTACAGCATAATCAGATGCATCACACATGATCTCAAAGGGTTGAGACCAATCAAGTGACTATAAGATAGGTGCTTGGGTAACTCAATCACGCAGGATCTCAAATGCCTGAGTGTACTCCTTGGAGATTTCAAAGGGGACATCCTTAGATAGAAGACTAGTCAGGGGGTGCGTGATTTTTGAAAAGTCGGGAATGAATCAACGGTAAAAATCGCTATGCCCCCTGAAAGGATTAGATGTCTTTGACCAAGCTAGGCATAGGGAGTTTGGAAATCAGATTCACCCTGGCTCGTTCAATCTGGATGCCTTTTTCAGAGATGAGATGTCCCGGGACAATTCCCTTAGGTACCATGAAATGGCACTTTTCCAAGGAAAGAACCAAGTTCACATTGATGCACCGCCTGAGGATTTGGACCAAGTGCTGGAGGCAATCATCAAATGATTCGCCAAACACTGAGAAGTTGTCCATGAAGACTTCAAGGTATTCACCTACCATATCTAAGAATATGGCAAGCATGCACCGCTGAAAAGTAGTGGGTGCATTGTAGAGACCGAATGGCATCCTTTGGAATGCGTATGTTTCGAAGGGGCAGGTAAAGGTGGTCTTCTCTTGGTCCTCAGAATGGATTGAGACCTGATTATAACTGGAGTACCCATCCAAAAAGCAGAAGAATTGATTTCCTGCTAGTTTCTCAAGGATCTGATCAATGAACGGCAGTGGGAAATGATCCTTCTTCGTGGAGGAATTTAGTCTTCTATAATCAATGTAGACTCTCCACGAGTTCGCTATACGGGTCGATATGGTTTCTCCGATTTTAGTCATAATGACAGTGAACCCTGCCTTCTTAGGCACAACTTGGATTGGACTCACGCATCGACTGTCAGAGATCAGGTAGATGATCCCTACATCTAACCACTTGATGATCTCCTTTTTTATGACATCCTGCAGATTTTTAATTTAGGCATCTCTGTATTTCACGGGATGGTCGTGAGCCCTCTTTAGTGTAGATGTGATGTGTGCGGTATAAAGGGCTGATACCAATCAGATCATCGAGAGTCCATCCAATGGCTCTCCGATGCTGCTAGAGAATAGAAATCAAGAGTGTTTCTTGATCAGGTGCAAGTCAGGAGTTGATAATCACAGGAAATGTCTGATTGGAACCCAAAAGAACATACTTCAGATGATCTGGAAGAGGCTTTAATACCGTAACTGGGTTGTCAGCAGCAGCAGGTGGTTCAGGGTGGATGTCGGGAGAAAAGGAAGGAGCTATGGGTGTGTCTAGGTTGGGTTCAGACTCCTCTACTTGCAGGTTTTGATCTTCTTGTGGTTGAATAGAAATAGTCAGGTTTTCCTCGATACATAGGTCATCAACCACAACCTCGATATCGCAAATTTGTTATATAACTCTTCAATTAATTCCTTGTTAGGCCTTAAAGATGTCAATCTTTAGTGTCTTGCCCCCAAATTTTAATTCAATTTGGCCATCCTCACAATTTGTATTGGCCCTAGCAGTGGCCAGAAAGGGTCTCCCTAGTATGATTGGTGTATTCTTCACATTCTCAGGAGCATCCATGTCTAAAACAAAGAAATCCACTAAAATATAGAAGTCATGTACCCTAACTATGACATCTTCTAGAATTCCTTTTGATGACTTAATAGATCGGTCAGTTAATTGCAAGATAATTTTAGTTGGTTTAAGTTTAGATTCCTCAAAGTAGTCTAGTACGAATGTGGGTATTAAATTTATGGAAGCTCCTAGGTCTAGTAAAGCTCGGTCAAATTGTATATCACTGATTGCACAGGAGATTAGAGGGGTGCCTGGGTCTTTTTCCTTAGGCAGGAGTTTGCTCAAAATGACGGAGCTAGCTTGTTCCGATAGTACGATCGGGTTCCCATCTTTGGTTCGCGGCTTACGCTTAGGTGTACACATGACTTTCAGAAATCGTGCGTAAGCTGGTACATGGTGTATCGCATCCATCAAGGGGATGTTTATATGGACCTACTCAAAGAGCTTAACCAGGTCCTCCTCAGGTGCCACGGGTTTAGCTATCCTTTTTCCCTTGGTCAAGGCCTCCGGAAATGGAACTTTTGTAGGTTCCTCTAGAATGGGTCTAGGTTCTTGATCTAGGATAGATGTATCTTGGATGACTATCCTAGGGTTTGGGGTTGCATTACCAAGCTGGGAGTGGGTTGGATAAGGTGGGTCTTGTGTTGCTTTGCCACTACGGGTAGTAATAGAATTCAATCTTGCCTAGTTCTAGTTTGGTGTGGGCAAAAGAGGTGATTGCTGCTGATAACCTGCATATGATGTTGAGGCGGGTTTGATAGACAAAGTGAGCTTGGCCCTGAATTGAGTTCATAACACGCCTCTGGTTCAGCACGTTATTCGGATTAGGCAGAGGTTGTGAAGGAAGTGCACTAGGTTGATAGGGATTTGCCATTTGGGCTAGTTGATTGCGAACCTTTGTGATCTTGTCTTTGTGTTGTTTTTGCATAGCCACATTTGTCCTCTGAATGCCAACCAGAGTCTGAAGGATAAGAGTCATTTGATTTGCATGAGTCAGCCTAGATTGATAAGTTGGGTTTGGCCGAGGCTGAAGTGGCTGATATGAATGAGGAGCTTGTGGTCAGGACAGACATTGAGGTCTCTAATTTGATTATTCCTTGACCATGTGAAATTAGGATGATTACGCCATCTAGGGTTGTAGGTGTTTGAGAATGGATCATTTTGAATGGCATTGAGGTCCTTGCAGGTCTGAGGAGCCTCGGAAAAGTTAGAATACGAGGGTTCAGAGTTCCCCCAACTAAAATAGGTGGGTCCATACTTCCCTCCGAAACCAGAATCAATTAGGGGTGGATACGAGTCCATCCCCTGAGATGATCGATGATAGATGTTATGCACAGCCTCCCTGCCAGAGGGTGGTTGCACGAATGGGTTTTGTGCAGAGGTGGCTCGCTGGAACTGTCGAGTTAGCTCATCCACCTTCTTCTCAATAATAGAGACCTTGTCCAGATGTCTGGCCATCAGTTTCAAGTCAACGGTGGAGGACAAGCCTTGCATCTCATTGCTCCCTTTGGATTCATCAATGCACGGGCATTCGTCTGGTCGAACATGCCCATGGATTCATTATTGATGGAGTTTTCACACATTCTCGAGAATCTCCCACACGGTGTCTTCATGTTGACCCATGATGTTTCCTCCGCAGGTCGCATTGACAAATAATTGAATATCCTCATGGAGTCCCTGGTAAAAAGACTGGACTTGTTCCCATTTAGGAACTCCATGGTGAGGGCACTTTCGCATGAGATCCAGAAAATGATCCCATGCCTCGTGAGGTGGTTCTCCTGCTTACTATGTGAAATGCATGATCTAGTGGAGTAAAGCATTTGTCCGACCAACAGGGAAGAACTTTCTCAGAAACTCGAATTGAAGTTCCGCCCAGGTGTTGATTAGATGCGTTTGGGTTTGGTACCAGTGAGCAGCCTTATCCATGAGAGAGAAGGAGAACATTTTCATGAGTAAGACATCCCTATTTTGAGCTTCTGACCCAAAGGTCTAGGCCAGATGCTGGAGTTGCTTGATATGCTAGAAAGGATCCTCTGAAATACGCACATGGAATTTGGGAAAGGCATGAATCATGTTGGGCTTGAGCTCAGTATCAGGACCTCCAACGGGGATTTGTACTCGAGGTTCAATTGCTACCGCAACGGGATTGTAGTGATCTCGCATCATAGGATGCTGCGGTTGGTTTACAAAGGCTTAGAATAGATCATTGAGGCACTGAAGTTGATTTTCTAGATTGTTTTCTTCTGCTGATTGCTCTATGATGATGGAAGAAGGAGAATTAGGTTCAGATGAATCAGAAGAGATATCGATCGGATTGGGTTGTTGCACAAACAAGGAGGTCGAGGCTTGTCCTTAACGGGAATGACAAGCTAATGGAGGCCTCAAGGATGGTCTTAGAGACCTCCTCCCAAATATGCACCGATGGAGTAGATGATAGGTAGAATGTGATGGACCCAATCAAGACACCCGAAAATTTTTGGATGACTATAGAGGTTCAGAGCAGATGATACCCCTTAGTCAGAAAGCCATCCACCTGAGAATTACCTAGGCAGCCAGAGAGGGAGAGTCCTACAAAGACCCTTACATGGTAAAGTGCCCCCATGAGTTACAGGGTTTCCCCCACCCGACCTCTCTTGTCACTGATGATCCAGGTAGACCAGAATGGGGACTTGACCTCTTAAGTCTACCAGTTTTAATTAAGAGCATGAGTGTTATGATTTCACTTGAACTTTTAAGATGTTTTTGTGCAAAGTGACCTAATTTGATGATTGGTTAACCCAACAAGGTGGGTCAACTTCACCTGTATTATCCTTTGAGAAATTTAGGTCCCTCTTTTAGTGTTCAAATGAAATTAAGAGGCTGATTTTAGGGTTTTGCTTGAATAGATCAATTCAATCAAGGCTTAGGCACACATTGTTTGGAAAGATCAATTCTTGATTAAGCAAGTGTATCTTTAAAATCTTAAACTGGAATCCTTAATTGGCTCTAATTTGGTCCAATTTAATTTGTCCAAATGTGTTACCAGGGCTCAAACAAAAATGTGATAGCCTAAATACCTTAAGCCTCAAGTAGGTGCACAAATCAAGTTTTGAATGTTGTCTAAATAGAATGTATCAAATTAGGCAACTTGATGATTAATCTAAGAATATAATGCAAGTAGCCCTAATTGATTTTTTTCCTTTTTTAGCTTTTCAGAATCAGGGGTTTAGAAGAAATTTGGATTTGTGTTTTACCTGCCCTTGGAGTGGCTGATGTGCAGCAGATTTTCCTTTAACGAGTCCCTGAAACAAATCACAATCAAAAGAGATGTAGCAAATTAGTACCAAATCTGATATTGCAATCAAGAGATCTAAATTGCACGTTGCTTCCCAGCAACGGCACCAAAATGTTAGTCGCTTGAGATCGGGTTTTAAATCATTGCATTGTAGTATAGTTGAAATCTCACAAAAAATAGATAAAATTTATGCTCGAAAAAGTCTAAGGTCGTTTGCTGGGAGCAAGTAGGAATTCAATTCTCAAGATTGCAATTTAAACAATAGAGATAAGAAATTATAATCAGAAATTGATTCAGAATAATGTGGCAATAAGATCAAGTGTTAGACTGCAAAAGGAATGGAGTAAAATGGTGATTTGAATCACCAATTACTCCCTACAATAATATCAAATATAACTCAATAGCTATGAAATAAACTCAAGTCAGCCGTCTGATGAATAGTGCTCTCCTTCTTCCTTCTATGATTTCTTCTTCTTCTTCAGTTCTGCGGCTCTTCTTCTATTCTTTTTCTTCTCTTCTTCTACTGCTCTTTTCTTTCTCTTCCTTTTCTTCTTTCTTTTTCTACTTCTACTCCTTCTTCCTTCTCTTCTTTTTCTCTTCAAGCACAGAGGAAAGGGCTTGAATTCTAGCTAAGTGTTAGCCGATCCACAATAGAGAAAAACCCTCCCCTACACCACGCAAACTCTCCTCTCTTTCTCTCCTTGGGTCATGCTCTCCCGAAGCCTTGCACAGTATCGGGTAATCAGATTTGAATCTAAGCGCACCCAGGACTAGGGCTGCGGGCATGGGTCGCAGCCGACGAGTGTATAGGGCTTAGGCGAGTAATCAGGCCTATGCCAGGTCTGCAGGGAGCGTGTCACGAATGAGGCACGTGTGAGGCTACGGTGGACCTCACCCCCCAAGTTATTTGAGGCGATAAGCCTCTATCACTTTTTCAATTTATGCGGCCACAAGCTTTTGTGAACTTCCGAGGTGGGACTAAAGTCCCACCCTTCTTCGCACGTCCACAGCTGCAGTTGTTGAAGGCTCGAATTGATGCACTGCGGAGGCTGATGGTCTTAGTCGAGGACCTAGGAGAGGTCCTAAGTTCACTCCACGTGAACTGGGGTAGAGATTTGGAGCAGACATGGTCAGAGGACTAAAGGCGTGGTTGGTGCAGCCAAGGCGGTGGCAGAGCTCCGGTGGGTGACCTGCAAGCTCGAAAGCGGCCTCACGACCACATCAAATATGCTCAGGAGGATCACCTGAGGATGGAGAATGTGACGGTGGCCTTGGTGGTGCTCGGGAGGGTGGTGACCTGGTGGAGAGGGTGGAGTTCGGTGGAGTCATAGGGTGGCGAATAGGGTGAACTGGTGCAGGGCTTTTGTTGAGTGGAGCACAACGGAGCAAATGAGGGTGGTATCGGCGTGTTTCGAGTAGTGTGGCGGTGAGTAGGCATTGCCAGAGCATCGTCGGAGGCAGAGATGATGAAGTGCGTTGAGGGAGAAGCGGTGGTCATGTGTGTGTGTAGAGAGTGGGAAAGCAAAATAGAAAGAGAGAGAGAGCAAGAGAGGGACTTAGCAAGGTGTTAGGGAGGGGGAGGGCTCCAGTGTTGATCGACCAAAGTTAGAGAAGGAGGAAGAAGCGACGAGGTAGCAACGATGACGCAAACAAAGGAATGCCCTCCTTTTGGCTAGGGAGGGTCGCAACGAAGAGAGCAAGAGCTTAGACCATTTAATTTGATGGTTGGATGGCTGGAGGAGGGAGATCCAGAGAGGTCACCGGAGCAGGGATTTTTGGTGGCCGAAGGAGGGGGATTAGGGTGATTTGGCACCCAAAAACTTGCTGAAGAGCTTGGCCGTACACCATGGGATCTTTTATAAGCCATAGGAAGCCCTTCCAAGCTTGGAAAGAAGCTTCCAAGCTCGGAAGGTTTTTGCAAAATAAAATACCCGAACTTTTGAAAGGTTCGCATGACCTTTTGGGAAAGAATTGGAGCCCAAGGAATGGCTCAAATGGAAGGCAACTTCCCAAGGAATCCCCGTATCAATTTTGGGAGAGGTTGATTGAGAATCTAACAAGAAATCCTCGCTTGAAACTCGATGATGAAGGTTTAACCATCCAAAAATGGTGTGGGGACCTGCTTGTGAAGAAGACAAATAAGTTAGGGGGCAATTTGTAAGAGAATTCAAAAGTTAAGGGTCTGAATGAGATAGAAAGAGTCTCACTGGACCAAAATGTAAAGTTGGTCAAGATGATCTCAGGTTGGGCCCAAATTTTGGTACAAATATAATTTGGACCCGAGGAATCCAATGGTGAAGTTAGATTTTGGTTTTGACCTTGTTTGACTAGGTAACTTATGCAAAAACTCAAATTAGGGCAAATGTCAGTCTGAGACTCTATTTTGTGTCAGGATGAGTTCTGATGGTGAAATTGAAGGTAGTAAACCATAGAGAATATTTTTATATGAATTTTAGAGGGTTTAGGTGAATTTTATCCTAACCAGGACTTCAGTTAATTAAGCAGGTTTATTTTTAGGATTTCAGAAGTCATTTAATTCTCAAAACACACGGAAACCCTTTTCTATTTGTTCTAACCATCTTGTTAGTCTTTTAGGACCATTTGACCCTTAATTAACCCCTAAGAAAACCTATGGTTCTTCTGCATTCAAGATATGATGGTAATTTTACAGTTTTAACCCTGATTTCTTATCTTTCTTTCAGAATGATTACGCAATGAATTACAGTCCTTTGCTGGTTATGTAGGAGCATTTACTGACTTAATTAGATCAAAATAAGCTAGTTATGGCTCATGATGGTGTTCCCATCATAGGTGTAACTTTCTTAGGACTTAGAAGAAATCATATTAAAACTAGAAACTTCCTAGAGAGCTCTAACATTGCCAAAACAAATACAAATACAGTGGGATCTGCTTTTAGTAGATTCTAGGTCTTAGAATTAATTATTCAGTTGGTGGCCAAATAAGTTTTGCAAGAGTTACGCTTCCTAGGCCGACCTTCATTGGGGCCTACAACTTACTCGCAAGGGATGAAAGTCTCAAATCGAGCCCACGTACGAGGAACTGAAGTAACTTGGTGGATAGGCTTATTGATTTCCAACTAACTTCCCTTGTGGTGCAAAGAGGACAGGTAGAAATTTATCTAGTGACCTTACGTGTGATGTACACAGTATATCAGATGTGCAACACATGTACTTGTTTTGAATTTTGAAATCTCTCAAACAAGATCCTTTTGCACACAATTTCAAGTCATAAATTTTAAGGTCCAACCTCTTAGCAGTCCCAATTTTTTTAAAGTGACCACTAAATTAATTAGATTCAAACACTTTAATGGTCTTGAATTTAAGTCCAATGCAGATGTATGACAGGTATTTGATGCTAAAGAGATGATGTACCTTACTCCAACTCTCTTCAATGTAGCGATGTATGCGATGCAATAAAGATAAACTAGATGCTGCTCATTCAATCCTAGATAGTCACCCTAGATATGTAGCTTCTAGCAGGCAATTCGATTTTTTTCTCTCTTTTTTTATATTTTTTTATGAAAGAGCAAACAAACCTAATCTAGTTTAGCTAGCTAACTAACTAACATGCAGTTCAAATAATTCAAATAAACCTATAATCTAAAAAAAATGGGAACACTCCCAAAAATACGCTCCTGCATACAAGAGCAATAAGCAATAAAAGCATTGGGAACAAGTTCCCAAAAATGCCCAACATGGGTCCACAAGATAGAAATTTAAATATCTAATGTCTATCTTGCCTAATCTAAATCTAAAAGAAGTAAACAGATCTTCAGTCACCAATCATCCTTCCACTCACGTGGAATCAAGGCCCACATGCTCTTGTTGCTGCCCTTTAGGTGGCATCAAGGTCCACCAAGAATATCATCTCCGTCGTGCACGCCCATCGCGTTCGTTGTTCATTTATGTATAGAAAAAGATCTAATGTTAGTAATTTAGAAAGCTTCAGAAATAACATAAAAAATAATATAAATTCCACCAAAAAATTAATAGGTGTATTTCCTCCCTAGCAACAGTGCCATTTGAAAGCACGATTCTCATTCTTGATAAAAATTTTAACATAAAATGTTGCGTCGTTGTAGTATGTCACGTGGTAGAAAATCACTTTTCAAAACTTTTAATTCTCAAAATCTAACGACGAAGATAGTTAGGTCGTCTCCACAGAGAGGAATCAGCCTATCGTACTAGTGAGTGATGCCTTACTTATTCGGGAAACTCAATGGGTGTGCATGCTAATTCATGCAATTCTTTTTCAACATGAGTCATCATTTTATGTAATTAATCAATAATACAGGTGTGCACATACAAAATCTCCATCATGGAAATATGTCAATCATGATCTTGGTACTGACAAGCACCATTAATCTTAATCAAAATAGAACTCGTTCCCCATAACCAATATCCCCTACGCTATCATTTATGAGATGAATGAAACTATATGTAATTCAAATAAATCAGAGGGATATTCACGCAAATGTGCCTTAATAAATTAAGATGCTAAATAAAAGAATAATGTTTCTCACAATGGTAAACTTCGTAAATATTAATAGGGCCGTTACTGTTGAGAAATAGAGGATTTGGTGGAGGAGCTTGGATGCGAGGAGGAGGGGAAAGCAGATGGCGTGAATGTCGGTGGTGGTGTGCAAGAGTGTAGGCATCGCGTTGACGTTGGTATCCCAGCGGGAGGCAGCTGGTGACGTTGCCAGCGACGAGCAAATGATGGCTGGCGGTGGCTTGTGCACGTGTGCATGTGAACAGCAGGAAGGGCTACCGCAGGCGTAGGCGACCTTGTGAGGGCGAGGCAAGTTCAACGGCATCGATGGAGCGGAGATTGGTGGTCCGTGGAGCCGGCTACGTGTGGAGAAGTGGATGTGGGTTTGGGTTTTTCTGGGGAAGACAATGAATAGTGATTGGAGAGGAGGTGCTCACATGCATGCGCACACGAGGAGAATGGCCGTGCGTGGCTACTGGAGGCTATTGGAGGCTTGCACCTGTGAGGAGGATGAAGGTGACGCTGTGTGGATGGCGCACGCGTGGCTGATGGCTGCGTGGTTGGGTTCCTATTGGGTTGCAGGGAACGGTGGTGGAGAAGGTGAAGAAGAAGAAAATGAAGAGGAACGAGCAGATGGATGGCTAAGGGGGGGGTTATGTGCGGTGGTGTTGTGGATTTGGTGTGGGTGATGGTGCTCTGCAGTGGTGGAGGTTTTTGTTTGATGGAGAAGATGAAGATGGTGACGGTGGAGGGAGCGACTGATGGTGGTGGTGCTTTTGTCAGAGAAGAGTGGGAAAGGGTGTGGTGAGTGTTGTCACTATGCACCACTTCGTCGGAGATAAGTAGTGATGTTGGAGCAAGCTGGGGCCATGGTTCATGCTTGGGGTTCATGGTGCACGCTTGGTTCACAAGGTGCGCTTGTTCCACGATGGTGGAAAGGGAGGAGATCCCCACTAGGGGGAGAAGATATCCAGAGCCCACACGTGGTGGGAGTCCTTTTCTAAATCTTCTGCTGTAGACTCTCATTTGATATGTTGCATTTCTACAGGACTTAGCCTTCTCCAACAGCTTAATGGCAGTAGCAAGTAGTGGGGAAACGATGCATTGAGGCTAACGAGGAGGTTGTGGACATGGAAGTAGAGACAGCTAAGTTGTGGTGCATCTGGGAATTATTGCACACATCTACCTGCATAACATAAGGATATGCACTGAGTCATATCTCTTCTATAGGATAATTTAATATCTAATTATAAATAATTAAACTCTAAGAAAATGTTTGTAAAATGTACTTAGACAATTAAATTGGACTCATCACCTACCTAAATCCCTAACTTGAAAGCCTAAACCAAATCTAATTCCTAATCTCAAAATTCGTAATAGCCTGACACATGTCTAGTATTTTAGCCATAACTTTTGCATTTTAAATCCAAATTGAATGATTCAAGCTACATTTGAAAGCTAACTTTGAGGAATACAACTTTGAGTTTATATGCAATTTGAAATTTGAAACAAAACAAGGCCAAAACTTTGAGACAAGTGAGGGAAATCCTATAAGGCTGTTGCAACAAGCTCCATCCAATTCCAACTAAAACAACCTAGCCTATCTACCTAGACATGATCCTAGCTCCTATACATCATTAATCCAAACCCCTTTCCATAAACCAATCACATGCCTTTCCAAAGGCTATAAAAAGCATAGCCATCCCTCCCCCCTCCCAAAGTTATTAATTTTCTTCCTAATTCCTTCCTCCACCAACTCTACCACCTATTCTTCACCACTGGTAATGCTAAATCTTGCCATTTTAAAATTTGAAATTGTTGTAGCAAAAAATAAAGTGATTAATTAAAATTTATATTTTGAACTATTGGGAGTCCAGGTCGAGTACAAGGAGGTGATCACTATTTTTAAAACCTTTCGTAGTTATTATTATTATTTTTTGTTTGTTTTGATATGCAAGTTTTTTTGTTGTTTTGAAATAAGGTTGTAGGTAATAGAATAAAATATTAAACTACTTAACAATGCAAATAAAGAGAAATGAAAGTGGAAGAATGCTTCTATCAATGATATTGAAAAATTTTACAAAAGCTAATAACACTAAGGAAAATACAAACAAAATAAAAACATAAAAAGCATAGAGAATGGGGGGAGATGTGCAACCACTTGACGGATACTTGTCCAAAGTTTCTGGTGAAGCTTCAGATCTAGGGTGCTGGGAAGAAGGTGGAGATTAGAGAGCAACAACAAAGCCGCCAAGGTGACATGTTAGATAAGGAAGGAGGACACTAGGAGAGGTTTCTAGCTAAGGTGGAGATGGATCTATGGTGGTCAGCTATGGAGGTGAACAAGGTGGGCATGCACTATAGTAGATCTAAGGTAGGAGGGCTATTACTAAGCTAAGGGAATTAAACTAGAAAACTACTTAATGTGAAAGGGTAGGAGGAGGTGTGTTTTTATAAGAAAAGGAAGGTAAATAGGGCCCTTAGATTAGGATCAATGGTTGAGGTGTTTCCACCACTTAAAAATTAATACTAGCCCTTAGATGGGCATCTAATGGTGGTGGAATGTCCAAGTGTTATGTGTAGGTTAGATAGGGGCCTTAGGATTAGAAATGAAGGGTCAAGATTAAGTGGAGTGATGTAGCATAAGGGAATGGATAGGTTCTTTGGGTTTTTAAAAATAGGAAGGGTGTTTTGGCCTTAGGATGGAAATCTAAGGGTAGATTGGATTTCTCTACACTAGATTTAAGACAAGCTTTTGTAGAGAATTGGGTGTCCTAATGTCTAATAATAAAGAAGGTGATGGCAACACCATCATGAGCCATAACTAGCTTTAATTAGTCATAATTAAGTGACAAATGCTTCTATATAATCACCTAAGAGCCATAATTCCATACAAAGCCAGTTTGAGAAGAAACTATTAAATCAGGGTTAATTTTGCAGTTTTATCACATCATGAATATAAAGTAACCATGGGATTTCCCAGTCAAATAAGTGGGTCCATACAGAGAGAAACAAGGTTTCATACATTTCGAGAACTAATTCATAACACAAAACCCTAATTTCAGATCGCTTAAATTAAAGAGATTCTGGTCAGGATAAAATTCATCTAAACCTCCTAAAATTCACATAAAAATATTCCTAGAGGTTTGGTACCCTTGGTTTGACCATCTGAACCTATTTTGACCTTGAATAGAGTCTCAAATGGAATTCTACCCTAATTTGGGTTTCTACCCAAATTTCTTAGTCAAACTTGGTCAAAACTCAAATTCAACTTCACCATCAGATTCCTTGGGTCAAAATTAGATTTTTACCAAAATTTGGGTCCAATCAAAGTCCATCTTGACCTACTTTGTATTTTAGTCCATTTAAACTCTATTTCTCTCAGTTAAGCCCCTAACTTTCAAAATATTTGTGATCAGGTCCCTAACTTTATCATCATTTTTTCAAAAGGGTCTCTATCGCCATTGGTGTGAACGGAGCTTTCTTGGCAAGATTCAAGCGAGGTTTTCCCTCTTAGTACTCAGCCAAATCCTCCCAAAATTGGAAGGAATAATCCTGAGGCAATCCTCTTTCGATTGAACCTAGTCTTAGACCACGATTTGCACCAAAAAGCTCATGTGAACTCTATGAATTCATGGATCCTCTTCCTTGAGATTTTGAGCTTTCCGAGCTTCCTTCCATGCTTAGAGCACTCGCTATGGCCTTTAAAAGGATCCCTCGCACGAGGCCTAGCTCCTTAGCTTGGTTTGGCCATACTTCTTCAACAAATCCCTCTATTCGGTCACCTCTACCGTAACTCTGGTGAGTCTCCTCCAACCCCCTTCGTCTCCCTCTGCCACATACCATAGGCAGAGGGATCGTCTTCATCTCCTTCTTCTACTCCTTGATTGACAAATCAGGAGCTTCGAGGCCCTCTTCTTCCTCGTCGTTCCCTCATTAGGGCTCCACTTTCTGTAGCGCCAGCTTTGATCCTATCCTTTCGTCCCCAAATTTAGGCCCCAAACTCTCCCTCTTCCTCTGTATTTTAGATTAGGAACCTTAGCTCCCTACTTCGACCATCGAATCATCGCCTCCCCCATCGTCTTCCTCCGCTCTTGCCAAGCCTCCGACGAAGTCTTTCTCACACCACACCGCACCAAACTCCATGTGACCACCTCCAAAAGGATCTCCACCTCATGCCCACTAAAATCCCTCAAGAAATTGAAGGGTTCACGCCCTCAAAACTCCCACCGAAGTCCGTCTCCACCGCACACCCTCCTCAACTTCGCCAGACCTCCATACACACCCGATCACCAAATCAGTGCCACCGTAAACTTCCTCACCTCATGGTGATCCTGCTGGACCTTCTAACTGGGGATTTTGAGCCCGAGTTCATGTTTGTAGGTATCGTCGTTGGCTCGCCATCGCTACCATCATCTCTAGTGCCATTCGCCATTCTCTGACTATCATACGACCTGCCATCACATTCAATCTCAGCGGCCTCATCTCCGGAAGACATCCGGGCCTCCAATTAGCCAAGACAGTAGCACCAACATCTTCAATTTGAGCAACATCAGTAGCAGTTGTGTGTAAGAAGAGGATGGGACTTAGTCCCACCTCATAAGTGAACAAGCTGCCTGAGCAATATAAGTTGATTTTGAGATAGTTGTTGTTCGCCCAAGTCACGAGGGGTCGGGCCCCTCTCTCACATGCCTGTGCACTCCTCGCTCGCCTCTCACACCCGGTGAGCCTAGTCCTCTTCTTGGATCCGATAACCCACCTGTATACTAGATTAACCCTAGTTCTGAGAGAAAGAAGTGGAATTGTGAGAGGAGGGGGGAGGGTTTTGCTATGCGGTTGAGCGCCTTGGGGTGCATGTTGAAGGAAAAGGCTAACACTTAGCCTTTGAGAAGGTTGGCTTTACACTGTAGAGGCCTTGAGAAGCAGTTGCTCTTGTATGCTTACTGAGGCTTAGTGCCTTAGCACTTAAGTCGTCTGAAAATAAGGGGCAACGCTTGATAAGCTCTGTGCTTGGCTTTGGCATAAAGTTTGACACTATAGAAACATTTAAGTGCTTAAGTTGACGTGGATTATCTGATTGAGGCACTGTTGATTTATTTGAATGAATTTAATAGTTGGGATGTATGCTTAATTAAGAGGATTTAATTGGTGATTCAAATCACCATTGTTTTGCTTCTCTAATTCTTTTTATCCTAAAGATCTTTTGAGCTACATTGATTTATATTTGAATATCAATGTGAGCAATTTATCCATTGCATATCTTTTATCTAATGCTTGATTTACTATGCTCATTTATTGTGAATTGAGGTTAGTGCGTGAATTCCACATTTGCTCCCTACGAATGACCTCGAACTCCAACTAGAATTTGAGTTTATAAATTTAAGTATTTGTTGTGCGATTTGAAGAGTGTACTACGACAATCATTTCATAAATCTCCTCATTTGTCATCAAACATTTTGGCACCGTTGTCGGGGAACAATGCACAATTCACCACTAGTCTTATCTTATTTAATTTAAGCATTAACTTACCCTATTCGCTTTATTGTGATTTTGTGAGGTACATCACAAAGAGATCTTCTACGCAATCAGCCACTCCAGGGGTAGGTAAAATTTCTCTTTTTCCCTAAGCAACCTCCTAATCTTGGGAAGAGAAAAAGGAAACAAATGAATTAGGATTCACTTGCCTTAATTCAATAGTAATTATAATTCAAAGGCAAAAGACTCCTGATTTGTGAACTTGATTTGATATCTGATTAAATATTGAGATGATTTGATTAGCCCCTACCCTAATTTCCTGTACCTATTAGGGATTTACGCTTAATTTTCTGAACATTTTGGACTGCACTTTCCTGTTTGTGTCCAAAGTGCCATATTTGAGATCAAATTAGACTTGAAATAGTCCCAATTATGGTTTCCACTTTAGGGTTTTCAAAGTGTTAGTACACAATTGCCTGCATTAAAGGAAAATGACATTTCCTCATTTGTGTACCACCCAAGCCCTTTGTTGAAAAGATCTATTCAAGTAAACCCTAAAATCAAGGCTCTAAATTCACTTGAATCCTAAAATTTTGGACCTAATAACCTGAGAGTCAATTCAAGGTGATTTTGGGTCTTGACCAAAATTTCATCCTCCATCTTTAGGGCAGGTCAGGTAAAGTTGGTCTACTTTGTGGACCAACCAACCTCTAAATTAGGTCACAAATTGAATCAACTTCTAATCAAGTGAAATTCAAGGCACAAATTAGGACTAAAATTGGTAGACTAAAAGTGTCAATTCATACATTTTGGACTACTTGGAACAATAGTGATAAGGAAGGTTGGGTGGGAGAAACCCTATAACCTGTAGAGATGCTCTACCATGTAGCGGTCTTTGCGGGGCTCTCCCTTCCTTGCTGCCCAAGTACTTCTCAAGTGTGTAGATTTTTGATTCAGTGGTATCATCTGCCTCGAAACAACCTTAGTCATCCAAAAATCTTTGGGTGCCTTGATTGAATCCAATTCATATCCAGTCCCTCATCTATTCTTTAGAGCACATACACAGGAAAGGTCCATAGGTTTTTAACCTAGAGGCCTCCATTAGAGTTGATCTTCTATGGGATTTCTGATCTAATCTAATCAAATCAATCTAAACCTAAATTTGATTCTACATCATGATCCACCACCTAATTTGAAAATGCAACCTAATAATTTAGGAAGACTATTAGGAAACTTGAATCCCAAATGAGCATGAAAGAAAAGATGATCAAGCCTACTCTTAGATATCATGATGAGTATTACAAAACCTCTGATCCATCTAGACACATTCAGGTTAATGTTTCACATACAACAACCCACATTATGAACCGTGTTGCAATGATATTGGCACAAATGATACATGGTTCAACCTGGGATGATCTCTTATTAGAATATATTGAATTGGGGAAATTACATAACAATGAGTATCTACAATGCTAGTCAAATCCCCCACTTTTGGAAAAACACCAAGGTCTCATGGAGAAACGTGGAAAATTGTTGAATATGGTGTATGAAGCCATCAATCAAAACACCCATATATCCCCTCAGAAATTGATGAGACATCTTGGAACAACATTGAGGATCAACATGATTTCCCAGAACCCAGGTTTGAAAATAGAGGTTGTCATGGACCCCCAACCCAAATGGAATCAGATTCAAACTTTGTGTAGATTGACTACCTGATCTTGATGTTGGTTGGGCGGATCCAATTGCAGGCGTTCTTGATTCTGAACCAGCCTTAGAAAGCCATGAAGCTAGTCCATCATGCCTTGATTTCCTAAACACTTGTAGTAAGCTTGAATCAGAACCATTCGAGGATGTAATTCCCTAACCTTATCCTATTAAGGTAATCCTCGAGAATAATTCTGACATCCCTATAGTATCAAGTCCAGATTCTAGTAACCCAATTCCTACCTTTAATCTAGAATCTAGATCTGAACCTATTTGGGATGATCAAGAGGCCCAATTTAATCATAATCAGATTTTAGATCTGGACTATGATTCTAGGCCTGTATTTGATGATTACACCTCTTCAAACTCCTCAGAGGTACAAACTGATTTTTCAAAAGTCACACCAATTTATGATACAAAAATAGAGGAGTTGGAAGAATTGGGATTTGATCGAGTCTACCCTAGGAGCCAAGAACTCGAGCCTATGCCTAATAAGGTGTTGTTAGGCAAAAAAGGAGTTTTAAATGTGCGTTCGTAGTAATACACTCCTAAATCACACAACAAAATATTTAAATTTATAAACTTAGAATCTAAAGGGAGTCTAAGGTCGTTAGCAGAGAGTAAATGTCAAACTCACACATTAATCTTCATTTAAAATAGATGAGAACAATAAATTGAGCATCAGATAGATATTCAATGAATATGACTTGTCAGATTGATATTCAAAAGATTATGAGACAAAAAGAATAGAAAAGATAAAATAATGGCGATTTGAATCACCAAGTATTCATCTTAATTAAGCATATATCTCATACTCAAATTATTCAAATAACCAAATAGTATCTCAATCAAACTTAGGTACTTAAATCATTCAATAGTGCCAGCATAAACTTGAATCAAATGTCACCCAAGTTATATCAGACGACTTAACAGATCAACATAACTCAACTATCTCTCAGGAGCCTTCTCTTTCTTCTTCTCAAGCCTTCAAGCACAGGCCTTCTTCTTTAGACCTTGTCCTTCCTCAAGCCTTCAAATGCTAAGTATATGCCTCTCCTTCTTCAGTGTAAGGCCAACTTCCTCAGAGAGCAAAAACCACCCCCATCTCTCTCAGAAGTCTCTCCTCCTCTCTTCTCTCTTAGACCTAAGGGTAATCAGGCATATAGTATGCGAGTTATCGGATCCGGGCAAGGGACCAGACCCTTGTGCATGTGGGCACAGTGAGGTGTGTGTGAGCAGGTGAGCAAGGACTTGACCCCTGGTGACTTGGGCAGACAGCTCATTTCAAAAAAACATGATATACTGCATCAGCTGCTGGTAGCTCCACGATGTGGCACTAAAGTGCCACCCTTCCTTCGTGCAAGTGTTATAGAGGGCACTTCTCCAATTGGAGGGGAAAATGAGTCTGGTGGCTTCGATTGAGGACATGGGAAGGGTCCTACAGGTCTTCCGCAGCACCTAGGGATGTTCGCGACGGAGATCATGGCCGGAGAACTACAGCCGAGGTCTGAGGAGTCTAGGGTGGTGGCAGAATGACGGCAAGCACCTGAAACAAGAAATAAGGCCTTGTAGCCACATCGAAACATCTCAGGAGGTTTACCTGAGGATGGCAAAGGTGATGGCAGTGTCATAGTATGGGAGTGCATGTGGTGGTTAGGAGAAGTTAGGGAAGATGTGAGGTAGAGCTCGAGTTTGGTGGGCAATTTGGGTGAACAATCCACAAAATAGGATGAGGGGTTTTGTTCAAGGAGTTGTGGCAGAGCTTATGGGACTAGTAGAGGGTTGAATGGAGGTCTGTGGTGGTGTGGAGGCCTTGTCGGAGCTCGGATAGAGCGAAGGAAGATGGAGGGGTAGTGAGGTGAACAATGGTTGAAATAAAACAAGTTGGCGAGATTCAGGAGAAGGAGAGGAAGAAAGAGAGCTAACTAATGGATGAAGGGGAAGGTGGTCTACATCAGCTTTGATTGGCTGGCGTTGGAGGGGACAAACTCTTCGATGGAAGAAGCAGTGACAATGAAGGAGTCTGGGATCATTGGTGCTACTGGAGTTGTTGGAAAGAGAAGAGGAAGGAGGAGCCTTCAATTTCACTATTGGAGGCCCTGATGAGAGGGATTGAGGAGGTCGCCAGAGTTGGTGGAGCTCGAGGCTGGAGAGAAGGAAAGAAGATTTCTGACCTAGAAACGGCTAAGGAGCATGGTTAGAAGCTCCAGGAGCTTTTATAGAGCTCCTGGCCGAACTCTAGATCAAGAAACAACCATGATTGCTTAGGGAATAGGTCAAAAAAACCCACGGATTTTCATGGATTCGCATTACCTAATCCATGCATTTCAAGAACCAAGATCTACCCTAATAGATTTTTCATAGTGTGAAGATCAATCCCACCAAATTTGGTGGGATTTGATGATGATTTTAATGGGCTTAGGTGCGGTCAAAGCTAGACTGGAGGTTGGTTGACCTCCAATGGCGGCAGGGGCTGATCTGCGAAGAAGATGACAAAGCTAGGGATTGATATGCAAGGATTTTTGAAAGTTAGGGGCTTGGATATAATGAATAGAGTTTTAAAGGACTAGAATGCAAACTAGGTCAAGATGAACTCTGATTGGGCCCAAATTTTGGTACAAACCTAATTTGGACCCAAGGAATCTGATGGTGAAGTCCAATTTTAATTTTGCCTAAGTTTGATTGGCAATTTGCGAGAAAACCTAAATTAGGGTAGAACTTTGTCTCTCTATTTAAGGTAAAAATAAGTTCTAATTGTCAAATCAAGGGTACTAAATCGGAAGGAATATTTTTCTATGAATTTTAGAAGGCTTAGATGAATTTTATCCTGACCAGAACCTCAGTAATTTAAGAGGAATTGAAATTAGGGTTTTTGGTGCTGAATTATTCTCGAAATGTGTGAAACCACATTTCTGTCTATATAGGCTCTCTTATTAGACTTTAGTGCTCATTAGACCTTAGATTAACCCCTGGAAAATCCCATGGTTACTCTACTTTCATGATGTAATGTTAAAATTGCAGAATTAACCTTGATTTAGTGTTCTTCTCTAATAATGGATGTGCAAGGAATTATGACACTCAAGTGACTATGCTGGAGAATTTGTCACTTAATCCTAACTAGTTGAAACTAGTTATGGCTCATGATGATGTTGTCATTATATTCCCATGCCTAACTTTTGCTATTCCCTTAGCAAAATCTTATGGAAAGAACTAGATTTTTAGACCATGCATTGATGTTCAGATGCCTGATTTGTTCCATTCTCTAGAAATTAGGTTAGAATGCCAACAATAGGCCTAAAGGTACTCAAGTGACCTGACCAGCTTTAGCTTGAGTTTGCCACGAAGGTTTCTAAGGCCTGCAAAAACTACCCAGAGTTTCGTTGAACCCAGCAGTTAAAGCACTCGTGCTTAGAATGTAGCATGTCTAGGTTCACTTTGCCAGTGCATTTTTTTAAGAGATAGAAGGATTTTTATTTGAAGAGTTTTCTCTCTTTTTCTTCTTAGATTTCCCTATATCTAGCCTCGATTGGCCCTAAATACTATCTGTATCGGATTCCTTATCCCTACCATCAATCCTCCAAAGGTCCTTCGCTTTCGATGCTTTGGGATAGCACCGCCTATGGCAACCCCTAGAACCCTGGCTTTCAACACTTCGGGATAATGTCGCCCATGGTGTTCTGTAGTTAAATTTAGGCCCTAGCAATCGACATTTTGGGATAATCCTATCCATTGTACCTGAACCAGCACAAGGTGCTTACATGCCCCCGGTAGGATATTTAGATATCTTAGAAGATGATATGTTATTATGCATCTTCGAGGGAAATTTTACACCTCTCCGCATCGGGAACTCGTCCAATCAACTTGTGTTTTCGAGCAGCTCCTAAGCTAGATCTTTGAGATGGCTTTTCAGAACAGAACACTTTTGGCATGTTTTTCTTTATTAAGCATACTGAACCAGACTTAGTGTGTGATTTTTGGGTGATTAGGTTATTAAGTCCCGTAAACCAAAGGGTAGGCAACGGGGTCGAATAATCCCTAAGCCTTAAACCTACTACATCAGCTTTGCACTTTCCTCAACCTCTTGAGGATTAATCTGGATCTTAACGAATACGTGAATGTTTAAGCCCTAAAACAAGCCTAAGAGGCTTAACATCAGCACCCATACTAACCTCCTTGTCTCTATCATTTCAGGACTTAATTTGTCTTTTGATTAGGTCTAGACCTTCAGTACATGCCATAATCAATTGCTATGACTATCATTTTTTCTTTTTGCTTTTTGCTCCTTTTTAACATTTGAGTTTCCTCCTCAAGAAAGATTTTCAGTCAATTCACAAAATTTCCTCCCCTTTCTCCAAATCCCTTCTTTTTCTTTTCCATTTTTTTATTTTTTTTATTTTTGAATATGTATTTTTTTTGTGAGAACCCCTCAGAGAATTGAATATCCGTCTGTCTACACTTTAACACCCCCCCATGCCTAAGTTTTGCAATGTCCTCATTGTAAACTAGAAGGGTACAAAAGTCAGTTTGGTTCAAGGTTTAGAAAAGATCAAAGGAAGGGTGAACAGGTCGGGATGACTGTTGCGAACGATTTCAAGCTTTGATACAAGTACCAAAGGTGGAGTTGGCTATTCTAAAATTGAACTCAAAAGTGCAGTAGGAGTGTAGCTCAAAAGAATGATCAGAAGGGTCTTGGGTTTTTGGAATGATGGGTTGCCTTCAGCCAACTAGAAAGTGGTCAACGAGAAGGGGTATTTAAATAAGAGGAATCTTGTAGAACAAGCACCTTGATAAGTAACATGTTTGGTCCAACCAGGCGATTGTTCAGATCAGCAGCTTGATGATGCAGACCAAACCCAATCAGTCTGATGGGTTGATGGATGTGAATCAGTAGGTGTGGAGCCCACCAGATACTTTAAGGCTCAAAGAAATATGAAAATGAGAAATTGAGGTTTGGCTGAATCGGTTTAGCCTAGTCAAAGTAGGGGTCCTCAAAAGAAAAGTGACCTGAAAAGGATGTAGGAACCCTACTAATAGGATCAAAAAGGGATAAGAAGTGATTAACGATCAGATCAATGTTCAAAACCCGATCAAAAGATGGAGAAGAATCATATGCAATCGGATCAGAGAGAGGTGAGTCAGAGTAGAAGTTGATTCCAGTGGTGGGTTAAGGTTGGGATCGGATTTTGGAAGGTTCTGGCTCTATGATGGAAGATGTGTCTTCTTTGAGATCCAAATCATTGGCCTCAACATCAGAATTAAAGAACGGTTCATGGATGCTGAGGTCATAAACTGGTTCGTAATCATCAGGAAACAAAGGTTATCCAAAATTAGAGTATGATTCGAAATTGTCGGAGAATTTGCGAAGATCAGTTTCTGAACCTGATTCTAGATCAGGATTTCCACCATAGAATGAATCATGATGTGAAGAATCAACAACCTGACTTGGATCTAACCTAATCTCAAATTTCAAGCTCAAAGAGGTGTCCATATTAGGAATAGGCTCAGGTTCTTTGCTCCTAAGGTAGACACAATCAAATCCCAACTCTTCCAACTCCTCTGTTTCTGTATCATAAATCAGTTTGACTTCTGAAAAATCAATTTGTATTTCTGAGGAGGTTGGAGAGGTGTAATCATCAAACACAGGCCCATAATCATGGTTTAAATCTAAAATTTGATTCTCTTCATATTGGGCCTCATGATCATCCCAAATATGTTCTGATCTAGATTCTAGGTCAAAGGTAGGAATTGGGTTACTAGAATTTCGGCTATGCTCAATTGGGATGTCAGAATCATTCTCAAGAATTACCTTAATAGGATAAAGTTCAAGAATTATATTCTCGAGAGGTTCTGATTTAGGCTTATCATCACAGGTATCTGGAAAATATAGGCTTGATGGACCAGCTTCATGGCTTTCTAAGGCTGGTTCAAAATTAGGAACACCTGCAATTGGATCCTCCCAACCCTTATCAAGATCAACCACGTCAATCTTTATGAAGTTTGAATCTGATTCCATTTGGGTTGGGGGTCCACAACAACCTTGATTTTCAAATCCAGATTCTAGGAAATCATGTTGATCCTCAATATTGCTCTAAGTTGTCTCATCAATCTTCGAATGTTGATATGGGTATTTTTGCTCAATGGCTTGCCATAATGTATTCAGCATATATCCACATTTCTCAATGAGACCCTGGTGTATCTCCCAAAGTTGTGGATTTGACAGACATTGTATATACTCAGTACTGTGTAGTCTCCACAATTTACTGTATTCTGATAAAAGCTCATCCCGAGTTGAACCATGTATCATTTATGTAAATATCATTCCAGCATGGTTCATAATGTGGGTTGTTGTTTCTAGTACATTAACCTGAATGTGCCTAGATGGATCAAAGGTTTTGTAATATTCATCATGATGTCTAAGAGCATCCTTAATCATCTTTTCTTTCATGCTCATTTAGGATTCAAGTTTCTTAAAAATTCATCCTAATTTGTCAGGTTGCATTTTCAAATCAGGTGGTGGATCAAGATATATAATCAAATTCAGGTTCAGATTGAAGTGATTGGATCAGATTAGAAATTCCTAAGAAGATCAATTCTAATGAAGGCCTCTAGGTCAACAACCTAGGGACCTTTCCTGTATATGTGCTCTAAAGAACAGATGAGGGACTAGATGTGAATTGGACCCAATCAAGGCACCTAAAGATTTTTGGAAGACTAAAGCTGTTTCGAGGTGGATGATACCTCCAAAGCAGAAATCCACACACCCGAGAAGTACTTGGGTAGCCAGGAAGGGAGAGCCCCGTAATGACCCCTATACAGTAGAGTGTCCCCATGGGTTACAAGGTTTCCCCCACCTAGCATTCCTTATCCTGCGGTTCCAAGTAGATTGGAATGTATGAATTGAGACCTTAAGTTTACCAATTTTAGACTAGTTTATGCCTTGGATTTCACTTGATTAGAAGTTGATTCAATTTATGACCTAATTTGAGGCTGATTGGCCCACAAAGTAGGCCAACTTCACCTGACCTGCCCTAAAAGATGAAGAATGAAATATGAGTCAAGACCCAAAGATCACCCTGTTTAAGCGATAAATCGATGTTTTAAAATTGTCGCGATGCAGTATAGCCAAAATAGCTCTCAACCAAATAAATTTATTAATCGAATTTTAAGTCCGAGGTCGAATACAGGGAGTAAATAGGAATTCACATACTAATCTCAATAATTAATGTAAATGAGCAAAATTAATTACTCAAAATCTAATTTGCAATGTAGAATATGAGTATATGAAGAGTAAAAAGGAATTCTAGACAAAATAATGGTGATTTGGATCACCAATTATAAGCCTAACACATAGAATAATTACTCAAATCTCAATCAAAGGCAGGAATATGTGGTCAGGTGTCTGATTTAGCAATCAGACGTCTTAAAAGATGTTGCTACAGTACCCCTTCACGATTTTTCTTTTGTTTCTTCTTGCTTTCCTTCTTCTTCTTCACACTGTCCAAACCTTCTTCCTTCCTTCTTCTTGGCTCAGGTCACCTCCTCTTCTTCATCTTCGGCCCTCCTTCTTTTCTTCTTTCTTTCTCTGTTCAGCTACTTCACACAAAGGAGGAAGGCTTCTTGAATTTTTGCTAAGTGTCAGCCAAATCCTCTCAGAGCAAAACCCCCTGCCCCCACGCTCTCTCTCCTTCTCTGGGTTTCCACTTTTCTTCCTTCACAAAGCCATACACAATACCAGGTTATCGGGTAATCGGTCTAGAGCGTACCCGGGACCAGGGTTGCCGGTGTGGGGTAGTAGCCAAGGTGCGCATGGGCATAGGTGGGTAAACGGGTCAGAGCTAGGCCCGCATGGAGGTGTCACGGGCGAGGCAGGTGAAGGGTGCGGGGGACCTCACCCCCTTGTGTTGAGGCAATAAGCCCTCAACACTTTAGCAACTTATGCGCTTGTACCACTTCCAAATCCTACAATGTGGGGCTATCTTGCCCACCTTCTTCGCATGCGCCTGCAACAAGGAAATCTCCTCCAATTGGAGTGGCTGCTAAGGGCAGAGACCTCAATTGGCCACCTGGAAGTGGTCCTGGGGCTCTTCCGCACAATCTGGAATGAAGACCTAGGGCTATTGTAGCATTGAACACGAAGAACAACATCAAAGGGATGATGCTGCAGTGGAGCTTCGATGTGATACCTAAAACACAAAGAACAGGCTAAAAGCCCCAATTAAAAGGCTCAGGAGGATCCCCGTAGAGTGTGGAATGTGATGGCGACGTCCGTGGGGAGTTTTGTGCATGGATGAGAGAGGATGGTGACAAAAATGAAGGTGCATTGGTGGGTTGGTCGACGGGGAGTTTAGGTGTATGAAATGGCAAGATAAGAGAGGGCTTTTGAAGAGGGTGGAGAGGCAGAGCTTGTGGAAGTTTCGGTGAGGTGGATGGAGTTATGTACCAGTGGAGCCACCGCGTCGGAGGAGCGGTCGGAGACAGGGAAGACGGAGGTGAGTGGCGGTGTCAAAGGATATTTTTTGGGATTTTTTGGGTACGAAACTAAACCTAAGGCCTAAAATAGCTAATCTAACCTAATCTAAATGGATGAAAGGGGAAGAACAACATTAGTGTCGGTAGGTCGGCTCTGGGGAAGAAGGTACTCCGGTGATGGGGATGGCGACGACGACGGAGGTAGAGGGGCTCCTGTTGGTACGGCCAAGAGAGGACGAGGGAGAGAAAGAGAATCCGACCACTAGTTTTGTGGTCAAATGATGAGAGAGGTCAGGAGGAGAGCTAGAGCTTGTGGAGTTTCTTGACCGGAAGAGGAAGGAGGAAAAGGGGTTTTCACGATCGAAATTCAAGCTTGAGAGATTCGACCGTGCCCTAGGGATCTCTTTATAGGACTCAGGAGGGGGTTTGAGCTTGGAAGCCAATCTTCCAAGCTAGGAATTATCGCTGGAGTAGGAAACCAATTTGTTCCATGAGTTTGCATTAGGATTTGGGTGAGAATTGGAGCCCCAAATGTGGCTCAAAAGGAAGGAATTCATTGACGAACTTCCCTTTCAAATCTGAAAGGGATTCGTCAAGGAATCAAGGAGTTCTTTCCATTTCAAGGTCGCCGGTGCTTGTAGGAATAGGATTAATGGTGGCAGGGATCTATTTGTAAATATTTTGAATGTTAAGGGCTTAAATGTAATCAGATAGGACCAATTTACAAACTAAGTCAAGATAATTTTTGCTTGGGTCCAAATTTTGGCAAAAACATAATTTGGACCTAAAGAGTCTAATGGTGAAGTTGGATTTTGGTTTTGACCGCGTTTGACTGGATAATTTATGCAAAAATCCAAATTAGGGTAAATGTTTGTCTAAGATTGTTTTGGGCCAAAATGGGTTATGATGGTCAAATTGAAGGTTCCAAACCCTAGAGAATATTTTTATATGAACCTTAGAGGGTTTAAGTGAATTTTATTTTGACCAGAACCTCAATTAATTAAGCGGGTCTATTTTTAGGGTTTCAAAAGTCATTTAATTCTCAAAATACGTGCAAACCCTTTTCTTATTTCTTTAACCCCCTTGTTAGCATTTTAGGATCATTTAACCCTTAATTAACCCATAGGAAAATCCGTGGTTGTACTACATTCATGATATGCTGGTAAAATTGTAATTTTAACCCTAGTTTCTTATTTTTCCCTTAGAATGATTATGTAGTGACTTATGACTCTCTGACAATTATGTAGGAGCATTTACTGACTTAATTGGGTGAAAATGAGCTAGTTATGGCTCATGATGGTGTTCCCATCATACCACCATGCCTAGCTTTTGCTAGTCCCTTAGCAAAATTTGAAGGTATTAAATTTAATTCTAGACCATATGACTTTTGATGCTTAAAACTTTGATGTGTGCTTTCCTTTGTAGATCAGGTTAGAATGCCGATAGTAGTCCTAGAGGTACTTAAGTACCAACCAAGATCCAAACCTAATCAGCTCTAGTCTCAGTCCACCGTGAAGGTTTCTAAGGCCCATAGGAACTAACCTATGGTTCGTTGAACTCCGTGGTTAAATCACCCATGCTTGTAACATGATTTAGCCTAGGTTCAGTTTGTAGTGTGATTTTGTAAGAGAGATTGAAGAATTTTTCCTTATGTTTGGAGAGTTTTCTCTTTCTTTTCTTTTTATTTCTAGCTTAGGATTAGCTTTACAACACGGTCTGTACCGAATTCCTAGTTCCCACCATCAATCCTCGTAGGGTCCCTAGAAATCGATGCTTCAAGATAGCACCGCCCATGACAATCCCCAGAACCCTGGCTTTCGAGATTTTAAGATAATCTCACCCATGGCGTTCTGTAGCTAAATTTAGACCCTGGCAATCGACATTTCTAGATAACGTCTCCCATGGCATTTGAACCAGCACAAGGTGCTTACATGCCCCCAGTAGGATATTTAGGTATCCTAGAAGATAAGCACCGAGGAGACGATATGCTATTGCGCATATTCAAGGGGAATTTCCTACCTCTCTACGCCAGGAACTCATCCAAATCAACTTGTGTTGATCAGCTGCTCCTAATCTAAGTAACTTTTTCTGAATAGATTTAATGCATTTGCATGATTTTGATACTTAAGCGCACTGAACCAGACTGTGTGTGGATTGGGGTGGTTAGGTTACTGAGTCTCGCAAACCAAAGGTCAATTAACGAGGCTGAATAATCCTTAAGCCTTAGACCTAATACTTATGCTTCGCATTTTCCCCAACCTCTTGAGGATTATCCAGATCTTACTGGGTACTTGAATTTTTAAGCTTGGGATTGCAACCCAAGAGACCTAAAATCAGCATTCCTACTAATCTCTTCTTTTTTTTTTAGCACTTTTTTCCTTTCATTTTTTCTCTTTTGATTTGGTCTAAAACTAAGTTAATTCCTTAATCTTTTACTAATGACTCTCTTTTTCTTTTCAAATTGTGCTCCTTTTTGACATTTTTATCTCCCCTTTTTCTCCTCAAAACTAATATGCCATCAAAATCTCCTTCCTTCTCCCATTTTTGTTCTTTTCTCAATTTTTTTATCTTTTTGGTTTTTTGGGATATGTGCTTTTTTTGTGAGAACCCTTCCAAACTGTGAATTTTTTGTATGTTTACACTTTATCACCCCCCATGCCTAAGTTTTGTAATGTCCTCATTGTAAACGGAGGGTGCGAAATAGTTTTGGGTTCAGGAATTAGAACAGGATTATCGGGTGGGCGAACGAGTCAGGAATGACTATTGTAGATGATTTCAAGCACTGGTACGAGTACCAGAGGTGGGATCAACTGTTTTAAAATTGAACTCAGGGTGTAATAAACGTGAAGTACAGAAGGATAATCAGAAGGATCTCAGATTTTTGGAATGATGAGTTGCCTCCAGTTAAGTGTTAAATTTAATTCCTTTAGCCGAGCAGGAATGGTCATGGAGAAGGAGTGGTTAAATCAGATGAGTTTTGTAGTACAAGCACCTTGATCAATAGCCTGGTTGGTTCAACCAGGTGCTTATTCAGATCAGCAGGCAGATGATGCAGCCCAAACCCAATTAATCAGGCATGTTGATAGATATAGATCAAGAGATGCGAAACCCACCATATGCTGTGGAGCTTGGAATGATGCGGAAGTGTGAATCTAGGGTTTGGCTGAGTCGGATCAGCCTGGTCAGAGTAGGGATCCTCAAAGGAATCACTGGAAGATGTGAGATCCCTACAAGAGTGGTCAGAGAAGGATGGTGCATGATTTATAGTCTGATCGAATTTCGAAATCTGATTTAAATGTGGAGGAGAATCATCTGCAACTAGATCGAGAGTAGAATTAGAGTAGAAATTGAGTCTGGTTGTGGGTCAGGGTTAAGAATTGGTTTAGGTAGGTTCTGCATGTGTAGAAAAGGTGTCATCAATAAGAATTGGGTATGAGGGTTCTTCTACTAAGAATTCAAAGGTGGGTTCATTTAGAGAGTCCTCATAGTAGCCATCAAACTCAAAGGTAAATGCCTGAAGAGTGTTTATAGGATGAAGAAAGTCTGGGTCAAGAAAAGATTCGAACAGTGGGTTGTAGCCACTCTTGGCACTTTTTGTTTCTGATTCCTGAGGATCAAAAAGAAATGATTCCATCTCAATGGAACTTGATTTTGAATCAATGATCTTGGGATTAGGGACCTCAGAGTTAGAGTCGAAGAATGGATCATGTATGCTGAGGTCGTAGATTGGCTCATAGTCGTCAGGAAACAATGGTTCTCCGAAATCATAGTAAGATTCGAAATCATCAGAGAAATTGTGAGAATCAAGTTCTAAATTTGATTCGAGATCCGAGGTTCCACCATAGAATAAATCGCAAGATGTAGACTCAGCAACCTGACTTAGGTCTAGCCTATTCTCAAATTCTGAGCTTAAAAAGGTGTCCCTATTGGGTCTGGCCTCGAGTTTTTGGCTTGTAGGGAAGACCCAATCAAAACCCAACTCCTCCAACTCCTTGATTTCTGTATCGTAGATCGGCGTGACTTCCGGAAAATCAATCTGTATTTCTGAGGATGTTGGAGAGATACATTCATCGAATAAAGGCCTAGAATCATAATCCAAGTTCAAACTCTGATTTTCATCACATGGGGCCTTGTAATTATCCCAAGAAGGCTCAAATCTAGATCCTAGGTTAAGGATGTGGTTTGGATTACTAGAATCTATGTTGGGCTCTACAGGGATGTCAGAATTTCTCTCGAGGGTCACCTTATCAGAATAAGGGATGGAATTTACACCCTCAAGAGGTTCTGATTCAATCTCATTATCACAGGAGTCTAGGAAATCTAAGCTTGGTGAACTAGGGTTGGCTCAAAATTGTATCCTCCTACAATTTGATCCTCCCAACCCATCTCATGGCCAGACATATCAATCTATATATTAGGTTGATCATATTCCATTTGGGTTGAAGGTCCATAACAACCTTGATTCTCGAACTCAGGATTTGGAAACTTAGATAGATCCTCAGTATTGCTCCAAAATGTTTCGCTAAATATTTGGGGAATGTACGGGTATTTTTGATCGATAATCTGCTTTAATAATTTTATCATCTCCTCCCATTTTCAAGGTCATCTTGGTGTCTTTCCCAAAGTATAGGATTTGTCATGCATTGGAGATATTCAAAGTTATGTAATTTCTCCAACTCAATGTTTCCTATCATGAGAACATCTTGGGTAGATCCATTTGTTACTTGTGTTATAATTATTTAGGCACAATTTATGATGAAGGTTGTTGTTATCGATATATTAACCTGAATGTCTTCAATTGGTTTTGAGGTTTTGTCATCAATCTCATAAAATCTAAGGGCATCCTCAACCATTCTATCTTTTGTGGATTTTTGAGATTCAAGTTTCTTAAATGGTTTCCTTAAGTAGCCAGGCTGCATTTTTGAAACAGATGGTAGAATCAAGATGTAGAATCAAAATTCAAGATTAGATCGAAATTGATTAGATCTGAATAGAGATTCCCAAGGAAATCTATGTGTGTGCTCTAAATAGAAGGGATGAGGGACTGGATGTGAGATTGACCCAATCAAGGCACCCAAAGATTTTTGGATGACTAAGGCAAGTTCGAGGTGGATGATACCTCTGAATCAAAAGTTCGTACACCTGAGAAGTACCTAGGCAGGTAGGAAGGGAGAGCCCTGCAAAGACCCCTATACGGTAGAGTATCCCCATGGGTTCAGGGTTTCTCCTACCAAACCTTCCTTGTCACTGAGGATCCAGGTAGACTGGAATGTATGAACTTAAGTCCTTAAGTCTATCACTTTTATGTCCTAATTTGTGCCTTGAGTTTCACTTGATTATAAATTAATTCAACTTGTGATCTAATTTGGAGGTTGGTTGTCCTACAATGTAGACCAACTTCACCTGACTTGCCCTAAGGATGACATAATGAGATCTAGGTCAAGACCTAGAAATCACCTTGATTTGATTCCCAAGTTATTAGGTCCAAGGATTTTAGGGTTCAAGTGAATTTAGAACTTGATTTTTAGGGTTTTTGTTGATTAGATCTTTTCAACCAAGGGCTTGGGTAGCACACAAATGCAGGTGGGTTTGTTTCCTTTTATGCAGGCAAGTGTGAACTAGCACTCCAAAACCTTAATGCAAAAACCCTAATTGGCTTTATTTCTAAGTCCAATTGGTCTTGATATGTTCACCTTGGGCTTCAACCAAGAAATGTGTTAGCCTAAGGTGATTTAGAATTTTAAATGTTGTCCCTAATCGGCACAAGCAACTTGGGGTAGGATCTCTAAAAAGAATCGCTTCAACTCAATGAGATTTGAAAAGAATTTCGCAAATCAGGAATTTCTCCCTTAAAATGATGATTACTATGAAATAAGGCAGGTGATTCCTAATTAATTGTTTCTTTTTTTTCTTTTGTCTTCCCAAGATTAGGAGGTTGTTTAGAGAAGAATGGAGAAGTTACCAGCCCTGGTGTGGCTGTTTTACGTGTAAGATCTCTTCGTGAAGTACCTTGCAAAATCACAAGAAAGCAAGCAGGGCAAGTCAGTGCTCAAATATAATCAAATAATGCAGAGAACAGTGGTGAATTGTGCGTTGCTCCTCGGCAATGGCGCCAAAATGTTTACAGAGCAAGATCGGGTTTTAAATTGTTACATTGTATTACAGCCAAAATAGCCCTCAAATAAATAAATTTATTACTAGAATTTTAAGTCCGAGGTCGAACATAGGGAGCAAATTGGAATTCACATACTAATCTCAATAATTAATGTAAATGAGCATAATTAATTACTCAAAATTTAATTTGCAATGTAGAATATGAGTATATGAAGAGTAAAAGAGAATTCTAGACAAAATAATGGTGATTTGGACCTCCAATTATAAGCCTAACACATAGAATAATTACTCAAATCTTAATCAAAGGCAGGAATATGTGATCAGACATCTGATTTTGCAATCAGACGTCATAAAAGATGTTGCTACAGTACGCCTTTATGATTTTTCTACTATTTCTTCTTGCTTTCCTTCTTCTTCTTCACACTATCCAGACCTTCTTCCTTCCATCTTCATGGCTCAGGTCTTCTCCTCTTCTTCAGCTTTGACCCTTCTTTCATTCTTTCTTTCTCTGTTTAGCTACTTCACACAGAGGAGGAAGGCTTCTTGAATTTTTGCTAAGTGTCAGGAAAATCCTCTCAAAGCAAAACCCCCTACCCCCACACTCTCTCTCCTTCTCTGGGATTCCACTTTTCATCCTTCACAAAGCCATACACAATACCGAGTTATCGGGTAATCGGTCTAGAGCGCACCCAGGACCAGGGTTAACAATGTGGGGTAGTAGACAAGGTATGCATGGGCATAGGTGGGTAAATGGGTCAGAGCTAGGCCCGCATGGAGGTGTCACGAGCGAGGCAGGTGAACGGTGCAAGGGACCTCACCCTCCTTTTGTTGAGGCAATAAGCCCTCAACACTTTTGCAACTTATGCTCTTGTACCGCTTCCAAATCCTACAATGTAGGACTATCTTGCCCACCTTCTTCGCATGTGCCTGCAGCAAGGAAATATTCTCCAATTGGGGTGGCTTCTAAGGGTAGGGACCTCAATTGGCCACCTAGAAGTGCTCCTGGGGCTCTTCCGCATGGTCTGGAATGAAGACCTAGGGCTATCGTGGCCTTGAACACGAAGAACAGCGTCGGAGGGATGATGGTGTGGTGGAGCTCCGACGTGATACCTGAAACACAAAGAATGGGCTAGAAGCCCAGGTTAAAAGGCTCAGGAGGATTGCTGTAGGGTGTGGAATGTGATGGCGGCGTCCGTGGGGAGTTTTCTGCATGGATGAGGGTGGATGGTGACAAAAATGAAGGTGCGTAGGTGGGTTGGTCGATGGGGAGTTTGGGTGGATGAAATGGCAAGATAAGAGAGGGGTTTTGAAGGGGGTGCAGAAGCGGAGCTTGTGGAAGTTTTGGCAAGGCGGATGGAGTTGTGTAGTAGTGGAGCCACCTCGTCAGAGGAGCGGTCGAAGACAGGGAAGACGGAGGTGAGTGGCAGCACCGAAGGATATTTTTGGGTTTTTTTTGGGTACGAAACTAAACCTAAGGGCTAAACTAACTAATCTAACCTAATCTAAATAGATGAAAGGGGAAGAACAGCACCAACGTTGGTAGGTCGACGTTGGGGAAGAAGGTACTCCGGTGATGGGGATGGCGATGACGACAGGGGAGAGGGGCTCCTACTGATACGACCAAGAGTGGACGAGGGAGAGAAAGAGAATCCAGCCACTGGTTTTGTGGTTCGATGATAAGAGAGGTTGGGAGGAGTCACCGGAGCTTATGGAGCTTCACGGCCGAAAGAGGAAGGGGGAAAAGGGGTTTTCACGGTCGAAATTCAAGCTTGAGATATTTGACCGTGCCCTAGGGATCTCTTTATAGGACTCAGGAGGGGGTTTGAACTTGGAAGACAAGCTTCCAAGCTAGGAATTGTCATTGGAGTAGGAAACCCATTTGTTCCATGAGTTCACATTAGGATTTGGGCAAGAATTGGAGCCCCAGATGCGGCTCAAAAGGAAGGGAATTCATTGACGAACTTCCCTTTCATATCTGAAAGGGATTCATCAAGGAATCAAGGAGTTCTTTCCATTTCAAGGTCACCGGTGCTTGTAGGAATATGATTAATGGCAGAAGGGACCTATTTGTAAAGATGATGACAAAGTTTTGAAAGTTAAGGGATAAATGTAATCAAACAGGACCAATTTGCAAACTAGGTCAATACAATTCTAGCTTGGGTCCAAATTTTGGTACAAACCTAATTTTGACCTAACGAATCCAATGGTAAAGTTGGATTTTGGTTTCGACCGCGTTTGACTAGGTAATTTATGAAGAAACCTAAATTAAGTTAAATGTCTGTCTGAGACTCCATTTTGGGCCAAAACGGGTTCTGATGGTCAAATTGAAGGTTCCAAACCCTAGAGAATATTTTTATATGATTTTTAGAGGGTTTAGGTGAATTTTATCCTGACCAAAACCACAGTTAATTAAGAGGGTCTATTTTTAGGATTTCAAAAGTCATTTAATTTTTAAAATACGTGCAAACACTTTTTTGATTGCTCTAACCGACTTGTTAGTTTTTTAGGACCATTTTATTCTTAATTAACCTCTAGGAAAACCCGTGGTTGTACTGCATTCATGATATGCTGGTAAAATTGCAATTTTAACCCTAGTTTCTTATTTTTCATTCAGAATGATTATGCAGTAACTTATGACTCTCTGGCAATTATGTAGGAGCATTTAATGACTTAATTGGGAAAAATGAGATAGTTATGGCTCATGACGGTATTCCCATCACACCCTGAATTGACTCTCAAGTTATTAGGTCCACAATATTAGGGTTCAAGTGAATTTAGAGCCTGATTTTAGGGCTCTTCTTATTAGATCTTCAAGCAAGGGTTTGGATAGCACACAAATGTGGGAGGGTCAATTTCCTTTAATTCAAACAATTGTGAACTAACACTCCAAAAGCCTAGAGTAAAAACCCTAATTGGCTCTATTCCCAATCCAATTTGATCTCAAAATGTACACCTTAGACTTCCAACAAGAAGGTGAGTAGTCCAAGATGATCAGAAATTAAGCGTAAATCCCTGGTAGGTATAGGAAATCAAGGTAGGGATCTCTCAACATAATCATCTCAACTTCAATCAGATATCGATTTGAATTCACAAATTAGGAAACTTGCCTTTAAATGATAATTAGTAACAAGATAAGGCAGGTAGGTCCTAATTGATTTGTTTCCTTTTCTCTCTTCCAAAAGATTGGGAGATTGATTAGGGAAGAAGATAAATTTACCTACCCCTGGAGTGGTTGATTGCATGGAAGATCACTTCGTGATGTACCTCTCAAAATCACAAGCAAAGTAAATAGGGCTAGTTAGTGCTCAAATAAACTAAAAAAGATAAGATTAATGGTGAATTGCGCATTGCTTCTCAGCAATGACATCGAAATGTTGTTAGGAAAAAGAAGAGTTTTAGATGTGCGTTCATTGTAGTACACTCCTAAATCGCACAACAAAACATTTAAATTTATAAACTTAGAATCTAAAGGGAGTCCGAGGTTATTCGCAGGGAGCAAATGTAAAACTCACACAATAATCTTTATTTTAAAATAGATGAGCATAATAAATTGAGCATCAGATAGATATTCAATGAATACGACTTGTCATATTGATATTTAAAAAATTATGAGACAAAAAGAATAGAAAAGATAAAATAATGGTGATGTGAATCACCAATTATTCATCTTAATTAAGCATATATCTCATGCTCAAACTATTCAAATAACCAAACAGTATCTCAATCAACTTAACATAGGTTCTTAAGTCATTCAACAGTGTCAGCATAAACCTCAATCAAACGTCGCCCAAGTTATATCAGACGACTTAACAGATCAACAGAACTTAAGGCTCTTCTAGGACCTTTTCTTTCTTCTTATCAAGCCTTCAAGCGCATGCCTTCTTCTTTAGACCTTCTCCTTCCTCAAGCCTTTAGAGGCTAAGTGTATGCCTCTCCTTCTTCAGTGCAAGGCCAACTTCCTTAGAGAGCAAAATCCACCCCCTTTCTCCTAGAAGTCTCTCCTCTCTTTTCTCTCAGACCCAAGGGTAATCAAGCATATAGTACGCGGGTTATCGGATCCGGGCAGAGGACCAAACCTATGTGCATGTGGGCACAGGTGAGGTGTGCGTGAGCGGGTGAGTGGGGACCCGACCCCCAGTGACTTGCGCAGATAGCTCATTTCACAAAAACATGATATACTACGTCGGTTGTTGGTAGCTCCATGATGTGGCACTAAAGTGCCACCCTTCATTCATGCAAGTGTAGCAGAGGGTGCTTCTCCAATTAGAGGGGAAGACGAATTTGGCAACTTTGATTGAGGACCTGGGAAGCATCTTGGAGGTCTTCCATAGAACCTGGGGATGTTCGTGATGAAGATCACGATCGAAGAACTGCAACCAAGGTCTGAGGAGTCAAGGGTAGCGAGCACCTGAAACAAGGAATAAGGCCTTGTGGCCGCATCAAAATAGCTCAGGAGGTTCTCTTAAAGATGGCGAAGGTGATGGCGGTGTCCTCATAGTGTAGGACTGCATGTGGTGGTCAGGCATAGTAGGGGAAGATGTGCGGTGGAGCTCGAGTTGGGTGGGTGATTTGGATGAACAATCCGCAAAATAGGTTGAGGGGTTTTGTTTGCGAAGGTGTAGCGGAGCTTATGGGACTGGTTGCAGGTTAAATAGAGGTCTATGGTGGTGTGGAGGCCTCACTAGAGCTCAACCGGAGTGAAGGAAGATGGAGGGGTAGTGAGGTGAACAGCAATTGAAATAAAAGAAGTTGGGTAGATTCAGGTGAGGGTGGGGAAGAAAGAGAGCTAAGTAATGGACAAAGGGGAAGGTAGTCGGCGTTGGCTTTGATTGGCCGACGCCAGAGGAGACGAACTCTCCGGTGGAAGAAGCGATGACGATGGACCCAGTGGAAGAAGCGATGATGATGGAGTCTAAGATGCTCTCGCTGGTACTACGACGAGTAGAGGAAGGAGAAGAGGAAGGAGAAGCCTTCAATTTAACCGTTGGAGGCCCTGATGAGAGGGATTGAGGAGGTCATCAGAGTGGGTGGAGCTCGAGGCTGGAGAGAAGGGAAGAAGAAGATTTTTGACCTAGAAACAACTAAGGAGCATGGTTAGAAGCTCCAAGAGCTTTTATAGAGCTCCTAGCCGAGATCTAGATCAAGAAACAATGATGATTGCTTGGGGAATAGGTCAAAGAAACCCATGGATTTTCGTGGATTCACATGAC
This sequence comes from Thalassia testudinum, assembly GCA_037157565.1. Lineage (NCBI taxonomy): Eukaryota > Viridiplantae > Streptophyta > Magnoliopsida > Alismatales > Hydrocharitaceae > Thalassia > Thalassia testudinum. Next base: position 108,117,724 of record JAZHRO010000036.1, on the reverse strand, counting down.
CTAATCTGTGCATTTTAAGAGCCAAGATCTGCCTTAATAGATTCTTCATAGTGTGAACATAAACCCCACCAAATTTGGTGGGATTTAATGATGATTTTAATGGGTTTAGGCCTGGTCAAAGCTAGCCTAGAGGTCGATTGACCTCCAATGGCTACAGGGGCTGATCTGCGAAGAAGATGACAAAGCTAGGGACTGATATGCAAGGATTTTCGAAAGTTAGGAGCTTGGATCTAAAGAATAGAGTTTTAAAGGACTAGAATGTAAACTAGGTTATGAACTCTGATTGGGCTCAAATTTTGGTACAAACCTTAATTAGACCCAAGTAATCTGATGGTGAAGTTGGATTTCAGTTTTGACCAAGTTTGGTTGGGAAATTGCAAAAAAACACAAATTAGGGTAGAACTCTGTCTGTGACTTTGTTAAAGATAAAAAAAGGTTATAATGATAAATCAAGGGTACCAAACCTCAAGGAATATTTTTATATGAACTTTAGAAGGTTTAGATGAATTTTATCCTGACCAAAACCTCGATAATTTAAGTAGGTTTGAAACTAGAATTTTGGGTGATGAATTGATTCTCGAAACATGTGAAACCCTATTTCTATCTGTGTGGACCCTCTTATTAGACTTTAGTACTTATTAGACCTTATATTAACCCCTGGAAAACCCCATAGTTACTCTGCTTTCATGATGTAATGTTAAAACTATAGAATTAACCCTGATTTAATGTTCTTCTCTCAAAATGGATGTGTAAGGAATTATGACACTCAGGCAACTATGTAGGAGCATTTGTCACTTAATCCAAACTAATTAAAGCTAGTTATGGCTCATGATGATGTTATCATCATAAGTACACCTCTTTAAGGTTAGAAATTGAGATTAGGTTAGATCTAAGTCAGGTTGTTGATCCTACGCATCATGGTTTATTCCGTGGTGGAAATCCTGATCTAGAATAAGGTTCAGAGACTAATTTTTGAAGATTCTCCATTGATTTCGAATCCTACTCTAATTTCATAAAACTGTTATTTCCTGATGATTATGAGCCAGTTTATGACCTCAGCATCCATGACCCGTTCTTTGATTCAGATGCTGAGGCCAATGATTTGGACCTCAATACAGTAACACCTTCCATTGCAAACCCAAAGCCTTCCAAAATCCAATCCCAACCCCAACCCGCCACCGGAATCAACTTCTATTCTGTTTCACCTTTCTCTGATCCAGTTACATGTGATTCTTCTCCACATTTTTATCGGAAATTGGACATTGATCAGACTGAGAATCACTTCTTATCCTTCTCTGATCTCACTTGTAGGGTTCCTACATCCTCTACAGATCCATTTTCTTTTGAGAACCCCTACTATGATCTGACTAAACCTATTCAGCCAAACCTGCAATTCTCATTTCCATATCTTTTTGAGCCATAAAAGATCTGGTGGGCTCCTTACCTGCTGAGTCACATCCATCAACCCACCAAACTGATTGGGTTTGGTCTGCATCATCAGCCTGTTGATTTGAACAAGCACTTGGTTGGACCAACCAGGCTACTTATCAAGGTGCTTGTTCTACAAAATTCCTCTAATTTGACCACCCCTTCTCCTTGACCACCTTCTGCTCGGCTGAAGAAATTGAATTTAACGCTTAACGGGAGGCAATCCATCATGCCAAAAACCTGAGACCCTTATGATCATTCTTTTGAGCTATACTCCTACTGTACTTTTGAGTTCAACTTTAGAACAGTCGACCCTACCTTTGGTACCTGTATCAAAGCTTGAAATCGTTCGCAACAATCATCCCGACCCATTCACCCACCCTTTGACCCTGTTGTAAACTTTTAACCAAGCTGAATTTGTACCCTCCTAGTTTGCAATGAGGACAATGCAAAACTTAGGCATGGGGAGGTGTTAAATTGCAAACATATGGAAATTCAATTCTCTGAGGGGTTCTCACAAAAAAATACATATTAAAAAGTAGTAAATAAATAAATAAATAATGAAAAGAAATGGAGAAAGGAGAGGAAATTTTGTGAAATGATTACAAATCTTTCTTAAGGTGGAAAAGAGGAGGGAATTTAGATGCCAAAAAGGAGCAAAATCAAAAACAAAATTGATACTCATAGCAATTGATTATGGAATCTACTTAAGTTTTAGACCAAATCAAAACAAAGATTAAGTCCTAAAATACTAGAGAAAGGGAGATTAGTAATAAGTGTTGATCTTAGGCATCTTGGGCTTGTTTCAGGGCTTAAATACTCACGTATTCGTTAAGATCCAGATTAATCCTTAAGAGGTTGAGGAAAGTGAGAAGCTGATGTAGTTGGTCTAAGGCTTAGGGATTATTCAGCCCCGTTGCTTGCCCTTTGATTTGTGGGACTTGGTAACCAAAGCATCCAAAATCACACACTAAGTCTAGTTTAGTGTGCTTAATAAAGAAAATCATGCCAAAGGTATTCTGTTCTAAAAAGCCATCTCAAAGATCTAGCTTAGGAGTGGCTCAACAACACAAGTTGATTGGATGAGTTCCCAGCATGGAGAGGTGGAAAATTCCCCTTGAAGATGAGTAATAACATATCATCTACTCGGTGCTTGTCTCCTAGGATATCTAAATATCCTACCGGGGGCATGTAAGCACCTTATGTTGGTTCAGGTGCCATGGGTAGGATTATCCCGAAATGTCAATTGCTAGGGCCTGAATTTAGTTACAGAATGCCATGGGTGGCATTATCCCAAAGTATTAAAAGCAAGGGTTCTAGGGGTTGCCATGAGCGGTGTTATCCCAAAGCATCGAAAGCAAGGGACCCTTTGAGGATTGATGGGGGGACATGGAATCCAATACGGATCGTGTTTAGGGCCAATCTGAGGCTAGATTTAAGGAAAAATAAAAAGAAAAGAGAGAAAACTCTCCAAATGAAAAATCCTTCTATCTTTCTCTGACTAAAAATGTACTAGAGAAGTGAACCTGAACTTACTACATTATACGCATGGGTGCTTTAATTGCTGGGTTCAATGAACCTTTGGACAATTTTTGCAGGCCTTAGAAACCTTCGCGAAAGACTCAAGCTGAAGTTGGTCAGGTTTGGATCTTGATCTATAGTTGAGTACCTTTAGGCCTATTGTTGGCATTCTAATCTAATTTCTAGAGAGTGACACAAATTAGGCATCTGAACATCAAAAGCATGGTCTAGAGATCTAGTTCCTTCCATAAGAATTTGCTAAGGACTAGAAAAGGTTAGGCATGGGGGTATGATGGAAATGCCATCATGAGCCATAACTAATTTTAATTAGTAATAATCAAGTGACAAATACTCCTACATAATCGCTTGAGAGCTATAATTCCATACAAAGCCAGTTTGAGAAGAAAATATTAAATCAGGGTTAATTCTGCAGTTTTAACATCACATCATGAATTTAGAGTAACCATGGGGTTTTCCAGGGGTTAATCTAAGGTCAAATGAGCATTAAAGTCCAATAAGTGGGTCCATATAGATAGAATTAGGGTTTCAAACATCTCGAGAACTGATTCATAACACTAAACCCTAATTTCTGATCTGCTTAAATTAAAGAGGTTATGGTCAGGATAAAATTCATTTAAATCTCCTAAAATTCATAAAAAATATTACTATAGGTTTGGTACCCTTTGTTTGACCATCTAAACCTATTTTGACCTTGAACAGATCTCAAACGGAATTCTGCCCTAATTTGGGTTTCTGAGCAGATTGCCTAATCAAACTTGGTCAAAACTCAAATCTGACTTCACCATCTGATTCCTTGGGTCGAAATTAGGTTTGTACCATAATTTGGGCTCAATCAGAGTCCAGCTTGACCAAGTTTGCATTTTAGTCCATTTAAACTTTATTCCTATCAATTAAGCCCCTAACTTTTGAAATATTTGTGATAAGGTCCCTAAATTTATCATCATTTTTGCAAAAATCCCTACCACCATTTGTGTGAGCAAATCTTTCTCATCGAGATTCAATTGAGGTTTTCTCGCTCAATATTCAACCAAATCCTCCCAAAATTGAAAGGAAAAAACCTCAGGATATTCACTTTCGATTGAACGAAGTCTTGGACCTCAATTTACACTAGAAAGCTCATGTGAACTCCACGAATTCAGGGATCCTCTTCCCTGAGATTTCGAGCTTTCCTTACTTAGAGCACACCTTGTGGCCTTTAAAAGGATCCCTCGCACGAGGCCTAGCCCCTTAGCCCTGTTTGGCCGTACTTCTTCAACAAATCCTTCTCTTCGATTACCTCCGTGGTAGCTCCGGGGAGTCTCCTCCAACCCTCTTTGTCACCCTCTGCTACATACCATAGGTAGAGGGATCGTCTTCATCTCCTTCCACTCCTCGACAGACAAATCAGAAGCTTTCAGGCCCTCTTCTTCCTTGCCGTTCCCTCACCAGGGGCTTCACTTTCTCCGATACCAACCAATAAAAGCCAACGCCCTCCCAATATTTTCATCCCCTAATTTAGGCCCCAAACTCTCCCTCTCCCTCTGTCGTTTAGATTAGGACCCTACTCTCTACTTCGACCGTCGAATCATCGCATCCCCCATCATCTTCCTCCACTCTAGCGAAGCCTTCCGCACACCACACTGCATCAAACTCCACGCGACCACCTCCAAATGTGTCGCCACCTCATGCCCACTAAAACCCCTTAAGAAATTGAGGGGTTCACTCCCTCAAAACTCCCACCAAACTCCATTTCCTCCGCACACCCTCCTCGACTACGCCAGACCTCCACATGCACCCGATCACCAAATCAATTCCACCATCAACTTCCTCGCCTCACGACGATCTTGCTGGAACTTTTGACCAGGGATTTTGAGCTAGTGTTCATGTTTGCAGTTCTTGTCGTTCGCTCGCCATCGCTACCATCATCTCTGGTGCCATCCGCCGTCCTCCAGCTATCACACAACCTGCCACCACATTCAATCTCTACAGCCACATCTCCTGAAGAAGTTTGGGCCTCCAATTAGCCAATACAATAGTGGAAGCATCTTCAATTCAAGCGACATCAGTACCAGTCACGTGTGAGAAGAAGAAGATGGGACTTAGTCCTACCTCGTAAGTGAACAAGTTGCCCGAGCGAAATAAGTTGATTTTGCGATAGCTATTGTTCGCCCAAGTCACGAGGGGTCGGGTCCCTCTCTCACATGCCTGTGCACTCCTCGCTCACCTCTCATGCCCGATGAGCCTAGTCCTCTGTCTAGATCTAATAACCCACCTGTATACCTGATTAACCTCGGTTCTGAGAGAAATAAGAGGAATTGTGAGAGGAGTGGGGAGGTTTTGCTATGCGATTGAGTGCCTCGAGGCATGTGTTGAAGGAAAAGGCTAACACTTAGCCTCTGAGAAGGTTGGCTTTGTGCTGTAGAGGCCTTGAGAAGCAGTTTCTCTTGTGTGCTTACTGAGGCTTAGTGCCTTAGCACTTATGCCATCTAAAAATAAGGGGCAACATCTGATAAACTCTATGTTTGGCTTGGCATAAAGTTCTGACAGTATAGAAACACTTAAGTGCTTAAGTTGACATTGATTATCTAAATGAGGCACTGTTGATTTATTTGAATGAATTGAATAGTTAGGATGCATGCTTAATTAAGTAGATTTAATTAGTGATTCAAATCACTATTGTTTTGCTTCTCTAATTCTTTTTATCCCAAGGACCTTTTGAGGTACATTACTTTATATTTGAATATCAATGTGAGCAATTTATTCATTGCATATCTTTTATCTAATGATTGATTTACTATTTTCATTTATTGTGAATCGAGATTAGTGCACGAATTCCACATTTGCTCCTTGCGAACGACCTCAGACTCCAACTAGAATTCGAGTTTATAAATTTAGGTGTTTGTTATGCGATTTGTGGAGTGTACTACGATGGCCATTTCATAAATCTCCTCATTCCTCATTAAACAAAAGGCATAGGTGATGCCATGTGTCCTTTGTCTTCTTCCCTTGTCTTTAGTTCTTCTAATCTCTTTGTCTTTAAGTCCTTTATGCCTCTTTTTTTGGGATTCCCATGGCTCCTTCTCTTCTCTAAAATACATCTTCAAGTACCTCATTCTTTATTCATCAACCTTACTACTTGCATTATTCACAGAATCCCATAATTAGTCAAATTTATTTACAAAACACACTAGGTCCTATATTATGCATGCATGCATGTATTACTTTATTTACAACCTAAATGCATGTTTTAACCTAGGATCTAATCCACGATGAAGCATATTAGGAATATAAAATAGGTTGTTATCACTGTGACTTCTAGTTAGTGTGTGAATTTTACCTTTTCTCTATTAGGAAGTAGACTTTAAAATTTGGTACAGATCTTCTCTACTTCAATACCTAACTCCAGACAAAAAGTCAAGAATTTTTGACTCCTAGAATATACTACATAATTTTTACAAAATAGAAATCAAAATTAGTGTGAACATGAAAGCTGTAAGAATGCGAAATAGGATCCAATCAATGTGAGAATACGCGGCAGGATTTAGGAAATAGAATCAGCCACTAAAATATAATTAGAAATGTTAAAATCATTGATGATTGATCTCCCTTTGGCTTGTCTCATTCCATGCAAACTTGCTAATGCTATAACTCAACTTGGATACAAAATCCTAGGCTTGGACTTTCCTAAGCGTGTTTATGCATGCATGAAACAACTTGATTTTCTAATAACCATACAAGACCGAATAAAACATGTCTACGATTAAAAAATGTCTATCCTACCCCTTACTAGCAAGTGAAAAAGAATTTATCCACTCATAGATATAACAAGAAAGCAAATCATCTCAAAAGAAATAATAATCATCATTAATAACAAATTCAATGGTTCTACAAAAAGATAATAACAAAGAGAGTAAGAGAAACCCTTGAAACCATTAAGATTAACGTGGCTTAGATAAACACTAGTTTATCATCATTTTTAACCTGAAAATCACATCTAGTTTGTAGGTTTTCCAAACTACATTACGGTATTAGGTTGCATTTAGGCATTCTATAGTTTAAGCATGCATTTTATTATTTTCCCTTAGCCTTTTCTTTTACATACTTCCTGCATTATTAGGGATGATCACATAGTAAAGATCACCCAAACTCTGGCAATGTAGAAGGTAGAAGATGAACATAGAGCCCACTCCAGCTGGATCTCAACTCATTCCACCTCATCCCAGCTGAAGACAGCTCTACTCAGCTCATGGCAGCTCCAGTTAGCTTAGCTTAGCTACTAGTCCTCAACTAGCCAAGCTAAGTGTTAGTGGCGTAAATCATGTTTTAAAGTAAATCAGTTGTAGTATAGGGAGAAATACGTCTCAACAAATAAATTTTAATGGAACAGGTGAGTCTCAGTCAAACTCAGGGAGGCAAAGAGCATTTCGGATTTCATAACTTGATTTAGATCTGATTATTAACTAGATAATACTAATCACAATATATATATAAAGTGAATCATAGCTAGCAGTTGATCATGTATTGCAATAAACCATAACTGCAAAGTAGAATTATAACTAGAACATGTGCTTGCTATCTAATTATAACAAGAATTAAAATCACTCTATAGCAGAATAAAGGCACCATGGGTGGTCTGTGGTGGCCTTCTAGAGAGGTTGGGGAGAGCAACGGTAGTCCACCAAGGTTGCTTAGTGGGTGCTCCAGAGGAAGAGAGCTAGAGACGGAGAGAGCTGGAGAAGAAGGTCTAAAGAATTGGAGAGGGTTTGAAGGAGTTCTGAGGAGTTAAAAAGAGTTGGCCTTCAACTGGGGGGCCCTGGGCCTTCTTTTATAGCTTTTATGAGGGGCAAGGTGGACATTTGTTCCCTCAAGACTATGCAACAACCCTTTGGTGATCAGATCTGTCGATCGAGAGATCAACGGACCAAATCACACCTTAAAAATACCTTCCTTGCACCTTAAATGCTCGGAGCGCAAGAGATACTGACACGTGGCATCTTCTGGGTGCTTTGATCTACATCTAATGGTCATGTGCTCTTGTTCCAATGCTGCCCGCTTGTTTCTCTCTCCTTGTGCACCTACTCATGCTTTAATTGAGCCTAATGCACACGCCAAATCTTGGTTGTCTAATCATGAGATCGGTCGGCTTAGATTCGTAGACCCACCGCCTTTGATTTTCAAAGCTCGCATGAGTCATGCATCATGCGCGTGGCCAATTGATGCTAATGCGAAATTTGGTGTGATTTGTAAAAATGGGTTTTTAAGTCGTTGTAACAAGCCAAATCGCATACGCTTTTAAATTTATATTCCTAGATTGGGAAGTATCTAGGGTCGTCCAAGGAGGCAAATTTGCAATTCAACTCTCTTGCTTAGAAAATAAATCTCAACTTTCTTTTTGGTATTTTAAATGTATAATTTTTTTTCAATTTTGAAATAATGAGGGAAAAATGCGAATTGTGACGGAAAAGTGCTAACACCTAAAATTGTTAAGCTAAAACTTAAGAGATAAATATGTCCACTACCTAAGCTCACTCGAGGCAAGTGGAGGCCTAGAATAATTAGGGAGTGGATGTGAAACAAGTGCTAGAACAAAAATAACAATTGCAACAAGAAATTAAAAAGAAGGCAGATTAATTTAGCAGAATTTGTGTTCTTTTACAAAGATAAGTAGAGGAATGCTTCTACTAGAAATGAAAAATATAAAAGCAATAGAAGAACCACAAATCCTCTTGTAGAATCTGGTGAAGAAGGGAGTCTTCTTGCTCCAAGCCTAGCTACTCCTTGGCTTGAAAAGAGGGTCTCCTTCCTTGAAAGCTCCTCCAAGGTGGATGTGAAAGTTCCCTACTTGGAGGGGTGAGATCAGCGTGACAAAAAAAATGCGGAAATAAAAAGTAAACAATCTCACAAAAATAAGCAATCACACAATGTACACAGGTATTTTTAGGTGGAAACCCAAACCGGGTGAAAACCACCACCTAACCCTCTCGAGTTAGGATTTTCCGATCAACCAAGTTGATCAAAATCTACTAAATGAATCACTTTAAAACGAGGGTGATTCAACCTCAATACAACCACGCTACAAGTACGAGGGTAGCGTTCCTCAACCCCTTCTCTCCATGAGAAGGATTTTGTCCCACGAAGGAGACGGGAATTCGCAAAGCGAATACCCAACCAAAATACAAAGATAAAATAAAACAACAGTCCTATAGAGCCAACAAAATTAAACCTAGCTTCTATAGGAAATAGGAAACTCCCCTTTGCAAGGAGTGTGTCGACGATGACGCGGTGCGTGTGCCACGCGATGGCGCTACGTCGCTCTCGTTAACAACGCCGGGAGAGCGGGTGCGCAACGGTTGAATGCTCTCAAGAAAATGGAGCTTGAGCTTGGAGAGCAAGAGAGTCTTTTCTTTGGACACAAAAGGTTTGAAAGTGTATTGCAAGGTGTGTGTCTTAGTGTGTATATGTGTATTTATGTTACAAAGGTTCCCCTCTATTTATAGAGGCCTTAGGAAGGCTTTGGAAGGCTTGGAAAAGCTTCCATAGCCGTTGGGTGCAAAGCCCAAGAGAATCAGGCCGAAATCAGCACAATGATTGCATTTGACAGGGTTATCAGACGTCTAACTCTTGCATCAGACGTCTGGAAGGCCACTTTAAGACGTCTGATTCAAAGGTCAGACGTCTGATTCTATGCGGGTTTCTCCCTGACTTGAATCAGATCTAAACAGGGTTTTTGCGCAAGTCCATCAGACGACATACAGGACGTCTGGCACTAAGTCTGGACGTCTGGAAACCTACTTTTACTGTGGGAATTGATTTCCAAACGTTGCAACGGCTAGAAAATCTCTGAGAAGAGATTTTGGGTCAGCCGAGGCAAAACGGTCATTTATCAGATGTCTGGAAAGTCCTATGGACGTCTGATAAGGCTCTAACGGTCATATCTGGAGTGTTTACGAAGCCAGCCAACGGTCCACTAATTGGACGTCTGGCAAAGTCATCAGACGTCTCCTAAGACGTCTGGTCTAAGGTCTAGACGTCTGATTTCATCAGACAGAACTAACTATGTCCAGCCTAACAGTTATCAGACGTCTGAGACAACAGTCAGACGTCTTAAAATACATTATCAGACGTCTGATTTGTGAATTAGACGTCTGGAAAGTCTGTTTTAACCCTATATTGGTTTTCTAAGTGTTCTACAGAAAACTTAAGTATCCTAGGGTTGTGCCGGTGTTCCTAGGACTACTGTTAGGGTTCTTTGAGGCTCTTTAACATGAAATATCTAAGGAAATAAAGAGCAACAAAAGAAACAAAAAATACAACAAGTACAAAAGAAGGAAATCTATCCTATTCTTCATTTCCTTCCATCTTCAATCTGTCGCTCCACGCGAACCTTCTCTGTTTTCCGTCAAGCTCTTCCAATCCATCCTGGATGCGAGCTCGAACTCCGTCTAAACACGTCCACATTTGCAATTGACCTGAAATCTAGGACTCAAATTGCAAATGTTAAATAACACGTGTTTTGTTATCATCAAAACAAATGATCGTGGTGCTCTAGCACCAACAATCTCCCCCTTTTTGATGATGACAAAACCGTAAATAATAATACAAAAAAATCCTCCCCCTTTTTGACATTATCAAAAAGGTTTGATTTTAAATTTCCTATAACTTCCCCTTAAAACATGCTCTTCTATGAATTTATTTTAACAAAGGTAATATTCTCCCCTTTTTGTAACAACAAGATAGCTATAATTTTTCTCCCCCTTACTAAAGGAAATTTAGCTACCTTATTTCTCCCCCTTAAAAATTGACAATTTGCTCATAAAATTTTTAACTCCCCCTATCTAAATGCTACTGATAAAAAGATAGGGTAAAGGGTTTTACCTCACCTACCATGGCCAATAAAATGGCCCGAATGGTGGTGGTGGATGCCACATCGGATGGGGCTCCCATCCGTAGCTTGGAGGCCCGGGCATTGGCGCCGGTCTCCAATCTGGTGGTCGACATGCGGCGGGTCCGTCGTTTGTTCGCCATCTCGTCGGTCTTCTTGTTCTCCTCCTTGGTCTACTCCTTAGTTCTCCCAACTCGAGTTGACCAGCCTTGAGCTTGTAGGTCCAGTCCCTTATGTTGTAATTATCCCTGAACCCTACAAAACAAGATTCTAATTTTTTCTTCGGTATCCAAGTGAGCTTGGATCCGGATCTGTTAGCGGGTCTCCTTGATGGAGATCCTTTCTCAACCTTAGGGCTATAAAAATTATCAACTTTGTTGATTAATTTGTTAGAATTTTCCCTAAGACATGCAATTTCTTTTTCTATAGTTTGCATCTTAGTCTTTAAATCATAGATTTCTAACTTTAGACTATTATTTTCCTCAATCAATTTATTATTTTCATTGATGAGGTTATGATTTTCTAATACTAGGTTATTATTTTTAGGATTAGCTTCTAGATCCTTAAGTTTTATTTCTAACCTATCATTTTCAGATTTAAGAAAGCTAAGATTCTTTTTCATGCTTTTGTTTTCTATTTTTAGAGATTTACTAAGCTCAAATAGTTCATTAAAAGCTTCTTGTAAATCGAAATTTACCTCGTCGTCGGAGTCGCTTCCGCTTTCGCTGTCGCTATTGGTTCCTCTGGCCATGAAACCAAAGCAAGCGGTTTCCTCCTTCTCGTGATCTTTTTCCGAGCTTGTCTCTTCATGAGTGCCTTCCAACCTCCTCCATATCTCGTGGGCGGTGGTGCACTCTTGGATTTTCTCGAACTCCTTCAGACTCAACGCGCAATACAAGGCATTCATTGCCTTTGCGTTGAGGTTGAGATTCTGAACCTGATCTTCTGAGTAACCTTTTGCGGGTTTCTTGGGAATCAAAAATGCGGATTCGCATTTTTCCCACACCCGGAAGTCGTAGGCCTGCAACCACATAGTCATACGATTTTTCCAATAAATGAAATCTATACCTGCAAAGTATGGTGGTCGCGAGGTATCGTGTCCTTCAGTGCACACGAATGCTTTTCCCTCCATGTCTAGATCCTCGCCGGTTTGTAACGCCGATAACGCGAGACCTGCTCTGATACCAATTGAAAGTTCCCTACTTGGAGGGGTGAGATCAGCGTGACAAAAAAAATGCGGAAATAAAAAGTAAACAATCTCACAAAAATAAGCAATCACATAATGTACACAGGTATTTTTAGGTGGAAACCCAAACCGGGTGAAAACCACCACCTAACCCTCTCGAGTTAGGATTTTCCGATCAACCAAGTTGATCAAAATCCACTAAATGAATCACTTTAAAACGAGGGTGATTCAACCTCAATACAACCACGCTACAAGTACGAGGGTAGCGTTCCTCAACCCCTTCTCTCCACGAGAAGGATTTTGTCCCACGAAGGAGACGGGAATTCGCAAAGCGAATACCCAACCAAAATACAAAGATAAAATAAAACAACAGTCCTATAGAGCCAACAAAATTAAACCTAGCTTCTATAGGAAATAGGAAACTCCCCTTTGCAAGGAGTGCGTCGACGATGACGCGGTGCGTGTGCCACGCGATGGCGCTACGTCGCTCTCGTTAACAACGCCGGGAGAGCGGGTGCGCAACGGTTGAATGCTCTCAAGAAAATGGAGCTTGAGCTTGGAGAGCAAGAGAGTCTTTTCTTTGGACACAAAAGGTTTGAAAGTGTATTGCAAGGTGTGTGTCTTAGTGTGTATATGTGTATTTGTGTTACAAAGGTTCCCCTCTATTTATAGAGGCCTTAGGAAGGCTTTGGAAGGCTTGGAAAAGCTTCCATAGCCGTTGGGTGCAAAGCCCAAGAGAATCAGGCCGAAATCAGGACAATGATTGCATTTGACAGGGTTATCAGACGTCTAACTCTTGCATCAGACGTCTGGAAGGCCACTTTAAGACGTCTGATTCAAAGGTCAGACGTCTGATTCTATGCGGGTTTCTCCCTGACTTGAATCAGATCTAAATAGGGTTTTTGCGCAAGTCCATCAGACGACATATAGGACGTCTGGCACTAAGTCTGGACGTCTGGAAACCTACTTTTACTGTGGGAATTGATTTCCAAACGTTGCAACGGCTAGAAAATCTCTGAGAAGAGATTTTGGGTCAGCCGAGGCAAAACGGTCATTTATCAGACGTCTGGAAAGTCCTATGGACGTCTGATAAGGCTCTAACGGTCATATCTGGAGTGTTTGCGAAGCCAGCCAACGGTCCACTAATTGGACGTCTGGCAAAGTCATCAGACGTCTCCTAAGACGTCTGGTCTAAGGTCTGGACGTCTGATTTCATCAGACAGAACTAACTATGTCCAGCCTAACAGTTATCAGACGTCTGAGACAACAGTCAGACGTCTTAAAATACATTATCAGACGTCTGATTTGTGAATTAGACGTCTGGAAAGTCTGTTTTAACCCTATATTGGTTTTCTAAGTGTTCTACAGAAAACCTAGGTATCCTAGGGTTGTGCCGGTGTTCCTAGGACTACTGTTAGGGTTCTTTGAGGCTCTTTAACATGAAATATCTAAGGAAATAAAGAGCAACAAAAGAAACAAAAAATACAACAAGTACAAAAGAAGGAAATCTATCCTATTCTTCATTTCCTTCCATCTTCAATCTGTCGCTCCACGCGAACCTTCTCTGTTTTCCGTCAAGCTCTTCCAATCCGTCCTGGATGCGAGCTCGAACTCCGTCTAAACACGTCCACATTTGCAATTGACCTGAAATCTAGGACTCAAATTGCAAATGTTAAATAACACGGGTTTTGTTATCATCAAAACAAATGATCGTGGTGCTCTAGCACCAACAGGATGCTCTCCAACTCAAGTCTTTCCTCCTAGGGTGGGCATGCACCACCCTCAAGCTCTCCTCCAAGGTGGCATGGACCACCTTTAAGACCTCCTCCAAAGGTCTTCCTTGCCTGGCTCCTCCTTTGGCTGGCGTGGGCACAAGAGAGAAGGGAAGAGGGGAAGGCACCAAGGGGATAGAATATCCTCTTAATCTTCTTCTTCTTCTTCTCTCTTGGGCATGGACTTTAGGTAGAGTATGAGAGGAATGTTGCTAGCCAAGGATGGCTTGTAAGGTGATGGGTGGTGGTCTTTTTATAGGGTAGGATGAGGGTTAAGGTGACCCTTGAGATGGATGGCTAGGATGGGAGGATGGAGGTGGTTAGGTGATCCTAGGGCTAAGAAGAGTTGGCGCCAAGTAGGGGGGTGTGAAGATGGTGGTTATGGTGGTGAAGGGCCACTTAAAGGTGGTGCCAACCATGGAAAGATGCCTTGGTTTTGGCACCACCAAGAAGGCTTCTAGAAGGGGGATTAGGTGGATGGTGGAGATAGGTTTAAGGGAAGATGTGTGGTGGAGATGAAGGGGGTTTTGGAGGGAAAAAGTAGCGCCAATAAGGAGGGTAGTTAGGGTAGTTTTGGTGCTACTTTGTAGTGTCCTTTGGAGGTAGTGGGTAGGCTAGGTTGGCGCCAAGGTGAGGAGGAAGTAGGGTTAGCTTATGTGGAGCTAGTTGGTGGAGTTGTTAGGTAGGGCTTTTAGGTGGTAAAAGCCATGGGAGTTGGAGCATAGCTAAGCTAAGCTAAGCTAATCAAGCTTAGATAATAGTGGAGTAGAGGAGGACATGTTGGAGCTAGGGTTTGAAGGGAGGAGCTGGATCTAAAGAATCTAGAGCTGAAGTGGAGCTGGCAACTACTGAGGAGATCAACATAGGGCTACTCTAGCTGGCTTAGCTTGCTAGTTCTTTGCTGGCTGCTAAGCCAAGCTAAGGTGAGTTGGCTTCTGTTGAATGGAGCTGAGGTGAGCTAGGTCTGGTGCTCCTGGGGAGAATTGAGCTGGTTGAGACAGCCAAGGTAACTTAGCTCAATTAACTTGAGCTATGCTGGGTCCCCGGGAGTTGGACTTCAGCTTCCTGAGCTGGAATGAATTCATCTTCAACTGGCTGGAGTTGAGTGGAGCTGAATGTAGCTAGATCTGAGCTAGGGTGAACTCCAATCAATTTAGCTGAGCTAGCTAGAGCTCCCTGTGGACTAGTGGGAGCTAAGATGAGCTAGACTCAACTAAGTTGAGCTGGATCTAAGCTGGCCTGAGCTAGGGTGAGCTAAGATGAACTCTTTTGAGCTTCCATTCAGCTAAGATTAGCTAAATGGAGTTAGGATGAGCTAACCCTAGTCCAAGTGAGCTAGATTCCAACTATGGTAAGTTGGATCAAGCTGAGTTCCAGCTAATCTGAGCTTCTTCTTCACCAGTTGCCTTCTTGAGTGCTAGGGTTTTAGGGATCTGTATAACTGTTCATTCCTAACACTAACATAAACACATTAAAATGACAAGAAAAAGTGCAATGCATGCCTAAACTAGTTAATGCCTAAATGCAGCCCAAAAAACCTATTTGTGGAGCAAAATCCTAAGAGCTAGGTTTGTTTTAATGCACAAGAATGATGATAAACTAGCATTTATCACACCCCTATGCTTATCTTTTGCTAATCTCTTAGCAAAACATTAATTTTTACAAAATGAAATTTTTGGGAAATCTAATTTTTTTTACTTTTGAGAAGGAAAAGATTAAGGGACCTTGGTTGATCTAAACATAGGAGGCACGGGATTTGTTAAGGATAAACATTGGGATTTGTTTTTGGATCCAAAAATTATACAAAATGGGAACAATATATCCTCTAGAAAATTCACAAATTAACCTCCTGTTAATTCAGATGACTTGAAATTTTTGTTTTTAGGATTTTCTGGCTCTTGAATCTGATTCACAACTTACAAAATCCTTCAAAACCTTGTGTCCGTGCTTGTGAAAAGTCAACATTTATAGGGTGTGTTTTTGGTTAAATTTTCTTTTTCTCCCCCATGCTTATTTTTAGCTTAGTCTTACAACAGATGTGTCAGGATCATCATTCCCATTACCAATCCTCGAGGGGGCTCTGGCGCCAGTACTTCAGGATAGCACTGTCCATGACAACACCCAGGAGCTCAAAACCCTAAAACACAATGCAGTGTAAAAGGGTGTGATGAGACACTCATCATGATCTCTAATTACCCCTAATTAACTAGTCTTCCTATTTGATTAGCTAAGGTTATGAATATATAAGGGTTAATTATAGAATAAGGGATATTTAGTAAAGGACCTTAAAATAAGTTAAAAATAATATTTTATCATTCAATTAACATTATTAATAATTTAGATAATAATTGGACTCGAAATCCTATTAATCATTCCCTTAATTAATAAGATAAGTAACTTAAACTTAATGTAAACCTAAGTATATAATAACTTAAGTGATTTTACTTAATCTAATAAATTAACCTAAAAAGGTCAAAAATGTAAATTCAAGGTGTAAACATTATATTTACCTTATTTACTAACATATATAAAATGTTGAAAAAGATCTAAGTTAAAATAAACCCTCAAAACCTGGGTTTACATTTTAGTCCTTACTTTTCATTACAGTCTAGTCCTTATTTCTCACATAGGTCCTTAAGTTTTATTTCATTTAAGTCCCTCTTCGTCTTCTTCTTCTTCTTCTTCTTCAGCCGAATGAACAGCTGGCAGCAGAGAGTCACCCCATCGCGCGATTATCGCCCTGCCGACATCATCCTTCTTTGTCTAAGCTCTTGCAGCTTGCGCTCACCACCTCCACTTCATTCACTAGTCTGGATTAACCAGGAATCCTATTTTTTAGTGGGAGATAACCTCACCATCGTTGGAGACGATGACGGAGGTTAAGATCCTCAAGCTCCTTCTTCGGCTAGATCCTGCCACTCTCTTCGCCGCCAACTGCTATAAATACCCCCTCACACCTCTGATTTTATTCAAGTTGGCTCCCTTCCCTCTTCTAACACTGTAGCCGACCCAATAAGCTATTCGTCCAAAACTCCGGCGACTTTCCATTCCAATTTTTTACTTCCTCCATCCATCTTAATCATCCGAGGAGATCCACTGTGGTCTTCCGTATCTTTGACACAGGTGTCGACCCAAGGAATCCTCCCCTCCACCTCAAATCCGCCCATCGGAGATCTTTCTTCCATCATCTAATTTCGTCATCCGCCAAGAGACTTCGGCGAAACCCTATTGACCCCTTCGTCCAGGTAATAGTAGATTAGGAGTAGGAGTAGGAGTAGGCTAGCTTAGTTAGTTAGTTTAGGTAGTTAGATTAGAGTTAATGTTAGATTTTAGTTTCATCTTCTCTGACTCCGGCGAGTTCCTTGAGCTCGCCAGAGACTTAATCTTGTCTTTTGAAATCATTGTACACGTTCCTTTAACTTCCATGATCACTTCTAAATCATTTAATTGCTTAATTGATCACCTAATCGCCTAATTCACATTCCACCTTCACCGACTGCTGTCACTGTCCATGGTGACAGTAATCGACTTAATTTCACCTTCATAGGGTTCTTCATCTATCCACCACTTATGAACCCTAATTGACACTATAATACCTATAAATACCACATATAAATTAAATGCCCAAATATAATTAAGCTCCTGAGCTCGCTATCAATGGCGGCTCACGAACAATTCAAACTATTAATTAACTATATAATTATGACTACTATTACTTGTTGACTTGTTTTAACCTCTCAATCGAGTGGTTAAACAAGTCCTGAGCTCAACTCAAATAAAACTATTAAAGAAATGATTTCACTGTCAAATCTTAGTTATAATGAAATAATGAAGAATTAAATGTGATACTGAGGTTCCTTGCAACCTCAGGATCCTTTCTAAATCAAAAATGGTAAGTTTAATCAATCTATACACACTTTTCACATTTTCTAGACTCACCGGAGCTCCGATGAGCCAAATTTGTATTTCAGCCTCAAGAATCTGTTGAGAAGCTCCAGAATGATATTAAATGGATCACTGATTGTTTTAAGAATGTTTCTTTGAGGATTTAACCACTGGAGCTGTAGATATGACTTCATCTTCTCCAACTCCGGTAGAGTTGGAGAAGTCTATTAGGAGAGATCTGAAAAGCATTTAAGGAACTCAGAAGCTTTAGTGTAATGCACTGAAGCTGTTTAAGCCTTTAGAACACTGTAACAACCTCTGAATGATTCTAACGAACACACACCTTTTCAAGTTCAGGCGGTGAGCCTGAAACCCTAGAAATTTGGTCAAAACACCTAATTGAAGATCTGAATAAGTTTCTAATGCTGAGGAGACTCTAATTGAGGTTTTGATTTCCTGTGAAAAAACTTTGAACAGAAAGTCAAACTTGAGGCCTTTATAGTCAAACCTGAGGAGGAAACTTTGTTTCTGAGTTCAATCTGAGGAATTGATGCAATTAAGTTATTTTTGGGAACTTGTTTGATGGTTTTAGAGAGAATTAAGTGAGCTCAGGTGAATAAATGTTTGAGAATTTGAATCCTGTCAATTTGGGTTACTTTCAAACCCAAACCAATAGCAGTGCCATTTTGTTGAAATTTAAACTTGAATCCTGCCCAGATGAGTTAATTATAACCCATAGAATTAGTTTAAATCAATTAGAAACACTCTTTTGTGTCTGTTGCACATATTGAAGTCTGAAGATCTGAACTCTGAAGCTTTCAGAGAAGTGAAGAGCTTCTCTACTAGTCTTGAAGGTCTTAAGAGCTTAAAGATTACTCTAACAGATGCAGAATAACTTGTATAACCTGTATAAACCTTTAAATAAAAGAGAAAAGTCCATCTGAGGACTCTGTAGATATAATTTCACTTCCAGGCTAAAAATAACCCGTAGGAACCCCTTATTTCATCTTTAAAATTGAAGAGGAAAACATCTTCAAAACCTTAAATTGACCTTGCATTTGTATAGATCTATCTTAGAGCTTTCTAATAAACTTGAAATCACTCGATTTAGAGCTCTGGGTAGGAAGTTATGATCATTTGAAGTTAGGTCTGAAAGGGGTTAGATAGTCCCACATCGTCGGATTCTAAGCACGTGCATGGGGATAAAACAAATTTGTTGCATGCCCTCTTCAGTCGTCAGCGCTCAGGTCACTGGTTACTGATCTGATCTGAGCATGTGCATGTGTGTTTGTGTGCGGGCTTGTGTGCCTGCTGGTGTGCACCCTTGGGGGCATGAGCGAATGTGTGCCCTGGGAGGGTGAGAGGCCTGGGAGGCCGGGTTGAGCAGATTTGGCTCGAGACTATGAACCGATAAGAAATAAATCGAAAATGAACCTAATTGAGATTAGGCAAGGACCGAGTAGGGTCTGGTCCGACCCTGGTCTCAGGGTGCTGTGTATCCTTGAAAGGACCTCACCACAAATAAAATAAATTTTGGTTAAAAAAGTAAAAAAAGCCTATTCAGCTGAAGAACTTAAGGAAAAGAAGAGCTAATGGTTAAAATGCTAAGTGTTGAAGCTGAAGGTTAAGGAAGAAAGGAGCACAGGCACTAAGGAAGGAAAAGATTAAGGAAGAAAAAGAGAAGACTAAGGGAAGAAAAGAAGGCAGGAGAAGACAGGAACAACAGTAGAAAGGTAAGAAAGAGCTTGATAGAAAAGAAATAAAAGAAAAGGAGAAGAAGATAAGAGGCTAAAGAAAATAAATGAAGGATACTATTTTTCTTGCATCATTCTAATTACTTTTTGTTCTTAATTGTAAAAAGGCATGTTTTAATAGAATAACTTTTAATTGCTTTAATTTCTTTTGAAATAAAATTGGAAAACAAACAACATTTTAAGTAAATATGTTTTTCATATGGAATTTTGTATATTCTTTATATTTTAAATATTTGGGCAAAATTCATGTTTCAAAAAATCAACTTAGTTATACCTCCTAAACTTATAGAGAAATAAAAGAGAATTGGTGAATTTCAAGAAAATTATTATACCTCCCAGTGAACGACCTGGACTCAACCAGTAAAAATTTCTAAAATGTTAGGTTAATTCGACCCTATACTGCACAACCGATACAACTTCGAATTAACCTAAGTGACTTCTTCTACTCTTAATTAAGTGAAATTAACTTAATTACTGAGTTGAGTGAAAGCACGCAGTCAGGGCGCTCCAAGCAAACTCAAGCTCCTGCTCCGACACTATAGGTAGAGCACCGTCCAAGACACTTGAGCTGCTAAAATGCACTTTAATGCTCTATCTAAAGATATGAAATATAAATATGGAGCAGCACCGAGGCAATTACATGTTGACATCGCGTCCTCAGAGGAGAGATTTTCCTCCTTCTCGGCAGTGGGAACTCAAACCAATGATCTACTTCAGAATTTTACTAAGTCCAAACAAGGGAGTTTTTCTAATTTTTAGTTGTTTTTAAGTGTTGGCTTGTGTGTGAAAATTGACACAAGAAGTTCCTCAAGACATACAAGTTTTTGAATCAGAAACTAAGTCAGATACTTTCCTCATTACAAAATAGGATCAAGTCACCTGAACTGCCATGAGTTCAGGTGGAACTTTAGAGAAGGATATCTGATCTAGTCTAAAAATAGACCTTGAAATTCTAATGATTAGATCTACATCCTCATCCTTAGTTTGTTAAAGATTAAATCCCATTATACCCAAAAGTAAATTTTTCGACCTCAGTCCCAATTTCAAAATTTTTCCTCAAAAAGTTTTTAACATTTTTATTTTTTTGGGTATGCAAGCAGGAAAATAAAATAACTAAAGAAAAATGCATATTTTTAGATTTTGAAAATCCTAAATCGATCGTCAAATTTTAAAACACCCTCCCATGCTTAAGCTATGTAATGTCCTCTTGCATTAGGAGGAGGAAGGGATTACCTTAAATGAAGAACGTTCGGGTTTAGGATGGTCAAAATCCTGGAAAAAGAAGGAAAAAAGGAAAGCAGGAAAAATGATGGGTTACCTCCCATCCAGTGCTATCTTTTACGCCATTCAGCCGGGCGTAGTGTGCATTAGTGATCAAAGGCAGCTGGCTCTATGAAATCGAAAGATTCAGATGGAAGATTCGGCATATGATCAAAATAGGGCTTTAAATGTTGACCGTTGACTTAAAATGTCGCATTAGTTTTAGGATCAAACAAATCAACAGAGCCGTATGGATAAGTTTAATGGACAATGAAGTGGTCGGTCCATTTGGATTTTAATTTGCCAGGAAAAAGACGTAATCTAGCATCAAAAAGCCAAACGCGTTGACTAACGTCAAAGTGTTTCTTTGTTCGATCTTTATAAACCCTCGTGTTTTCATAGGAAAAATTACGTAATTCTTCCAATTCAATTAATTGTAATTTTCTATGGATACTGGCATCAGATAAATCCATGTTTAGCTATTTTATTGCCCAAAAAGCCTTATGTTCTAGTTCTACCGGGAGATGGCATACCTTCCCAAAAAATCAGACGGAAGGGAGACATGCCGAGCGGAGTTGAAAAAGCAGTACGGCAAGCCCATAAAGCGTCATCTAATTTGGTGGACCAATCTTTACGGTCGGGCTTAACCGTCTTTTGTAAAATATTTTTAATTTCCCGGTTAGAAACCTTTGCCTAGCCATTTGTTTGGGGGTGATAAGGTGTGGAAATTTTATGATTAACCCCATATTTAGAAAGAAGGTGACGCAATTGTGAGTGAGTGAAATGTGAACCTCCATCACTGATAATGGCTTTTGGTATGCCGAATCTTGAGAAAATATTTTTCTTAAGAAATTCGACAACCACACAGTGATCACTAGTGTGGGTGGGTATTGCTTCTATCCACTTGGAAACATAGTCGACTGCGACTAGTATATATAAATACCCACTAGAGTTGATGAACGGTCCCATGAAGTCGATGCCCCAAACATCAAAAATTTCAACCTCTAAAATAGGATTAGGGGCATCATATCCTTCCGAGTCATGTTGCCGATGCTCTAGCAATGCACACAGGACTAAACAAAGTTATGAGCAACTTTGTGCAAGCTGGGCTAACAGAATCCCACATTAAGGATTTTAGCTGCAGTTTTCTTGCCTGAAAAATGTCCACCACAGGCCATTGAGTGACAATGTGTCAAAATATCATGGATTTCAGAATCAGGTACACATCGTCGAATGACCTGATCGGCACAAATGCGGAAAAGGTCGGGCTCCTCCCAAAAATAGTATTTAATATCAGTAAAGAACTTATCCCATTTTCTTTTTGGCCAATTAGTGGGGATTCATTCTATTGCTAAATAGTTTGGATGGGTGCAAACCAAGGGAGGGTCGTAGTAGCTAAAATGCTTTCATCGGGGAACTGATCAGGTGGGGTCATTATGTCATTTGTCATAAGACAAGAGAGATGGTCGGCCACTACATTATGCGATCCTGCCTTATCCTTGATTTCCAGGTTAAATTCCTGGAGCAGCAAAACCCAACGGATAAGGCAGGGTTTTGCATCTTTCTTTGTCAGCAAATATTTAATTACTGAGTGGTCGGTATATATAGTGACATGTGACCCCAAAAGATAAGATCTAAATTTTTCTAAGGCAAATACAATGGCAAGAAGTTCCTTTTCAGTAACCGTGTAATTCCATTGTGGATCATCAAGAGTTTTGCTAGCATAATAGATCACAACGGGCTTCTTGCCAATTCTTTGCCCTAGAATGGCCCCTACAGCAAAATCTGAGGCATCTTTCAATAATTCAAAGGGACTATTCCAATCAGGTCCCTACAAAATTGGTGCCTTAGTAACCTCCTTCTTTAACCTCAAAAAACTCTCCAGGCACTTATTGAAACGTTGGCTTCGAGAGATAACCGGGTTTTATTGTTATAGCGTTGTAGTATAGCCAGTTATTGCCATCATTTCAAATATATAAAAATTTTTTACTCGGAAAATAAAAGAGTTCCCGAGGTCGAACTCAGGGAGCAAGTTGTATTCTAGAGATATACATGTTCTATTACAAAAAAAATAAAGAGAGAGAGAGAGAGGGAGAGAGATGAAAGTTTGAGTTCTTCTTCTTTTCTTCTTTCTTTCTCTTTGTCTCTTTCTCTCTTTAGCTTTTGTTCTTCCTGTTCTTCTTCTGGGTTTATCTCCTTGTGGTCCTCTTCTTCTTCTGTTGTTCTTCCTTGTTCTTTTGTCCTTCAGATCTTCTTCTTTCTTCTTTTCTTTTTCCTGTCAGGACGTCGTCTCTCCTTCTTTCTTCTTTTCCCTTCAGGACGTCGTCTGATTTTCCAATCAAACGACTTAAACCGCTTGTTGCTACAGTGTCTCCCTTAGCTTTCTTCTTCTTCCGCGGTTCTTCTTCTTCACCTGTGCCTGCACACTTCAGAGTTTACGTCAGAGGGCAAAACCTACTCTACCCTCCCCCACCCCCGCGTCTCTCTTTCTCTGAATTCGCTCTTCGGAAGGCTCTCCCAGAGCATCCGGGTAATCGGGTACGCGGGTCGCGCCCGGGTCCAGGCCCACCGGCGTGCGTGGTGGGCGAGGAGTGCAGGTCAGTCTAAGTCGGGTCGGGTCAGGTCCGCGGGGCGTGAGCGCGGACGAGACCGGGTAACCGGGCGGGTGAAGGGGACCCCACCCCATGAACTGAGGCGAACAGCTTAAGGCACTTTTTGCCTTTAAGCGCCCGTTCGCCTCAGTGGCTCTCCGAGGTGGGACTAAATGTCCCACCCTAATTGAGCGCCTGCAGCGGAGAAAGCAGCGGGCAATCGCGGCTTCACGCGAGGCCTTCGCCCCAGCTGCGAGCCTGGGACTCTTCGCGGAGGCGCCCCGCGCAGCCTGGGAGTCAGGCCTGGGCGAAGCGCACCTGGAGCTGCAGGTTGAAGGTGCTCCTTCCACGCAGCAATGGCGACGGCGGTCGAGACACCTGTACACAGAGGAACGGCCTCTCGGCCTAATCAGATACGCGGAGAACCTTCGCCGTGGCACGGCGAAGGTGGTGGGGGGTCTGGCAGGCGGCGGGGCGGAGCGTGAGGGTCGCCCTAGGTCAAACTGCGGGTGGAGAAGTGGGTTTGTTCGGGGGGTGTGCAGAGGGCGAGTGGCGGGACGTAAAAGGGCGGAGGTTGATCAGGGTGAGGAGGTGGAGATTCTGTGAGGGTCGGCGAGGCGTGTGGGGCTGTGGAGTGATGGGGGGGTCTTGCCGGAGTTTGGCCGGAGACGAAGGGGGTGACGGTGGACAGGAGCGGTCGAGGGTTTAATCAAATAAAAGACAGTGAGGAAAAGAAAGAGGGGGAGATGGGGAGAAGTTCTGACCTAGCTACGGAGACGAAAGGGGCCGGAGCAAGGCGACAGTCGTATCGATTGTCGCCGGAGAAGAAGATGCCCAGGGGAAGGGGCGGCGGCGATCAGAGGGCCGGAGAGGCGCCAGCTGGGTGCGGCGTGGCGCGGGAAGAGCGAGGGAGGGCAACCCTGCAGCTGGTAGTGCGGCAGGGTGACAAGGAGGAGGAGAGGCCGCCGGAGCAAGGAGGGCGTCTGTCGGAGTGGGAAGAGAGGAATTGAGGGGGTATCTCCGTCAGATCCGAGCTGGGAAGAACGGTGGAGCGACGGGGGTATTTATAGGGACCGAATCAGGGAGGAAGGCGGAGGGAGACGACGTGTCTCCCTCGCTGGAGGACGCTGGAGATGGAAACCCATACCGTCCGTGCGTTCGCACGGCCGGTATGGTGGGTTACAGCGACCAGGGGGTTGTCCCTGCGACGGCTGACGACGTAGGGCACCCCCGGTTTACTTGCCAGGCTCTCCCCCTCACCCTGCGCGGCGCCATGCTCCGCGTAAGGTCGCCGGAGCATGGTGCTGGCAGGTTTTGCAGGGGGGACCTGAATGCGAAGAACGAAGGAGAGTTAGGGGCCAAAATGCGAGGGTTCAAAAGTTGAGGGCCAAAAAGTAAATATATGAGGACCAAAGTGTAAAGTTGGTCAAGAAGGTTTCTTCTTAAGCTCAAGTTTTGATACATGACTAATTAGGACCTAAGGAATCTGATGGTGAATTTTATTTCTAGATTAAACCTTGTTTGACTGGTCAATTTACGCAAAAACCCAAATTAAGTTATTAATTGGGTATGGTTCTCAATGTAGGTCAAGATGGGTTCCTAAGGTCAAATTGAAGGTTCTAAACCCTAGAGATTATTTTTCTATGAATTTTAGAGGATTTATTCCATTTTTGCTTTGCCTTGAACCTCGTGAATTGAAGTGGGTTTGTTTTAGGGTTACAGATTATTATTTAGTTCCTTGGAATTGCTGTAGCCCTTGCTAGATCATATCATCCCACTTTTATTCTTATTAAGTTGCTTTGACCTATGTTTGGACCCTGAATTACCCTGTATGCAGATTATACTGGTAAAATTACATTTTTACCCCTTATGACTTATTTTTTTCCTTAAACTCAGAATTCTCTAAGTTAAGCCTTTCCTTGAGTTATGTAGGAGCTTTTATCCTTTGTATTGGGTCAAAATGAGCTAGTTATGGCTCATGATGAGGTTCTCATCATACCCCCATGCCTAGCTTTTGCTAGTCCCTTAGCAAAAACTTAAGGTTTCAACCCTTGTTCTAGACCATGAAGTTTTTAATAGCTTTAGATAAGTGCTTTTTTATTTGAGCATAGATTAGGTTAGAATGCTGACCATAGGCCTAAAAGGTACTCTAGTACCAATCAAGATCCAAATCTGTCTAGCCTTAGCCTCAGTCTTTAGCAAAGGTTTTTAAGGACCACAAGAACTAACCTAAGGTTTATTGGACTTTGTGGTTAAAGCACCCGTGCTTGAAATGATTTTAGCCCTGGCTCAGTTCGCAGTGCATTATGTAAGAGAGAGATAGAAAGTTATTCTGTTTGGAGAGTTTTCTCTCTCTTTTTCTTTTTAGTTCTAGCCTAGGATTGGCTTTTCAACACGGTCTGTATCAGATTCCTTGCTCCCATCATCAATCCTTAAGGGTTCCTGGCAATCGATGCTTCGAGATAGCACCGCCCATGGCAACCCCCGGAACCCTGGCTATTGAGATTTCGAGATAATCTCATCCATGGTGTTCCGTGGCCGAATCCAGACCCTGGCAATTGACACTTCGAGATAATGCCATCCATGGAATCTGAATCAGCAGAGTGCTTACATGCCCCCAGTAGGATATGTAATATCCTAAGAGATAGGCACCGAGGAGATGATATTTTGTTACGCATCTTCGAGGGGATTTCCCGCTTCTCCGCGCTGGGAACTCGTCCAAATCAACTTGTGTTGATCGGCCGCTCCTATTCTAGGTGTTTTTTTCAGAATTTTGCGACGCTTCTGCGTGATTTTGATTTTTACGCTTACTGAACCAGGCTGTGTGTGAGGATAGGGTGCTTAGGTTACTGAGTCCTGTAAACCAAAAATTAGTTAACGAGGCCGAATACTCCCTAAGCCTTAGACCTAATACTTTAGCTTTTCATTTTCCTCAACCTCTTGAGGAGTGTCCAGATCTTAATGGGTACTAAGAGTCTATTCAAGAATGCCTAAGGTTTGCGTTCTTACTAATCTCATTATGCACTTTTCAGTTGTTTTCTTGAATGAGGTCTAGAACTTAGGTTAATTCCTTAGTTCCTTACTAATGACTATCACCTTTTCTTATAATTTTGTGCTCCTTTTTCATTTTGTTTCTCTTCTCCTTCTCCTTTTATTCTTTTTCGAAAGATTTTTTAATTTTTATGGTGTTTTTGGCATATGTGAATTTTTTTGTTTGAAACCTTTTTTTACAAGTTTTGCACTTTCATACCCCCCCCCATGCCTAAGATTTGCAATGTCCTCATTGTAACCTAGGGGGTTCTTAGTTCATTCCTTAAGACAGAAATTTGGATGAGTGGATGGGTCGGGTTGAATTTTTGCGGACGATTTCTAATCCCAGATGCAAGCATCTGAGGTGGGGTCGGCTGTCTACAAGGGTGAACCTCAAGTGCAAAAAGGTGTCAGAACAAGTTTCAGGTTTTCAAAGAGAATGATAGGCTGCCTCCCGTTAAGCGCTGAGTTTTACACCATCGACTGGGCGCAATAAGCTCAAGGGGAAAGGAGGATATAAGATGCTTCAGCCAAATCAGTAGAAGTTACATCAATGAACGGCTTGGGTCTCTGACCGTTCACAATGAAAGGTTCAGAATCGTGGCTGAGTGGACTGATTCCGATTGCTCCATTTCCAAAAACCTGTCGGACTAAATATGGTCTGACCCACTTGGATCTCAGTTTTCCTGGGAAGAGTTTTAGTCGGGCATCAAAGAGTAGGACCTTTTGACCAGGATGAAAGATCTTTCTCGAGATGTGTTTGTCGTGGAAGGCTTTAACCCGCTCCTTGTAGATTTGCGAGTTCTCGTACGCGTCTAGGCGTAATTCATCGATCTCGCTGATTTGGAGTTTTCTGTGGGTCCCAGCCTTGGAAAGATCTAGATTACAGTTTCGTACTGCCCAATAGGCTTTATGCTCCAGTTCTACGGGAAGGTGGCATGCCTTTCCGTACACCAGTCTAAAGGGAGACATGCCCAATTGGGTCTTGTGGGCGGTCCTATAGGCCCACAATGCTTCCGGAAGTCGGGACGACCAGTCCTTCCTGTCAGGTCGAACAGTGACTTGCAGGATTTTCTTGATCTCCCGATTAGACAGCTCAGCTAGACCATTAGTTTGGGGGTGGTAAGGAGTAGAGATTCGGTGAGACACCCCGTATTTGGTCATCAGTGACCTAAACTGAGCATTTGTGAAATGGGTCCCCCCATCAGAGATTATTGCACGAGGAATCCCGAACCTTGAGAAAATGTTTTGATGAATGAATTTGAGAACGATTTTGTGATCACAGGTTCGGGTCGGTATGGCTTCGATCCATTTGGACACGTAGTCCACAGCCAACAGAATGTATTCGAAACCATTCGAAACAGGAAAGGGGCCCATAAAATCAATCCCCCAAACATCAAAGATTTCGCATACTAGAATCGGTTGCATAGGCATCATGTCGCGATGGCTCATGTTGCCCAAAGTCTGGCAACGACTGCATGCCTTGCAGTGATTGTATGCGTCTTTGAACAGTGTGGGCCAGTAAAAGCCGCACTGGAGGACTTTTGATGCGATTTTATGCCCGGCGAAATGGCCATCGCATGCCTGGTCATGGCAGAAAGAGGATATTGTTGAATTCCCCTTCCGGGACACATCTCCGGATAATTTGATCGGCACCTATGCGGAAGAGGTACGGGTCTTCCCAAATGTAATACTTGGCATCGGAGCGTAATTTGTCCTTCTTGGCCTTCGGCCAATCGGACGGGATCTGATGAGATGCCAAGTAATTTACTACATTAGCAAACCATGGAAGGCTAGTACCAATAGTCAGCAGGTGCTCATCGGGAAAATGCTCAGTGATGGGTCCGGGAGGGTCAATTATTTCAGAAGGAAGACGGGACAAGTGATCAGCTACCACATTTTGCTTTCCCGCTTTGTCGCGAATCTCAAGGTCAAATTCTTGCAACAGCAAGATCCATCGAATTAATCGAGGTTTCGCGTCCTTCTTTGCAAGGAGATGCCTCACAGCCGTGTGATCCGAGTATATGATGACACGGGAACCTAGAAGGTACGATCTGAATTTTTCTAGGGCAAATACTACAGCTATCAGCTCTTTCTCAGTAACCGTATAGTTACGCTGAGCCTCATCGAGTGTTTTGCTAGCGTAGTAAATGACCACAGGTTTCCCGTCAATTTTCTGCCCCAAAATCGCTCCTACAGCGAAGTCGGATGCATCGCACATGATCTCAAAGGGTTGAGACCAATCAGGGGACTGTAGGATCGGGGCTTGGGTGACTCGGTCACGCAGGATTTCAAATGCTTGAGTGCATTCCTTGGAAATTTCGAAAGGAACATCCTTGGAGAGAAGAGTGGTCAGGGGGCGCACGATTTTTGAAAAATCAGGGATAAATCGTCGATAAAAATTGACATGCCCTAAAAAGGAACGGATGTCCCTGATCGAGCTAGGCATAGGAAGGTGAGAAATCAAATTAACCTTAGCTCGATCCACTTGGATACCTTTCTCCGAAATTGAGTGTCCCAGGACAATTCCCTCAGGCACCATGAAATGGCTCTTTTCCCAGGAAAGAACCAAATTCACATCGATGCACCGCCTGAGTATCTGGACCAAGTGTTGGAGGCAATCGTCGAATGATGCTTCGAAAACTGAAAAGTCATCCATGAAGACTTCCAGATAATCACCTCCCATATCTGAGAATATGGCAAGCATGCATCGCTGAAAAGTAGCGGGTGCATTGCAAAGACCGAAAGGCATCCTTCGGAAAGCGTATGTTCCGAAGGGGCAGGTGAACGTGGTCTTTTCTTGGTCCTCAGGATGGATTGCCACCTGGTTATAACCGGAGTACCCATCAAGAAAGCAGAAGAACCTATTTCCCGCAAGTTTTTTGAGAATTTGATCAATGAAGGGTAGTGGGAAATGGTCCTTCTTCGTGGAGGAATTGAGTCGGCGGTAATCTATACAGACTCTCCACGAGTTGGCTAATCGGGTAGGAATGATTTCTCCGGTCTCAGTTGTTATAGTGGTGAGTCCTGCCTTCTTGGGCACGACCTGAATTGGGCTCACCCAACGACTATCGGAGATCAGGTAGATGATTCCGGCATCTAACCACTTGATGATCTCCTTTTTCACGACCTCCTGCAGATTGGGGTTTAAGCGTCTCTGCATTTCACGAGAAGGTCGTGTGCCCTCTTCCGAATAGATATGATGAGTACAATAAGAGGGACTTATTCCAGTCAAATCATCGAGAGTCCACCCGATGGCTCTGCGATGTTGCTGGAGGACAACAATCAGACGGGATTCCTGTTCAGGACTGAGGTTGGAATTGATAATCATAGGAAAGGTCTGATTAGAACCCAAAAAGATGTATTTCAAGTGAGCAGGAAGGGGTTTCAGTTCGAGGATGGGGTTATCAGCAGCAGCGGGTGGTTCAGTATAGATGTGAGGTTCAAGGGTGGGAGTTACTGGGTTGTTCATATCTGGATTCGACTCCTCTGTTTGCGGGTCAAGATCCTTCTGTGGTTGATGAGGCATAATCGAGTTATTCTGGAAGTGTGATTCATCAACCAAAGTCCTGATGTCACAAATTTGTTCGATGACACCGCAATTAATTCCTTGTTGGGCCTTAAATATATCAATTTTCAGTGTTTGATCTCCAAACTTAAGCTCTATTTGGCCCTCCTCACAGCTGATGTTGGCTCTAGCAGTAGCCAAGAAGGGTCTCCCTAGAATGATTGGTGTATCCCTAGGGTTCTCAGGTGCGTCCATATCTAAGACTATAAAGTCCACTGGAAAATAGAAATCCCGCACTCTTACGATAACATCCTCGAGAATCCCTTTTGGTGACTTTATAGATCGATCTGCTAATTGTAATGTCACCTCGGTTGGTTTTAGCTCAGATTCTTCTAGATGGTCAAGTAAGGATGTGGGTATCAGGTTTATGGATGCACCCAAGTCTAACAATGCTCTATCAAATTGGGTACCACCTATCTTGCAGGAAATCAGGGGAGTACCAGGATCTTTTGCCTTGGGTGGGAGTCTACTGAGGATTACAGAGCTGGCTTGCTCTGACAGAACAATTGGGCTCCCTCCTTTGGTTCGCGGCTTACGCTGGGGTGTACATATATTCTTTAGAAATCGTGCGTAAGCTGGTACGTGGCGGATTGCATCCATCAAGGGGATGTTTATGTGGACCTGCTCAAAGAGCTTGACCAGGTCCTCCTCAGGGGCCACGGGTTTGGTGGTCTTCTTTCCCTTGGTCAAGGCCTCGGGAAACGGGATCTTGGTTGGTTCTTCTAGGATAGGTCCAGGTTGTGGATCTGGAACAGCGGTTTCTTGGATAACTATCCTAGGGTCATGGTTATCAGGCTTGGAGTGGTTTGGATAATGCGGGTCTTGAGTTGTTTTACCACTACGTGTTGTTACAGAATTTAATCCGGCCTGATTTTGGTTTGGGTTTGGTAAGAGGGGTGGCTGCTGCTGAAATCCCGCATAAGAAGTTGAAGCTTCCATCTCGTCTGGAGATGGAGCAGTAGGGGCCTGATAAATCCATTGTGCGTGGCCTAAATTTGGATTCATAACGCGCTTCTGGGTTGGCACGTTATTTGGGTTAGGAAGAGGTTGGGAAGGGAGTGTGCCTGGTTGGCGAGAATTTGCCAACTGGGCCAGTTGAGTTTTAACTTCTGTAAGTTCGTCCTTGTGCTGTTTTTGAATAGCCGCATTCGTTTTTTGAATGTCAGCCAGAGTCTGAAGGATTAGGGACATTTGATCCTGATTTGGCCCTGATGGATAAGTAGGGTTGGGCCGAGGCTGAGGCGGCTGGTAATGACGAGAGGGCTGTGGGCGGGACTGAAAAGGTGGTCTTTGGGTTTGGGAATTTCCCGCCCACTGAAAATTGGGATGGTTTCGCCATCCAGGGTTGTAAGTGTTAGAGAATGGGTCGTTCTGGATGGCGTTGAGGTCCTCGCAGGTCTGAGGAACCTCCTGAGAATCAGGGAAAGGGGGAATGGAGTTCCCCCGGCTGGTGTAGAAAGGATCGGATGATCCTCCAATCCAAGAATCCGATGGGGATGGATATGGATCCATCCTAGGGGAAGATCGGTGGAGGATGTTTTGCACAGTCTCCTGTGTGGAAGGAGGTTGTGCAAAGGAGTTACGCGCGGAGGTGGCTCGCTGCAAGTGCTGAGTCAGCTCATCCACCTTATTTTCAATGATTGAGACCTTGTCCAATCGACTGGCCATTAATTCCAGGTCGACTGATGCGGACAGGCCCTGCGTCTCATGTGCTCCCTTAAGATTCGTCGCTGCGCGGGTATTCGTCCTGTCGAATAATCCCATGGAGTCATTGTTGATGGAGTTCTCGCACATGTTTTCGAGAATCTCCCATACGGTGTCTTCATGTTGACCCATGATGCTTCCTCCGCAAGTTGCATTGACGAAAAGGCGGATGTCCTCACGGAGTCCCTGGTAAAAAGATTGGACTTGTTCCCATTTAGGAACTCCGTGATGGGGGCACTTTCTCATGAGATCCTGAAAACGATCCCATGCCTCATGGAGAGGTTCTCCTGATTGTTGAGTGAAGTGTGTAATCTGATGGCGCAAGGCGTTGGTCCGACCAACGGGGAAAAACTTTTTCAAAAACTCGGATTGAAGTTCTTCCCAAGTGTTGATCGGCCGGGTCTGAGTTTGATACCAATGGGCGGCCTTGTCCATAAGAGAAAAGGAGAACATCTTCATGAGAAGAATATCCCAATTTTGCGCATCTGATCCAAAAGTGTGGGCCAGATGCTTTAGCTGTTTGATGTGCTGGAAGGGATCTTCAGAATTAAGCCCATGGAATTTAGGTATAGCATGAATCATATTGGGCTTTAATTCGGAATCAGGTCCTCCAGTCGGGATTCTGACTCGAGGCTCAATGGCCACCGCAGCAGGATTGTAGTGGTCCCGCATCATAGGATGCTGTGGTGGGTGCACGAAGTTTTGGAAGAGGTCATTGAGTCGCTGGAGCTGGTGTTCCAGATTATTTTCTTCCTCAACTGGCTGAGCCATGATGGAGGAAGAAGAAGAACTTGGTTCTGAATCAGAAGAGAGAATAATGTGAGGGTGTTGCTGCACAAACACGGGCGTCGAGGCTTGGCCTTGACGAGAGCGAATTTCTAAAGGAGGTCTTAAGGGTGGTCTTAAGGACCTCCTTCCGTACATGCACTGTTGGAAGAGGTAAGTTTAGAAGGTGCTGGACCCAATCAAGACACCCAAAAAATGTGTTGGGTGACTATAGAGGTGCGGGGCAGATGGACCCCTTGATCAGAAAGATCGTCCACCTGAGAATTACCTGGGCAGCCAGAGAGGGAGAGTCCCGCGAAGACCCCTACATGGTAGAGTGTCCCCACGGGTTACAGGGTTTCCCCCACCCGACCTCTCTTGTCACTGCGGTTCCAGGTAGACCAGAATGGGGATCTTGACCTCTTAAGTCTACCAATTTAAAGATCAGGGTGCTTAAGGTTTCACTTGAACTTTAGTCTTTTAAGTGCAGAGAGTGACCTAATTTAAGGTTGGTTGACCCAAGGGGTCAACTTTACCTCTTGTTTTCTTTGAGAGCTTTTAGGTCTTGTCTTTTAGGGTTCAAGTGTTTAGAGAGCCAATTGTTTTACGTTTTCTTTTGAATAGGTATTTTCAATCAATGGTTTAGGCACACTTCTTTTGGATTTTCTCCATTCTTGATTTAAGTAGTGTGTCTCTAAAACCCTAATGTTGAATCTTATGTTGGCTCTACTTGGTCCAGTTAGTTCTTTGTTGGGTAATTAGGGCTCAAGCAAGAATGTGTTAGCCCTTAAATACCCTTAATAGTGTGCAGGGCTAATGAGTTGAAAACATGCAACTCTTTATGGTTACTAAGTATGGAAGACAGGTTAGCCCTATATTGCTTGTTCTTTTCTTTTCTTCCTCTTTAGAGTTTAGGGGTTAATAGCGAGAGGAAAAATTTACCTGTCCTCAGAGTGGTTGTCGTGTGGTTGCTTGTCTTCTTGATTTCCTGTAGCTGCACAAAAGAGGAGAGATTATCAGAAATTAAAAAGAAACAGGAATGTTTACCTCTAGAATAGCCGTTGCTCCCCGGCAACGGCGCCAAATGAAGCATTGGCTTCGAGAGATAACCGGGTTTTATTGTTATAGCGTTGTAGTTAGCCAGTTATTGCCATCATTTCAAATATATAAAATTTTTTTACTCGGAAAATAAAAGAGTTCCCGAGGTCGAACTCAGGGAGCAAGTTGTATTCTAGAGACATACATGTTCTATTACAAAAAAAATAAAGAGAGAGAGAGAGAGGGAGAGAGATGAAAGTTTGAGTTCTTCTTCTTTTCTTCTTTCTTTCTCTTTGTCTCTTTCTCTCTTTAGCTTTTGTTCTTCCTGTTCTTCTTCTGTGTTTATCTCCTTGTGGTCCTCTTCTTCTTATGTTGTTCTTCCTTGTTCTTTTGTTCTTCAGATCTTCTTCTTTCTTCTTTTCTTTTTCCTGTCAGGACGTCGTCTCTCCTTCTTTCTTCTTTTCCCTTCAGGACGTCGTCTGATTTTCCAATCAGACGACTTAAACCGCTTGTTGCTACAGTGTCTCCCTTAGCTTTCTTCTTCTTCCGCGGTCCTTCTTCTTCACCTGTGCCTGCACACTTCAGAGTTTACGTCAGAGGGCAAAACCTACTCTACCCTCCACTACCCCCACGTCTCTCTTTCTCTGAATTCGCTCTTCGGAAGGCTCTCCCAGAGCATCCGGGTAATCGGGTACGCGGGTCGCGCCCGGGTCCAGGCCCACCGGCGTGCGTGGTGGGCGAGGAGTGCAGGTCAGTCTAAGTCGGGTCGGGTCAGGTCCGCGGGGCGTGAGCGCGGACGAGACCGGGTAACCGGGCGGGTGAAGGGGACCTCACCCCGTGAACTGAGGCGAACAGCTTAAGGCACTTTTTGCCTTTAAGCGCCCGTTCGCCTCAGTGGCTCTCCGAGGTGGGACTAAATGTCCCACCCCAATTGAGCGCCCGCAGCGGAGAAAGCAGCGGGCAATCGCGGCTTCACGCGAGGCCTTCGCCCCAGCTGCGAGCCTGGGACTCTTCGCGGAGGCGCCTCGCGCAGCCTGGGAGTCAGGCCTGGGCGAAGCGCACCTGGAGCTGCAGGTTGAAGGTGCTCCTTCCACGCAGCAATGGCGACGGCGGTCGAGACACCTGTACACAGAGGAACGGCCTCTCAGCCTAATCAGATACGCGGAGAACCTTCGCCGTGGCACGGCGAAGGTGGTGGGGGGTCTGGCAGGCGGCGGGGCGGAGCGTGAGGGTCGCCCTAGGTCAAACTGCAGGTGGAGAAGTGGGTTTGTTCGGGGGGTCTGCAGAGGGCGAGTGGCGGGACGTGAAAGGGCGGAGGTTGATCAGGGTGAGGAGGCGGAGATTCTGTGAGGGTCGGCGAGGCGTGTGGGGCTGTGGAGTGATGGGGGGGTCTTGCCGGAGTTTGGCCGGAGACGAAGGGGGTGACGGTGGACAGGAGCGGTCGAGGGTTTAATCAAATAAAAGACAGTGAGGAAAAGAAAGAGGGGGAGATGGGGAGAAGTTCTGACCTAGCTACGGAGACGAAAGGGGCCGGAGCAAGGCGACAGTCGTATCGACTGTCGCCGGAGAAGAAGATGCCCAGGGGAAGGGGAGGCGGCGATCAGAGGGCCAGAGAGGCGCCAGCTGGGTGCGGCGTGGCGCGGGAAGAGCGAGGGAGGGCAACCCTGCAGCTGGTAGTGTGGCAGGGCGACAAGGAGGAGGAGGAGAGGCCGCCGGAGCAAGGAGGGCGTCTGTCGGAGTGGGAAGAGAGGAATTGAGGGGGTATCTCCGTCAGATCCGAGCTGGGAAGAACGGTGGAGCGACGGGGGTATTTATAGGGACCGAATCAGGGAGGAAGGCGGAGGGAGACGACGTGTCTCCCTCGCTGGAGGACGCCGGAGATGGAAACCCATGCCGTCCGTGCGTTCGCACGGCCGGTATGGTGGGTTACAGCGACCAGGGGGTGTCCCTGCGACGGCTGACGACGCAGGGCACCCCCGGTTTACTTGCCAGGCTCTCCCCCTCACCCTGCGCGGCGCCATGCTCCGCGCAAGGTCGCCGGAGCATGGTGCTGGCAGGTTTTGCAGGGGGGACCTGAAGGCAAAGAACGAAGGAGAGTTAGGGGCCAAAATGCGAGGGTTCAAAAGTTGAGGGCCAAAAAGTAAATATATGAGGACCAAAGTGTAAAGTTGGTCAAGAAGGTTTCTTCTTAGGCTCAAGTTTTTATACATGACTAATTAGGACCTAAGGAATCTGATGGTGAATTTTTGTTTCTAGATTAAACCTTGTTTGACTGGTCAATTTACGCAAAAATCTAAATTAAGTTATTAATTGGGTATGGTTCTCAATGTAGGTCAAGATGGGTTCCTAAGGTCAAATTGAAGGTTCTAAACCCTAGAGATTATTTTTCTATGAATTTTAGAGGGTTTATTCCATTTTTGCTTTGCCTTGAACCTCGTGAACTGAAGTGAGTTTGTTTTAGGGTTACAGATTATTATTTAGTTCCTTGGAATTGCTGTAGCCCTTGCTAGATCATCTCATCCCACTTTTATTCTTATTAAGTTGCTTTGACCTATGTTTGGACCCTGAATTACCCTGTATGCAGATTATACTGGTAAAATTGCATTTTTACCCCTTATGACTTGTTTTTTTCCTTAAACTCAAAATTCTCTGAGTTAAGCCTTTCCTTGAGTTATGTAGGAGCTTTTATCCTTTGTATTGGGTCAAAATGAGCTAGTTATGACTCATGATGAGGTTCTCATCACTTATCATTAAAATCAAATGGCTGGTCTTTAGTAAGTAGCTGACTTAAGGGCTTGGAGATCTGGGAAAAATTTTGTATGAATCTATGGTAGAAACCCACATGACCCAAAAAGGATCTAATTTGTTTGACAGTAGTGGGTGGTGGGAGCTTAGATATAGCATCTATTTTTGCTTTATCTACCGTGATTCCCTGTTTTGAAATAACATGGCCCAAGATAATACCTTCCTGGTCCATGAAATGACTTTTTTCCCAACTGAGGAGCAAATTGACTTCTATGCATTTTTGGAGAGTTCTTTCAAGGTTCTTGAGACAATGGTCAAAAGAATCTCCAAAAATAGAGAAGTCATCCTTAAAGACTTCTAAGCATTCACCTACCAGGTCTGAAAAATTGCAAGCATACACCTTTGAAAAGTCACTGGTGCATTGCAAAGATCGAAGGGCATCCTTCAGAAAGCAAAGGTTTTGAAGGGGCAGGTGAAAGTTGTTTTGTTCTGGTCCTCAGGATGACCTGCTACCTGATTATAACTGGAATAACCATCTAGAAAACAGTAAAAATCCCATCCGGCTAACCGCTCCAAGATTTGATCAATAAAGGGGAGTGGAAAATGGTCTTTCTTGGTGGTGGTGTTTAGTTTCTGTAATCAATACACACGCACCAAGAAGAGGCAGTTCGAGTGGCTACATTCTCCCCATTATCATTAATGACAACTGTTAGTCCCGCCTTTTTGGGACAACTTGTGTTTGACTAACCCAAGAGCTGTCGGAAATGGGGTAGATGATATTAGCATCAAGCCACTTAATAATCTCCTTTTTTACCACCTCCTACATAATAGGGTTCAAGCACCTTTGTGGTTGGCGGGAATGGCAAGAATCGTCCTCTAAATATATACGATGTGTACAATAGGACGGATGAATACCATTAAGATCAGAAAGGGTCCAACCAATAGCTTTTTGATATTTACTCAAAACATGGAGAAGTTTGTGCTCTTGTGCCCCGGTAAGTCCAGAATTTATAACTAGGGGCAAGGTCTGATTGGACCTAGGAAGACATATTTAAGGGAGTTGGGCAAAGGTCTTAATTCCAATTTTGGGCCCGGCTCCGAAAGAATTTTTGCTTTGTGGGTTAGTGGTGAGGTGAGAGTGAAAGGGTCAGCTGGAGGGTTAGCTGAATGTGTGGTTAGGGTGGAAGGGTGAGAAGAAGTGGATTGTTCAAGAACTGTATTGATGGAAAAACAGGAACCTAAATAGGAAATCTGCAAAGTTTCCTCCACAATATTTTCTATTTTTGAATCTGAATCATCAAAGAAATCTGGTTCTTGGAACTGCCTAGAAGCTTGGAAAATGTCTAGGGTTATAGATTCACCGCCACACATGATCTTCATTTTTCCATAATTACAATCAATATTTGCACGGGCAGTGGTTAAGAATGGTCTTCCAAGAATGATGGGGGCAAACTTTAGTGCTTCCGATACCTCTATGTCCAGGACTAAAAAGTCTACTGTAAAAAGACAATTTTTGACCCGGACAAGGACATCCTCAACAAGTCCCCTTGGTTTAATTGTAGATCGATCAGCTAATTGAAGAGTAACCTCAACAGGCTTTAATTCACCAATCTTAAATTCTGCAAAAATAATTGTGGGGATAAGATTAATTGAGGCACTGAGATCCAACAAAGCACGATCAAAAGAAGTATCATTAATGATAACTTGAATCAGGGGGGTGCCAGGATCTTTTCTCTTAAGAGGCAGTTGACTCTACACAACTGAGTTGATTGTCTCAGGAAGGATCACCTTTCCTAGATTACAGGGCTGCCTTTTCGGGGTACACAAATCTTTTAGGAATTTTGCATTGGTAGGGATGTATTTTATGGCATCTATGAGAGGGATATTAATTTCAACTTGCCCAAATAAATCCATTAATTCCTTTTCAGTGGGCTTGGATTTCTTCTTTTTCTTATTTGAAGAATGGAGGGCATGTGGAAATGGAGTAGGGTTGCCTTGTTTTGCATTAATAGGTTCTTGAACAATGTGAGGGGAAGATGGGGAAGAGTTGATCTGTGTTTTATTAAAATGGGTTTCTTTAACAGGCAGGGGATTGTGAGTGGTTTTCCCATTCCTCAAAGTAACTGCATTTGCAGTCTACTTGTTTCTAGGATGAGGATGGGAAGCCTGACTGCTATTGAAACCCGGTAGATGTTGAGGTGATGGTTGAATGGGTTGACTAGGATATCCACCTTGGAACTGATTCCTTTGATTATTTGGGTTGGGAAGGTAAATTCCCAATAGGTCAATGATCAGGAGTAACCTTAACTTGGTGTTGCAAGTTGGTAATCATGAGGGTTACTTCTGTCATTTGATTCTGCATTCCTTGCAGAGTCTTCATGACCTAATTGTTAATATCTTCCTGGGATGGTCCAGGTTGATACACAGGTTGCCCATAATTCCCAAAATAGTTTTGTTTGGGAAATGGAATCGGGTTCGGGTTTTTCTAGGAGTGATTCGAGTTAGTCCTCCAGTTTTGATTGAAAGTGTTGGAGGGGTTTCTAAATTGCTCCTGGTGAGCATAAATATTTTCCGTGGTGGGATAAAAAATATTTTGATCAAAATTCCCAGTCAAATCCTGTGGGAAATCAGTTGCAAACTGCTGACCAACAAATGTGGCATCAATGTTGTGCAGATTCTCTTCGGAGAAGTTGTGGAGGGTTAGTGTGTGGAGAGTTAACGTGTGGAGCTTGTTTATTTGTGAGCTTTTCTTCCATTTTCTTTTGGTGAATTTGCATCTAGTCTAGTCATTGAGCTAACATATATAGATCATCTTGAGTGACTAGAACAGAGGTGGATTTGGAGTCAATTTCATGGACTCCGTGTCTGGGTTTTGTGTTATACCAAAAGTGTCTATTGAAGTCATATTAAATGAGTTTTCACTCATTTCTTCAAAGAGGAGATAGGCACTTTCGGCATCTTCGTTAAGGAAATTTCCCCCACATGAGGCATCCACAAATCGTTTCAATTGATCTTCTAATCCATGATAGAAGATCTGCACTAACTGCCATTGTGGAATTTCATGGTGGGGACAACTTCTTAGAAGTTCTTGAAATCTTTCCTAGGCTTCGTGGAGAGGTTCACCAAGTTTTTGTTGAAAGGTCGTTATTGATCTTCATAAACCATTAGTTCGACCGATCGGAAAATTTTTTTTCAAAAAAGCACTTTTTAATTGGGGCCAGGTGGTAATAAGGCACCCAACCGTTCTAAACCAATGAGAAGCTTTGTCTTTAAGAGAGAGAGGAAAAAGTCTCATTAACCACATGTCTTCCTGCACATTGTGGGAATGAGTGGTTTGAGCGAGGATAGTTAATTCCTTGAGATGACAAAAAGGGTCCTCTCTTGGAAGACCATGAAAATGTTTGATAAGGTTTGGAATGGCAAGTTTGATCTCAAAATCCCCTTGTGGTATGACCACCCCAGGTCTTTCCTCATAATTGGAAGGATCATAGAAATCCTTAAGAGGAACGACAGGCTGTTGGCAGGGTGGTGGATTTTGCCCTTAGTTAGCTAGGTTCGTGATAGTCCTAGCCAAATCTTCTTGATTTTGTTGCAGTCGAACCAAATGGTCAACCATCAAGGCAAACGGGTTTGAATTTTGAGTTAGAATTGGAGGGCCACTTGGCCTTCCTAGAATTTTCGGTTGCTCCAAATTAAGGAGGTGAGGGAGGATGAAGTCAGCTTGTGGGTCGGCTGATGGGTTAGAAGTGGAAGTAGAATTTTTTTGTTGGCTTCCTGGGTTTTCCATTTTCTTAGAAGAGGAGGGAGAAGAAAACAATGATTTTTTGCTGTGGGGGGCGAAATCAGATGGTCCCTCAAGGTGTGGTTTTTGGGATCATTGCCCATGCATGCGCTGTTTTGGAAGAATTAGAGGGGAGGAGAAGAGAAAGAGATGAGAGAAAGTGTGCAATTTAAACAACAAAAGCTAGACCTAACTTAAGTGTGACTCCCTAAAAATAAACCTAAGACTTGGTCTACGTAGGAAATAAGTAATCAATAGTGAATACCCGTTCTGTCAACAAATCTAGCCAAGTTGCTTAAGGGGAGGTTTGGGCCCAAACGTTTCCCAGAGAAAACCCCAAGTGCTTGTACAAACCCACGTCTGGTCGTTTGACATGACCCCTTAGCCTGAACACCAAATATAGATGACAGAATTGGCATTAACTAGAAAAAACTTAAGACCTCTATAGTAAACCTAAGTTGATGAAGCCTTACGGGTCAAGTTGCTATGG
This sequence comes from Thalassia testudinum, assembly GCA_037157565.1. NCBI lineage: Eukaryota > Viridiplantae > Streptophyta > Magnoliopsida > Alismatales > Hydrocharitaceae > Thalassia > Thalassia testudinum. The sequence continues at coordinate 108,077,324 of JAZHRO010000036.1, read as the reverse complement.
ATTTTAGTTAGGTCTAGGATACTATAGTGCACAAGGAATGTGGAGGGCGTTAATTTGGGTTATTGCTCTGTTATTTCAATTTTTTTTGTGTGTGTGCAGGAATTGGAAAGTGGTTCCAATAAAAAGCAAGTTGTCACACAATTGATGTATTCTTGTCTTTTAGGATTTGATTTAAATTAATGAGTTTTAGGGTTATCTTTCTTAAGACTTCAGACAAGTTTTGAAGTTCCACAAACAAAAGAAAATCAAGTTGTATGGGTTGACATCAATTTCTTTTTAGTGGTTTGTCTATAAAAATGGAAAATAAACCCTAATTCAATTGATCCTAGGATAGAATTTTAACTACCAATGAGTTATTTTTAGGATTTCTATATTACGTAGTGGTCCAAACAATTCAAACAACACGAATACTTTGAAGAGAATCAAACAAGGATTCCAGAAAATATTTTTGTAAGATTTTCGAAATTTTTTTGATATTTGTTGTGAATTTTTATTTGTGCTGGTGTCCAAGTCCAGAGATGATACATGTAAGTATTCTCGACTTTTCGTAGCACCACTGACCTCAGAAAATTTTGGTGATTTTATGTGAGATGTAGAATTTCACAAGGATTCTAGAAAGCAAAATTTCATAAAAATTGGAGTATAAAAATTCTAAAAATTCACGGACAGTAGCAAAATAGGAAGATTAGAGGGTGTGACCCCTCTGCAGTACACCAATTTTTCAAAATTAAATACAAAGCCAATTGATCTAAAATTTGGAACAGATGTTCCTAACTTAGTTTGGAATCACTGTACAAAATTTTAGAATTTTAGGAGACCTGTGGTGTTGGGAATTGATTTTTGAAATCTGGACAGAATCTGGACCCGAAAATCAGAACACCAACACTTGAGTTGGAGTGGTGTTTAATGAAACATCCAAGCAAACAATGAATTTTAATGGACACCACTCTACTTAATTAAGATGTTTGGGATCCTGAAAGCCAAGTTTAATATTTTTTTGGTAGTTTTAATTTACTATGTGACCAGAAAAGGGAACCAACCTGAAAATCTGCGGGAAGAAAAGGAACTTTGAGCTTTCGCTTCCAAATTCCTGCTTTCCCGATGTAGTTCCTACACACACTAGAGAAAAGAAAGAGAAGGGGACAAGATCTACTTCAAGCAAGATAAAAAGTGATTAAGCAAAGTCGTGCCTCCCCGGCAACGGCCCCAAAAAGTGATGCGAAATTTGGCATGATTTGTAAAAATGGGTTTTTAAGTCATTTTAACAAGCCAAATCGCATACGCTTTTAAATTTATATTCCTAGATAGAGGAGTATCTAGGGTCATCCAAGGAGGCAAATTTTCAATTCAACTCTCTTGATTAGAAAATAAATCTCAACTTTCTTTTTGGTATTTTAAATATATAAATTTTTTTCAGTTTTGAAATAATTAGGGCAAAAAGTGAATTGTGATGGAAAAGTGCTAACACCTTAAATTGTTAAGCTAAAACTTAAGAGATAAATATGTCCACTACCTAAGCTCACTCTAGGCAAGTGGAGGCCTAGAATAATTAGGGAGTGGAAGTGAAACAAGTGCTAGAACAAAGATAACAATTGCAACAAGAAATTAAAAAGAAGGCAGATTAATTTAGCAGAATTTGTGTTCTTTTACAAAGATAAGTAGAGGAATGCTTCTACTAGAAATGCAAAATATAAAAGCAATAGAAGAAACACAAATCCTCTTGTAGAATCTGGTGAAGAAGGGAGTCTTCTCGCTCCAAGCCTAGCTGCTCCTTGGCTTGAAAAGAGGGTCTCCTCCTTTCTTGAAAGCACCTCCAAGGTGGATGCTCTCCACCTCAAGTCTTTCCTCCTAGGGTGGGCAAGCACCACCCTCAAGCTCTCCTCCAAGGTGACGTGGACCACCTTTAACACCTCCTCCAAAGGTCTTCCTTGCCTGGCTCCTCCTTTCGCTAGCGTGGGCACAAGAGAGAAGGGAAGAGGGGAAGGCACCAAGGGGATAGAATATCCCGTTAATCTTCTTCTTCTTCCTCTCTCTTGGGCGTGGACTTTAGGTAGAGTATGAAAGGAATGTTTCTAGCCAAGGATGGCTTGTAAGGTGATGGGTGGTGGTCTTTTTATAGGGTAGGATGAGGGGTTAAGGTGACCCTTGAGATGGATGGCTAGGATGGGAGGATGGAGGTGGTTAGGTGATCCTAGGGCTAAGAAGGGTTGGCGCTAAGTAGGGGGATGTGAAGGTGGTGGTTATGGTGGTGAAGGGCCACCTAAAGGTGGTGCCAACCATGTAAAGATGCCTTATTTTTGGCACCACGAAGAAGGCTTCTAGAAGGGGGATTAGGTGGATGGTGGAGATGGGTTTAAGGGAAGATGAGTGGTGGAGATGAAGGGGGTTTTGGAGGAAAAAAGTGGTGCCAATAAGGAGGGTAGTTAGGGTGGTTTTGGTGCCACTTTGTAGTGTCTTTTGGAGGTAGTGGGTAGGCTAGGTTGGCACCAAGGTGAGGTGGAAGTAGGGTTAGCTTATGTGGAGCTTAGGTGGAGCTAATTGGTGGAGTTGCTAGGTAGGGTTTTTAGGTGGTAAAATCCAAGGGAGCTGGAGCATAGCTAAGCTTAGCTAATAGTGGAGCAGAGGAGGAGGTGTTGGAGCTAGGGTTTGAAGGGAGGAGCTGGATCTGAAGAATCTAGAGCTGAAGTGGAGTTGGCAACTACTGAAGAGATCAACATGGGGCTACTCTAGCTGACTTAGCTTGCTAGTTCTTTGCTAGCTGCTAAGCTAAGCTAAGGTGAGCTGGCTTCTGTTGAATGGAGTTGAGGTTGGCTGGGTTTGGTGCTCCTGGGGAGAATTGAGCTGGTTGAGACAGCCAAGGTAACTTAGCTCAATTACCTTGAGCTATGCTGGGTCCCCGGGAGCTGGACTTCAGCTTCCTAAGCTGGAATGAATTCATCTTCAGCTGGTTGGAGTTGAGTGGAGCTAGATGTAGCTGGATCTAAGCTGAGGTGAACTCTAGTCAATTTAGCTGAGGTAGCTAGAGCTCCCTGTGGACTAGTGGGAGCTAAGATGAGCTTGACTCAACTAAGTTGAGCTGGATCTAACCTGGCCTGAGCTAGGGTGAGCTAAGACAAGCTCTTTTAAGCTACCATTTAGCTAAGATTAGATGAATGGAGTTAGGATGAGCTAACCCTAGTCCAAGTGAGCTAGATTCCAGTTGTGGTGAGCTGGATCAAGCTGAGTTCCAGCTAATCTGAGCTTCTTCTTCACCCCTTGCCTGCTTGAGTGCTAGGGTTTTAGGGATCTGTATAACTATTCATCCCTAACACTCACAAAAACATCTTAAAATGACAAGAAAAAATGCAATGCATGCCTAACCTAGTTAATGCCTAAATGTAGCCCAAAAAACCTATTTGCGGAGCAAAATCCTAAGAGCTAGGTTTGTTTTAATGCATAAGAATGATGATAACTGGCGTTTATTAGACGCCAGCCTGCTCACCACACGTTTGCAGTGGCACCGTCTGATCTTGATCCGAGGGCATTGATTCATCCGCGCACACTTTCTCGCCAATTTTGTGCGAATTGGGTTTCGATCCTGCATCCTCGCTTCTCTTGCAAGCACATGAGCCAACATGTTGGAGGCTAATAAATGTCAGTTTATCATCATTCTTATAAATTAAAACAAACCTAGCTCTTAGGATTTTGCTCCACAAACGGGTTTTTGGGTTGCATTTAAGCATAAATTAGGTTAGGCATGCATTGCATTTGTTATTATATTTTTAATGTGTTTCTTGGAGTGTTAGGGATAAGAAAATTGATAGATCCCTAAACCCCTAGCACTCTTGAAGGCAATTGATGAAGAGGAAGCTCAATTAGGCTAGTACTCTGCTAATTCTATCTCATCATGGCTGGATACCTGCTGCCTTGGACTAGGGTTAGCTCCATTCAGCTCCATTCAACTTACCATAGCTAAATTGTAGCTCAAGATAGCTTATCTCAGCTCAACCCAGCTCAAGTCAGCTTAGATCTAGCTCAACTTAGTTGAGTCTAGCTCATCTCAGCTCCCATCGGTTCATTGGGAGCTCTAGCTATCTCAACTAAGTTGACAAGAGTCCATCTAAGCTCATCCCCAGCTCATGGCAGCTGGACTCCATGCTAGCTGAGCTACTACTTGTCAACTAGTAGCTTAGCTAGCTCTAGAGTTCTCATCAGAGGCAGTTCCAGCTCAACCTAGCTCCAGCTAGGTTGAGGCTAGCTCAACTAAGATAAACTACCCAAGCTTGGCTACTTGCATAAGAACTAAGCAGCTAAGCTGAGTAGTTGAGCTCCCCTTGAAGCTGCCTCAGCAGACCTAGCTCCAGCACAACTTCCATCATCTCTAGAGTCTTCTCTCCCAGCTCCTTCTTCATGAAACCCTAGCTCCTCCACCTCTACTTTACTAGCTAAGGTAGCTTAGCTAGCTTAGCTAAGCTCCAGCTCCACCTAAAAATCCATGGCCATCCACTCCTCCACCTTAACCCTAACTAACCCTACCATCCCTTTCTTGGCCGTGGGCTATAGGGTAGAATATAGGTGGAAAATATGTAGCCAAAGGTGCTCCCAAAATGGTGGTATGTGTTAGCCTTTTATAGATATGGTAGGGGGTTAAAGGTGGTTAAGGGATAGATGGCTTGGATGGCCAAGAAGATTAGGGTGGACGGCCATGGATGGAGATCTACATGTCCCCTTGAGGGTGGTACACGCCCACCCTTGGAGGAGCTTTTGAGGTGGAAACCATCCACCTATGGAGGAGCTAAGGCATGCCCCATCTAGGGCTTGCTAGGAGGAATACATACCTTGAAGGAGCAATTCAAGGAGTAGAAGGAGGAATCCTTTTCAACTATGGGAGTAGCTGTAGTTGGACAAGGACCCTTCCATCTTCATCATCATCATCAGGATGATATTGAGTTTTTATTTTGTTATTATTTTTTTTTAGTAGAAGCAATCCTCTACTTGTAAAACAATATCTTCCTTTAGTAAAATTTTTCCTTCTTTAATTCTTGTTACATTTCTAGTTGCATGTTGTTACTCTTTCCTAGTGCGCACCCACTCTCTCTTTAATTACTCTAGGTTTCCACCTACCTAGAGTGAGCTTAGAAAGAGAACTTGCTTGTCACTTAGGTTTTAGTTTCAACAACTTAGCTGTAGTTGCCTTCTCGCTTCAATTTCACAATTGCTCCCATTGTTTCAAAAACCCAAAAAAATCTCATATTCCAAAAGTACAAAAAGAAAGGTGATTTCCAATTTCAAGTAAGAGATTTATAACTGCAAAATTGCCTCATTGGACGACCCTAGATGCCCCACTATCTAGGTTTAGAAATTTAAAAGTGAAGCGAATTTGCGCATTGCAATGACATTAAAATCTCCATTAATAAAACCGCGTAAAAAACTATGTCAGAGGTGCAAATCATTGAGTTTCCAAATCCTCGTGCTACCACCCTTAGCCATTGGATGGAGATCCAACGGCTGATGCTTAATCTCAGTTGGTGAGGCGCATCTAGGGATGCTACATGGGTGCGTTGTGGCCGTTCGATGATGATCCAATGGCCCACAATGCACGTGGAAGTGCCTTCAGAAGTTGGGGGCACAGTGAAGGGTGGTTGCGATAGCTCCACATGGCACCATTATGGCCGTCCATCTTTTCTTCTTTGTCGATGGTGCTATAGGCCTCCAATTGGGATGATTCTTGCATCGTTGGACTGCGATCACTAATCTGGATCCATCTGTGCAGTCAGATTTATCATCTGAGGTTTGAATTTTCACCTATTTGCCTCGTAGCTCTTGCTCTTCTGTGAACTCCCTAGGATGCTATGGGAGTCTGATCAATGCGATCTCGAAAGTGTTGGACTCTTATCTTCGTTCTAAGCAGATCCGTATTGTTGGATCAGTCATCCGCAACCTCGAATTACCTGCGATTGTTAATGCCTCTCAATTAGTGCATAATATGACATTATTATTCACAAATCTAATAAATCAACTATGATGCAAAGTACGATGTGAATGCATGCAGAATGCATAAGTTAAGCTTGGTTCTAAATTAATTCAGGTGGATTAGGGCCTATGATTGCTATGCAATCATACCCCCATGCCTAAATCTTGCTAGTCCCTAGCAAGTGCAAGGCCAAATGCATTTTATAAAGAGTTTGACCAAAGATTTATTTCTTTTTGTTTCATCCAAAAATTTAGAATCCAGAAACCATGAACATGTAGTTTGTAGCCTATGCAACGGATTGAAGCAAAAAGTTGACACACATCTAAAGCTCGTGCTTGACCCTTAGTAAAATTCTGTTGGGATAGGCAAACCTCTTCTCTCAGGGACATAGAATACCCTCTAGTTTTAGCCCCAGCTTTTTGACCTAGGTAGAAGATGTCTGAGTTAAACGGATTTGTATTTGGCAGCTCCCTCTCTTCTGGTGTTACATAGAGACTAGTATTTCAGAATCTAGATTTTCAGATTATTAAATAAATCAACTTAGAGAGAGGCTGGAAAACTATGCTCTCTTAAGTCCTCTGTACTTTTTCTTCTCTCTCTCTTTCCTTTTTCTTTCTTTGTTTTTTTTTCCTGAGCTCACATCTCACCAGTTTTGTGGATATAATTGGTGGTCTCTCATGGCATTACACTTCAATTAGGTTTTGATAACCCTATGACTAAGTTAGAAGCCCTCAGCCCATATTCAGGTAGTCAGAAATACAGGAAAAGCAGGTCAAGGCTGTATTTGGTGGTTCGTAGGGGTGGTAGGTGTTGCCTCAATATACTTGACTTCATTTAAACATAACTCACACTTTTCAACATGGTATTTTTTTCTTCTTCTATTTTATTTTCTTTTTTCTTTTTCTTCTCTTTCTAAAAATTTTTCTCTATATACTCTTTTTCTCTTTCGCAACCATATCTACTAGCATAACATCATATCTATCAACACAACGCAACATAATAGACGTACTTTATTTACGAGGCATTATTTGGAATTGGGGGTGTTCAAGAGGATATCAAGTGGCATGTTTGGTGGAAGTACCTATTCTCAGCACCGGGAAGGGAATGAATAGAAGAGCATATTTTTGACCTTGACATTAGTATCCTCCTTTAGCCAATGATTCCGTAAAGGATAATCATGACTATCCACCTATGTCTTAGTTTTATCAGAACCCGCTCTCTATGTATTTGTCTTATTTGGTGACCCTCGCAAGGATTCTCTCAAAGAATTTGTACTCAAGAATTGAGAGTGAAAACTATCCCTAACTTTAAGTATCATTATCCAATTATCCAAAAATTATGATTTCTTACACTAGTCTTAGAGCACCAGCAGACTCTCTACTCTCACCTCACATATGTTTTTGGTGGATCTACTAGAAGGTGGTTCACCTGACTCCCTGATTACTGTCCAAGTGTTCAGGAGAAGAAGCAATGCTTCTTCTCGACAAACTAGAGATGTCTATCAGTCTGCACATTGGATCCATTGCAAATTCTACGTGCAAGTGTGAAATTGTACTGGATTCTAAGTTCAGGAATCTACTAAAGAATAAATCTCTAATAAAACCTCTTGATAAAATGATCTATTCACCCTAGGTGTTGGTAGAAAATTTTCAGTTTATATGTACTACCCCCCCCGCATGCTTATGTTCTTGCATGTCCTCATGCATGAATAAAAGAAATTGAAATAAGGCAGGGCACAAGTGGATAGAAATCACTTGGAACTGCTCCTGACTTGTCATTCATCTCATGCAAACGCTACAATGGCAATCACAATATGCAGAATACTATGCCAGAATGAAATATGCTATATATAAAGGATATGTATATATGTATACGTGCTAAGTTTAATGCCTCTAGCTGGGCAAAACATTAGTCACACGTCCTCAAGAAGATGTATCATTTCGTCAGTAGGAGGAGGTTCCTGAGCAAAAAATGACTTTAGGCGCTGACCATTTATCGTAATAACATGCCCAGATTTTGGGTCCATAATTTGGACCTCCCCATTAGGATACGGGCAGATCACCAGGTATAGCCCAGTCCACTTGGACTTGAGTTTTCCCGCAATGAATTTGACCCAGGAATCAAATAACCAGACCTACTGGTCAAGCGTGAACTCCTTCCTCCAGATGTGTTGGTCATGGAAAGCCTTAGTCTTATCTTTGTATATCTTTTCATTCTCGTAGGCTACCCATTGAATCTCTTCTAACTCGTTGAGTTGGAGCTTTCTTTCATAACCTCCTGTATCGAGGTTAAAATTACATTACTACACCACCCAAAAGGCATAGTGCTCTAGCTCTACAGGAAGGTGACAGGCCTTTCCATACACCATGCCATATGGCAACATTTCGAGTGGGGCCTTGTATGCGGTCCAATATGCCCTAAGTGCATCGATCAATAGATTGGACCAGTCCTTCCTATTAGGGCTAACCATCTTTTGAAGAATGAGCTTGATTTGACAGTTAAACACTTTAGCCTACCCATTGGTTTGTGGGTGATGCAGGGTAGCAATACAGTGATGTACCCCATATTTCTTCAAAAGAGATCTAAAATGGGCATTGATGAAGTGACTGCCCCCGTCACTAATAAGAGCGCAAGGGACTCCGAATCTCATAAAAATAAATTCCCAGACGAAAGATATAATGGTCTTGTGGTCAGCCTGCCTTACCCAGATAGCTTCAACCCACTTCGACACATAGTCATCTGTGAGAAGTATGTATTCGAAGCCATGCGAAATTGGGAAAGGGTCCATAAAGTCGATGCCCCAAACGTCGAACACTTCTATGACTAGAATAGGTTGGAGAGGCATGATGTCTCTCTGGGTCACAGAATTGACTGACTGACATCTCTTACAACATTTCGCAAACTTGTGTGTCTCTAAAAATGGTTGGCCAAAAGAATCCATATTGCAAAATCTTTGTAGCAGTGTTTCGGCCTGAGAAATCACCCCCACAGGCATCTTTGTGGTAGAAGGATAACTGATGAGTTGCGACTCATCATAGCTAAATCACCTAAGTTAAGCTAGAAATGAGGTTAAACACCATCAAATTCACACATAAAAAGGGTTAAGTGTAGGAAATAGAGAAAAATATCTAAAACATCAATTTTGTGTTAAAAATGCATAATTAGGTCAATTATTGAGATATTCTTTTAAATGGTGAGCCAATTGCAAATTGAACACACAAATGAGCTTGAAATTCCAAATCAAAAGTAAAATTAACTTCTAATATGTCCAATTGAGCTTCAACAAAAACTTGATTGCATTTGGACATCATTAGGACCTTGCATTTGAAGATTCACGTTTAAGTCCTTAGTACATTACATTTCATTCACTAGAAAACCTCCAAGGACCTATTTATAGGCTGCAGGGACCTTTTTGCAAGCCCTGAAGGACCATTCTATTATAGCTTTTTACCACTTATGGGCTTTTGCATAATTTATCTACCCCTTCGCTAAGGGGCTTTGCCTGCAAGAACACCAATAGAACCCAGCCATCACCTACAGCTCGCGCGTGTACTATTCCCGTGATGAACTCAAGCAATCCCCGCCATCCTTCATCTAGACCCTCTTGATCTGCAACTCTTCTTCGATCGAACCTTCGCGCGAATCTGCATGTGTGGTCACCCTTTTTCCTAGATCTGATCCAATGCTGCTCCCAAGATTTGAATCTTCCTGCACCCTCGCAGCTACATCCTCACCGCCCAAACCCCTAGTCTGTAATCTCACCATTGCGGTGAGTTTAATCACTCTTGAATCCACTTAAGCACCTCCGCTACCTCACGTGAGAGGGATCGCTCCCTCCTCCTTGAGTGATCACTTTCATCCACTCCAGTTTTCTCCCCCATTAGTTACTGCATCAATGGTAGGGGCACAGCTCTCCTCCTCAATTTCGTCGCTGAGTGACCAGTTGCAGGCCAGGGATCCCATTCCTCGCTGGAGTCCTCCTCATCTCCCTTCGTTGCTGCAGTGACCAACTGTAGCCTACACATCCCATTCTTCCTTTAGATTAGAACTTTACATGCTTTCTAGAATAGTTAGATTAGTAATTAATTTAGTGTAGTTGATTAGATAATCAAATTGTGTGACTGTAGTTAGATTAGGGTAGTAATTTAATAGAATCCATGCATTACACCTCCTCTGATCATTTCAGATCAGAGGAGACGAATTCACCCCCTTCCCATTGATCACATTTCTTCCCCTTCATATTTCCATTTTGCATTCTATTTTTCCTCGATTTTAATTTCACTGATCACCCAACCACCAGATCTAATTTCAGATCTGAGAGCTTTGGATCTCAGATCTAAGATTAGCGTCTGATAAGTCGATTTTCGCTTTCAATTAAGTTTCACACATAAAATGACATGTCATTTTAGTATCAAAGTGGTGGAAAATCGCTTAACAAAATAATTAAAATAAACAACTCACAGGAGAGCGGGTCGTATCCACATGGAGGCAGAGGCCTATTAAAATCACAACTAGGTAGAAATCGAGTTCGCAAAAATATTCATCAAATCACAATACATATCTCACTCTGAATGTAAACCTTAAATTTATGAAGTCAAGGGTTGTTGACGTAATTTTCACGAAAGAAAATAGTTAATGTGCAGGGGTATATCATGTACTTTTCACTTGCATGCATACTAAAATGCAATTCAAATTTAAATGTAATGCATATTGAGATGAATCATAAGAGCTTAACAATTATATAGAAGAATAAGCATAAAGCTATAATTTCACCTTAATTTAATTAATCTAGAAATCAGAAAATGACTTTTGACAATGGCATGAGTCGTAAAAACTAATAGAGGAGTTACTGTGCAAAAATAGGGGAGTTTGCTTTGAGCTCCTCCATGCACGGAGGAGGTCGGAGTGGAGCTTCTCGTCGGAGGTAGCTACTATCGAGCAACTTCTTTTGGAGGTGGCGGCAAGGCACCGTGTGGCCGGAGGTGGTCGATCGGAGAGGAGGTCAGAGAGGGTGCCTGGCGGCTTGCTGGAAGTGTTGGAGCTACTGAATGCGCGTGGCTGCTGGAGGTACGCATGGAGAGGAAAGGGCATGTGCGGCTATTGTATGAGTGAGTGCACTGCTACACGTTGGCGGAGGTGCAACAAGGGGAGGGCGTACGAGGCTGGTGGTGCGCACTGTGACGATGCAGCAGGAGGATGCACGCTGCTGCATCTGTGGGCTATGGTGCAGTGCTGCTGCAGGTGTGGCGGAGGCGCAATGGGGGCGTGTGTGCTGAGGGGGTGTGCGCGGGAAGCACATGTGGAATGGCTCTACTGCAGGTGGTGGCTGCACAAAGATGGCGAGGGAGGGTCGCTGGGCATGATGTGTGCCTCCGTGCGGTGGAGTTGAAGGGCGATGCACGGTGGAGATGTGCGCGAGCAGCTCACTGGATGGGCAGGCCATGCAGGCGGTGTGTGTGGCAGGGGCTTGTGGCATAGTATGGAGGAGAGCAGGGTTGCAGGAGCTTGTGCGTGAGAATTGCTATGCGTGGCATGCGTGTAGGGACATCCTGGATGGTTGCGAGGCGTGGGCATGGTATGCTGCAGGTGGTGGTGATGGGTTGGTTGAGTGTGTGAGGCACTGTAATGGAGCAGGTGAAGAAGAAGCAAGGTGATGGATTGCGAGACTCGGTGGATGGCGGTGTGGGTTGTCACCCCACACACCCACAGTAGCGAAGTTCTCGCCGCGGTGGAGGCCCATGGTGGTGAAGTGGGTTGGAGCTTGACGCTCTACACGGTGATGGTACAGGGCGGTGGCCTGCAATGAATGGTAGCCGTTCCTCCTCCTTTATAGCTATGGCTACAAGGATTTGAAATCCAAATAGGCGGGAGGAGATCCACTCTTTCTGTCGAGTGAATGCTGGTAGCTGTGAAGATTGAATGGGCGTAGGAGGAGGAAGTGGAGCGGTTACCTGCGAAAGGAGAAAATAAAAGATTAGGATTATTTATGCAAAAATCCTTAATTTCTATGTTAATTAAAATAATGCATGTAATGACTAATTACATGCCATTCTAAGTCAATTCCAAATGCCTTTATTTATGAATGCAATGCATGAATTATGTAATTAAGTCAAAAATATAAATTAATCTATTTACATCCTAATGCATGCTAAATAATGGATGTGTTACCTTAATGTTTAGGCATTTAGACATTTAATTACCTCACAAATATGAGCTTACCAGCGTCATAACCCATCTTTAGGGGGTTTCCCACTCATTTTGCAAAATTCACAAAGACCCCCCTAATCTTAATTCACTAACTCGAATTGCTTGATCATATTTAAAATGGTGCTACTATTCAGATCAATGATCTGAAACTCATTTGGATTTTATTAGATTTAATCAAGCTTTTTGAGATTGGATGGGGTTATTAGGTATGTGCAATGATTCCAATGGTTTGGAGTTTTGTTTTGATTATATGGATGAGCATGTATCTAAATAAATCCCTATGTTGGAGAGTTTGGCCAAGGATGATCAGCAAGACTGATTTGAGGTTGAACAAAGACCAATGGGTCTTGATCTATCCATATGATTGCCTTGAACATCCATCAATGGTGTTCAAGGAGGTCAAGTGGAGAAATCAATGTAAGATCCAAAACAAAAGCCCCAAATGGGGCGACATTTTATTCCTCCCCTATTTTCACTTGCATGATTCTTTATGGAGGCTTTGAAGAGGAAGATCAGGTCTGATTTCAGTAGATAAACATCCCCAGATCAGTCTTAATTAGTTTGATCTTGGGGTGTTCATGTACTGAAATATAGATAAAAGTGGTCGCACGTGTTTCGTGAGTTTGAAATCAGGGTTACAAGGAACCCGTTGTCGTAGTTGCAAAATGCGTGGTCAAGTAAAATTTATACCGAAACTCCAAGGGAGTCCCGAGTCGAACACAGGGAGGTGACATTTACTTTAATTAAAAACTGCGCTTCGATTTGTTTCTTTTTGGTATTTTAGGGTTTTGTTATTTTTTTTTTATTTTTGTAAGAAGAAGACAAGCAAATGAATCACAAGATAGAGATGGAACAAATATGATGTATTGCATTAATGTCTATTACAATAATCTACAAAAGCACAAAAAGAGAGAGAGGTGAGAGGAAATCTCCCGAATCGGCTATTCGGTGAGACGACTATACCTGGCAGAAGCTCGAACGAAGGAGGTAAAGAGCGAGATGACGGAGGTGAGATGCAGGAGGACGTCAGGTAGAGGAAAGCTTCGACGTGGCTCTGGAATGGAGGTGAAAAGACGGAGATAATCTGCTACCGGAATGGAGGTGGGAGGACAGCTCCAAGGTGACCTATGAATGGGAATGGGAAGATGGATGAATATTTGGTGAGGTAGAGGTTTACTACACTAATAAGAACCTTGGGAACTTGAGAACAAGCTCTAATGGAGCATTGGTAGGCTTGCTAGAGCTTGGGAGAGGTGAGAGTAGAGTAAGTAGAGATAAAGAGGAATAGGGGGTGTAGGGGTGTTTATATAGTGGAGGGAAGGAGAGAGTCCCACGCACAGGCATTCGGTGACAGCTATAAGCGTCAGTAAAGGCCACTCAAGCTGTCATTGAAGATCCGCACCCCTTCATTGCTTGGGCTGGCACACGCACTGCGCATGCCATTTAGTGATAGGAAGAAGTGTCACTAAAGGCCCGCTCTTTTGTCGTTGTAAAGCCCGTGCCCAATGCTCACGCCTGCAGCTGTTAAAGGCGCGGCAATGGTCAACCGTTGGATCAGGCGTAGACGGCTGTGATTGCGAGAGGAGGACGCGGGCCTACGGGCATTTCAATTTTGAATCGCTATCGCGTGCACTGGCTGCCATTGGATGTTGCATCGCATGATCGAGACGTGCTCGCAGATCATGTGCGCCTGATTTGAATCACGCACCTCGCGCGATTGAGGAGATCGGACGGCTGGCGCTACACGCAGGTGACTTAAATGCATGCCTCATATGGCATGCGTGTGATCTAGCATGCGCCTTCACGTCGGCGGGCGATGTTGGATCACACGTGGGGAACCTCGACTGCTCGATTGTAATCGGGTGGCACTATTGCGTTTGACACTGTAGCGGGGAGCGATGAATCATCGCTCGATCTCGCGCCCGCTCTTGGAGAACGATTCCCCTTACCCGCTGCGCCACGCCTGCGGGTGTGATGCATAGAAGAGTTGTGCTTGCACGGTGAGGGTGGTTAATCAGCCATTAAATCTTCATACAACGGCTAAGATCACTCGATAGGGTGGCCTTTGGAGATGTGCGGAGTGTTTTAGGTGCTCTAGATGGTGCCATGCGACAGCATTTGGACCATTCACCCTTCATTGCTTGCAGAGGATGCCACAGTGCTCGGATCGAGGTGATTTCTATGTTGTTAGACTACGATCATCGCTCTGGATCCATCCGTTCGATCGGATTTTTCATCCAAAGTCTGTAAGGACATCGCATTGCCTCCTAGCCATATAATATGAAGGAATTAATGTACAAAACATACATCTATCTTAAATGCCTTGCAATGGATGTTATGCAATATTTATAATATGATATGCAATGCTAAGCCTAGGAACTATCATAAATAAGCAATTTATCATGAATCCATGTGTGTTTATCATACCCCCATGCTTACTCTTTGCTAGTCCTTAGCAAAATTAACCTCAATGCCATGTATAAAAGTATAATCAGGGTTCGAGTATTTAGGCAAAATTCGTTGATTGCTTTAGAAAATCTCAACCCCAAGACCTAATTACAAAAACTCAATAGTGCCCGGGTGCCTACCAGAATGTAGACCATCCAAGTCCTCGCCTTATTTGAGAAGAGAAGATACAAAAAAAAAAATTCTTGTTTTTCTTCTTTTCTAATTTTTTTGTACTTTTGGAGTTTATAAGTTCCGGGATAACTTTTTACAGCTACCCGACCCACCCAAGACTCGAAATGGACTCTAAGTGCTAAGCATCTTATGAAAATAGTGAAAGACTCACTAGACGGCCGTTAAAATGGACTTTGGGTTTCTACAACCCTAGGTGACCTTGCCTAGAGATTTATCTTTTCGATCGGTAGCTTTCTCCCTACTTCTTTTATTTATGGGGTCAACACAAGGGAGAACCCAGTGTATATCTCCCCAGTTTATTCTACTTCCCTGCTTCTTCCCTAAGTGTTTTGGGAATTGTTGTGCTTTTTTTTTGTGAGCTGGGTTCTAGACAACCGGGCGATGAGCTGTTACCACCGACAACTTGCCAGTCATACTCGTGCGATGAAGTGTGGTTTTATTTATTTTTTATTTTTTTCTCCTTTTCTATATTCTTTTTCTTTTTCTTTTTGTTTTCTTTTCTTTAAGTAGATGGTTTCCCTGATCTAAGATTTACCTAAAGGCAGTACAATGAAAATGATCTTGTGATTGGGCTCTGGACAATCGACTGATGAGCTGTTACCACCGACAACTTGTCAGCCATACCACCCTAGATAGTTCATTAGCTACCCAATTTCCAAAGAAACTGCCGAAAAGTGAGTTGCGCAAAAAAATTTGTGTAGATGCTTAGGCTTAAAGTCTTTCCAAATCAGAGGGCGGGTTGATAAGTCGCATACTTATCATCCCAAATTATTAAACAAATTAAAAATAAATTTTAATTAGAGAGGACTCAAGACTATGTCCACATTCAAGTGGACACCTGGGTTAATTAAGCCTGAAGACTTGAAGAGTCTGAGTGTTCAGGTCTCAAAGTATCAATTCCTAAAGTTTGCAACTCCTAATGCCTAAGTTCTCATCTCCTAATTCTAAATTTTTTTTTCCTCTTTTTTTTTTAATAGAATAAAAGAAAGCAGGAAATTAATGTTACAACTGACAAACGATTATAAGATATTTCCACCCCCCCCATGCTTTTCTAATTCAATGTCCTCATTGTTCAAAATGAAAGCATGCAGGAGAGTAGAAGTGGAAGAATAGCACCTGATTTCCATAAGACTCTGGTTAGCTTGGAACAGTCTTTACATGTGCTGAGTTTAGTGCCTTCAGCTGGGCGATGATCGGCCCACGGTGGTCAAGGCAAGGTAAGAGCAACCTTGTCTGAGATGGGTTCAGGGAGCACATGGTCAACAAAGGGTTTGAGACATTGTCCGTTGACCTTGAAAATATTATCCGTCTTTGGGTCAGAGATTTCGACCACCCTGTTAGGGAAAATCCACTCAATAACAAATGGGTCATCCCACTTAGACCTGAGTTTTCTAGGGAAAAGCTTCAATCAAGAATCGAAAAGCCAGACCTTCTGGTTCAGCTCAAAGCTCTTACGTGAAATCATCTAGTCATGGAGAGCTTTGGTGCTTGCCTTATAGATTCTAGCATTTTCATAAGCATCATTTCGAAGCTCCTCCAACTCAGATAGTTGGAGTTTCCTGGTTTTCCTGGTCAACTCAAGGTCCACATTACATTTCATGATGGCCCAAAATGCCTGGTGTTCAAGTTCTACGGGTAAGTGACATGCCTTACCAAACACCAGATGGAACAAAGACATACTGGTAGGCATTTTGTACGCTGTATGGTAGGCCCAAAGAGCATCATCTAGCTTTTGGGTCCAATCCTTCCTATCAGGCCTAACGATTTTCTGCAAAATGTTCTTGATCTCCCGATTGGAGACCTCGACTTCTCCGTTTATCTGAGGGTGGTAAGGTGTGGAAATCCGATGATTCACCCTGTATTTTCCCAATAAATTCTGAAACTGGGTATGAGTGAAATGTGTGCCACCATCATTGATAATTGTCCTAGGAACCCCGAATCGACTGAAGATATTTCTCTTCACAAAATCAATGACCACCTTGTGGTCATTGGTCCGGGTGGGAATTGCCTCAATCCACTTGGACATGTAATCAACAGCGACCAGAATATACTGGTGTCCAAATGAAGGAGGGAAGGGTCCCATAAAGTCGATGCCCCAAATATCAAAAATTTCGATGGAAAGAATTGGGTTCAGGGGCATCATATCTCTCTTAGCCATGTTCTCGAGTGTCTGGCATCGGGTGCATGACTTTGAGAATTCCTGGGCATCCTTAAATAATGACGGCCAATAGAATCCAAATTGCAAAATTTTTGCGGCCGTCTTTTTCCTGGAAAAGTTTCCACCACACCCAGATGTGTGGTAGAACTCAAGTATGCTATGGAACTCAACTTCTGGGACGCATCGACGAATAATTTGTTCTACGCCGATGCGGTACAGCTTGAGATCATCCCAAAAATAATATTTGGCCTTACACACAAGTCTATCTCATTGTTGTTTGGTCCAATCCTGGGGGATTTGACCAACAGCCAAATAATTGACAATATCTGCAAACCAGGTGGTTCGGATACCCAAGATTGTGAGGATAGTCTCATCCGGAAAAGTATTACAGATCAAGACATCCAGATGAGGATAATCAATTAGGATTCTCACGAGGTGATCTGCCACTACATTTTGCGCCCCGGCTTTATCCCTGATTTCAAGATTGAATTCTTGAAGCAGTAGAATCCAGCGAATAAGCCGAGGTTTGGCATCCTTTTTGGCTAAGAGATGTTTTAAGGTGGGGTGGTCGGTATAGATGATGACACAAGAACCTAACAGATAAGCCCTGAATTTTTCTAAAGTGAAAACTACGGCTAGCAATTCTTTTTCAGTCACAGTGTAGTTCCTCTGGGCCTCGTCCAGAGTCTTGCTAGCGTAGTAAATCATAGAGGGCTTTTTCTCAATCTTTTGACCCAAGATAGCCCCAATGGCATAATCAGATGCATCAACCATAATCTCAAATGGGCTTGTCTAAACCGGTGGTTGCAACATCGAGGCACAAGTGATTGCCATTTTCAATAAATCAAATGCCTTACGGCATGATTGATCAAACTCGAACGGTGTGTCTTTGGCCAGAAGGTTACTCAAGGGACGAGCAACCTTCGAGATATCCTTAATGAATCTTCTGTAAAAACCTACATGCCCAAGGAAAGAGTGGATCTATTTTACGGATGTGGGTGGAGGAAGTCTAGAGATTGCATCCACCTTAGCTTTATCAACTTCAATACCTCAACTAAAGAACACATGACCCAGGACAATGCCTTCTTGAGTCATAAAGTGGATTTTTCCCAGCTAAGGACCAGTCGTGTTTTGATGCATCTCTGGAGGATCAATTCCAGGTTAGCCAGGCAAGACTCAAAAGAATCTCCGTAAATAGAGAAATCATCCATGAACACCTCAAGACAATCTCCCACCATGTCAGAAAAGATGGCCAGCATGCACCTTTGAAAAGTCGCAGGCGCATTGCGAAGCCCGAACGGCATTCTACGGAATGCAAAGGTTCCATAGGGACGGGTGAAAGTTGTCTTTTCCTGGTATTCAGGATGGATAGGGACTTAGTTATATCTTGAATAACCATCCAAGAAGCAAAAATATTTTTTCCTAGCTAAACTTTCAAGGATTTGATCGATGAATGGAAAGGGAAAGTGATCCTTTTTAGTGGTTGTGTTCAACTTCCTATAGTTAATACAAACTCTCCAAGCAGAAGCTGAATGAGTGGTGAAAGTTTCCCCTTTCTTATTAGTCATAATGGTTATTACCACCTTCTTAGTTACAATCTGAATGGGGCTAACCCACGAACTATCCGAGATTGGGTAAATAATCCTATCATCGAGCCACTTGATTATCTCCTTCTTGACCACTTCTCGCATATTCTGCTTTAGTCTCCTTTGCATTTTGCGAGAAGGGCGAGATCCATCTTCCATGAAAATACGATGATTACAATAACATGGCTCGATCCCCCTAAGGTCGTGGATGGTCCAACCAATTGCCTCCTTGTTGTTCTTAAGGACCTTAATTAACCTCGATTCTTGCTCCTTAGTCAACTTAACACTAATAATTACAGGGAGCGTGTTTTCAGGTCCTAAGAACTCATATTTCAAATTTTTGGGCAATGGTTTTAATTCCAGCTAGGGTGGGTTTAGAATAGAAGGTAGGGAGGATGCTGATGAAGGTTCATCAGGATGATCCAGTGGAAGAGACTGGGAACGAACAAAATCAAAAGCCTCTTCAGGATATGGCAGGTCTACCACAGAGGGTTGTGAGTTGGGTTCGCTAAAGCTGGTGGAGTCCTCGAGTGCACTGATTGTCATACAAGTCTTAAGATCCTGATCCTAGAGCTCCTCAATGAATCCACAATCCTCAAATCCTCTTATCACCTTAAAAATATCCAGAGTTAATTTCTTATCCCCAAAGGCGATCTCTATACTACCGCTTTCACAGTTTATGTTGGTCTTGGCGGTAGCTAGGAATGGACACCCCAGAATGATGGCCGTGTTCCTCAAATCATTAGGTACATCCATGTCAAGGATGAGAAAATCTGCAGGAAAATTGAAATCTTGGACCTTGACAATTACATCCTCAATAATGCCTCTCAGTGTGGTGACCAATCGATCTACTAATTGTAGTGTTACTGAGGTTGGCCTTAGTTCACCTAACCCAAAACTCTCATAAAGAGAAGTCGGGATTAGGTTGATGGATGCACCTAGATCCAATAGTGCCCTATCAAAAGTGTATTCCCCAATAATGCATGAGATCAAGGCAGCACCTGGATCTTTCTTCTTTTGAGGGAGGTGATGGAAGATCACAGAACTTGCTTGCTCAAAGAGAATCACCTTCCTCGGATTGGGTTCTCCCAGTTTATGCTTTTGAGTACATAGCTCTTTCAAAAATTTAACATAAGCCGGGATGTGCTTAATAGCATCGAGGAGTGGAATATTGATCTCCACGCTCTTGAATAAATCCAGAAGCTCCTCATTACTATCTAGGGTTTTCTTCTTCTTGGTTTTCAATAGGGCTTCAGGGAACGGGATATGGGTGAGATTTTCAATTTTTAGTCCCTGGGCCTTATTGTCTTCTTCAATCTCCTCCTCTTCTCTCTCAAGATCCGCAGGGTTTTGGCATCTAGAAGGCAATTTAGGGTCCTCGATTTGCTTTCCACTTCTCAAGGTGACAAAGTTTGCAGAGGCATACAGGTTTGGGTATTGAGGTGGGCTAGTGAAGATTGGAGGTCCTTGGTTAGTCATGTAACCAGAAGAATAAGATGAGGGACCCTGTTCAACCACCTGAGCATGTGCGTGTGGGTCCCTTTGATTCTCATACCCTTGGGCACTATTGACCTGATTTTGCACATTGCACGGGTTGGGTACAGGTTGGGATGGTGGAGATCCGGGTTGTCTAGTGTTAGCAATTAACTCGGATTGCAAGTTATCCAATGATGTCTTCATTTGTTGCATAAGCTAAAGCATGGACCCTTGAATTTCCACCATCTGCCGATTTAAATCAGCCTGCCCTGAGGATTGTTGGGCATTCCAAGATGGCTGAGTAACTAGTCTTGGGGGCAACTGGGTGTATACTTGACCCTGACCCATAGGTTTTTGAGATGCATAGTTGTTGGGTTGAGATTAGGTCTGTTGCCCCTGATTTTTCTAGGAGAAGTTAGGGTGGTTCCTCCATCCCGAATTATAAGTGTTGGAATACAGGTTGGACCTAACATTCTCTTGCATTGCCAATGCATCCTCATAAGATGAGGATGGAGAGAAGGAAGGATCAGAGAAACTGGGATCAAACGCCCCAATTTGGAACCCATAAGGTTTCGAGAAATCCTGGCTTGCAGGTTGAGCCGAGTCAAGTTGGTTCATGAATTCCTGCCCCGTGGGAGCTCGTGAGGAATGGAATCTCAAATTCTGGGATTGAGTGGGTAAAGAAGTGTTTCCTGAATTCCCAGACATCCATTCTTCCATTTTCTTAGCAACCAAGTCCATTTTATCCAGTTTATTACAGATTAATTCCATGTGAAATGAATGAGAATCCTAGATCTCATTAGCACTTGACCTAGGTTGTTGGGACCGGTTGAATGCATCCATGGTGGCGTGATTAATTATGTTCTCGCTCATTTCTCAAATAGGTCGTATGCGCTATCTACATCCCTATCGAGGAAATTGCCTCCGCAGGAGGCATCCATCTGATTACGGAGTTGCTCGACCAACCCGTGATAGAAAATGTGCATAAGTTGCCATGTCAACACCTCTTGGTGTGGACACTTCCTCAAAAGTTCTTGGAATCGCTCCCAGGAACCATGAAAAGGTTCCCCTAACTACTGGGCAAAAGTGGTAATCGCCCATTGCAAGGCATTGGTCCTTCCGATAGGGAAGAATTTCTTCAAGAAAGCTGACTTAAGAGCAGCCCAAGTTTCAATCGGCCTTCCTATAGTCCAGTACCAATGTGTAGCCTTATCCCTGAGAGAGTAGGGGAAAAGCCTCATGATCATTTGCTCTTCATTCACATTCCTTGCTCTGGTGGTCTGAACCAAAGTAGTTAGATCCTCCAGGTGCTGGAATGGGTCCTTCGAGCCAAGCCCATGGAAATGCTTAATCAAACTTAAGTCTTGGGGCTTTATTTCTATGTCTCCGGTAGGAATCATGATGTCGGGACGTTCCCCATAGTTTGAAGGATCGTAGAAATCCTTCAAGGGCTGAGTGCCTTGACCATGCATACGTTGGAACCATTGTTGCATTTGCTGCAATTCTTCCAACTGCCTCTAAATCAGCTCCTGCTGGTTCGTAGGTGGGGGAGGTGGTTGTTGATCAGCCATGGGATCTTCTTGGCTATAGCTCGACCTCTGCCTCCTAGAATGGTCTAAAGGTCCTTCCAATCTTAGGTTCAATGACCTCTTCCCAAGCATACTCTAGAAGGAAGTCGGAATGACGGGGAAAAGAGGGAACCCTGCAGCACAAGAATACAAGCCTGTCCTTAGATGGGGTAGTCTAAGGTCTACTAACTCTCGAAATCCATCCTAAAATTATGGATGATTTACTCTACTTATGTCTAGGCAATCTGATCAGTTAGAAGGAGGGACTGGGGAGAAGGTTCTTTCTTTGGCTTGCTCCTTCGGTTCCTAGTGTACCCCCCAACCACGGTCATTTGACGCTACTCCCTTAGTTAGACATCAGATTGACTAGTATAAGCAGGTTAATCGTGAATAATCTTAATCTGGATCCCAATGAACGAATGAATCCTTAGGGCCAACATCTAATTGATTTTAGTTAAGCTTGGGAAATTGGTGCTCTGGAATATGATGGGCCCTTAATGGGTTGTGCCCTTAATGATTTGTTTCAGAATGTGTGAATGTGCACAACCAAGAGGTTTTTAAGCAAGATTATTAATGATGAGGTGAGTTTTAGGATTCGAATCTTGCTTAATAGCTTTTAGGGTTCAAATATTAAGTGTTTTCAACCAAGTTTTGTGAGGCAAACCAAGTTTGTTGTTGAAAGCACGTGATCAATTATTTTCCTTTAGAAATCAAGAAAAATATGGAGTGACTGGCTTGACCTAATTATTGACTCCTATGGGGCAGCTAGAAAATGAACCTCTTTTAGATTAGGTGATGCGGCCCAAACAATTCAATCAATTCGCTCAAATGCACCACCAATTAAGGAGCACAAAAAGGTGATTAACCTAATATGATTTCTACTCTTTTATGTGTTGAATTCTTGTACCGGGTCCACAGGTCGGAAGCCCGGTTGAGTAGATGAAAATCAAGTCTGATTATGTGCCTCAAATGTGGGTGTATAGAGTGCATATATTGATTCGTCCCACAGAAAGTATCCCTTTTTTTTTTTTAAATGCAGGGGTGAGGTGGCAAACAAGACAAACAATTCTATCCTAGGGTTTATGCAAACACATAAGTAGATTAGGTCTTGGTTATGAGTGTAGCAAAATGAACTAGTGGGGGGAAATGTGGGGGACACTTACAAAGAACTCTACCTGCACTTTACTCCAGTCTACCGCACTTGGATCTCCATGCCAGGGTACCTACAAGATAATAGATCAAAGACAAGAGAGGTTAGTGTTATGTAAATGCAAAGAAGCACAATAAGCAATAAAGTAAATTCCATTGCCTCCCTGGCAACGGCACCAAAATGGTCGCACGTGTTTCGCGAGTTTGAAATCAGGGTTACAAGGACCCGCCGTCGTAGTTGCAAAATGTGTGGTCAAATAAAATTTATACCGAAACTCCAAGAGAGTCCCAAGTCGAACACTGGGAGGCGATGTTTACTTTAATTGAAAACTGTGCTTCAATTTGTTTCTTTTTGGTGTTTTAGGGTTTTGCTATTTTTTTTGTATTTTTGTAAGAAGACAAGCAAATGAATCACAAGATAGAGATGGAATAAATATAATGTATTGCATTAATGTATATTACAATAATCTATGTAAGTGTAAAAAGAGAGGGAGGTGAGAGGAAATCTCTTGAATTGGTTGTTCAGTGAGACAACGGTGCCTGGCAAAAGCTCGGACGAAAGAGGTGAGAAGTGGGATGACAGAGGTGAGATGCAGGAGGACGTCGGGTAGAGGAAAGCTTCAACGTGGCTCCGAAATGTAGGTGAGAAGACGGAGATGATCTGCTACCGGAATGGAGGTGGGAGGACAGCTCCAAGGTGACCTATGAATAGGGATGGGAAGATGGATGAATATCTGGTGAGGCAGAGGTTTACTACACTAATAGGAGCCTTGCGAGCTTGAGAACAAGCTCCAATGGAGCGTTGGTAGGCTTACTAGAGCTTGGGAGTAGGTGAGAGTATAGTAGGTAGAGATGAAGAGGAATGGGGGGTGGAGGGGTGTTTCTATAGTGGAGGGAAGGAGAGAGTCCTATGCACAGGCATTCAGTGACAGCTATAAGCATCACTAAAGGCCGCTCGAGCTATTGCTGAAGATCCACACCTCTTCATTGCTTGGGTTGGCACACGCACTACGTATGCCATTTAGTGACAACTGCAAGTGTCACTAAAGGCCCACTCTTCTGTCGTCGTAAAGCCCATGCCCAATGCTCACGCCCGCAGTTATTAAAGGCGTGGCAACCGTCAACCGTTGGATCAGGTGCGGATAGCTATGATTGCGAGAGGAGGGCGCGTGCCTGCAGGCATTTGAATTTTGAATCGTTGGCACATGAGTTGGCTGCCATTGGATGCTGCATCGCACGATTGAGACGCACTGGCAGATCACATCCGTGTTGATTTGAATCGCGTGCCTCGCACGATTGAGGAGATCAGACGGCTGGTGCTGCAGGCAAGCAACTTAAATGCACGCCTCAGATGGCATGCATGTGATCTGGCATGCGCCTTCGCGTCAGCGGGCGGCGTTGGATCACACGTGCGGAACCTCGACCACTCAAATGCGATTGGGCGATGCTATTGCGTTTGACACTATAGCGGGGCACGACGAATCGCAGCTTGATCTCATGCCCGCTCTTTAAGAATGCTTCCCCTCACCGCTACACCACACCTGCAGGTGTGATGCAAAGAAGAGTTGTGCCTGCATGTTGGGGGCAACCACTCAGCCGTTGGATCTTCATCCAATGGCTAAGGTCACTCGATGGGGCAGCCTTTGGAGATGTGCGGGCGATTTTAGGCGCTCCAGATGGTGCCACGTGGTAGCATCTGGACCGTTCACCCTTCATTGCTTGCAGAGGATGCCATGGTACTTAGATTGAGGTGATTTCTATGTTGTCAGACTACGATTGTCGTTCCAGATCATCTGTACGGTCGAATTTTTCATCCGAAGTTCGTAAGGACATCGCATTGCCTCCTGGCCATATAAAATGAAGGAATTAATGTACAAAACATACATCTATCCTAAATTCCTGCAATGGATGTTATGCAATATTTATAATATGATATGCAATGCTAAGCCTAGGAACTATCATAAATAAGCAATTTATCATGAATCAATGTGTGTTTATCAAAAAGCCACTGATATTAGAATTCAGACACTACTATAGACAGTTGGAATTTATTTAGGACATCTAAACTTAATTTGGAATCTCTAAAGTGAGATGCAATTGAAGCAACAGACTTTATAGTTGCTGTTTCAGCAGCTATAGGCATTACATTGATGATTCTTCAGTAACTGCTGATGTTTTGACAGTTCTGTTGGCTGCACAGTAGCCCTGGAACTATTTTTTTTAAGACGTCTGAATTCAATTTAGATGATCTGATTTGGGCTACAGCAACAGCAGCAAATTTCATAGCTTTTGTTTCAGTAGCTGTAGGATCTATTCTTGCTATTGCTGTAGCTTGCAGTAGTGACTTCCAGAATCTATTTTTTAAGGATAGTAGGCTAGGATTTAAGTGTCTAAAATAGCTGATATGTTCTCAATGTTATGTAGTAATTGTACAAGGCTTCCTATACTAATTTTGATTTTAAAATTGCACTTGAATGCTTGTAATCTCAAGTAATCATTAATTGTCAACTAGTTTTTGTACCTAACTGTCCAACTGTGTAAATTTTTGGAAATGGAGTTAAAAAGCTTGATTATGTGATTGCACATCTTTTAGTTGGTGTTTAGAATTTACTTGAGGCAGTCTACTGCCTATCTATCCTTTAGAACTAGATTTAGGGTCTTAGGTTCTTTTGAAAACACTTAAAAGATCCTAAAATAAGCTGAACTTGTAATTAAATAAAAATGACATTAAAAAATCCAAAAAATATAATCAACCTGTCTTCGTGGTGATTAGGTAAATTTTTACACATATGCCAAGTTTCAAGGCATTTTGAACCCTCGGATTAGTAGAACATACTAGCCAATGGTTCAGTATACCTTAAAACTAAATAAAAACTCCTTAACATAAAAATGCCAAAAATAGTCTATTCTTCTCATAAATCTCTTTCTCTCACACCCTACCTCTATAAAACATATAAAACCCATAAAAAGTGAAAAAAAACTCTAAGAATACCCAAAAAACACCTTATATACTATGTTTATACATGTAAATATAAGCTTTATACTAAGTTATAAATGTATATATTGTACAATAGATATATAATATGTAAATATAAACTATATATATAGTATATAATGTAACTTAAATTATATATAACTTATTTATATGATTATTTATTAATTATATTAACTTATATGTACTATACTCTAAGTAAATTAATAAAACCCTATAAATAAACATATTTATGAATGATATTGTACATACTTATTTATATGTATATTATGTACATAATGAACCCTGTAGCATAATTTAATTATATATCTAGAATAAATAATTAATTTATTGATTTACTAGCTAAGTTATTAGATTAAATTAAAATAAATTAGTAATTTAAGTTATAACTGAACTAATGCATATCGTATATTTGTATGATTATATTTTAAGTAAATTAAACTAATCTAACTATATTTATAATGTATTATATTATTTATACTTAATTTATACGAATAACACTCTGAAATCACCTATTTAAATATAAATAAACCAAAATAAATTGTGTAAAAAATAATAAAAATCTGTAATAAACACTTTAATATGTATATTACTACTATAATATGTCAATTATACCATTAATTAACTAATTTAACTTGTAATTAAGATATAAACTCAATTAACAGTATGTATAAATTGTAAACTTTAGCTAATTTATTCATATAATAAGCATAATTAATTTTGTAGATTAATTGTACAATTATGTAGAACTATGTAAATACTTTAATATCACATAATTTGTTTTTAATTTATAAGAAATTATGGCCCTCAAATCAAGGGTTAAAAATCCAAAATCATCATAGCCACACTGGAATTCCAACATTGAGATGCAGCACGTATAGTGCCACATCGTAGACTGATGAGCACTCGGTGTCCCTTATATTGTTTTCCTTCCTTACCATATTAGTCGTCACGGGTGCCGAGTACCTGAAACACCTCCTCTTATTCCCTAAGCATGAATGGCATTAGCTTTAGTCTGTGATGTGGTATAGGTGTGCAGTGTGTAGCTGGGAGTCATGCACTGTGCCAGGGCTTGAATGAGCCCATTAATGGGCATTAAACACGATTAAGAGGCCTAATTAATGAATTAGGGCGACTCTTAGTAGAGGTCTGGTCCCACCTGAGAGGGTGCTATGTATCCCTCGAAAAGGCTACCCGCCAACTAATAAACCTAATTTTCGAACTAAGTAAAGCCTAATGAGGGGATTAAGAAGAGAGAATGAGCAAAACCTATGGCTAAGTGTTAGAATGAAAGAGAGAATGAGAGAGCGGTGATTAAGAAGAGAACAGAAGAAACAAAAAGATGTACGTGTATATGTATAGTATATATATATAAGTATACCGTAAATAACAAGTATATGTAATATAGGTAATGTTTGAGCTATATATGTACATAAATAACATAATAGCTTTACTGACAAATTTATCTATCATTGTAGATAGAATAAGTGTCACTATAGACCCTAGTTTTTATCTTAGATTCTGTACATAGTTTTTCTGAGGTTCAACGATGTATATATCTGTCGTTGTATATATTATATATGCTACTGTATATATTAATATATCATGTTAGTATAGTATATATTATTACTTATTATTGTATATATATGTAAGTATTAGTATTATAAGTTATAAATATATAGTATATATGTATTGTGTTTGATGCTTGTTTGCATATTTGTGTTTGCAAGCATTTCAATACATTCTTTTGTACATCAATTAGTTTAATTCATTCCTTTATTAATTCATTCATTTATGATTGTACATAAAATTGATCTTTTTGGAATTAAAGAATAATATTGGACTTAAAGTGTAATATATATCAATAATTGCCTCCCAGTGAATGACCTAGAATAAACTAGTAAAAATTATGTAATTAAATAAAATTGACGTGATAATGGTTTGTATTTATGACATATACTGCAACAACGATGATTTTTTATATGAACCATGATCGATCACTTCATATTTTTGGCACCGTTGCTGGGGTGGCAACTCTCTATATGCCAAAATTATTCTTTAGTTCTTAATTTGTAAATAATTTTTGTTTTTGTATATAAATTCATTCATATTCATTGTTTGTACATAGTCATTCTTTTATTCATTAATTCTTTGTTGTATATACATTCTTTGATTCTTTTACTAATCAATTGTTGTTGTTGCAGCACTTGAGGAGTAGGAGTAGTGTCATCTTCCAGGCAGAGATCGTCTTCCTGGCGGATCGGCTACGCTTCTGACACTATGTCTCGGCGGAGTTTTTCCTTTGGAGCTGCAGTAGTAGAGTAGATTAGTACAGTTAGATTTAGGTATATTACTTAGGATCATTTGTTAGGCATAAGCTGTGAGAGCCTATTCTTACACATTATTTTGTAATAATTGTGGACTCTTTGGACTCTATCTCTCTAGCTCATCTCTCATCGACATAATTTTTCCATTCACGGGTTTTCCGTACTGATTTCTTTCTTTTGTTTTTGTTTGTTGCATTATACAAAAATCCAAAAAAATTATAAAATCAAAAATTCAAAAAAATATCTCATCCTTATCTAGCAGCAGCATATCTCTAGGCATCCATTTATAGGTTGCACATTTCCTGCTAGATTTTAATTCCAAGTCATTTGCATATTGTAGAATTGTTGGAGTTAGGTATGCATTCTCTATCTTTTCTTAACTCCTGCCATCCTTGCATTTGACTTAAATTAAAAAGACCATCTCTTGTTTTGAAAAGATTAAAAAAGTGAGACAAGCAGCATAGAAAACACTTTCTAATCACTTGAATCAATTCAAAAGGAGACATAAAAATTTGTTTGAAACCCTGACTGAGATTTTCACTACTTTCATGTTGTGCTATCGTGCACACAGCATGATCACTTAAGATTCACATACACGGGTTTCTACCTCATATCCTTCAGCACCCACAGGATTTGGATTCACACGCCAGTCTTATCCAGACTCCCAGTGGATTATAGAGGTTTGCACATTGCTAGGTTGATCTTTAGGATGCGTACAATTGTTTGAAACATTTGTTTGCATACTAATATCTTTGCGTAGCAGCCTCTAGGAAAACTTCAATTTCTCCTCGCTTGCTTGCTAGATTGGTCTTGCTTTGATTGAGATTAATTGGGATTTCTTATTTGTGATTGAGATTGAGATTGAGATTTATCCTTTCCTCTAAGTTGTGACTGATTTTAAAACTTGTTTTAAAAAATCAACTCAATGGAAGGTAGGAGATCCCAAAACCCTGAGCTAGTACTCCCCTTGGGTACTGATGCCCAAGCCACCACTTCCAGTTCTATGCCTTCCACATCCATTCCTATACCTCTTAAACCTCAAACTCCTATCCACTACTCTACACATCATGAGGATGATCATGATTCTACACAGTTTGAGGATTTCGAAGAACTTCCTCCACACCTTGTTGCACATCCTCCACCACCACCACCACCACCAACCCATAGGTTCCAACATTCACCATATCCTAATTTCCCTAATCCACTACCGGAGAGAGGACCTGTGCCTCATCTTCAACACATGTTTAAGACACAACTTCAAATGAACACCCTTACCCAGCAGGTGCAACAGCTTACACAAGCTGTTAATCTATTAGCAAACTCCCAACCACAACCTCAACCTAGAAACCCTCAGGCACCACCTCAACCTCGTAGACGTCAACTACGGGATTACTATAATCCTGCAGCTACCCAACCTATGCCTGTGGTACGTTATCCCGATGGGGGTCGTGCTACTGAATTTTAGCCGAACATTATAATACTTATTCCTTACTTCCATGTACTTGCTTCTGAGGACCCATTTCAATATTTAGAGGAGCTGAAAAATCTTGCTCAAACTTTGGGTCCACAAGGCCATGATCAGCACACACTTTTAATGAAAATGTTCTCCTTTTCATTAAAGGATAAAGCCGCCTTCTGGTTCAGAACTCTTGCACGAACTACACCAATAGACACATGGGCTTCTTTAGAACATGAGCTCCTAAAGAAGTACTTTCCTCTAGGCCGCACTAACGCTTTAAGGCGTGCGATCACTACATTCACACAAAATTCAGGAGAACATATGCACAAGGCTTCGGAGAGATTCCACGAGCTTCTTAGAAAGTGTCCCCACCATGGAGTCCCATGCTAGCAACAGGTCTAGATCTTCTATCATGGGCTCCATGATGACACGAGGAATTCTGTAGATGTCGCTTGTGGAGGCAATTTCCTTTGTCAGGATGAGGACTCAGCCTTTGAGCTCTTTGAAGGTATGGTCGAAAACTCTATTGACAATGCTTCAATGAGCGTGTTTAATAGAACATCCTCACATTCCCACTCACATTTGGGGGTACACGAAGCCCAATCCAGCAGCAGAGACTTAGAGATAGGACTAGTCAGCTGGATAAAGTGGGCTTAATTGAAAAGAAAGTAGATGAAGTATGGAAATTTCTCTTTAAACCGTCATCTCCTTCTTCTCAGTCACCTGCACAACACACTTCTTCTCAGTCTCCCACAGGGAGGGAAATTGTGAATAGCCTTTCCGTGACACAACCTGTACAACCGGACTATTCATTTCCATATCCTACACCGATTGGAGGAACCTTTGTTCCTCTTTACACTAACTTCCCTGCACCTTCTGGAGCTTCGGAGGAGCTCCACACCATTCACAATGATCCTTTTGCACAAACCTAAAACCCTGGATGGCATAATCATCCAAATTTCTCGTGGTCGGGAAATTCTCAGAGACATCCATATCAATAACCTTCTGCACCACCACTTCACAACCCGATCTGAGCACCACCTCCATAATCACACGGGTATCCACCGCATGCCTACCAGTAACCCCAACCCAGGCCTGCCCAATACTCTCAACTTGGGCCTACATGAGATGACCAGTTGGGGTCTATCATGAAAGCTCTTGCTGATATGCAACAACAAAACATTGTTATGCAGCAGAGATAGGACGTGGAACTAGCTGAGATGAGAGCCCAACTAACACACTTGACGAAATCCTGTCAACCACATTCACTCCCATCTTAAGCAAAACCCAATCCAAGGAACATACCTGCCCAGAGGTATTTCCAACCTAGACCTTCCCAAGGTCAAGCACACCTTATATCACAAACCTTGGATGAACCTGAGCTATATTCTGATCCTAATTCTTTCTAGCCTAATCCTACCTTTGAGTTACAACCACCTATCTTTCCTGATCCTGATGATTTGTCTATGGTAGAATTTGATTTAAATGTTGTCACTACCAGGAGTGGTAGAGCCACATCTGATCCACCTTTCCCTAAATCTACTTCTCAACCTGGACCTTCCACTCCTCCTGCTGATTCACCTATTCCTGACTCTTCTGAGCCTATGATTGATCCTCCTACTATCACTTCTGTACCTTTTCCAGAGGCTTTAGAAAAGAAGAGTGAAGACAAAAAGAAGAAGAGACCTTGTGTGGCACCTGAGGAGGATCTACTCAAGCTCTTTGAGAAAGTCCATATAAACATCCCCTTGTTGGATGAGATCTGCCACATTCCCCCTTACGCTATGTTTTTGAAAGACCTATGTACACCTAAGTGTAAGGTTATTATTCAAAAAGGGAGTGGACCTGTCATTCTCTCAGAACAAGTGAGTTCCCTCATTTCTAACCTCCCAATTAAGAAGAAAGACCCAGGCACCCCTCTTCTATCCTGCATGATAGGTAACACCACATTTAATAGAGCATTACTAGATCTAGGTGCTTCCATCAATCTTATTCCAACCTCTCTACTGACACATTTCGAGGTTGGCAATCTGAAGCCAACCGAGGTGTCCTTGCAATTAGCTGACAGATCAGTTAAGACACCTCAGGGAATGTTGGAAGATGTTATAGTGCAGGTCAAGGACTTTTATTTTCATGTAGACTTTATAGTCCTTGACATGGAAGTACCTGAAGATATCCAGAACACACCTATCATACTAGGAAGACCTTTCTTGGCTATGGCCAAGGCAAACATCAATTGTGAGGAGGGCCTAACAAAGTTGAAATTCAAAGATCAAAGGATGAAGACTGATATTTTTCAAGCCCAAAGAGGACCATCCAGTAGTTTAATTGAGGAAATCTATTCCTTGGATTCTTTAGATAGGTTGGTTGAGGATACTTTGATTAATTCGCTGAATTTAGAACCTCAACACTCTTTGAACTCTGATTTAACTCTCACTGAGACACCAGCTGTAGAAATTAAGGACTTACCTCCTATTCCCTTAGTGTCTATAGGATCTTCTGAGTTCACAGTTGCTCCTTCACCTAATCATATACCTGTTGAACTCAAACCTCTTCCTGATTCTTTGAAGTATGTCTTCTTAGGACCTGATCAGACTTATCCTATGATTGTCAACTCTTTCTTATCTTCTGATGAAGAATCACGACTCCTATCTGTCCTGAGAGCACATAGACAAGCTATAGGATGGAGCCTCTCTTACTTGACTAGTATTAGTCCTTCTTACTTCACAGATAGGATTTTCATTGAAGAAGGATCTAGACCTACTAGACAGCCACAGCGTAAACTGAACCCTACACTTCCGAAGGTGATTAAAAATGAGATGATCAAGTGGTTAGATGACGCGCTTTGGACGCGTTTGTATAAATCGGTCGTTGTAGCTCACGTTCAATGCATCAATTTTAAATAAAGAAACGGACGTGAGCCCGAGTGCCGAACATAGGAAGGCGTGAAATCGAGTTTTTCTGTCACTTGGCTGTCACAGAAATGGTAGGTTTTGCTTGCGAGAAAACATGGGAGAAAAGCGAGTAAGAGAGAGAGAAAGAGAGAGAGAGTAGGGTTAGAGTTCTTTTTAACACAGCATTCGGGTAAATTAGGATGAGAAAAACTCAAGAAAAAGAGAGACAATAACTAGATAGGGAACATCATCATTTAACATGCAACTGCAATTTTACAATTACAACACTAGATAAATGCTTAACCACAAGTAAAGTAAACGTAAGCTAGAGAGAGAGAGAGAAAGAGAAGACAACGAGGCGGCCACGGTGGTGGAGGGCTCCGTTGCTGGCTCGTCAGCTCCGACTATCACAAAAAGGTGCTAAGGATGGCTAGGAGTAGGATAGAAGGCTTGCAAGTGTAATGAATGCTTTACATGGGTAGTTGGAAGGGGTTTATATAGGAAGAAGGGGTTTCTGATTTAAGTATGGGCTTTAGCGACGTCTGAGATGTTGCTAAACCCATGCCTAAAGTGTCAGTGTATCCCCCTTGCCTGCCGGTCCAACGCAAGCATTGTTCTTCTTCTTCCGCACGATCCGCGTGCATTCACTGCGGACCATCTGATCAAAGCTCAGACGGTCGAGATCACGCGGAGCGTGCTTCGGATCGCACCCTACGATCGCATGCGCCTGCGTGGCTGCATCTGCGGGTGCCACGTGTTGCCATCTCCATCGTCCACGTGCTGATCCACGACCTTAATCAGCCGCGCCTGCGTGAGAAATTGATTTGACAGTGCATGGGGTTTCGAACGCCCGCCACTGCCTTTGCAGATGAGGCGTAGCCTACTATGCTGCGCTCGTGGTTTGTCGCAGATGCGGTGAGCTGGAGCGGTGCTGGTGGCCATTGGAAAGGGATCTGACGGTTGTGATCTTTGGATGATGGAGATGTGCGGGCGATGCACAACTCTCAACCGTTCCATCGAAGATCGGATGGCTTACAGCCTCTCACCGTTGTGTTGCTGGTCGAAGGGCTGTCGCGAGATCTGTTCTCAGCCATTTGATCGAAGATCGAACGGCTGAGATCGCTCCTATGAGTGAAGGAAGAGGCGGGGCGATGGCTACCATGCGCCAATCTTGCACCACGTGGCACGCTGTGGACTGTTGATCATCAGATCAATGGTCAAGATTTCTTGGGCCAATTGCGAGAGCTCCGGATGTCAGATTTGGTCGATTTTGAGTCCGTTGGACTCCGTTTGTCGTTTTGAATCCATCTGTGTGGTTCGATTGCTCATCTGAGGCCTATTTTGACATAAACTTGCATAAATGGCTATTATCATTGAATTATAAGCAATCTTGATGTGCGATGCATGTAAGCTCCCATGCCCATTTACGGTGTATTCTCTTTGCATATTACCCTTAAGATAAACCCTGATTGATAGAATTATCACCATAAAATGTAGCGTTATCATACCCCCATGCTTACTCCTTGCTAGTCCCTAGCAAGTTTCATCCTAGTCATTATTCTCAGTCAGGATTCGGGAATTGATTACCTAGACATTTTATTACTTATCAACAGGAGGAAATATACTAAGATCCTGATCTACAGAGACTAAACAACGCCTGGGTGTCTGCCAAAATGTGAATCACCCAAATCCTCGCTTTAAGGCACATATATATATATATATATTCTTTTTCATCTTTCCTCATTTTTTTGGATTTTAGAGTTAAGAGTATGCTGGTAACTTTTTACGTCTACCCAACCCACCCATAACTCGAAAAAGACTCTAAGTGCTAAGCATCTTGGTGTGAAGATCGTGATAGAGTCACCTAACGGTAATTCAGATAGACTTTGGGTTTCTATGCTGCTAGGTGACCGGAAAAGGGAGTGTTTGCCTGAAGGTGTATCTGTTCGATCGGTAGCTTTCTCCCTACTTTTATTTTATTTGGGGTTACCACAAGGGTGTTTCCAATGTATATCTCCCTAGATTGCGATACTTCCCCACTTCTTCCTTAAGTGTTTTGGATCTTTTTGTGCATTTAGTGAGCTGGGTTCTGGACAACCAGCCAATCGGCTGTTACCCACGACCACTTGCCAGCCATACTCGTGTAGTGAAGTGTGGCTTATTTTGTTCTCTTTTTTTTCTTTTCGATTTTTTTCTCTTTCTTCTCTATTTTTTTCTTTTGTTGTTTAGTAGGTGGCTTCACTGATCTCAAATTTACCTAGAGGCAATAAGAAGAAAGTGGTCCTATGGCTGGGCTCTAGACAACCGGCCAATGGGCTGTTACCCATGACAACTTGCAGCCATACCACCCTAGACGGTTTATTCGCTACCCAATTTCTGTCAGAATCTCTGAGGAGTGAGTCAGTGCAAAAATGTGTGCAGATGCTTAGACTAAAAGTCCCTCCAAGTCAAAGGGCGGATTGATAAGTCGTATACTTATCACTCTATTTTATTGATGAATTAAAATAAATTAAGGTTGCGAGGATTCGAGGCTAAATCCATATTTTAACAGACACTAAGGCTGATTGATCTTGAAGGCCTAAAAAGTCTGAGTGTTCACATTCTTTTCGTATCATTTCCCACTGTTGACAAGTTCCTAATGCCTAAGTTTTCTTCCTAAATTCATTTTTTTATTTTATTTTATTTTATTCAGACTGATAAAATGAACTCAGAACATGCAAATTACCACCCCCATGCTTAAGTTAGACAATGTCCTCATTGACAAATAAATTGATGCAACGGGGGTGCAGAAAGAAATCACCTGAGTGATGCAGTATACCTGATCAATCTAAATCTTCTGGGTTGCCTCCCAGGAAGCGCTGAGTTTAATGCCTTTGGCTGGGCATAGTGCACAAGCAAGAATGGTTTGGGTCAAGGAGGCATATACAAAATCAACCTGACCCAAAATCAGAAGTTCACATATGCGAACAAGGTTGTGGTGGAGTCCCGTTCCTAAGGGGAGAGAACTCTACAACAGATGTATCATGCATGCCCGTGTCAGATCCTCACTTAGTCTGCGGGCAAGCAGAGAAGCTGATGTGGACAAGCGCACCCCGAATATGACATGCCAGACACTAAAGATGTAGGTTCTATACATAGCTTGTGTCCTCATAACATTGTAATCCATCAAGGGTGTATTAATTCTAGTGCATTCGGGTTGTGGGGTCTTTATTATGATAGGGCATGTAACAAAATCAAGAGTTTCATAATGAGCCCTAAAATCAAGCATGAGGTCTCTCTCCAAAGACGAATCCACCTCTTCTGCAACCATGGTTTCATTGCTCATTCCCTCAAGAATATCCACTTCAACCTCTTTCGTATCAGATTCACTGTTTGAGGTTGCATTAGCAGTAGGGCCAACTTCAGCCTCTAATTCATGTTCCTTCTCTTGGCCTTCCTCCACATTTGTGATGGGGGTTTCAACTGATTCAGAATCGATTTCTTTGAAATTGTAACTCCATTCCCCATCTCCTATGTTGGCTGTTGTTCCCACCGGATCACTTCTCTTGGGCTATTTAGATTCGGATTCCAAGGCATATCCACTCACATTCTCGATTTCCTGCTGATGTATATCCTCAATGCTCCCAAAATTGTGTTTTGAGGAATCTTCAATGACCTTATCTATTGAGTTGTCCAACTTCTGAGGGGTATCAATGGTGGACTGAACCAAATTGGGGTGATTGGGTGTAGTCCAATTGACCACGGTAGGTCCTTGCTTCACGAATTCCATGAATGGCATTGTTTGCAACAGCTTACTTCGGCCTTCTTCCCCCAATTGTTGGAACATATCCAACATGGCCTATTTCCCTTTAACCAATTCTTGATTCTATCTATGTAACTCTAACTGGAGGTTATCAAGAATTGACAGGGTGTCATTTGGTGTCCTTTGGATATCCTCCTTGAAATCCAGATTAAGAGGGTGTGGTTGAGGTTGTGGATTAGAATCCATACTGGGGTTTAGGTTTTTGGGCGGGTCCTCTATTCTATCATGTTCAGGGTCCAGTTCGTCAAGAGGAACCATTCTCTATTTGGTCCTACTCCAGAATAGTTGAGTTTTTAAGTCCTCCTCAGGGGACCAAATCAAAGGTTGATGATCCTTGGCTTGCCTAGATTTTTTATCATCCTCTGATTTCCATTTGTCTAGAATTCCTTCCAATCCAAAGGTCAAGTAGGAAAGGTCGTTGAATTCAGATGACCTTTCTTGGTTATTGTCCTGAGAAGGGTAGGGTTCTTGGTGTTCTCCTAGAGTGTAGGTCCATTTAAAGTGGTTAAAGAGTGGGTGAGACCAAAATGATGAGGCATCATGAGGAGAATCAAGATATGGAGCCCCATGATTTGAATCATACCCTTGGGTGGATATGTTGGGTGTATCCCAATAAGAGGTTGGTGCAGTTTGGTCATAACTGGGACAGTTGGGCCAAGAGGGATATTCTAAGTCGTACCCCCAACTTGGTGGTTGGTTAGCCCAAGTAGGCCGTGGATATGGTCTACTTGGGTTAGCATACAAATCATGTTGGGGGCAGTTTGGGTAAGATGGATAGGCACTGAAATCCATGTTTCAAAAGAAATGGAGGAACGAGGGAAGAACAGATGAGAGAGAGTTGTGTGTACGCAACCAAGCAACAAATCTAGGCCCTACAGTATAGACCTAGGGGACCTAGAAATCTCCAAAGGAACGATCAAGTCTGTAGGAACGGGATCGCCCTTCCCAAAGCTAATCTGGCTAGCTTGATTATGAGGGCATTGTGGGGAAGGTTCTTCCTTTGGCTTGCACCAATGGTTTCGTAGACCCCACAACTACAGTCGTTTGACACTTCCCTGCAGCCTAGTCACCAGATTCTACTAAGGGAATGAAGGCCAAGTGCCCAGCAAACAAAACCATGCCTCTTAAGACTTAACCAAGTCCTGCCTAGGGAGCGTCTACTCTGTTTTAATGGGGCTAGGGCAATGCTTATGCTCGGGTTATGTGATGAGGCATTAATTAGGGTGGTGCCTCTTAGTTATCCAATTCTGATGTGTGTGCTCCTAACAAGACATGGTTTTCAAGCAAGGATTTAAGATGTGGTGTCTTTTAACATTTGTCCTTACTTTAGTGTCTTTTAGGGTTGACGTGTCTTAGTATTTTTAGACAAGTTTCAAGTGGGCACACCAAGTTTTGCACACAATGGGTGAAAGTAAATTTCCTTTAGCGTGATGAGGCTCTAGAATCCTAATGTGCTCATCCTAGTGTTCATGCAATTTCTACCAGATGAGTCAATTTTAGGGTGAGTGGTACGGCCCAAGTCAAATCATGGTGCCTTCACAAACACCACTCA
The DNA here is from genome assembly GCA_037157565.1 of Thalassia testudinum. Classification (NCBI taxonomy): domain Eukaryota; kingdom Viridiplantae; phylum Streptophyta; class Magnoliopsida; order Alismatales; family Hydrocharitaceae; genus Thalassia; species Thalassia testudinum. The sequence continues at coordinate 108,039,561 of JAZHRO010000036.1, read as the reverse complement.
AAGAAAAAGAGCACTCCAAAAAGATTAGGTCTTTAAGAATGTTAGAGTGTATTTTTTTGTTAGGTGATGAGTTAAGGATGAGGATTAGGCAATTATTCACCACGCCAATTTATTTCTGATTTTTTTTTTTTTTTTAAGCAAGCAAACAACCACGGGAAAAGAAATACTCACAACCGGTCCTTGCTACGCTTACTCCATCCCTGCCATCACGAGTCATGCTCCTTCGTTGCCCTAGCGTCGAGTTCCTGCAATCAATCAAGTAGAGGGAGAAAATGAGTCAAACGATGTGAGTATGGATGTAGAATGAAAGCGACAAAATAACTCCATTGCCTCCTCAGCAACGGTGCTAAAAACTGATGCTCTCCGGATGCGTTTGTATAAATCGGTCGTTGTAGCTCACGTTCACTGTGTCAGTTTTAATAAAGAAATGGACGTGAGTCCGAGTGTCAAACACAGGGAGACATGAAATCGAGTTTTTCTGTCACTTGGTTGTCATGAAAATGGCAGGTTTTGCTTGCGAGAAAACATGGGAGAAAAGCGAGTAAGAGAGAGAGAAAGAGAGAGAGAGTAGGGTTAGAGTTCTTTTTAGCATAGCATTCGTGTAAATCAGGATGCAAAAAACTCAAGAAAAAGAAAGACAATAACTAGATAGGGAACATCATCATTTAACATGCAACTTCAATATTACAATTACAACACTAGATAAATGCTTAAGCACAAGTAAAGTAAAGCTAATCTGGAGAGAGAGAGAGAGAGAGAGAGAAAGAGAAGATGGCGAGGTGGCCACGGATGTGGAGGAGGGCTCCGTCGGTGGCTCATCGGCTTCGGCTATCACAAAAAGGTGCTGAGGATGCTTAGGAGTAGGATAGAAGGCTTGCAAGTGTAATGAATGCTTTACATGGGTAGTTGGAAGGGGTTTATATAGGATAAAGGGGTTTCTAATTTAAGTATGGGGTTTAGCGACGTCTGGGATGTCACTAAACCCATGCCTAAAGTGTCAGTGTAGCCCCTCTACTCGCTGGTCCAACGTAAGCGCCGTTCTTCTTCTTCCGCATGATCCGCGTGCATTCGCCTCAAACCGTCCGATCAAAGATTGGATGGTTGCGATCATGCACGGAGCGCACTTCGGATCGCGCCCTACAATCGCATGCGCCTATGCGGCTGCATCTGTGGGAGCCACGTGTTGCCATCTCCACCGTCCATGCGCTAATCCATGGCCTTAATTAGTCACGCCTGCGTGAGAAATTGATTTGGCAGCATGCGGGGTTTCGAATGCCCGCCGCTGCCTTCGTGGATGAGGTGCAACCCACTGTGCTATTTTCGTGGTTTGTCGCAAATGCGGTGAGCTGATGGCCATTGGATAGGAATCCAACAATTGTGATCTGCTGATGATGGAGATGTACGGGCAATGCACAGCTCTCAGCTGTCCGATCAATGATCGGATGGCTTAGCGCCTCTCATCGTTGTGTTGCTGGTCGAAGGGCTATCGCGAGATCTATTCTTAGTCGTTCGATCGAAGATCAAACAGTTGAGATCACTTCTGTGGGTGAAGGAAGAGGCGGGGCGGTGGCTGTTGTGCGCTGATCTTGCGCCACGTGGTGTGCTGTGGATCGTTGATCATCTGATCAACGGTCAAGACTTCTTGGGCCAATTGCGGGAGCTTCGGATGTCGGATTTGGTCGATTTAAGTCTGTTGGACTCCGTTCGTCGTTCTGAATCCATTTGTGAGGTTCGATTGCTCATCTGAGGCCTGTTTTGACATAAACTTGCACAAATGGCTATTATCATTGAATTATAAGCAATCTTGATGTGCGATGCATGTAATGCTCTCATGCCCATTTATGGTATATTCTTTGTGCATGTTACCCTTAAAATAAACCCCGATTGACAGAATTATCACCATAAAATGTAGCATTGTCATTAGACAATGGAATCATTTTCCCTATTTCAAATAGTTAGTGGGTAAGTCCTATTCAAGTTCTGCCTAAGAAGGCTGGACTTACTGTCATAACCACTGAATCTGGAGAAGTCATCCCTACTCGGATTGCTAGTTCGTGGCGAGTATGTATTGATTACCGCAAACTCAACCAATCCACAAAGAAAGATCATTTCCCATTGCCCCCCATTGATCAGATACTGGAAAGATTGGGTAGGAATAGATTTTTCTACTTTTTGGATGGCTATTCAGGTTATAATCAGGTGGCAATTCACCCCGATGACCAGGAGGAAACGACCTTCACCTGCCCCTACGGAACCTTTGCATTTTGTAGGATACCATTTGGATTATGCAATGCACCTGCTACATTTTAGTGGTGTATGTTTGCAATATTCTCCGATTTAGTAGGTGATTGTTTAGAAGTCTTCATGGATGACTTCTCAGTCTTCGAGAGCACATTTGATGCATTCTTAGACCAGCTGACTAAGGTCCTGCAAAGATGCATAAATGTGAATCTGGTACTCTCCTAGGAAAAATCACATTTCATGGTACCAGAAGGACTAGTTTTAGGTTACCTTATTTCTGAGAGAGGAGTAGAGGTTGACAATGCGAAGGTAAAATTGATTTCTGAACTAGCACTACCTTCGTCGATTATACAGATTAGATCTTTTCTCAGGCATGTTGATTTTTATCACTGTTTTATAGAGGACTTCTCGAAGATAGCTCGACCTCTCACAAATCTCCTCTCTAAGGACATAGACTTCCATATCTCTAACGATTGTGTTCGTGCCTATATGACACTTCGTGATCTGGTTACCAAGGCACCAATACTGCAACCCCCGGATTGATCTCAACCTTTTGATATCATGTGTGATGCCTCTGATTATGCAGTAAGGGCTATCCTTGGTCAATAACTGGATGGGAAACCTACAATCATTTATTACGCTAGCAAGACCTTAGATGAAGCTCAGAGGAATTACACCATCACAGAAAAGGAATTGCTAGTTGTAGTATTTGCACTGGAAAAACTTAGACCCTATCTTTTAGGTTCCCACATCATAGTCTACACTGACCACACTGCAGTTCAACATCTCCTCGCCAAGAAGGATGCAAAATCTCATCCGATTAGATGGATCCTGCTATTGTAGGAATTTGATTTAGAGATTCGTGACAAGGCCGAGAAGCAAAATGTGGTAGCTGACCACTTATCCCGCCTTCCTTCTGAAGCGATATCTCCTTCACTTCCCATTTCAGACCACTTCCCTGACAAGCAATTGTTGGTCATCCATTTTGATCTTCCTTGGTATGCTAACATTGTCAACTACCTTGCTTCTGGAGTATTCCCCTCTGATTGGAATCGACATCAAAAAGACAAACTTAGAGCCGAAGCTAGTCATTACTTTTGGGAAGAACCTTGGCTTTTCAAATCCTGCCCTAACCAGATCCTTAGGAAGTGTGTCCCTGATAAGGAGATAGAAACAATCATGTCATTCTATCATGACCAGGCTTGTGGCGGTCACTTCTCATCCAAAAAGGAAGCTGCAAAAGTCTTGCAAAGTGGATTTTACTGGCCCACACTCTTTAAAGACACATACGAATATACTAGGGCATGTTCACGCTGTCAGTCTCTCGGTAATATTAGTAGCCGAGACATGATGCCCTTGAATCTGATCTTAGTATGCAAAGTCTTTGATATCTGGGGCATTGACTTAATGGGACCTTTTCCTAATTCCTATGGCTTCGAGTACATTTTGTTGGCAGTTGATTATGTTTCTAAATGGATTGAAGCCATCCCCACAAGGACAAATGATCACAAGATTGTAAACCAGTTTGTTCAAGATTACATCTTCTCTAGATTTAGGGTACCAAAAGTCATCATTAGTGATGGAGGGTCTCACTTTAGGAACATCCACTTTCAGTCCCTACTTTAAAAGTATGGGGTGACCCATAGGATTGCTACACCATATCACCCTCAAACCAATGGACTAGCTGAATTGTCCAATCTAGAGATCAAAAAAATTTTACAGACTACCATCCGACCTGATAGAAAGGATTGGTCTTCTCGCCTTTCTGATGCGTTGTGGGCATATAGGACAGCTCACAAAACCCCATTAGGCATGTCTCCTTTTAGCCTTGTATATGGGAAACACTGTCATCTTCCCGTAGAACTTGAGCACAAAGCCTATTGGGCCATCAGAAAGTGTAACTTGGACTTAGAGAAGGCTGGTGATCATAGAAGATTACAAATTTTTGAGCTAGATGAATTATGGAATGAATCTTATGAGAGATCGAGGATTTATAAGGATAACTTAAAGGCCTTCCATGACTGCCACATCCATAGGATAACCTTTCACCTTTGTCAGAAAGTCCTTTTTGACTCAAGACTAAAACTCTTCCCAGGGAAACTCAGATCCAAGTGGGCTGGACCTTTCAAAATCTTAAGAATCTTTGACAATGGAGCTATTGAGATCACTGAGATTGACAAATCTGAACCTTTCACTATCAAGGGACAAAGACTAAAACCTTTTATTGAGCCACATGATCTCAGACTCGTCAATTCTACCATTTCGCTCCTACATTTTGAATTACCCACTAGGTTTACACTTAGCTGAAGGCATTAAACTTAGCAAACCTATCCCTGTATATAATTATTTTCACCTTTCTTATTTTCACCTTTCTTGCATTAGGTGTCTACCCTTGCATTTTAAGCATTCATCGTATTGTCACATATGTCATGCATTTAACTTCTTAGCCCGACTTTCCACTCTGATCTTGTATCAGACTTGAAATCTTCCACATAGAGATTTTTATCTCTTCATTCCAACTTCCTTCCATCACCCAGTCTAGGATAGTGAAAAGTAGAGCATGCTTTTGCATCCACCCTATTCATTCAATGAGGACATTGCATCATTTAAGTATGGGGGTGTAAATGGTGAACCATTTACTAAAATGTAATTGTAGACACACCTGTAGTGTATATAATATAGTATTATTAAAAAAAATTGACAAATTTTGAAAAAAAATTACAAAGACAAAAATAAAAAAATGATAAAACATAAAAATTTCAAAAATACAATAAGGGACTTGTACCTTTTGATTAAAGGAGAGCTCCACAACCAAGAAAATTCTGAGAAAAAAGTTTTAAAGAAATACAAGTGTTTAACTATGATCTTCTAGCTGAAAACAAAAATAGAATAAGTGTTTATGGACATTCAACCTTTGTTGGTTTGACTTTTCGGGCCACTGTAGCCTGATTCGCTCAGGCTTTCGCTTAATACACTTTGAGCTTTGACAAGATAGAACACAATATCTCCTAACTTTAGGATGTATCTTGTACCTGAGTCACCAGTACAGGATTCTCTGGTTTGCTTTGACTTAGGAGCATAAGTAACCTTGGTTTACGCGACACAGTGTCAGTAAAGACCTTGTGAATTTAAAATTCAACCCTAGTGTTCATTAGGGAAGGTGGAGTCCTTACCTGTACGTGCAGGTAGACTCTTTGTCCTAGTCTTTAGCCTTGTGTCTAGGAGAAGCTCTTTCCACCAAAGAACTCACCCACCAAATAAGATGCACTCTACCAAACAGGGTTGTCGGAGACATACTGACAAAGTCAAAAAAAAAGGTTCTAGAAAGAAGTTCTTTAGAATAAGTCAAGTATGTTCTCTAAGTTCTGTACATAAAAAAATTCCATCAAAAATGTTTTCCGGGTTCAGTACAAATACTTTGTTCCACCAAATATTCTTTGAGCCACAAATGCAATAAGAGTTGGGATTGAGTATTCCTCGTTTCTTGAGAGTCGATCCAAAAACATGAGCTGAAGCTAAGACCAACCTGGACTTAAAAAGAAGTGAAACCCTAGGATTGAGTTTTAAAATTCACCTAGTTAGTCTTGACTTATCACTAAGCACAATCATAACTTATGAGCATTCTGAGTCTCTGTAAAACCCCCTAAGTCCTGGAATTCGACTGAAAGGTTTAAATATCAGGAGTCCTTGTTAGTCGAGAGGTAGTCTATGTCATATCAGTCTTGAGTTCTGGTTAGTCTTCCTGAGCAAAAAGGTTCTCACAATGTCCAGACATAAACACAATTGGTTTATCAGAAAATCTTTCAACTTAAAGATCATCTTTAAACACTTAACTTTTTGAGAAAAAGAAAAAAGAAAGAAAAGATATCTCAAAACACTTACCTCGTTGATCCTTAATTTGCTATGCACTTTAATGAGTTGTTTGCTAAGGGATTAGCAAAACCTAAGCATGGGGGTATGATGAGTTGTGACTCATCATAGCTAAATCACCTAAGTTAAGTTAGAAACGAGGTTAAATACTATCAAATTAACACATAAAAAGGGTTAAGTGTGGGAAATAGAAAAAAAGACCTAAAACATCAATTTTGTGTTAAAAATGCATAATTAGGTCAATTATTGAGATATTATTTTAAATGGTGATCCAATTGCAAATTGAGCACACAAATAAGCTCAAAATTCCAAATCAAAAGTAAAATTAACTTTTAATTTGTTCAATTGAGCTTTAACAAAAACTTGATTGCATTTGGACATCATTAGGACCTTGCATTTGAAGATTCACATTTAGGTCCTTAGTATATTACATTTCATTCACTAGAAAACCTCCAAGGACCTATTTGTAGGCCGCAAGGACCTTTTGGCAACCCCTGAAGGATCATTTTGTTATAACTTTTTACCACTTATGGGCTTCTGTGTAATTTCTCTACCCCTTCATTGAGGAGCTTTACCTGCAAAACCACCTATAGAACCCAGCCACCACCTGCAGCTCACGCATGTACTGTTCACATGATGAACTCAAGCAATCCCCATCGTCCATCTAGACCCTCTTGATCTACGGCTCTTCTTCGATCGAACCTTCACGTGAATCCGCGCATGTGGTCACCTTTTTTCCTAGATCTGATCCAGCGGTGATCCTTTGATTTGAATCTTCCCACACCCTCACAGGTACATCCTCACTACCCAAACCTCTAGTGCTTAATCTCACCATTGTGGTGAGTTTAATCATTCTTGAATCTACTTAAGCACCTCCGCTACCTCGCGCACGAGGGATTGCTCCCTCCTCCTTGAGTGATCACTTTCATCCACTCCAATTTTCTCCCCAATTCATCACTGCATCAGTGACAGTGGCATAGCTCTCCTCAATTTCGTTGCTGCAGTGACCAGCTACAGGCCAGGGATCCCATTCCTCGCTAGAGTCCTCATCTCCCTTCGTCGTTGCAGTGACTAGCTGCAACCCAGGCATTCCATTCTTCCTTTAGATTAGGACTTTACATGCTTTCTAGAATAGTTAGATTAGTAATTAGTTTAGTGTAGTTGATTAGATGATCAAATTGTGTGACTATAGTTAGTTTAGAGTAGTGTAGTGTAGAATCCATGCATTACACCTCCTCTGAGATGAATTCACCCCCTTTCCATTGATCACATTTCTTTCCCTTCATATTTCCATTCCGCATTATGTTTTTCCTCGATTTTAATTTCACTGATCACCCAGCCACCAAATCTAATTTCAGATCTGAGAGCTTTGGATCTCAAATCTGAGATTAGCACCATAACCCATCTTTGGCGGGTTTCCCACTCATTTTGCAAAATTCACAAAGACCCCCCCTCCCAATCTTAATTCACCAACTCGAATTGCTTGATCTTGTTTGAAATGGTGTTACTGCTCAGATCAGTGATCTGAAACTCATTAGGACTTTATCTCGAGCTTTTTGAGATTGGATGGGGTTGATTAGGTATATGCAATGATTCCAATGGTTTGGAGTTTTGTTTTGATTATATGGATGAGTGATGGGTCCACTTTAGTGGACTAATTTAATGCTTAAGTACATTATTATTGGGATGAGAGATTAATTTAAAGCATGCAAGCTATTGAGAAAATCATGTGAACACTAGATTTATCATTTCATGTATTAATTGCATTAATCTTGATATGAAAGGATTGATTATTCACTTTAAAAGTCAAGGGCATCACATTAAAGCTTGATTTGAGATATGTGGGATTTTGTTCTAGCAAAATATAGCAAGGAAATATATTTTAGAGACATCCTTATATGCCTCTCAATTATTCAAGCACATTTCCTTATTTAGTTTGCTTAAATATCTTCCTGACGAATCTCTCTCCCTCAATTCTCTATTCTCTATTCTCTATTTGGAAACATAGTGAAGAATCTCTTTATCTCTTTGACTCTTTCCTTCTCTGTCTCTCTCTGTCTATCTCTATCTCTCTCTCTCATTTCTCTTTATATAATAGGGACATCAGGACAACCAGATCATCATCCCTCAAGAGGGAGGAAGCCCTCCTTCTCCATCTCTCCTCCTCGCAGGCAACCTTAACCGTGTGCCTTTCACCACCACGAACCTTCATCCTCAACCGTGTCTCCTAATCACCATAGCAAGCCACCACAGTCCCATGCAACTGCAACCCTCCATCAACACTACAACTTCTTCCTTGCCACTCCCTCTCCACCAAACACGACTGAAGCAACCACCATGTGCCAATCACAAAGATCGACATCCACTCCCCAACAAAACACCACCGTGTACCTCCATCAACCACTGTGAGCCACCGACCACGTCCCGCTCCACCTCGTATCTCCTCCCCGTAGCAACCAACACAGTGACAGTGTGTGGCCTATGCCATGACCAGCACCAGCCACGCACAGAGCCGGCCCCCTTGCGTGCCAACCTTGCGCACCCACCGCCCATGCAGGCACCTGCCTCATGTGCGCCACCACCAGCAATACACCTTCCTCACGTAGCAGTGCCCTCATGCGCACCAGCCACTCACAGAGCCAGCCCCCTTGCGCACCAACCTTGCACGCCCACCGCGCTTGTGGCCACTTGCCTCACACATGCCACCACCAAAAGTACACCTCCCTCGCACGTAGCAACGCCCTCGTGCACACAGCCAGCAACAGTGGGCCCTCCCCCTTACATGCAGGTGCCCCATCTTCGTCTTCGTCTTCCTCTCCAACAGACCGAAGGGAACCCAACATCAACGTTGGCCCCCCTCACGCGCAACCACCTCCTTCAGCCACCATCCTATGCTCTGTCGACGCCATTGAACTGACCAGCCCCCACGAGCACGGCCATGCCCTCAGATCCACCAACGACATACCACACAACCATCGACGAGGTTCCACATCACCAGCTAACCTTCCCACCGACCAGCCGGCACCGATCATCGTTTTCCTCAATGCGACCTCCGACACAAAGCTCTTGACAATGCCAACCTTCTCCGAGCTTTGCTCCTCCATCCGCGGCCACTTCTCCTTGCACGAAGAAAGGGGAGCAAGTCCCTTGTTTCTCTACGGTGAAGGGGGTATTAATATTTACATTTGATGCCCTTGAAGAGAGTTGAATTTTAAGATTAATATTTGTTATATGAAGTGAAGTTGCATGTGCACCCCTATCTTTCTCTCTATTTCACATGCATGCTTATCCAAGACTCTCTTTCTCTCATTTGATGCAACAACGTATTGACAAATTAATTTTTGCATCATTTTTGCCTTGTACAACGTAGTCGAATACTGTATTAGAAACATTGGTGAATTTATTAGTTTATTCCTCCCTATTGTAACGACCCGATTCTCGAATCCCTATGAGACACGAGAATTGGACCGACTCGACTAATCCCAAGACCTAGTCATCCAACGAGAAAGTAACCAAAAGAGTAGTAAAATAAACCACATTCACCATGTATATAACTAACAGCAACAAAATACAGCAGTAAAGGAAAGAAATACTACAGTATTCACCACCACAACAGTAAGGAAATAAATATATACATAAACATGAAGCTTACAATAAAAAGAGTACAGGGTTAACAGAAACTACTCACTATAACAGCAAGAAAAGTACAGTGGGTACTACAAGTAACACTACTGGGCTCTACTAGGCCCAGCGCCCTCTGCAATCGCCGACTCTGGCTGCTCAACACCTGGTCCTGAAAAGGTAACAAGGGTGACACGTCAGCGAAACACTGAGTAGAGTGGCAACTAAAAGCTAAAAGAAACAATAAGGTGGACAGTAGCTGGTATATATATTATTTCTTGCTTTAATTTTTCCATTTATTCACTATTGAATTATTTCTCAAATCTTTTTCTTGATCTCGAATGTTACTCGTGGGAACGATCTTAATTGCAGCCTTTCACGAAAAGTAGAAGTAATACGTGGTGCTCTCCTAGCCAGGAGAGTCCCCTGTGGTGGTCCTACCCTCAGTCAACCACCCCAAGGTCGCTGACAGACGTAACGGTGACTACGGCACGTGCGATAAACGCACGGGTAGCTACCCCGCACTGGCACGCAGTCAGTTATTTCCGTTAACGGGTGCGCCCAAAGCACAGCACGAAACCAGTATAGGGCAAAGCCCTCTCAGTAACAAGGGTCCAGCCCCTCCACAGTAACCAAACAGGGGTCTTGCCCCTCCACAGTCCTTGCACCCTCGCCTGACTACCCTGGTTTGCCCAGTGGGCCTAACATGTCGGTGTAGGATGGCTAGCTGAACCCTGAGCCCCATGGGGTGGCAAGCTCTCTCCCTACACTAGCAGCTCTCCCCGGTACGGTGTACGCGAGGGCTAGAAAGTCGGTGCAAAGTGGCCAAACCCAGCCCGGTCTCGACCTGAGGGTGGCAAGCTCCCCTCTACACTAAGAGGTAGTATGTGCTCTCTTTAGTACCACGTACCCAAGAGACAACACTCTTTCCCATTTTACTTTTCCAATTCCACTCCATTTATTCCCAGGAGTTCTACTCCTAATTCCCCGTAGGGTTCGTGCTTATGTTTTTCAGGCCAAGCCATACTAGGCTTCATCATTTCAGGTTTATATTAATATAGCCCATGTTCTCAACAGTAATTATTCATTCATGATCAGGCAGCTGTTAACCAATTACAGGCAGTTATTGTTTCCTTTCTACTTTTCCAAGACTGCAAGGTATATGTATTCAAGGTAGTTTTCCAGTCCTAGGATTCATGCCATAACTAAGGATCTATCATTCAATCTAGTTTTCCAATCCTAGGATTCATGCAATACCCTAGGATCTATCATTCAATCTAGTTTTTCAACCCTAGGGTTAATGCAATACCCTAAACTCTATTACTTATTTCACAAGTGCATAATTTTTGATAAATAATTGAAAAGGCCACTCTACCTGCAAAATCGAGAGTATTGGGGGCGTGATTGGCAATCCCGTGCGCCTCCGCAACCCCCAGAGCCGCAACGGAACGGGGTCCTAACACAAGGATCAACACAAGGAGTTACTCAGAACAGTATACAATTACTGTAAACAGGTAGAGGAAATAAATCTGGGAAGAACGAAACTTGAAACGCGGAAAACGGATTCCGAACGGACCCTAAACGGTTCAAAAACGACGAGTCTGCCCAAAATCAGACATCTGGAACTTCTTCCAGACGTCATAAAAGGTAGCTCAGGTCTTACCTTGGTCTGCGCAGTCCTTCAGATGTCCAGAAGCCCGCTGGACCGTCTGGACTTAGTTTCCAGACGTCCGATTGTCACCCCAGACGTTTGGAGGCCCTCTTTGTCGTCTAGTGCTGTTCCCAGACGTTTGATCTACGTGGGATGGCGAGCCCTGGCACCCTCCCAAACAAATCCTGCACACACGCACGCCTGCTCTCATCATGAAGAGGTGCAGAAGAACTCGGCGGAACTGCTGCGTGGCCGTACACGTGGAAGAGGGGAAGGCGATAAATATTGTACCTGTCAGACGTCTAGACCTTCCCCCAGACGTCTTCTACGTCATCTAGACGTAAGTCCAAACGTCTGATTCTGGGAAATTTTCCCAGAATCAGAACCCTTTTCACTCTCCGCCCGCAACGCACGGCCGTCGCACTGCATCCGCCTGTTGCCTGAGCTGCAGCAACTCCTCTGTGGCACCACACGCTCGCTACTCTCCCACCGGCTTGCTCTAGCTTCCTCGGAAAGCTCGCACCCTCGCGGTCGAGCTTCTTCTTCCTCTCGCAACAGCTTCTCCTCCCCACAAGCCCGCAGTAGTCATTGCTGCTGCTCTCGCTCGCTCGCTCGCACTCTCGCTGACAGGGAGAAGGAGAAGAAGAAGGCGGTGGAGTGAGGGTGAGGGAGAGGGAGAGGCACTATTTGAAGGCAACGCGGGGAGAGAGAAAAAGAGGAAGGCCGCGTCTGCAGGGAGGGAGAGGAAAGAGAAGAAGGAGGGCGGCGGGTTCAGTCTGCGTGTGCATGCGCGCAGACGCGAACCCGTACACTGAAAAAATTTAATTCCAGATGTCTGGGAAAGCTTCCAGACGTCTGGGCCACTTCCCAGACGTCTTAAACTACGCTTGATGCCCTGGTCGTAACAATATAACAAACTCAAAGGAAGTTTCATCCCTGAAACTTGCGCTAACTAGGGTGCGAGAAAGAACAGTATATACATAACAAACTCAAAGAGGACCGAAGCCGGTCCGAAAAGACATTTCCGTGAAAAGCTCCAGGTACCGCTCCCGCATCGCCGCCTCAGGCTCCCAGGTAGCCTCCTCGTACCGCTGGCTCCTCCACAAGACATTCACCAGGGGTACTTGCTTTCGTCTCAGACTGCGGATGGCTCTGTCTAGAATCTGCACTGGCCTCTCGGGATTGGTCAGGTCGTTGTCCACCTCGACGCTCTCGTGATTCAGGACGTGACTGGGATCGGTGATGTACTTCCTGAGGTTTGACACGTGGAACACGTCATGCACACCAGAAAGCGGAGGAGGGAGGGCAAGCTTGTAAGCAACGAGTCCAACCAGCTCTAGGACCTCAAAGGGCCCCACGAACTTCGGTGTGAGCTTCCCTCTCACCCCAAACCGCTGCAGGCCCTTCATGGGCGAAACACGAAGGAAGACGTGGTCCCCAACCTCAACCCAACTCAAGGGTGCCGTACACCTTCGTCCGTACAGAGCCTCGTAGGGTGCCATACCGATACTCGAGTGATAACTGTTATTGTATGCAAACTCCGCCAGGGGCAAGTGCTCCTCACAAGAGCCCCTCCGGTCCAGTACACAGGCACGCAAAAGGTCCTCAAGTGTCTGTATCATGCGCTCAGACTGTCCGTCCGTCTGGGGGTGGTACGCTGTACTGAACCTCAACTGCGTAACCAGGGCCTACTAAAACTCAGCCCAAAACTGGGATGTAATGAGGGTATCCCGGTCGGATACGATCTCCCACGGAACTCCGTGTAGTCGTACCACGTCACCGATATACCTCTCTGCCAACTTTGCTGGTCCCAAGGTAACTCGGATCAGCAAGAAACACACCATCTTCATCAATCTGTCGATGATTACCCAGACTGCATCGTGTCCTCACTGGGTAACAAGTAAGCCCACCACCAAGTCCATGGTGATGCTCTCCCACTTTCACTCAGGCACTGGAAGTGGCTGCAGCGGTCCTGCAGGCCTCTGATGCTCGACTTTCACCTGCGGGCACACTAAACACTGCTGCACGAATTCATCAACATCCCACTTCATCCATCTCCACCAAAAGTCGCGTCTCAAGTCATGGTACATCTTTGTGTTTTCGGGATGTATGGTGAATCTGGAACGGTGTGCCTCAGTCAGGAGCACTCTCAACAGCTCCTCGTCTCTGGGAACGCACAAATGTCCCCTCATGCGTAATACCTGGTCTGTAAAAGAGAAGTCTCCAGGGTCTCCTAACAGTACTTTGTCATGCAAGGACTGCAAGTACGGGTTGGCCATCTGTCCTGTGATGATGCGGTCTATCAGATCTGGCCTTGTCTGTCACGTCACAGTCACTGCCCCACAGTGCCCCCGTAACTCTAGGGGTCGCCAACTGCTCATCTCCTCCAAAAGGCTCCAACTCTACACCTATAAACTGGCCAAGTGTGCGGGCGCTTTCTGGCTCAAGCCATCATCCACCACGTTGGCCTTTCTCGGGTGGTAGGAAATGCTGCAGTCAAAGTCCTTCAGGAGCTCCAACCAACGTCTCTGTCTCATGTTGAGCTCCTTCTGATCAAACAGGTATCTGAGGCTCTTGTGATCTGTGAAAATCTCGAAGGTCTCACCGTACAAGTAGTGCCTCCAGGTCTTCAGCGCGAAGATGACGGCTGCCAACTCCAGGTCGTGGGTAGGGTAGCTATGCTCATGGGGCTTCAGTTGCCAAGAAGCATAAGCGACAACGTGACCCCTCTACATGAGCACACCCCCTAACCCCGGCAAAGAGGCGTCCGTGTACACAATGGACCTGCCACTACTGTGTGGGATGGTGAGCACGAGAGCCGAAGTCAGCCTCTCCTTCAGCTCCTGAAAACACACCTCACAGGCGTCTGTCCAAGTGAAGGGCACGTCCGTCCGGGTCAACTGTTTCATAGGACGTGTACTCTGCAATAAGCCCCTAACAAACTGCCGGTAGTAGCCTGCCAGTCCCAAGAAACTGCGAATCTCAGTAACCGTGCGCCATCTCCCCCACCTGAGCACTACCTCGACCTTGGCTGGGTCCACAGCCAAGCCATCCCCAGAGATCACATGACCTAAGAAGGTCACCTCCCTCAACCAGAACTCGCACTTGTTGTATTTGGCGTACAGCCTGCGTCGTCTCAGTTTGTCCAGAACCATCCGTAAGTGCTGTCCGTGCTACGTCTGATCTCGAGAATAGATGAGCACATAATCGGTGACTACCACCATGAACTAGTCTAAGTACGGTCTAAACACTCGGTTCATCAAGTCCATGAAGGCAGCAAGGGCATTGGTCAGCCCAAACGGCATGACCAAAAACTCGTAGTGTCCGTACTGGGTGCGGAAAGCTGTCTTGGAAACGTCTGCCTCCTTGATCCTCAACTGGTGATATCCAGACCTCAAGTCGATCTTGGAGAATACCGTGGCATCTCGCAGCTGGTCAAACAAGTCATCGATCCTCGGCAGCGGATATCTGTTCTTGTTGGTGACCCAATTCAGCTGTCGGTAGTCCACACAAAGGCATAGGGTACCATCCTTCTTCTGGTCAAACAGTACCGGGGCTCCCCAGGGAGACGCGCTGGGCCTCACAAAGCCCTTCTCCAAAAGATCCTGCAACTGAGACTTGAGCTCTCGCAGCTCAAGTGGTGCCATCCTGTACAGTGCTGTGGAGATAGGGCTGGTACTTGGTACTAGTGAGATCTCAAACTCGATCTCACGCTCGGGCGGTAGTCCTGGCAACTCGTCTGGGAACACGTCGGGGTACTCTTTGACCACCGAGATACTCTGAAAGTCTACCACAGGGCTGGCCTCTGCCACCACAAAAGCTAGAAAGCCCTCACACCCCTGGCTCAAAAGTCTCACCGCCCGAAATGTAGAAATGCACCTGAAGCCTCCGTCCACTAGCTGCCCGTGGAACTCGAAAGAAGGCAACTCCGATATGGAGAAGACGATCTTCCTCTCAAAGCAGTCCACCAAGGCGTGGTATGCGGACAGCCAGTCCATCCCCAGAATTACGCCAAAGTCCTCCATCTGTATCATAATCAGGTCAGCGGGAAGGCTGTGTTCCCCAACACTGACCTCGCAACCCACGTATACCTCCTCAGCTACAAACAGCTGACCACCTAGATTTATGATTACCACTAATCCACTAATGGAATGCTATCGGACTCCAGAGTAGCAACAACTCGTGAAGCAAGAAGGTACATCATACTAGAATAAAGGAATTACATACTCCAAAAAGACCAAACCTTGTAACCACACCTGTCACCGGATAAACTGATGCTATGATGTCTCCATGAGTCACGACGTTGCGACACTCCTCGGTACTGGGAGTGGGCAAAACAGGTAGGCTCGGGGCAGAGCTAGTGATAGCGGGCCGGTATCCTCCTCTTAGCGACTGTCCTCCCTCATGCACCTGGAACACACAACCACCCGACTGGCCCTCAGTGCTCGAAGCGGTAAGCGTCTGCTGTGCTCCAGCCCTAGACGAGCAGTCCCTTCTGAAATGGCCCAGCTGGCCACATCGGTAGCAAAAGGGGACTCGACTCCCTCTCTCGGTAGGTCCCTGCTGGCGGCTGGGCGGGGGTCCAGTGCTGATAGCTGGCCCCTTCGGGGGCCCCCAGAGGCTACTGACGGCTCCGCAAAACGCGACGGCCCTCCTGTAGGCATCGCATGCCTCCATTGAGCTCTCCTAACCCACCTAGTGTGACGGCAAAAATCTCGTTCCATGATAAACTCCCCTGTCGTGGCCCCAGAAGAGAGATGGGGAGGTGGCGGAGTGGGTAGAAGCTGAAATTCTTCTCGAACCACCTCTCTGATCAGATGGACGAGGTCCGGAGATGGCATGCTCAGGAGAAGAGAAGGGGTAGCATGTACTCCAAGCTCGACACATCTGTCGCATGGGCCTCGACCTCGGCCGCACCCGTGGCCCACCCTCTTGGCTCCACGTCGAGGCATCTCCTGCAAGGAGACACGAACACAGAACGGAAACACGTCAATACGAAATGATATCTAACGGAGAAGTCTAAGAACATATGTCAAAAGAAACGTTGTAGTGGCTACTCTAGTTACAGACATGTGAATTGGTTATTTTCCAGTCAGTTGGTTCACTTCTCGGGAAGACCTTACTCTGATACCATCTTGTAACAACCCGATTCTTGAATACCTATGAGACACGAGAATCGGACCGACTTGACTAATCCCAAGACCTAGTCGTCCAACAAGAAAGTAACCAAAAGAGTAGTAAAATAAACCACATTCACCATGTATATAACTAGCAGTAACAAAATACAGCAATAAAGGAAAGAAATACTACAGTATTCACCACCACAACAGTAAGGAAATAAACATGTACATAGGCATGAAGCTTACAATGAAAAGAGTACAGGGGTAACAGAAACTACTCACTATAACAGCAAGAAAAGTACAGTGGGTACTACAAGTAACACTACTGGGCTCTACTAGGCCCAGCGCCCTCTGTAGCCACCGACTCTGGCTGTCAACACCTGGTCCTGAAAAGGTAACAAGGGTGACACATCAGCGAAACGCTGAGTAGAGTGGCAACTAAAAGCTAAAAGAAATAGTAAGGTGGACAGTAGCTGCTATATTTATTATTTCTTGCTTTAATTTTTCCATTTACTCACTATTGAATTACCTCTCAGATCTTTCTCTTGATCTCGAATATTCCTTGTGGGAACGATCTTGATTACAGTCTTTCCCGAAAAGTAGAAGTAACACGTGGTGCTCTCATGGCCGGGAGAGTCCCCTATGGTTTTCCTACCCTCAGTCAACCACCCCAAGGTCGCTGACAGACGTAATGGTGACTACGGCACGTGCGATAAATGCATGGGTAGCTACCCCGCACTGGCACGCGGCCAGTCGTTTCCGTTAACGGGTGCGCCCAAAGCATAGCACGGAACCAGTATAGGGCAGAGTCCTCTTAGTAACAGGGGTCCAGCCCCTCCACAGTAACCAAACAGGGGTCTTGCCCCTCCACAGTCCGCGCACCCTCCCCTGACTACCCTGGTTTGCCCAGTGGGCCTAACAAGTCAGTGTAGGACGGCTAGCTGAACCCCGGGCCCCATGGGGTGGCTAGCTCTCTCCCTACACTAGCAGCTCTCCCCGGTACGGTACGCGAGGGCCAGAAAGTCGATGCAAAGTGGCCAAACCCAGCCCGATCTCGACCTAAGGGCGGCAAGCTCCCCTCTACACTAAGAGGTAGTATGTGCTCTCTTTGGTACCACGTAACCAAGAGACAACACGCTTTCCCATTTTACTTTTCCAATTCCATTCCATTTATTCCCAGGAGTTCTACTCCTAATTCCCCGTAGGGTTCATGCTTATGTTTTTTAGGCCGAGCCATACTAGGCTTCATCATTTCAGGTTTATATTATTATAGCCCATGTTCTCAACAATAATTATTCATTCAAAATCAGGCAACTGTTAACCAATTACAGGCAGTTATCGTTTCCTTTCTACTTTTCCAAGACTGCAAGGTATATGTATTCAAGGTAGTTTTCCAGTCCTAGGATTCATGCCATAACCTAGGATCTATCATTCAATCTAGTTTTCCAATCCTAGGATTCATGCAATACCCTAGGATCTATCATTCAATCTAGCTTTTCAATCCTAGGGTTCATGCAATACCCTAAACTCTATTACTTATTTCACAAGTGCATAATTTTTTATAAACAATTGAAAAGGCCACTCTACCAGCAAAATCGGGAGTATTGGGGGCATGATCGGCAATCCCACGCGCCTCCGCAACCCCCAGAGCCACAATGGAACGGGGTCCTAACACAAGGATCAACACAAGGAGTTACTCAGAACAGTATACAATTACTGTAAATAGGTAGAGGAAATAAATCTGGGAAGAATGAAACTTTAAATGCGGAAAATGGATTCCGAACGGACCCTAAACGGCTCAAAAACGACGAGTCTGCCCAAAATCAGACGTCTGGAAACTCTTCCAGACGTCTTAAAAGGTAGCTCAGGTCTTACCTTGGTCTGCGTAGTCCTTCAGACGTCCAAAAGACCGCCGGACCGTCTGGACTTAGTTTCCTGACGTATGATTGTCACCCCAGACGTTTGGAGGCCCTCTCCGTCGTCTGGTGTCGTTCCCAGACGTCTGATCTGCATGGGATGGCGAGCCCTAGCGTCCTCCCGAACAAATCCTGCACACACACGCCCGCTCTCATCACGAAGAGGTGCAGAAGAACTTGGCGGAATGGATGCATGGCCGTACACGCGGAAGAGGGGAAGGCGATTAATACAGTACCTGTTAGACGTCTGGACCTTCCTCCAAATGTCTTCTGCGTCGTCTGGACGTACGTCCAGACGTCTGATTCTGGGAAATTTTCCCAGAATCAGGACCTTTTTCAATCTCCACCCGCAACGCACGGCCGTGTCGCGCTGCGTCCGCCTGTTGCCTGAGCTGCAGCAGCTCCTCCGTGGCACCACACGCTCGCTGTTCTCCAACCGGCCGGCTCTAGCTTCCCCGGCAAGCTCGCACCCTCACGGTAGAGCTTCTTCTTCCTCTCGCAACAGCTTCTCCTCCCCACAAGCCCGCAACAGTCGCTGCTGCTGCTCTCGCTCGCTCTCTCGCCGACAGGGAGAAGGAGAAGAAGAAGGCGGTGGAGTGAGGGTGAGGGAGAGGCACTATTTTAAGGCAGCGTGGGGAGAGAGAAAAAGAGGAAGGCTACATCTGTAGGGAGGGAGAGGAAAGAGAAGGAGGGCGGCGGGTTCAGTCTGCGTGCGCATGCACGCAGACGCGAACTCGTACGCCGAAAAAATTTAATTCCAGACATCTGGGAAGGCTTCCAGACGTCTGGGCCACTTCCCAGACGTCTTAAACGACGCTTGATGCCCTGATCGTAACAATATAACAAACTCAAAGGAAGTTTCGTCCCTAAAACTTGCGCTAACTAGGGTGCGAGAAAGAACAGTATATACATAACAAACTCAAAGAGGACCGAAGCCGATCCGAAAAGTCGTTCCCACGAAAAGCTCCGGGTACCGCTCCCGCATCGCCGCCTCAGGCTCCCAGGTAACCTCCTCGTACCCTGGCTCCTCCACAAGACCATCACCAGGGGTACTTGCTTTCGTCTCAGACTGCGGATGGCTCTGTCTAGAATCTGCACTGGCCGCTCGGTGTAGGTCAGGTCGTCGTCCACCTCGATGCTCTCGTGATTCAGGACGTGACTGGGATCGGTGACGTACTTCCTGAGGTTGGACACGTGAAACACGTCGTGCACACCAGAAAGCAGAAGAGGGAGGGCAAGCCTGTAAGCAACGGGTCCAACCCGCTCCAAGACCTCAAAGGGCCCCACGAACCTCAGCGCGAGCTTCCCTCTAACCCCAAACCGCTGCAGGCCCTTCATGGGTGAAACACGAAGGAAGACGTGGTCCCCAACCTTAACCCAACTCAAGGGTGCCGTACACCTTCGTCCATACAGAGCCTCGTAGGGTGCCATACCGATACTCGAGTGATAACTGTTATAGTATGTAAACTCCGCCAAGGGCAAGTGCTACTCCCAAGAGCCCCTCCGGTCCAGTACACAGGCGTGCAAAAGGTCCTCAAGTGTCTATATCGTGCGCTCAGGCTGTCCATCCGTCTGGGGGTGGTACGCTGTACTGAACCTCAACCGCGTACCCAGGGCCTGCTAAAACTCAGCCCAAAACTGGGTTGTAAAGCGGGTATCCCAGTCGGATATGATCTCCTGCAGAACTCCATGTAGTTGTACCACATCACGGATATACCTCTCTGCCAACTGTGCTGGTCCCAAGGTAACTCGGATCGGCAAGAAACACGCCGTCTTCGTCAATCTGTCAACTATTACCGAGACTACGTCATGTCCTCGCTGGGTAACAGGTAAGCCCACCACCAAGTCCATGGTGATGCTCTCCCACTTTCACTCTGGCACTGGAAGTGGCTGCAGCGGTCCTGCAGGCCTCTGATGCTCGGCTTTCAACTGCAGGCACACTAAACACTGCTGCACGAATTCACCCACATCCCGCTTCATCCCTCTCCACCAAAAGTCGCATCTCAAGTCATGGTACATCTTTGTGTTTTCGGGATGTATGGTGAATCTGGAACAGTGTGCCTCAGTCAGGAGCTCTCTCAACAGCTCCTCGTCTCTAGGAACGCACAAACGTCCCCTCATGCGCAGCACCTGGTCTGTAAAAGAGAAGTCTCCAGGGTCTCCTGACAGTACTTTGTCACTCAAGGACTGCAAGTACGGGTCGGCCATCTGTCCTATGATGATGCGATCTATCAGCTCTGGTCTCGTCTGTCGCCTGACAGTCACTACCCCACAGTGCCCCCGTAACTCTAGGGGTCACCAACTGCTCATCTCCACCAAAAGGCTCCAACTCTGCACCTGTAAACTGGCCAAGTGTGCGGGCGCCTTCCGGCTCGAGGAGTCAGCCACCATGTTGGCCTTTCCCGAGTGGTAGGAAATGCTGCAATCATAGTCCCTCAGGAGCTCCAACCAACGTCTCTTTCTCATGTTGAGCTCCTTCTGATCAAACAGGTATCTGAGGCTCTTGTGATCTGTGAAAATCTCGAAGGTCTCACCGTACAAGTAGTGCCTCCAGGTCTTCAGTGCGAAGATGACAGCTGCCAACTCCAGGTCGTGGGTAGGGTATCTATGCTCATGGGGCTTCAGTTGCCATGAAGCGTAAGTGACAACGTGACCCCTCTGCATGAGCACACCCCCTAACCCCTGCAAAGAGGCGTCTGTGTACACAACGGACACGCCACTACTCTCTGGGATGGTGAGCACGAGAGCCGAAGTCAGCCGCTCCTTCAGCTCCTGAAAACACACCTCACAGGCATCTGTCCATGTGAAGGGCACGTCCTTTCGGGTCAACTATTTCATAGGATGTGTACTCTGCGATAAGCCCTTGATAAACCGTCGGTAGTATCCTGCCAGTCCCAAGAAACAGCGAATCTCAGTAACCGTGCGCCATCTCCCCCACCTGAGCACTGCCTCGACCTTGGCTGGGTCCACAGCCAAGCCATCCCCAGAGATCACATGACCTAAGAAGGTCACCTCCCTCAACCAGAACTCGCACTTGCTGTACTTGGCGTACAGCCTGCGTCGTCTCAATGTGACCAGAACCATCCGCAAGTGTTGTCCGTGCTGCGTCTGATCTTAAGAATAGATGAGATCATCATCAGTGAATACCACAACGAACTAGTCCAAGTACAGTCTAAACACCCGGTTCATCAAGTCCATGAAGGCAGCGGGGGCATTGGTCAGCCCAAACGACATGACCAGAAACTCGTAGTGTCCATACCGGGTGCGAAAAGCTGTCTTGGAGACGTCTGCCTCCTTGATCCTCAACTGGTGATATCCAGACCTTAAGTCGATCTTGGAGAATACCGTCACACCTCGCAGCTGGTCAAACAAGTCATCGATCCTCAACAGCAGATATTTGTTCTTGATGGTGACCCTATTCAGCTATCGGTAGTCCACAAAAAGGCGTAGGGTACCATCCTTCTTCTTGTCAAACAGTACCAGGGCTCCCCAGGGAGACGCGCTGGGCCTCACAAAGCCCTTCTCCAAAAGATCTTGCAACTGAGACTTGAGCTCTCGCAGCTCAAGTGGTGCCATCCTGTACAGTGTTGTGGAGATAGGGCTGGTACCTGGTACTAGTGAGATCTCAAACTCGATCTCACACTCGGGCGGTAGTCCTGGCAACTCGTCTAGGAACACGTCGGGATACTCTTTGACCACCGAGATACTCTGAAAGTCTACCACAGGGCTGGGCTCTACCACCACAAAAGCTAGAAAGCCCTCACACCCCTGGCTCAAAAGTTTCGCCGCCCGAAGTGTAGAAATGCACCTGAAGCCTCCGTCCACTGGCTACCCGTGGAACTCGAAAGAAGGCAACTCCGATATGGAGAAGACGATCTTCCTCTCAAAGCAGTCCACCAAGGCATGGTACGCGGACAGCCAGTCCATCCCCAGAATTAAGCCAAAGCCCTCCATCTGTATCATAATCAGGTCAGCAGGAAGGTTGTGTTCCCCAACATTGACCTCGCAACCCACGTATACCTCCTCAGCTACAAATAGCTGACCACCTAGATTTCTGATTACCACTAATCCCCTAATGGAGTGCTATCAAACTCCAGAGTAGCAACAACTCGTGAAGCAAGAAGGTACATCATACTAGAATGCAGGAATTACATACTCCAAAAAGACCAAACCTTGTAACCATACCTATCACCGTATAAACTGATGCTATGATGTCTCCGTGAGTCACGACGTCGCGACACTCCTCGGTACTAGGAGTGGGAAAAACAGGTAGGCCCGGGGCAGAGCTAGTGATAGCGGGCTGGTATCCTCCTCATGGCGGTTGTCCTCCCTCATGCACCTGGAACCCACAACCACCCGACTGGTCCTCAGTGCTCGAAGCGGTGAGCGTCTACTGTGCTCTTGCCCTAGACAAGCAGTCCCTTCTGAAATGGCCTGGCTGGCCACATTGGTAGCAAAGGGGGACTCGACTCCCTCTCTCGGTAGGTCCCTGCTGGCGGCTAGGCGGGGGTCCATGCTGATAGCTGGCCCCTGTCGGGTCCCCCCAGAGGCTACTAACGGCTCCACAAAATGCGACGGCGCTCCTGTAGGCATCGCACGCCTCCATTCAGCTCTCTTAACCCACCTAGTGTGATGGCGGAAATCTCGTTCCATGATAAACTCCCCTGTCGTGCCCCCAGAAGAGAGATGGGGAGGTGGCGGAGTGGTTGGAAGCTGAAATTCTTCTCGAACCACCTCTCGGATCAGATGGACGAGGTCCAAAGATGGTATGCTCAGGAGAAGAGAAGGGGTAGCATGTACTCTAAGCTCGGCACATCTGTCCCTCAGGCCTCGACCTCGGCCATGCCCGCGGCCCACCCTCTTGGCTCCACGTCGAGGCATCTCCTGCAAGGAGACACGAACACAGAACGAAAACACGTCAATACGAAACGATATCTAACGGAGAACTCTAAGAACATATGTCAAAAGAATATTGTGGTGGCTACTCTAGTTACAGACACGTCAATTGATTTTTTTCCAGTCAGTTGGTTCACTTCTCGGGACGACCTTGCTCTGATACCATCTTGTAACGACCCGATTCTCGAATCCCTACGAGACACGAGAATCAGACCGACTCGACTAATCCCAAGACCTAGTCGTGCAACGAGAAAGTAACCAAAATAGCAGTAAAATAAACCACATTCACCATGTATATAACTAGCAGTAACAAAATACAGCAGTAAAGGAAAGAAATACTACAGTATTCACCACCACAACAGTAAGGAAATAAACATGAAGCCTACAATGAAAAGAGTACAAGGGTCACAGAAACTACTCATTATAACAGCAAGAAAAGTACAGTGGGTACTACAAGTAACACTATTGGGCTCTACTAGGCCCAACGTCCTCTGCAGCCGCCGACTCTGGCTGCTCAACACTTGGTCCTGAAAAGGTAACAAGGGTGACATGTCAGCGAAACGCTAAGTAGAGTGGCAACTAAAAGCTAAAAGAAACAGTAAGGTGGAGAGTAGCTGTTATATTTATTATTTCTTGCTTTAGTTTTTCCATTTACTCACTATTGAATTATTTCTCAGATCTTTCTCTTGATCTCGAATGTTATTCGTGGGAACGATCTTGATTGCAGTCTTTCTTGAAAAGTAGAAGTAACACGTGGTGCTCTCCTGATCGGGAGAGTCTCCTGTGGTGGTCCTACCCTCAGTCAACCACCCCAAGGTTGCTGACAGACGTAACGGTGACTACGGCATGCGCGATAAATGCATGGGTAGCTACC
The DNA here is from genome assembly GCA_037157565.1 of Thalassia testudinum. Lineage (NCBI taxonomy): Eukaryota > Viridiplantae > Streptophyta > Magnoliopsida > Alismatales > Hydrocharitaceae > Thalassia > Thalassia testudinum. Next base: position 108,015,372 of record JAZHRO010000036.1, on the reverse strand, counting down.
CCGCACTGGCACGCAGTTAGTTGTTTCCGTTAACGGGTGCACCCAAAGCACAGCACGGAACCAGTATAGGGCAGAGCCCTCTCAGTAATAGGGGTCCAGCCCCTCCACAGTCCGCGCACCCTCGCCTGACTACCCAGGTTTGCCTAGTGGGCCTAACAAGTCAGTGTAGGACGGCTAACTGAACCCCGGGCCCCGTGGGGCGGCTAGCTCTCTCCCTACACTAGCAGCTCTCCCCAGTACGGTGTACGCGAGGGCTAGAAAGTTGGAGCAAAGTGGCCAAACCCACCCCGGTCTCGACCTAAGGGCGGCAAGCTCCCCTCTGCACTAAGAGGTAGTATGTGCTCTCTTTGGTACCACGTAACCAAGAGACAACACGCTTTCCCATTTTACTTTTCCAATTCCATTCCATTTATTCCCAGGAGTTCTACTCCTAATTCCCCGTAGGGTTCATGCTTATGTTTTTTAGGCCGAGCCATACTAGGCTTCATCATTTCAGGTTTATATTATTATAGCCCATGTTCTCAACATTACTTATTCATTCAAAATCAGGCAGCTGTTAACCAATTACAGGCAGTTATCGTTTCCTTTCTACTTTTCCAAGACTGCAAGGTATATGTATTCAAGGTAGTTTTCCAGTCCTAGGATTCATGCCATAACCTAGGATCTATCATTCAATCTAGTTTTCCAGTCCTAGGATTCATGCAATACCCTAGGATCTATCATTCAGTCTAGCTTTTCAATCCTAGGGTTCATGCAATACCCTAAACTCTATTACTTATTTCACAAGTGCATAATTTTTGACAAATAATTGAAAAGGCCACTCTACCTGCAAACTCAGGAGTATTGAGGGCATGATCGGCAATCCCACACGCCTCCGCAACCCCTAGAGCCGCAACAGAATGGGGTCCTAACACAAGGATCAACACAAGGAGTTACTCAGAACAGTATACAATTACTGTAAACAGGTAGAGGAAATAAATCTGGGAAGAACGAAACTTGAAACGCGGAAAACGGATTCCGAACGGACCCTAACGGTTGAAAAATGACGAGTCTGCCCAAAATCAGATGTCTGGAACTTCTTCAAGACGTATTAAAAGGTAGCTCAGGTCTTACCTTGGTATGTGCAGTCCGTCAGTTGTCCAGAAGCCCGCTGGACTGTCTGGACTTAGTTTCCAGACGTCCGATTGTCACCCCGGATGTTTTGAGGCCCTCTCCGTCGCCTCGTGCTGTTCCCAGACGTCTGATCTACGTGGGATGGCGAGCCCTGGTGCCCTCCCGAACAAATCCTGCACACACACACGCCCGCTCTCATCACGAAGAGGTGCAGAAGAACTCGGTGGAACAACTGCATGGCCGTACATGCGGAAGAGGGGAAGGTGATAAATATTGCACCTGTCAGACGTCTAGACCTTCCTCCAAACGTCTTCTACGTCGTCTGGATGTAAGTCTAGATGTCTGATTCTAGGAAATTTTCCCAGAATCAGGACCCTTTTCGCTCTCCACCGGCAATGCACGGCCGTGTCGCGCTGCGCCCGCCTGTTGCCTGAGCTGTAGCAGCTCCTCCGCGGCACCACACGCTCGCTGCTCTCCCACCGACAGGCTCTAGCTTCCCCGGCAAGCTCGCACCCTCGCGGTCGAGCTTCTTGTTCCTCTCGCAATAGCTTCTCCTCCCCGCAAGCCCGCAGCAGTCGCTGCTGCCGCTCTCGCTCGCTCGCTCTCTCGCTGACAGGGAGAAGGAGAAGAAGAAGGCGGTGGAGTAAGGGTGAGGGAGAGGGAGAGGCGCTATTTGAAGGCAGCGGGGGGAGAGAGAAAAAGAGGAAGGCTGCGTCTGCAGGGAAGGAGAGGAAAGAGAAGGAGGGCAGCAGGTTCAGTCTGCGCGTGCATGCGCGCAGACGCGAACCCGTACGCCAAAAAAATTTAATTCCAGACATCTGGAAAGGCTTCCAGATGTCTGGCCAGACGTCTGGGCCACTTCCAGACGTCTTAAACGACTCTTGATGCCCTGATCGTAACACCTGTGGATACGACCTAACTCTTCGTGGTTAGTTTTATTAAAATATTTTTGTTTGGGATTTTCCACCATGATCTACACATTGCGATGACATATTTTTCTGACAACACATTATTTCTGCCAGGCGAAAAATGCCTGACCAAATGGCATTGTTGCCGGGGAGGCAACAGACGCAATAGATTCACCTGATTTTTATTTCTGATTATTTTGAGTTGTGCATTTATCTTATCATTCTTTATCTTTTTGTGCGAGGAATCTGACGAGACAACTGGTGCAGTAGAGCACTGACATCGACCTTGAGCGATGTCTACACGCGTAGAAGACATAGGAGACCTGGATCCTACTCTCACAAGGGATTCTCCTTTGTCGCAATTTTATTTCTGTCTTCGCGCCCTTGTAGTAATTGGGGCTTATTTTTGGGGGTCAGTCCTCACATTTTTTTTGCTACAAAGGGTGCTATTCTTCTATGTGCATGATTCATTTTTTGCTTGCTTGCTCAAAAAACAAAAGGACAAAAAATATCGAGCTGCCTGTTTACGAGTTACATGCCCTTAGGTGCATGCATTTAGGGGTGATTAAGCAACATACTAGATCTCTTCTTTGCATTGCATACATATTTGCACAAAGATTGTTGGAGACAAGTATATATTTCTATCTTTGCATCCATCTCCCGTTCATGCATTTGCATTTAGATTAAAATTCAAGACCACCAAACTGATTGAATTGACCTAATTCAGTGGTCGCGTAACTGTAATTGGGACTATTAATCAGATTCGACCTTGAAACCAAATCACACTACATTTGATTTAAAGGGACTTGTCTACATTTTCAAAATACAAAACGATTTGCGGTGTGATGCACACTTCTGGCACTGAGCACGTATATTAGGCAATGCACTAAGGCTCGATCCCTTAAGGCTATAGGCACCAATCTCTTTATCGGTGCAGACCCTCCTATCTTGTTTCGTGGTAGTGGTACTATCTTTTGACCGAGTGTTTTGATACTTCACGGAGGGGGACACCCCTTAAAGGAACAAAAGGATAGTTAAGAGACACCGCTTACGCATCGCCTCAAAGGAAGGGTTCGCACTACTTGCATCCCTTTGTTCATCCTTGGAGTAACTTCTCACTTGATCACCTGGGAGTATCATCTAAGCAAAGTATAGGTCCTAGGGCACTCGAAGGTCGACTTAAGGCACGTAATTGATTGTAAAACATCTTTTGCCACAAAGTGAGAATGTAGACAACCTCTGTCTTCTCTAAAGAGCTTGTCAGGGATCTCAAGTCACATCTCTCTCTTATACCACTAAAGTGGGAACGGACGGGTGCAAACTTGACTCCATTTGACAAACTTTAAGGAGTCTATTGGAGGTTGGCTTAAATCTACTCTAAGAAAGAAAAGAGAAGTCCCATTGCCTTGTGTTTGATTGGGGTGTGTTTTTCAATTCGTGTTTCAAATGGATTACAATAACTACTTCACTTCTCACCCCAGAATACCCAATCCGAATCCCATGACCTACAATTATCCCTCGTCTGATGAACAATGGGATCCTTTCTACTCTTACTATAGGAACATTGGTTTGATTATTCCTCAATCCTTTAACCATGAGTAGAACCTAAGGGAAGGATACACCAACCCTAGCTCTTCCATGACCATGCCCAACCCGCCCACCCTTCATGATTTGTCTTATCGAGGTTGGACCAATACTCCTAGGCAACTTGAACCTGAGATTGACTATCCTACTCAATTTGATGGTAGCCTCTCCTCTTTTATGATAGAAATGTGAAAACAGTAGAAAGACATGATGGATTCTATGGGAGAGATTTTGAGGAATAGTCAAAGATTAACTGAAGAGATTAACCAGCTTGGCAATCCTCCTACAGTAAATTCTGATCCCTACCCTTATATCCCTGATTACCAAGATAATTTCAAGGAAAACAATGACAATAGGGATCCTATTTTGAGGAGTAGCTATCACTTAGACGTCTCTCATGAGATATTCCCACTAGAAGGAAATCTTGGTGACAATCCACCTAATCTTAATTAGAAAGAGAAATTGGTCCCATTAGATGAACTTGACCTGAATGATAGTATCTTTGTTACATTTGATGAAACAGGTCACAGTTAAATAGTCAACCCAGTTCCCAGTCTAAATCTTGAGATGGAATCTGTACCCCATCCTAGGGATCCTAAGCATATACTTTACGCTTCTGAGGACCTTGCATCTCAATTAGAGCCCCATGAGGATTGTGATTTAGAAGTTAACAAATTCCAGGAGTCTTGGATGCCAGAGGAAATCATACTAGAAGGAAGTGATAATAACCACACTCCTCTATCAACGGGACCAACACCTATCATTGAATATTCTGAGGATTCACAAGTCCCCAACATAAATGACCATGAGAAACTTGAGATGGAATTGGAAGAATTAGATCAATATTGGTCTCAGGGACACGAAGAGTTGATTTTTGAGGAAGCACTTGATACTGATATGAAAGTTTGCCCTGAGGCTCAGAGTCAAGAGGGACAAAATGTAGAAGAGGATGATGATGACTTTGAGGGGCCTGGATGCAAAGTATGGAGTGACTCTAGGGGTGATGATGTTTTGTTTGAGGACCTATCCCTTGAGGACCTGAATGATTTAACAAAATCTGGATTCTTACATACCTTTGACTATCAAGATCATCCTCTCAAATAGTTGAAGGAAATGGAAGCAATTACTACTCTTGAGGAAAGAATCTATACACCCCAGGAGCAGGATCTTAGCATTGAACAAGAACCTGGGGATGTCATTATTGAGGACACTCATAGTCCTATTGCTTCCAAACCACTTCTACATGATAGTGAAATGAGCGACACCCTTGAGCGATTCAATTTGGATGACGAACATTTGGGCCCATTCCAGGACACTCACATCAATGATACGCAATCAGTAACTAAGGTTGCTTTTGTTAACATTCAAGAACTGGAATGGATATCGAGGATGAATATCGAACTGCTCACACCCTCTTTATCCCTCTTCCCTACCCTGCACCTGAGTGACTTCAACTCACATAGTACCAGCTTCCTAAAATCTCTGCTCACACTTTTGATTAACAAGGGAATATCTAGACCAATACACCCTCTGGTAGAGTGGCGAGTTTGGATCAACGCTCTTTCTTGTCAGCCCAACAATCTTAGGGTATCGTTCTTTACACGCTCTGTTGCCCACGCATATTTGCTTAAGGAACCTTTGCCTTCTCATCGCACACTCCCAGAGGTCACTACTCAGGTGTATTATGTAAAACCTCCACAAATAGCTCAAGAGTACCCTCTTTTCACCTACTTCTGGCGAGTATTTGGCCTCACTATCCATCACCAGCCTGCCAACATCTTAGGTTACTTGCCAGGCCAGGTTTGTTACGTATCTTCTTTGGTTCTCCTTATGTTTCCCTTCTAGAACCTGATTTACGAGCTATCCCAACTCCACCTCAGGTAATATCTTTCTTTGCTTTTGCCTTTCAATGAGGAAATTATCATATTTAGGCATGGGAGGTATAACCTAAGATTGTTCATAGCATTTATACATATTCTGCATGCAATTAGGTATCCATCTTGCATAAAAAAAATTAAAAAAAATAAAAACAAAACAAAAAAAAGAAAAGAAAAGAAAAAAAGAAGAGAGAGAGAGATGAAATCTTTTGAGCTGAATTTCAAATATATTGAGGAGAGACACAGAGAGAAAATGTGTAAAAATTGTGCTGGTCCTAATAGTTGATTATGGAAGAGTTACCTAAGTTCTAGGCTAGAATGAATGAATAAAAAAAGTCCTGAAGCACTAAAGAAAAGGAGATAAGTGAGGAATACCGATTTTAGGCCTCTTGGGTCAATTTTAGGGCTTAAATGCTTACGTACTTGTTAAGATCTGGACTATTCCTTAAGAGGTTAAGGGAGTTGCGAGGCAAATGTATTAAGTCTAAGGCTTAAGGAGTATTCGACCCCGTTTCCTACCCTTTGGTTTGCGGGACTTGGTAACCTAGGCACCCAAAAATCACACACTGGTCTTGTTCAATGCGCATAAAGAAGAATAATGCCAAAAAGTGTCTGTTCTGAAAATGTTTTCCCGAAAAGTTGACTTAGGAGTGACTTGAAGATATAAGTTGATTTGATGAGTTCCCGACACAGAGAGGAGGAATGTAAAATAATCCCCTCGAAGATGCGTTATAACATATCGTCTCCTTGATGCTTGTCTCCTAGGATATCTAAATATCCTACAGGGGCACAAAAGCATCTTGTGCTGGTTCAGATACCGTGGGCAGCATTATCCCAAAATGTCGATTGCCAAGGTCAGAATTCAGCTATAGAATGCCATGGGTGGCACTATCCCGAAGTGTCGAAAGCCAGGGTTCTCGGGGTTGCCATGGGTGGTGCTATCCCAAAGCATTGATTGCCCGGGACCCTATGAGGATTGATGGTGGGGAAAAGGAATCTGATACAGATCATGTTTTGGACTAATCCAATGTTGAGTCTAGGGGAAGTTAAAAAGAAAGAGAGAAGGCCCTCGAAATAATATTTCTCCCTTTCTCTCATAGTAAAAATGCACTGGCAAACTGAACCTAGCCTTGCCACACATATGCACGGGTGCTTTAACCATTGGGGTCAATGAACCTCTACGCAGTTTTTGCAGGCCTTAGAAACCTTCGTGGTGGACCCAAGGCTGAGACTAGTCAGGTTCGTATCTTGGCTAGTACTTGAGTACCTTTAGGCCTATAGTTGGTGTTTCAATCTAGTCTCTAGAGGAGTGGCACGATAGGATGCCCTGACAGTAAAGTCTGGCCTCAAGATTGGGTCTACATCAGATAATTTTGCTTGGGACTAGCAAAACTTAGTCATGGGGGTATTTGATGGGTCAACTTTAGTGGACTAATTTAATGCTTAAATACATTATTATTAGGATGAGAGATTAATTTAAAGCATGCATGCTATTATGAAAATCATGTGAACACTAGATTTATCATTCATGTATTAATTGCATTAATATTGATATGGAAGGATTGATTATTCACTTTACAAGGCAAGGGCATCACATCAAAGCTTGATTTGAGATATGTGGGATTTTGTTCTAGCAAAATAGAGCAAGGAAATAAATTTTAGAGACATCCTTATATGCCTCTCAATTATTCAAGCACATTTCCTTATTTAGTTTGCTTAAATATCTCCCTCACGAATCTCTCTCCCTCAATTCTCTATTCTCTATTTGGAAACATAGTGAAGAATCTCTTTCTCTCTTTGACTCTTTCCTTCTCTGTCTCTCTCTCTCTCTCATTTCTCTTTATATAACAGGGACATCAAGACAACCAGATCATCATTCCCTCCAGAGGGAGGAAGCCCTCCTTCTTCACCTCTCCTCGTAGGCAACCTTAACCGTGTGCCCTTCACCACCGCGAGCCTTCATCCTCAACCATGTCTCCTAATCACCATAACAAGCCACCACAGCCGCACGTAACTGCGAGCCACTGTCGACACCATGACTTCTTCCTTGCCACTCCCACTCCACCGAACACAATCGAAGCAACCACCGCGTGCCAATCACAATGACCGACGTCCACTCCCCAACAAAACACCACCGTGTGCCTCTATCAACCACTGCGAGCCACTGACCACATCCCGCTCCTCCTCGTACCTCCTTCCTGTGTCAAGCCACACGGTGACAGCGTGTGGCCTATGCCATGACTAGCACTAGCCATGCACAGAGTCAGCCCCCTTGCGCGCCCACCACCCTTGCAGGTACCTGCCTCATGCATGCCACCACCAGTAATACACCTTCCTCACGTAGTAGTGCCCTCGTGCACACCAGAGATGCACAAGGCTGGCCCCATTGCGCGCCAACCTTGCATGCCCATCGCGCTTGCGGACACCTGCCTCATGCGAGACACCACCAGCAGTACACCTCCCTCGAATGCAACAGCACCCTCGTGCGCACAGCCAGCAACAGCGGGCCCTCCCCCTTACACGCAGGTGGCCCCACCTTCTTCTCCTTCGTCTTCCTCTCCAACAAATCGAAGGGAACCCAACATCAATGCCAGCCCCCTCACGTGCAGCCACCTCCTTCAGCCACCATCCTTCGCTCCGTCGATGCCGTTGAACTCGCCAGCCCTCACGAGCATGGCCACGCCCTCAGATCTGCCAACGACAAACCACACGACCGTCGGCAAGGCTCCACGTCGTTGGCCAACCTTCCCACTGGCCGACCACCACCAACCATCGTTTTCCTTGGTGCGACCTTCAACACAAAGCTCTCGACAATGCCAACCTTCTCCGAGCTCTGCTCTTCCATCCACGGCCTCTTCTCCTTGCATGAGGAAAGGGGAGCAAGTCCCTGTTTCTCTACAGTGAAGGGGGTATTAATATTTACATTTGATGCCCTTGCCGAGAGTTGAATTTTAAGATTAATATTTGTTATATGAAGTGAAGTTGCATGTGCACCCCTATCTTTTTCTCTATTTCACATGCATTCTTATCCAAGACTCTCTTTCTCTCATTTGATGCAACAACGTATTGACAAATTAATTTTTGCATCATTTTTGCCTCATACAACATCGTCTGATACTATATTAGAAACATTGGTGAATTTATTGGTTTATTCTTCCCTGTGGATACAACCTAACTCTTCGTGGTTAGTTTTATTGAAATATTTTTGTTCGGGATTTTCCACCACGATCTACACATTGTGACGACATATTTTCTTGACGACACATTATTTCTACCAAGTGAAAAAAGCTCGACCAATAAGCATGTATCTAAATAAATCTCTATGTTGGAGAGTTTGTCCAAGGACGATCAGTAAGACTGATTTGAGGTTGAACAAGGACCCAACGAGTCTTGATCTATACATATGATTGCCTTGAACATTCATCAATGGTGTTCAAGGAGATCAAGTGGAGAAATCAATATAAGATCCAAATCAAAAGCCCTAAATGGGGCAACATTATTTCCTCCCCTATTTTCACTTGCATGATTCTTTATGGAGGTTTTAAAGAAGGAGACCGGATCTAATTTCAATAGATAAACACCCCCAGATCAGTCTTAATTAGTCTGATCTTAGGGTGTTCATGTACTGAAATATAGATAAAAGCCACTGATATTAGAATTCAGACACTGCAGTAGAAAGTTGGAATCTATTTAGGACATCTGAACTTAATTTGGTATCTCTGAAGTGAGATGCAATTGAAGCAGCAAACCCTATAGCAACTGTTTCACCAGTTGTAGGTGTTGCTCTGATGTTTTGGCTATTCTATTGGCCGCACAGCAGCCTTGGAACTATTATTTTAAAGATGTTTGAATTCAATTCGGATGATCTAATTTGGGCTATAGCTGCAACAGTAAATCTCATAGCTTCTGTTTCAGTAGCTGTAGGATTTGTTCTTGCTGTTGCTGTAGCTTGCAGCAGTGACTACCGGAATTTATTTTTGAAGGATAATAGGCTAGGGTTTAAGTGTCTAAAATAGCTGACATGTTCTCAATGTGTGTAGCAATTTTACAAGGTTTCTTGTACTGATTTTGATTTTAAAATTGCATTTGAATGCTTGTAATCTCAAGTAATCATTCATTGTTAGCTAGTTTTTATACCTAACTGTCCAACTGTGGAAATTTTTGGAAATGGAGTTAAAAAGCTTGATTATGTGATTTCACATCTTTTATTTGGTGTTTAGAACTTACTTGAGGTAGTCTACTTCCTATCTATCATTTAGAACTAGATTTAGGGTCTTAGGTTTTTTTGAAAACACTTAAAAGAGCCTAAAATGAGCTGAACTTGTAATTAAATAAAAATGACATAAAAAATCCAAAAAAATAAAATAAACTTGTCTTAGTGAATATTAGGTAAATTTTTACACAAATGCCAAGTTTCAAGGCATTCTGAACCCTCGATTTGGTAAAACATACCAGCCAACAGTTCAGTATACCTTAAAACTAAATGAAAATCCCTTAACATAAAAATGCCAAAAATAGTCTATTCTTCTCATCTATCTCTTTCTCTCACACCCCCTACCTCTATAAAACATATAAAACCCATAACAAGTGAAAAAAAAACTCTAAAAATACCCAAAAAATACCTTGCATACTATGTTTATACATGTAAATATAAGCTTTATGCTAAGTTATAAATGTATATATTGTACAATGGATATGTAATATGTAAATGTAACTTATATATATACTATATAATGTAACTTAAATATTTCAGATAACTTAAATTATATATAACTTATTTATATGATTATTTATTAATTATATTAACTTATATGTACTATACTCTAAGTAAATTAATAAAACCCTATAAATAGATGTATTTATGAATGATATTGTACATACATATTTATATGTATATTATGTACATAATGAACCCTGTGCCATAATTTAATTATATATATAGAATAAACAATTAATTTATTAATTTACTAGCTAAGTTATTAGATTAAATTAAAATAAATTAGTAATTTAAGTTATAAATAAACTAACTTATATCGTATATTTGTATGATTATATTCTAAGTAAATTAAACTAATTTAACTATATTTATAATGTATTATATTATTTATACTTAATTTATACGAATAACACCCTAAAATCACCTATTTAAATATAAATAAACCAAAATAAATCGTGCAAAATATAATAAAAATCTGTAATAAATACTTTAATATGTATATTACTACTGTAATAGGTCAATATGACCATTAATTAACTAATTTAACCTGTAATTAAGAGATAAACTTAATTAATAGTATGTATAAATTGTCAAATTTAGCTAATTTATTTATATAATAAAAGTAATTAATTTCGTAAATTAATTGTACAATTATGTAGAACTATGTGAATACTTTAATATCACATAATTTATTTTTAATTTACAATAAATTATGGCCCTCAAATAGAGGGCTAAAAATCCAAAATCAGCACAGCCTCGCTAGAATTCCAACGTTGAGATGCCGCACGTATAGTGCCACATCGTAGAGTGATGAGCACCCGGCGCCCCTTATATTTTCCTTAGCCTATTAGTCGTCACGGGTGCCGAGTGCCCAAAACACCTACCCTTATCCCCTGAGCATGAATGGCATTAGCTTTGGTCTGTGATATGGTACTGGTGTGTGGTGTGTGGCTGAGAGCCATGCATTGTGCGAGGGCTTGAACGAGCCCATTAATGAGCATTAAACATGATTAAGAGGCCTACTTAATGAATTAGGGTAGCTCTTAGTAGAGGTCTGGTCCCACTCGAGAGGGTATTGTATATCCCTCGAAAATGCCGTCCGCCAACTAATAAACCTAATTTTTGAACTAAGTAATGCCTAATGAGAGGATTAAGAAGGGAGAATGAGCGAAACCTAAGGCTAAGTGTTAGAATTAAAGAGAGAATGAGAGAGCTGTGATTAAGAAGAGAGCAGAAGAAAGAAAAAGAAGATGTACGTGTATATGTATAATATATATATAAGTGTACTGTAAATAACAAGTATATGTAGTATAGGTAATGTTTGACCTATATATGTACATAAATAACATAATAGCTTTACTGACAAAATTATCCGTCACTTTAGATAGAATAATTGTCACTATAGACCCTTGTTTTTATCTTAGATTCTGTACATAGTTTTTCTGAGGTTCAACGACATTTATATCTGTCGCTGCATATATTATATATGTTACTGTATATGTTAATATATTAAGTTAGTATAGTATATATTATTACTTTTTATTGTATATATAGGTAAGTATTAGTATTATAAGTTATAAATTGATAATATATAGTATACGTGTATAGTGTTTGATGCTTGTTTGTATATTTGTGGTTGCAAGCATTTCAATACATTCTTTTGTACATCGATTAGTTTAATTCTTTCCTTCATTAATTCATTCATTTATGATTGTACATAAAATTGATCTTTTTGGAATTAAAGAATAATATTGGACTTAGAGAGTGATGTATATTAATAACTGCCTCCCAGTGAATGACTTGGAATAAACCAGTAAAAATTATATAATTAAATAAAATTGACGCGATAATAGTTTGTATTTGTGACACATACTACAATAACGATGATTTTTTATACGAACCGTGATCGATTGCTTTAATAACACACTTGTGATTTCTGAGTCTAGGATGCATCTTCTAATGATTTGATCGGCCCAAATGTGAAAGAGCAATGGGTCGTCCCAGAAATAAAACTTAGCCTCTAAAAGAAATCTGAGTTTTTGATCCTTGGATAATCCTGCAGGCAGCTTGCTTACGACAAGATAGTTTGTGATATCGGCATACCAAAAAAACTCAACAGAGTTGACAGCCAACAGATACTCATCTAGGAATTAATCAGAGATAGGTGGGGAGTATGGGATGTGTTCTGGGTCTAGCTAAGACAAGTGATCTACCACAACATTATGAGCTCCAGCTTTGTCGCGAATCTTGACATCAAACTCCTAGAACAGAAGTATCCATCTAATAAGTCAAGGTTTGGCATCCTTCTTTGCTAACAAAAGTCGGAGGGTGGAATGGTCAGTGAAGATAGTCACTTTTGACCCGAGTAGATATGATCTAAACTTCTCCAACTTGAATACTACAGCTAACAGCTATTTCTCAATAACCGTATAGTTACGCTAAGGCTCATTCAGCGTTGTGCTAGCATAGTATATTATGAATGGATGGTGCTCCCGGTGCTGGCCTATAATAGCTCCAACAGCGAAGTCAGAGGCGTTACACATCATCACAAAGTCGAGAGACCAGTTAGGTGGTTGGAGAATAGGTGCATTCGAAATAGTGCTTCGTAAGGTCTCAAAAGCGCTGAGACAAGAGGAATCAAAGTTAAAAGGGGCATCAGCTACCAAAAGATTTGTCATTGGATGAGCAATTTTTGAGAAGTCTCGAATGAAGCTTCGATCGAATCTAACATGCCCTAAGAATGATCTGATTTATTTTACTGAGCCAGGTGGAGGTAATCGAGAAATGATTTCAGACTTAGCTCAGTCGACCTTGAGTCCATTAGAAGAGATCCTGTGACCTAGTACAATGCCATCCCTCACCATAAAATGGCTTTTCTCCCATGAAAGTACTAGGTTAACATCTATGCACCTCCTCAGGATCTTTGTGAGGTTATCAAGACAAGACGAGAAATCATCTCCGAAAATGGAGAAGCCGTCCATAAACACTTCTACGTAGTCCCTAATCATGTCAGAGAAGATGGCCATCATGCAATGTTGAAATGTAGCTGGTGCGTTACAGAGGCCAAAGGGCATCCATTTGAAAGCGAATGTTCTGAAGGGACAAGTAAAAGTTGTCTTGTCTTGATCTTCCTGGTTAATCGCAACTTGGTTGTACTGGAAAAAATATCCATCTAGAAAGTAGGAGAAACTGCGTCCAGTTAACCTTTCTAAGATCTGATCAATAAAAGGTAATGGAAAATGATTCTTTTTGGTGGCCGTGTTCAGTTTCCTGTAATCAATGCAAACCCACCATGAAGTAGTGGTGAGGGTCAGGATGGATTTGCCTATTTCATTCTTGATAACAGTGAGTCCTGCCTTTTTGGGCACAATCTGAATAGGACTCACCCACTGGCTGTCGAAAAATTGGATAGATAATGTCCGCTTCCAGCCATTTGATGATCTCCTTCTCGACAACCTCAAGCATATTAGGATTCAGGTGCCTCCGAAGTTTCACCCCCTCATCCATGTAGACATGATGAGTGCAATACGAGGGGCGAATACTGCGGAAATCAGCAATACTCCACCCTATGGTAGCCCTATGTGCTTGCAGTACAGAGATCAATTGATGCTCTTGTTCTTAGGTTAAGTGAGCACTAATGATCACCAAGTATGTCTCACTTTCACCCAAAAACACATATTTGAATGAGTCAGGTAAGGGCTTTAGTTCAATTACGAGTAGATCAAAATCAGGGGTGGAAATGGGAGTCTGAATAGGAGGAGATGAATCAGTAGCGGGAATTTAATGATCCTGACTGATGGAAAATCCACTGGCGGAGGTCAAGTAATCCTGCCTTGATGGAAGCAGATCATCGCTTGGTTGGACAAGATAATCAGGATCAGGGGTGTTATGATCAGATGAACACCCTGGATAATCAGATTCGCGGGATGAAATGCGAGCATCATTAACCTCAATCCCATGTGGATCCAGATCTAAGAACCCTGATAATGCAAATGAAAGAGACATTAGGTTGTCACAAAGGAGCCCAATGTTACCACAAAAAGCTGATTCTTCATCTTCACCATCCTCCTCGATGAGATCACAATCGAAGTTCCTTGATGCCCTGAATATGTCAAGTCTAAGTCTTTCATCACCTAGGACAATCTCCATACACCCAGATGCACAATCAATGTCTGCTTGGGCTGTCGCTAGAAATGGGCGACTCAAAATGATCGGTGCATCTCGAAGATTAGGAGGAACCTCCATATCGAGAATGAAAAGGTCTGCAGGAAAATAGAATCCGTGGACTTTTACAATCACATTCTCAACCACCCCCCTCGGTGTTTTTACTAATCTATCAGCCAACTGAATCATAAATGAGGTGGGTTTTAACTCCCTAAATCGAAATAGATCAAATATGACAGTGGGAGTCAAGTTGATGGACGAACCTAGATCAAGAAGGGCCCGATCAAATGGAGACTCCTACAAAAAGTCAGAAATGAGTGGGGTACAAGGTCTTTCTTCTTAGGAGGTAAGTCGGCTAGAATCACAGCACTAGCCTCCTCTGATAGTACCGCCTGTCATCCATTTTTCAATTGTCACTTCAGGGTACAATAGTCCTTAAAGAACCTAGCGATAGAGGGAATGTGATCAATGGCCTGGAGGAGAGGGACCTGAATATGTACTTCCTTAAATAGTGATTTCAAGTCCTCAAAATTTCGAGTATCCTTTTTCCGTGCTATATTTTGTGTTAAAGACTCAGGAAAAGGGGCAGAAATCTCAGGGTCAAGTGGCCTCTTTCCCTTATCAATCGTAGATGGCTCCTGAGATGAAGATTGAGTCAAACGATCCTACAGTGAAGGGTGTGAAAAATCATGACCCTCTTGCCTAAGTAGTGGATCCTGTGTAATCTTTCCGCTCCTCAAAGTGACAACCTTTGCATCGGCATACTGTCCATGAGGTGGGGGAGGAGCGGAAGGAACAGAATATGCGAGGTTTTACAATAAAGGTGGCTAACCTTGCCCATAACCAAGCGGTCCAGGAGGTGCTTGAAGAATAGCATGTGCCTATCCTTGTGGTGCTTGGAATCTAAGCGGGGTGCCCTGATTCTACACATATCTTGGGTTTGGGATAGGTTGGGAGGGTAAGGCTCCATGTGATCTATGCTCTTACATCATCTGATTCTGCGTATTTTGTATGTTCTGTATTTGGTCAGCCATAGCTTTCATAATTTGCAGGTTGTCATGAGTCAATTTCCACATTGACTCCTGCAATTCTTCCTTCAGCGACTCCAAAGGGTCGGCCTACTTTGGAGCGTAGTTCACAGCTTGGTGTAGCGGTTGATAAATAGAACATGTTTGTTGCTGCGACGGGAATGGTTGTTGCCTTGGGTATGTGTTCTGTGCATTCCTGTATTGTCTGGTCTGGTAGTGTGGATTTGGTCTCTGTGAGTTACCAGACTAGGAGAAGTTAAAATGCTAGCGCCAACTAGGATTATACGACTCAGAATACGGGTTATTATGCCTATAACCTTGGATAGCACTGACATCTTTGTAGGCCAAGGATGTCTCAGATGCAAATTCATCAAAAGAATATGCACTCGAATTGTCATGTGGTGCGTAACCCTGATTGTACGACACCATATCTAGATTATTCACGGTTTCCTGACACGTAGGATCCTGCGGAGATTGAGAAGAAACATCTCGACTGAAAGATGTTCACGAGCTGGAAGGGCTTAGGATGCAACAAAGTGTGATGTAGTTGTACTGCCAGGAAACCCAGATCTTGCTCGCATTAATTCATTGAGCTTTTTATCGAGTAGATCCACCTTGTCCAGTTTCTTGGTGATAATGTCCATATCACCTTAGGTAGATTCAGCATGAGCTTTGTGGACATTAACTCGTTGCTGTCCAGGTTGCTAGAATTGGTTCATAGAGGCGGCATTCACTGAGTTCTCGCTAAGGATTCAAACAATTTGAATGCATTGTTCTCATCCTTCGCATGGAAATTCCTACCACTAGATGCATTGGCCAAGTATCGATGTATGTCATCCAACCCATGGAAAAAGACTTGTGCAAGATGCCATTTGCGTACACCATGGTGCAGGCATTTCCTGAGAAGATTGTGGTCGATTTTATACTTTGAAACCATATCAAATAAACTCTGAAAATTCGGTAAAAATATGGAAATGAAAGCTAATTAGATTAGCTTTCAAACCCCACCCTTTTTGGTCAAATCAGATTCACGGATTGTTCGAAATTGCTATTTGAAATTCAACATTGTTCAAATCTAGGTTAGTTTGACCCCTTGAAATTCACAAACTTTTTAAAATTACACAATCCAAAATTCTCAAATAAATGGTGTTGTTTGAAAGATGGTTTGAAAATGAAGATCACACCCAATTTTATAATTTTTTGCTCAATATATTTTTGCCAAATGAATTTTTAAATTGCTCCTTAAAATTAGGCCAAAAATCAGGGATGTGGTGGAAAGGCTTTTGAAAGGTTTGAAATTCAAATTCAAACCTTCCCACCAAAATGATTTTTTTTCAAATTTTTTTTAAAATTTTTCAAAATTTTTTTCAAACAAACTAATTTTAACGTAAGATTCAAAAGAAATCCTAATTTAACTACCTTTTTTCTCATGAAAATAAGTAGATTTTTTTTCCAGAAATTAAAATCTAACTAAAATCTACCTAGGGTTCATGAAAGGAAACCTAAGACTAAGAGAGGAGATGTGCACCTGATTTTAATCCACACTCGATGTGTGCGTAGATCCCTAGTTCATTCTACACAAAAAACTAAATCAGCTATGAAATCAAAATATGTCGTACCTCCCTGGCAACGGCGCCAATTTGATCATGGCATAAATCATGTTTTAAAGTAAATCAGTCGTAGTATGGTGCGAAATACGTCCTGACAAATAAATTTTAACAGAACAGGTGAGTCCCGATCGAACTCAGGGAGGCAAAAAGCATTTCAGATTTCATAACTTGATTTAGATCTAATTACTAACTAGATAATACTAATCATAATATATATATATATAAAGTGAATCATAGCCAGCAGCTGATCATGTATTGCAATAAACCATAGTTTCAAAGTAGAATTATTACTAGAACATGAACTTGCCATCTAACTATAACAAGAATTAAAATCACTATCTAGCAGAATAAGGGCACCATGGGTGGTCCATGGTGGCCTTCTGGAGATGCTGGCTAGAGCAACGACAGTCCACAAAGGTGGCTTGGTGGGTGCTTCAGAGGAAGAAAGCCTGAGACAGAGAGAGCCAGAGAAGAAGGTCTGAAGAACTGGAGAGGGTCTAGAGAAGTTCTGAGGAGTTAGGAAGAGTTGGCCTTCATAATTCCTTATTATCTTAGGTGCACTTTCCTTGGGTGAGCTTAGAAAGAGGGATTGGCTCTTGTCACTTACGCATACTTTTACTTTGTTGCGTGTTCTTGTGTCTTCACAATTCTTGATTATCATTTATAAAACCCTAAGTAAAATCAAAACAACAAAAGCACAAAAAGGAAAATTGAAGTTTTGCAAGAGAGAAACATCAATTAAACACTAATTGCCTCCTTGGATAACCCCACATACTTGCCTTATCTAGGTTTATAAATCTAAGAGTTGATTGGATTTTACACATTGCAACACAGTAATTACATTAATTAACAAACTATATATTTCCGCATCACTTTTTGGCGTGCTTGCAAGGGAGGCACGGCTTAGTTTTTCATTCTATCTCTCTTTCTTTATTTGTGTATTCACTACCTTTTTTTTGGTTTTGATTCAGGTGCGAATCAGTAGCGGGAGCGGGATTTGGAGTCACTTGGAGCGGAAGCTTCAAGTAGTCTTTCCTTGTCGCGGATTTCCAGTTAAGTACCCTAGCCAAAACATCAAAAATCCAAAAAAAATTCTAAAAAAATCTTTCAAATATCAAAACTCATAAAAACAAGAAAAATTTGAGGATGTGAAATATTAAAATTGGCTTGTTTGCTTGATTTCTTCATTTCTCCACTACCTCCTTCATATCTGTGTTGAATTTTTGAAAATCTAGACTTTTGTCTTCTTTTTCAAAAATCAAGTTCGAACACAATGGGGCTTCCTAAAATCTTCAGCCACTGTACGACAATGCCCCTTTAAGTCAGAAACTTATCATCCAAATTTCAGAAGTTTCAGCCAAATAGAAAAAATTATAAAATCAATGGACTTAAGAAGGGTTAAACCCTAATTCCTTACTACTTTCTTACCATTCATGAATTTTATAAGTTTTTAGACTTAACAGATTTAGAAAAAATTTATATTTCTGGAATCCTTGTGAAAATCTCTATCACATATAAAATTTTCAAAAATTTTATAAATTTTTTGAGGTTTTTGCATAATCACTTTTCCAATCTATCTTTTCTGAATTTTGACACCAGCATAGAAAAAAAATTCCAAAAAAATATCAAACAACTTTCATGGATTCCTTGTTTGATTTCCTATCAGGTGGTGGTATTTTTTGTCTTGTTTGGACTACCACCTAAGAAGATTTTTAAAAAAGAGATTCATTTTAGGTGTTACATACATAGGATTTTTACCTTAGGGTTTGATTTTCTCTCTTAGTCACACAATTAATTAAAGGAATTGCCTTTCACCAATTACAATTTGATTGCAATTATTGTGTGAAGCAGTCTCAACCTTGTCTAAATACATTGAAAGAGAAAATCCTAAAACCTACAACATTTATATCAAACACTAAAAATCATTCACCCCAATCTTTGTTTGCAGACCATATTGTTTTGACTGGGGTGTCACATTTCTACCCAAATTTGCACAAAAAAAAAAAAATCGGCCATTATCTGAATCAACGCCTTTTATTCCCAGTGCACTTCTATGTTCCTAAGCCTAACTAAAATTTGTAGTCATTTGACCACTAGGGACTTTATCCAATTCTAGGCTTGATATCCAGTTTTAAGATTTCTCTAATTAATCCTAATTCCCTTAATCAAACCTGGTAAAGACTAAGAGGGAAGCCGAATGATGGGTACTAGTTTATACAAGCTCCTAGTTGTTTTCCCAGGACATGCTTGGACCCAAGCCACCTCTTCTATTCTAGTGAGATTAGTTTTGGGAAGTAGGGATAGCTATTGATTTCTTAACATTCTGGTTCCTAAGTCTTAGGTTTCTCTTATGGAATCAACCTTAAGTTAGGCTTAAATTTTTATTGCTTGGATTGAACACTTCTCTTTCATCTTTTCCCTTCTCTCCTCCCTATTCTTCTAAGTGTATGCATAGGCGATGGTCTCAAAATCCACACTTAGAGGGACCACTTGACTCTGCCCCATGCACTAGACAACTACTTTTCCCGCATTTACATTCTTCTTCTGATAAAATGGAAAACATACAAAACATGTCTGATGTAAACACGTTTATATCACATAAACCGTCTATTTATGTGTGTTCTTAGGTGTAAAGTTGCATCATACATTATAAATATTGTATAACATGCATTATCATGCATTTGATTAGGTTGTATAAATTTTAGGTTAATTTTCTCTTTTTGTGGTCAGGAAATAGGGCAATATCTTAACGGGTTCTCTGATTGAAAATCCAACCATACAGATCTGATCAAGGCAACGATCAGAGGTCAACGACTCCAAGATTGCCTTGATCGGACTCTCATAGCATCTGATATAGTTTGAGAAAGTTCAGAGGTTAAGGGAAAAGATGGTGTAAATCCATACTTTAGATGACAAATCTGACCGCATGAATGGGTTTGAATCGACAATCGCAGCCTTAGCGTGAAAATTGGTCCAATTCGACACTCATGGCATGATCTGCAACTTAAAGAAGATGGATGGCCAGGATGGTGCCAAGTGTCACCATCTGAGCCGCCCACATCACCGCCCGCATCACCATAGCCCTTCCCCTTCACAAAGGTAAGATTAATCTCCAACGTTGGGTCGCCATCCAACGGTGGAAAGCACTAGAGGAAGAATTCGCAAACGCACATCAAACGCATGTGTACAGCGTTGGCGAAGGGTGCTACGAAGAGATTTAAGATGCGGGTTTGATTCTGTGCGCCTCAAATCTTGGGTGCATGCGAAATTAGACCATTGAATGAAGCGTGAACGGCGTAGATGTGAGCGACATGGTGCGAGCAATGGGCGAGGATCACGCACGCACATGATGACGCGTGATCCAATGTGCCATCACACGTGGGTGCACGTTGTAGTTGAAGAAGAAGCAACATTCATGCATCTTAAGTCGTTTGATCTCACAATTAAATAGCTGAAAATGCCAGAACGTGCGTAAGGTGTTTATGTGCAGAAGAGGAAGTGGCAGGTGTGTGCACGCAGAGTTTTTGCCATGTTTAGGCTTTAGTGATGAATAAATTTGTCGCTAAAGACCTATTCATTTAATGTTTAACAATGCCCCCTCCAATCTACACCTATAAAAGGCCCTACGACCCCCATAATTTCTTCATCCCTTCCTCTCTTCTCTCACCCCCTCCAAAGCTTTAAAAGCTTGTCCCAAACCCGGAATGCTCCTCTAGAATTAAAAGTATATTTTTTCCACCTTCTCATCCCATTAGTGGAGCATTTTGCAGTTGTCTTCTCATTGCCATCCAGGAAGCAGATCTCGCTTCGACGTTGCCCTGCCCCATCCTTCGTCGTCCGTCTTCGTTCTCCTTCATCTCGCATCTCACCACGTTCTTTCGAGCGCTCTGTCAACGCAGCTCGTCCTCCAAGCAGTCGTCGAGGAGGATAACATTTCTCCACCTTCTCTTTTATTGCTTTCTAGCATAGATTTCCTGCTTTCTAGTGTAACGAGTAGTTGTAGTGATTAGTTGTAATAATCATTCTGTGGTTATGAAATATCTATTTATTCTATCTCTATTTTGTCTTTATTTATAATATTCTCTCTCTTCTATTCATTATTCTTTAAGTAGATAGCTAGTTTTGATTCAATTCGACCAGTTAATCAGTTTCGTGACAATAAAACAAATGTGATTTTTAATCAAACATCCACCTCCCTATGTTCGACCTAGAATTCTTTTTAAGTTTCAGTAAAATTTATCTGTTGACGGTTTTTCTCGCAAATCGCAGTACAATGAAAGGATTTCAAAACTCAATTCTATTTGCAACGATTTTCCGATCCAACATTTTGGCTTTATGCCGGGGAGGCGACACCCTTTGATTTCTCGCATTTCTTGCCTTACTGATCGTTTACCTCACTTCTCTCCTTTGTTATTGTGGTTACAGGTACTCTCACGAGGTAAGCAAAAGCAGTAGATTGGAGTAAAGTATTGTTGAAGGGTCTGCAAGTTTGCCCCCACCTCCCCACCCACTAGATGGTATTCCATCACCTAATAACACAAACCTTAATTAACCTAGGAGCTTTTATAACTCTATGGTTGGTTTTGATTGTTTGTTTGTCACCTCCACCCTCCTTACCCTCCACATATAAAAGAAAATTTTAAAAAAAAATCTCACAAAGATACACAACCTCTTCTGATTCTTCATACTCAACTAGTAACTCAATCTTTGGGACCGATACACTCATCAACACATATTTGAGTAGAAATCAAATTAGGTAATCAATTGTGTGCCTAATTAAGTGGTGCATCAAGCCAATTGTTTGAGTTGTTTGGGCCGCATCACTTCAACTAAAGTCAACTCATCAAGTAGCTGTCAAATAGGTTCAACTTTTAAGGATTTACCAGGCACTCCACATTCTCTTATATTTTAACGACAAACATCTTCACCTATGCTTTCAAAACCTGGTGTGCCAACTGAACTTGATTGAATACACCTAAAGTTGAATCATGAAAGCTACTAAGCAAGATTTAAACCCTAAAATTTACCACATCAAAAAATAATCTTGCTTGAAAATCATTGGTTGTGCACGCACACACATATCAATCAACATTAAGGGTACAACCCAGATAAAGGGCCCATCACATTCCAAAGCACATTCAAACCTAACCCTAATTAAAATAGAGTAAGAGTTGGCCTTAACAATTGGACTCGCTCTTCGGAGCCCAGATTGAGATTATTTTTTATTAGTCTGTTTGTACCGTTCAATCTGATGTCCAACTAGGGGAGTAGAATCAAACGATCCTGGTTGGGAGTACTTTAGGAACTATAGGCACAAGCTAATGGAAGAATCTTCTCCTCAGCCCCTCCCTCTAACTGGTTGGATTGACCGGAAAGAAGTAGATCAAATCGTTTCTTCATCTCAAGATGAGTTCTGGGAGTCTGTAGGTCTTTAGGCTAGCCCACTTAAGGACAGGTTTGATTATTTATATTGCGGGGTGCCTTTCTTCCTCTCGTCTGTTATGAATCCTTCCACATTCTACATGCATTCCCGCTCTTACCCTCTTGATACATCTTATCTCCAATATGATGATTATTATCCTGACTCGTGTTGTAATCAACCGTCTACTAGTTGTGATAACTCGGATTGGGGATACAGTTCTAGACCTCCATGTTCAGGGACTAACCCTGGACACCATGATCTTGATTCTTATCCTTCTCCAAGCTACATCGATTATAGATCACCACCCTCATTTGGACAACCTAATATGATCTACAATCAAGAAGAATATGCTGATCCTTACCCTTCCTTAGATTACACTGCTTATAGGTCATCACCTCTTTATGGACAACCTGAAATAACCTATTATCAAGGAGGGCATCAAGAACTTCAATTCGTTGACTCCCCTGCACTAAATCCAAACCTGCCTAACCCTAAACCAAACCATTTGGTTTAGGTTAACCAGGTCTAAGACAAGGTGTTGGCTAACTTAAGGAATACCATACAATCTTTAGAAGCTCAACCAACACCCTACACTGAAGAATTAGAGCCTCTGATTAAAATTATTGATGATCTTAACAAATATTCATTGCATTGGCTCTAGGATGTTAAGGATAAGGACCCGAGTGAGTTTTTACTTGAGAAGTTAACAAAATTGAGGATGACATTTGTGATTGGTCTAGTCCAATCTTGGGAGGATTCCTAAGATGAACCCCTGGCAGGAGAGCTGATGTCAAAATCCGCTCAGGCACCTATAGGGGGGACATGTTTTATGAGACCAGGGTTGACCAAGTTGTTCTAGAGCAATCAAATAAGGATGAACTGATTTCTTCACCTAAGATCCCTGAGTCGGGGTACGAGGAAATGTATGTATCCATGGAACAGAAAGTGATTGATGATTTTGAGATATACATTAATGCGGATTTAGAATTCTTTGATTCTGAAGGTGAAAAATCATTATGCGAAGTCTCACCTGAGTTTATAGCATACGATTTTAATGAGATGACTGAGCCTAAAGAATTCGATAAATCATTTGATGGCCCTAAAATTGAGGAACTTGATCTTGTTGGGGCTCGCATGGTGGATTCAGATCTTGATTTCATGAAGGATTCAATTCATAGCCCTATTCCTCAATTACATCCCATTGAGCATATTGATGATTTTGATTTTGAGATCACTAAACCCAAGTCAATTCTGATTCAACAACAAATCTTGGACTTGGACATTTTAGATTGGGTGATTAATATGCAGGAGGTCCCAGAATTCAAAATTCTGATTATGGAAGATAGGAGTTGGGAAATAAAGATTTGGGAAGCTAATTCCGGAGGAAGCGAAAGATTGCGTCTAAGGGTGCCTATTTGTCTGAAACTACCAACCTTCTACTAGGACCCTTATGACATCTTTAATTCAGAGGATGTCCAACCCAAGCACACATTCATTGATTATCCTTTTGAGCTTGATTTCTCTATTATCCAACTTTTTGGACTTGGGTTGCATCCTCACAAATCGCAGGCCCGACCCTGCTTGCATACCGATCTCAGGTTCTGGGTAATTTTTATCCAGAACCTTAGACATACTCGACCATGGGGTATGGTTCTGCACCACAATCTGGTCCACATTTATGGACATTTGCTAACAGGTCATGAGGTGAACCTTTTTACCCTGATTCTGACCTACACCTATGAATTCTTTATTTTTCTTCTTTGTATACTGTGCCTAGCTGAAGCCACTAAATTCAGCACGTATACAGTTTATTTTCATCTCGGAGCCAACCTGTTATTCACGCAATTCAAGTGCTTTCTACTCTACTTCACTTTGTTTCATGTCTTTTTAATACAATGAGGACATTGTATTAGATTGCATGGGGGGTGGATATCATTATCTGAACCATGTTGTTAGCTTGTTGATTCTTTTTATTTTCTCTTTATTTTTGAAAAAAAAAGTTGAATTAGGGAAGAGAACCTAGTCTTTAGAAAATTTTCAATCTTAGAGAATAAAACTATATGATTTGAACACTAAGACCCTTCAGGTCTTCAGGCTTAACTAGCATGGGTGTCCACTAAAATGTGGATTTGTTTCTCGAGTCCTCACCATACTGAATTCAATTTCTAATTTGATTAAATAAGTTGGGGTGATAACTAAACTTATTAACCCACCCTCTGATTTGAGGGGATTTTAAGTCTAAGGATTTACACACTATTTACACTGACTCATTTTTTAGTGATTTTTATGGAAATTGGATAGCTAATGAACCTTCTAGGATGGTATGACTAGCAAGTTATCATGGGTAATAGCCCATTGGTAGGTTGTCCAGAGCCTAGTCACACGACCATTCTTTTCCTGCTACCTTTAGGTAAATCTTAGATCACGGAAGGCACCTATTTAAAGAAAGAAAAGAAAAAGAAAAATATCCAAAATGAAAAGAAAAGCAAAAAAGAAGAAATAAGCCACACTTCACTACACAAGTATGGCTGACAAGTTATCGTAGGTAAAAATTCATTGGTAGGTTGTCCAGAACCCAACTCAAGAAATGCACGTATAATTCTTAAAACTTAGGAAGAAGCGGAGTAGAATAAGCCAAGGAGATATACACTAGGTTTGCCCTTGTGTTGGCCCCATAAAAATAAAAGTAGGGAGAAAGCTACCGGTCGAATAGATACACCTTTAGGTAGAATTTCTTTTCAAGGTCACCTAAGGGCATAGAAACCCGAAGTCCATTTTAATCGTTGATCAATGAGTCTCACATTTCACACATAAAGATGCTTAGAACTTAGGGTACTCTTCGAGTCTTGGATGGGTTGAGTGGCCATAGAAAGCTGCTCCGAAAATCTAAACTCAAAAATCCAAAAATGGTAGAAAAGAAGAACAAGAAAAAAAGATCCTTCTTTGAATAAGGTGAGGGCTTGAGGAGGTCTACATTTTGGCAAATACCTGGGTGCTGTTGTGTCTCTGTAGTTCAGATCTTAGTTGAATTTCCCTAGGTGTTGAAAAATAACTATTGCCCAAGAAATCTGATTCTAATTCTATTATAAATAGCATGTAGTTTTGCTAGGGACTAGCAAAAGATAGCTATGGGGGTTTGATGTAAACATGTTTATATCACATAAATCATCTATTTATGAGTGTTCTTAGGAATAAAGTTGCATCATATATTATAAATATTGCATAACATGCATTATCATGCATTTAGATTAGGTTGTATAAATTTTAGGTTAATTTTCTCTTTTTGCAGTTAGGAAATAGGGCAATATCTTATCAAAGTCTCGGATTGAAGATCCAACCATAAGGATCCAATCAGGGAGACTATCGGAGTTCAATGACTCCAAGACTAGCCTGATCGGATTCCCATAGCATCTGATACAGTTTGAAAAAGATCAGAGGTCAAAGGCCAAGATGGTGTAAATCCGTACTTCAGATGACAAATCTGACCACACGTATGGATTCGGATTGACGATCGTAGCCCAACGATGTAAAAATCAGTCCAATCTGACATCCGTGGCACCATCTACAACTCAAAGAAGATGGATGGCCAGGATGGTGCCATGTGGCACCATCCCAGCTGCCCACATCACCGCAACCCTTCTTCTTTACAAAGGTAAGACTAATCTCCACCATTGGATCACCATCCAATGGTGGAGAGCGTTGGAGGATGAATTCGTAAATGCACCTCAAATGCGTGTGTAGCACATTGGCGAAGGGCGCTATGAAAAGGTCGAAGACGTGGGCTCGATTCTACGTGCCTCAAATCGTGGGTGCACGTAAAATTGGACTGTTGGATGAAGTGTGAGCAACACAAATGCGGGCGACATGGTGCAAGAAACGCGCATGCACATGATGACGCGCAATCCAACACGCTATTGCACGTAGGCACATGCTTTAGCTGAAGAAGAAGCGACGTTCACACATCTTAAGCGGTCCGATCTTGCGATCGGACAGTTGAAAATGCCAGAACGTGCGTAAGGCGTTTATGCATAGAAGAGGAAGCGGTGGGCACGTGCACGAAGCTTTAGCCACGTTTAGGCTTTAGTGACGAATAAATTCGCCACTAAAGACCTATTCATTTAATGTTTAACAATGAAATGACCTAATTTCCCCCTTCAATCTACACCTATAAAAGGCCCTACAACCCCCATACTTTCTTCATCCCTTCCTCTCTTCTCTAAGCCCCTCCAAAGCTCTAAGAGCTTGTCCCAAACCCGAGATGCTCCTCTAGAGTTAAAAATATAATTTTTCCACCTCATCTCATTCATGGATCATTCTACGGTTGTCTTCTCACTGTCGTTCTGAAAGTGGATCCCACTATGACATCACTCTGCCCCGTCCTCCGTTGTCCATCTTCATTCTCCTTCGTCATGCATCTCACCATGTCCTTCCAGGCACTTCGTCAACGTGGCTCATCCTCTAAGCAGGCGTCGAGGAGGATAACTCCTCTCCACCTTCTCTTTTATTTCTTTCTAGTGTAAATTTCCTATTTTCTAGTGTAATGAGTAGCTATAGTGATTAGTTGTAATAGACATCATTCTGTGGTTATGAAATATTTGTTTATTCTATATCTATTTTATCTTTATTTGTAATATTCTCTCTCTTCTATTCATTATTCTTTAAGTAGATAGTTTTGATTCAATTCGATCAATTAATCTACTTCGTGACAATAAAACAAACATAGTTTTTAATCAAACGTCCACCTCCCTATGTCTGATTAGGAATTTCTTTTGAGTTTCGGTAAAATTTATTTGCTGACAGTTTTTTCGCAAATCTCACTACAACGAGTTTTCAAAACTCAAACCTTTTTGTATAGATTTTCCACTTCAACAAGGTCCTCTTTCGCTTCCACTTCCCATTCACAACCCACCTCAAACCCTCCCATTCATAATCCACAATCTTACATCCCAATCCCTAACCTCCCTTATCTGGAAATGCCTCAAAACCTTGATTTGCCAAGTGATCAAGATCAAAGACCCCTGCCCAATCTTACTTATGATGGTTGAGAAACTGGTTAAACTATAGGCAAATCAATAGCAGTTGGCTATCATTTTCACTAACCTAGTATTGCTGAGATTTTCAGGAGTTAAAATGCATCACGTTGTAGTAAAGTCTCCTAAATAGCTCTTCAACAAATACAATTTATAACTCAAAAATCTAGAAATGAAGTCCGAGGTCGAACACAAGGAGCAAGTGGTAATTCACACGCTAATCTCAATTAAAATATAAATGAGCAAAATAAATCAAGCACTATAAAGATATTCAATGAATATTAATCTTTCACATTAAGTATTCAATGAAGATCAATGTATCTAGA
This sequence comes from Thalassia testudinum, assembly GCA_037157565.1. Classification (NCBI taxonomy): domain Eukaryota; kingdom Viridiplantae; phylum Streptophyta; class Magnoliopsida; order Alismatales; family Hydrocharitaceae; genus Thalassia; species Thalassia testudinum. The sequence goes on along the minus strand of JAZHRO010000036.1, from coordinate 107,987,593 downwards.
GATAAAAAGATACCTAGAACAAAATAATGGTGATTTAGATCATCAATTATTAGCCTAAGCACATGTATATCAATTACTAAATAATGTCAAATAAATGAACAGTACTCAGACGTCTAATCTGAGAATCAGATGACTTAACTGTCACCTGCTATAGTACTCTTAAGCTTTTGATTTTCTTCTTCTACTCTCTTCTTCTTCTTTATCTCCTTCCTCTTCTACCTTCCCTCTTTTCTTCTTCACTTCTTTCTTTCTCATGCACAAGTGGAGCAAACCCTTCTCAGCGACTAAGTGTTGGAATGTTTGAAGAGCAAAATGCCCCTTCCCTTCCTCTCTCTTTCTTTCCTTCTTTCCTTCTCTTTCTCCCAAACCAGGCTTATCTGGTATTCCGGTTGCATACCCAGGTCCAAGGATGCGAGCGTGGGGTCGCAGTCAAGGAGTGAACAATAGGTCGGGTCGGGTCGTGAGTGCGAGTGTGAAGGGGAGCTCACCCCCGGTGTCTTGAGGCGAATAGCCACAAACACAAAATAAACTTATGTGGCTTCAGGCACTTGTATTTCCATGATATGGGACTAATCTGTCCCCCTTCTATTTGCATATCCTAGCAACAGCAGCATCAAGCAATCCCTTCATTCAATTGGAGTGGAACCTTCACTGCTTCCTTCAATTGACTACCTAGGAAGACTCTTAGGGCGAATCTGTGACACCTGGGATGAAGACCTGGGGCTTTTGATGCCTTGAACTTGAAGAACAACTTCGAAGGGATCACATGGCAGCGGAGCTCTGACTGGGAACCTAAAATAGAAAATAAGGCCTTTCAGTCACGTCAAAACATCTCAAAAGGTTCACTAGACATTGGCGAATGTAATGGGAGTGATCTCGTGGAGGATGGAGGTGCATGGTGGTCAGACGGAGTCAGGAACGGAGGCAGGAAGGTGGGTTGTTCGGTGGCGGTTGTGAGCATGTGGATGGTGAAATAAGTATGGGGGTTTTGATGGGCGTGAGTTGGTGGAGGTTGTGGAGTTGTCAATGAGGTGGATAGATGGGTGTAACGAGCGGATGACCTCGCTGAAGAAGTGGCCGAAGTAGAGGATGAAGGTGGCGTGCGTCGTGGTCAAGGGTTTTTTTTTGGTTTTGGGATAAAGGAAATTAACTTAATAACCTAAGGGAACTAAACTACCCTAATTTAATTGGATGAAGCGGGTAGGATCCACGTCGGCTTTTGCAGGCCAGCGATGGAGAAGATGAAGCCTCCAGTGATGAAGGAGCGACGAGGAAGACGTGGAAGAAGACGTTTGATGGTATTGTGAAACGTGAACAAAGTTGGGGAAGAACAATCCACCCGCTATTGTCTATGAGGGTGGACGAGGAAGGTGGCGGAGGACTCATTGGAGTTGTTGGAGAAGGAGGTCGGGGAGAAGGGAAGAAAGGGTGTCTAGTCTCCAAACCAAGCTAAGGAGATAAGGCATGCGCTGGGTGTGCTTTTATAGGACATAAGAGGTCCTTCCAAACTTAGGGCTTACGAACATGTAGGATACCCTAACCTTTGAAAGGTTTGCATGATCTTTTGGGAAAGAATTAGAGCCCAATACTAGGTTTAGATCCTAAAGGATTCTCTCAAGAACCTCCCTTCCAAATTTGGAAGAGTTTGGCCATGAAATTAGGGAGTAATCCCTAATTGAAGGTTGCCGGTGAAGTAGGTTTAGGAGTTGAAGGCAGTGGGGACCTGTTGGTAAAGAGGATGATGAAGTTAGGTGTATATTTGCAAGGATTTCAAAAGTTAGGGGCATATGCGTAAGAGAAAAGAGCTAGATAGGATTGAAATGTAAACTAGGTCAAGGTGATCTCTGATTTGGCCTAAATTTTGGTAAAATCTAATTTGGACCCAAGGAATCTGATGGCAAAGTTGGATTTTGATTTTGACCATGTTTGACTAGGTAATTTATGAAAAAAATTTCAAATTAGGTTAATTGTCTGTCTAAGACTCTATTTTAGGTCAAATCGGGTTCAGATGGTCAATTCAAAGGTACCAAACCTTAGGGAATATTTTTATATGATTTTTAAAAGGTTTAGGTGAATTTTATCCTGACCATAACCTTAGTTATTTAAGCAAGTCTACTTTTAGGGTTTCAAATGTCCATTAATTCTTGAAACACATAAAAACCCGTTTCGTTTTGCATGAGCCCATTTATTAGACATTTATAACAATTTGACCTTTAATTAACCCCTGGGAAATCTCGTGATTGCTCTGCATTTAGGATATTCTGTTAAAACTGCAGTTTTACCCATGTTTTAATGTTTATCTCAGAATGGATTTGGAGTAAATTACGACTCTTTGGCAGTTATGTAGGAGCATTTATCTGTTGATTATGACTAATTAAAGCTAGATATGCCTGATGATGACATTATCATCACCAAGCCAACCAAGGGCAAAATCCACCACCCCCTCATGAGCCTGTCATTCCTTTGAAGGTTTTCTACGATCCTTCTAACTACGAGGAGAGACCAGGGGTGGTCATATCTGAAGGGGACTTCAAAATCAAGCCAATTATCTTAAATCTTATTAAACACTTTCATGGCCTTCCGAAGGAAGACCCGTTTAGCCATTTAGAGGAGCTAACTATCCTTGCACAAATCACCCATTCTCGCAATGTGCGAGAGGACTTATGGCTAATGCAACGTTGCCCTCTCTCTCAAAGGCAAGGCCACCTATTGGTTCAGAATAGTCGATAGACCCATTAATACTTGTTCCCAACTAAAAGGTGCATTTCTTAAAGAATTCTTTCTTATAGGTCATACTAATCCCTGAGAAGATCCATTACGACCTTCCAACAAAATCTAGTGTATCTCTTCATAAAGCCTGGGAAAAGTTTCAAGAACTCTAAAGAAGTTGCTTAATCGCATTTTTGCATGGTTTGTCAATTTAGGGTTTTAAGTCGTTGCAATGCACAAAAAATGGATTCGCTTTTAAAATATATAACCTAGATAGTGGGGTATCTAGGGTCGTCTAAGGAGGCAAAATTGATTGCTAAATCAAATCTCTTGCTTTAAAGGGAACTCAACTTTCTTCATGGTGTTTTATATATATGATTTTTTTTATTTTTGAAATAACAAGAACACTAGAGTTTTGTAGAAAAAGACTAATCCTAATAGCTAATATCTACGTGACAAAAGTTCATTCTTTCTAAGCTCACCCTAGGCACGTGGAGGCCTAGGGTAATTAGAAAGAAAGAGTGTTTGTGCACTAGGAATAATGAGACAAAACAACAAAAGGAATTGTGACAAAAGCTATATTAAAAAGAAGGCAACTTTTAATTGAGAAAGAGTGTTTTACAAAAATCCTTGCAGAGGCAAGCTTCTACTACTAGAATAAATATAAAAAATAACAAAAGAAACACAAATCATCCTGAAATGATGGTGAAGAAGAGAACCTCCATGCTCCAAGCTCAGTGGCTCCTAGGCTTGAAAAGGGCTTCTCCTCCTTCCTGGATGCCCTCCAAAGGCAAACCCTAGATGGGTGTGCCTTCTCCTTCCTAGAGTGGATGGTTCCCACTCCAAGAACTCCTCCTTAAGGTGGCGTGGACCACCTTTGAGTCTTCCTCCCAAGGTGGTAGTGTACCACCCTCAAATCCTCCTCTTCCTAGGGTAGGCGTGTACCCTAGGTTGTCCTCCAATGCCTAGCTTCGTCCTTTGGCTAGAGTGGGCATAAGAGAGAAGAGAAGAGGGGAAGGCACCAAGGGGACAGAGTATCCCCTTAATCTTCTTCTTCTCTTGACCTTCTATGTAGGTGGAAATATGGGTAGAAAAGATGTAGCCAAGGTTGAGTTTTAATGGCGATAGTAGGGGGTTTATATAGGAATGGTAGGGGGTTAAGGGTAGGTAATGGATGGAGGGTTAGGATGGCTTGTTGGAGGTAGTTAAGGGATCCTAGGGTTGATAATGGTTGGCACCAAAATGGGGGGTGTAAGGTGTTTGGCGCCAACCCTAAGAGAGGACTAAGGTCAGGATTTAAGGTTGTAGAGTTAGGTGGCATGTAGGTTATGTGTAGGACTAGGATGGTGTTGTTGGGTGGTGGTTATGTGATGGAGGGTAGATATAGGATGGCGCCAAAGAGGAGGGTTGCTTGAGGTGGTAGTTATGGTGTAGTTTAGGGAGTTGGCACCACTTTAGGTGGGTTAAGGGAGAGGTTTAGGTGGCATCACTAGATGGAGGATTAGGAAAGGTTGGGGGGTAATATGAAGGGTTTAGATGGGAGGAGGTGTTGGCACCAAATGTAAGGAGGTAGGGGGTGATTTTTGGTGCCAACTAGGGTAGGGTTTAGGGTAGTTATGGGGGGTTAGGTTTGGCTCCAATGGAGGGCTTCTAGAAGGGGTTAGGTGTAGGGTTTAGATGGCCTTAGCTGATGAGGTGTAGGGCTAGAAATTAGGCACATGTTGGCACCAAAATGAAGGGATTCCTAAGGCATTTTTGGCACCAACATGAGCGGGTGTGAGTGGTGGTGGTTGGTGTGGGTTGGCGGCAAGGATAGGTTGGGTTAGGGTTTGGTTAGGGTTAAGGGTTGAAGAGTAGATGACCATGGAGGTTTTTGGTGGAGTAGAGTTTAGCTAAGGTAGCTTAGCTAGTAGAGTAGAGCTGGAGGAGCTAGGGTTTCATGGAGGAGAGCTGAAGAAGAGTATTCTGGAGCTGGGGCTGTTGAGGCAGCTTCAAGGGGAGCTCAACTACTGAGCTTAGCTACTTAGTTCTTATGCAAGTAGCCAAGCTTGGGTAGTTGAGCTCAGTTGAGCTGGTCCTAACCTAGCTGGAGCTAGGTTGAGCTGGAACTACCTTTGATGAGAACTCTAGAGCTAGCTAAGCTACTAGTTGACAAGTAGTAGCTTAGCTAGCTTAGACTCTAGCTATTATGAGCTGGTTGGAGCTGAGGTATGCTGAGCTTGAGCTGAGGTGAGCTGAATTTGAGCTGAGGTGGATGATGGTCATCTTTCTCAACACAGTTAATTAAGTTAATTGTGCTTAATTATGTGCATAAGAAAGTAACTTAGGTCAACTTGTATTTGTGTCGATTAAGTAGTATAGGGTAAAGTTAACCTAATATTTTAGATTTTATTTCTTTTAACTGGTTGAGTCCAGGTCATTCGCTGGGAGGTATAACTTAATTAGAATTAACCATTAAGTCTAATCTACTTATAGAAAGTATAATTAAATTTATTTTAAGAACATGAATTTTGCTTAATGATTTCAAATTAAAAGAATATGCAAAATTCCATAAGAAAACACATTTACACAAATGATCTTCTTTAACAACAAGTAAACATGTTTATTTCTTTTTATTTCAAGTGATTAAGGCAAGAAAAGTAATTCTAATGAAAATATGCCTTATTACAACATTAAGCTTAAAAGGAATGAATAATATGCAAGAAATTAAACCATGAATTTCTCCTTTGTCTTCAGCCTCTTTCTTTCTCTTCTTCTTTTACCTTTTTCTCTTTCTTTCTTCTTTTTACTTATTTCTTAATCTTCTTAATCTTTTCCTTAATCTTTCTCGAGCTCTTTCTTTTACATCTCTTCTTTTCTTTCTTTCTTCTCTTCTCTTCCTTACTCTGCCTTTTCTCTTTAGCCCTTGTGCCTATTCAACCTTCCTTTCTCTCTACGAGCTCTCTCTTTCTTTTCCTTAGCATCCTTTCCTTCTAAGCCCTTGCAGACCTTCTGAACTTAACCAGTCTAATTCTTTGAACCAAAAATTAGGTTTTCTGATTGCCAGCTTGGATCGGTTGGGGATACACAGCACCCTTCTTAGGGTGGGACCAGACCCCACTAGGTCCAGGCCTGGTTTATTTAGTTTCGATTTATTTCCGGTTTGCATAGTCTCGAGCCCATCTGGCTCACGGCCTCCCAGGCCCATGCACACGCCCTCACAGGCCCACACTTGCATGCCCACAGGCGCACACACACCCGGGCATGCGCACCGCACGCGCCCACACACAGACCCAATGCTCAATTCATTTCCATGTGCCGTGCACTATCGACTGAGAAGCCCTTATCACAAATAAGTTTTATACCCATGCGGCCGCTCCAGTCCTACCGAGGTGGGACTAAGTTTCCCCCTCATAGTCCAAACTTCAAATGTCGATTCTAGCCAGCTCAGAGATCCGTTCCAAGCAAATAAAAGCTTGCTGGAAAGCTCTTGAGTTCTACACGATTGAGGTATCAATTTGATACTCAGGGTAGGTTAAGCTCTTCAATTTGAAGGGCGAAGGACTAGGTTTACTACGTTCAAACTAGCCTACAAAATGAAGTTATGGCTCTAAAGTCTTACAGAAGGACTTTTGACTTCCAGATGAAGTATTGAAGAGGTTCAGACGTTGATTCCGTGGCTATTGATGAAGGAACTAAGCTCTCAGGAGCTTCAGGGAAGGTGCAGAAGCTAAAAGCTTCTCCAGGGAGCTTGAGAACTATGATTCAAACTCTGAAAGGTCCTAACAAATAGCTAAAGACCTAATTAATCAATTCAAACAACCTCTAGAGGTTGTTATGAATCAGTCTGGGTAGATTTTCCATTAAAATCTCGTCAAAAATCCACTGTCGTCAGTTTGGGTTAAAACAACCCAAACTGACAGAAATCAAATCCTACCATATAGTTGATCAGAGCTCATCAAATATCATCTAAATCATCTACAAGCATCCCAACAACAGATTAAACTCCTCAATTCGTCTGTTTGAATCCAAATTCTAAGGATCAGATTCAAGGTTGACTATAAAGCTTCAAATTTTGACTTTCTGAATTAAACCTTTTCAGATAAAATTAAAGACAAAATCATCTTCTCTTTAGCCATAGAAATGGATTCAAACCCTTAGAATGATGTTTCAACTAAGGTTCCTAGGGTTCCAGGCATGTCTCCTGAGCTACTAAAGGAGTTTGTTCGTTAGGACAAACCAAGGTTTGTTACAATGATTGAATTATGGAAATAGTCTCAGGGCAAGGCAATGGTGCTTTCAGACCTTTCAAATAAGGTTTAAACCTAACTGTCAGACATCTCCAACTCTGCCGGAGTTGGAGAAGATGAATACCTAACAGTAGCTCCAAGCACTAAAACCTCAAAGAAACTACCTCAGCATAATCAGTGTACTTCAAATCATGAATCTGGAGCTTCACACTAAGTTTAATAGGCTGAAGAGCTTGTTTGACTTGTCGAACATCGCCGGAGCTCCGGTGAGTCTAGAAAAAGGCGAAAATGTACAAAAATTGTGAAATTGTGCCATTAATGATTCAAAAAGCTTCCTGTGATCACAAGGAACCTCAGGAACAAATTAATTTCATCAATTGTTCATTAAAGTGAAGATTAAACAGTGAATTCATTTTAGACAAGTTCTGAGTTGGATTAGGCTCAGGACTTGCTTTTGCACTCAATTGAGTGGAGAAAACAAGTCAACAGGTATTTGCGATAATATATATGTAGTTAATTAATGATTTGAACTACTCCTGAGTCGCCATTGACAGCGAGCTCAGGAGCTTAATTAAAAATGGGCATTTAAGTTATAGGGGGTAATTACTTAAATTAAAGTGAGGATTAGGGCCCTTAGGTAATGAATAAATGGTGGAGGACCCAGTGGAGGTGAAATAAGCTCAACTACTGCTACCATGGACAGCAGAAGTAGTTGGTGGAGGTGGAGTTGGTTTAGTCGACTAGATGATCAATTTAGTAATTAAAAGTGATGGAAGTGTTCATGGAAGGTGTGAGAAGGTGAACGGTGACTTAAAAAGACAAAAGAATTGCTCCTGACAAGCTCAAGGAGCTCGTTAGAGCTGAAGAAGACGAGTGAAAAACTAACATTGCAACTACCTAATCTACCTAACTAACTATCCTAACTAAACTACTTACCTAACCTCCTGTTACCTGGATGAAGGGGATAGGAGATCTCCGTCGATGCCTCATAACAGAGAAGGAAATCAGAGGGTTGGCGAAAGAGTCCGACGGGCGGTTGTGAGGTGCAACAGTGGAGCTCCTAGTCAACGCTTCATTAGAGGACTGGGCTGACTTCGGTGGAGGTTCTGAGCTATCGAAGATGGATGGAGGAAGACGGATGAAGCGGAGGAAGGTCCCGGAGTTTAAAGAGAATAGCCTATCGGGTTAGCTCAGTGAAGAAGAGGGAAGGGAGCTAACTTGGTGAAAATTGAGGTTGTGGAGGGGTATTTATAGGTGGCGGAGGCTGAGATGGAGGTGGAATCTGGATGGAGAAGCCGCTAGGAGTGGAGTAACCACCGGCGTCTTCTCCGATGCCGGTGAGGTTACCTCCAACCCTAAAATAGGATTTTAGCATCATCCAGACCGGTGGATGAAAAGGAGATGGTGAGCACAAGCTCTAGGAGCTTGAAGAAGGAATGACGTCAAATGTGCGGTGATCAGACAGTGGACTCACCTCCTGTCGTTAGCCATCCAGAAGGCTAAAGAAGGAAAGAAGAAGAAGTTTCAGGGACTTGTTTGTAGTGAAAGATGAGACCTAAATGAAGAATAAGGACCCGATTGAAATAAAATATAAGGACTAAAATGTAAACTTAGGTTTTCAAGGTTTATTTTAATTTAAATCTTTTTTAACTCTTTATATATGATTATAAATAAGACAATTATTATATTTTGACCTTGAATTTACATTTTTTACCTTTTTAGATTAATTTATTTAATTAAGTAATGTTAAGTTATTACATACTTAGGTATATATTATACTTAAGTTAGTTAACACATTAATTAGATGAATTATTAATAATATTTCGAGTCCAATTATTAATTAAATTATTAATAATATTAATTGGATGATAATATAGCATTTTCAACTTATTTTAAGGTCCTTTACTATTTATCCCTTATTTAATAATTAACCCATATATTTACATATTTTTAGATAATTAACTAGGAAGACTAGTTAATTAGGAGTAATTAGAGACCATAATGATCTTCTCATAAGTGGACTCAAGTCAACTCACTTGAGCTAGCTAGAGCTCCCATTGAAGTGGTGGGAGCAGAGATGAGCTAGACTCAGTTGAGTTGAGCTGGATCTAAGTTGACCTGAGCTAGGGTGAGTTAAGATGAGCTCTCTTGAGCTACCATTCAGCTAAGATGAGTTGAATGAGTTGAATGGAGTATCCAACCATGATGAGCTAGAATCAGCTGAGTCCTAGCCTGATTCAGCTTCCTCTCCATTAGTTGCCTTCCTGAGTGCTAGGGTTCTGGGGATCTGACTCTCTGCTTATCCCTAACACTCCAAGAAACACATCAAAAATAAAATAACAAATGCAATGCATGCCTAACCAAATTTATTCTTAAATGCAACCCAAAAAACCCATTTGCGGAGAAAATGCTAGGAGCTAGGTTTGTTTTAATGCATAAGAATGATGATAAGCTAGCGTTTATCACACCTCCATGCTTATCTTTTGCTAGTCTCTTAGCAAAACTTTAATTTACAAAATGGAATTTTGGGGAAATCTAATTTTTTGACTTTTGAGGAGAAAAAGATTAAGGGACCTCAGCTGATCTAAACACAGGAGGTACGAGATTTGTTGAAGATAAACATCGGAATTTATTTTCAAATCCAAAAATGAGATCAATGTATCCTCCAAAAAAATTCACGGATTAACCCCTTATTAATTCAGATTACTTGAAATTTTTATTTTTAGGATTTTTTGGCTCTTAAATCTGATTCGCAACTTGCAAAAACCTTTAAAACCTTGTGTCATGCTTGTGAGAAGCCAACATTTATAAGGGCATGTTTTTGGTTAAATTTTTCCCCCATGCTTATTTTTAGCCTAGTCTTACAACAGATGTGTCGAGATCATCATTCCTATTACCAATCCTCGAGGGGGCTTTGATGCCAGTACTTCGAGATAGCACTATCCATGACACCACCCAGGAGCTCACAACCCCAGAACACAATGCGGTGTAAAGGGGTACTCCAAGAAAACTCAAGCTCTTGCTCTGACACTATAGGTAGAGCACCGTCCCAGACACTTGATCTGCAAAAATGTGCTTTAATGCTCCGTCTAAAGATGTGTAATATAGATATGGTACAGCGCCAAGGCAATAACATGTTGTCATTGCGTCCTCAAAGGAGGCATTTTCCTCCTTCTTGGAGGTGGGAACTCAAATCAATGATCTGCTTTAGACTTTTACTAAGGCCAAATAAGGGATTTTTCTGATTTTTAGTAGTTTTTAGGTGTTGGCTTATGTGTGAACTTTGACACAGGAAGTTCCGCAAGAAATGCAAGTTTTTGAATTAGAAACTAAACCAGATACATTCCATATTACAAAAGTGGATCAAGTCACCTGAACTATCATGAGTTCAGGTGGAATTTTGGAGAAGGATATCTGATCTAGTCTAAAGAAAGATCCTGAAATTCTAATGATCAAATCCGTATCCTCATCCCTAGTTTGTTAAAGATAAAATCCCATTGTACCAAAGTAAGTTATCAACCTTAGTCTCGATTTCAAAGTTTTCCTCAAAAAGTTTTCAATATTGTTATTTTTATTTTATTTTATTTTTTGGGTATGCCAGCAGAAGAATAAAATGACAAAAGAAAAATGCATGTTTTTAGGATTTGAAAATCTAAATCAATCGTAAAAATTTTAAAAACACCCCCATGATTAAGATATGCAATGTCCTCATGCATTAGGAGGGAAAGAGGGATTACCTGTGTAAAAGGCGATCAGATTTAGGATAGTCCAAACCTGGGGAAAAGAAAGAAAAAGAAAGCAAGAAAAATGATTTGTTACCTCCCATCCAATACTATATTTTACGTCATTCAGCTGGACGTAGTGTGCATCAATGATCAATTGTGGTTGGTTCGGTGAAATCAAAAGATTCAGCTGGAAGATTCGAGGCATGATCAAAATAGGGCTTAACCATTGGCCATTGACTTGAAAAGTTGTATTAGTTTTAGGATCAAAAAGATCAACGATGCTGTACAGGTATGTTTTTATGATAATAAAGGGGCTGGTCCATTTCGATTTCAACTTTCCAGGAAAAATACGTAATCGTGCATCAAAAAGCCAAACGATTGATTAACGTCAAAATGTTTCTGAACAATGTATTTATCATGAAATTTCTTTGTTTGGTCTTTATAAATCCATGCATTTTCATATGAAAAATTACGTAATTCTTCCAATTCAGTCAATGTAATTTTCTGCGGATACCGACATTAGATAAGTCCTATTTAATTACTTTATTGCCCAAAAAGCCCTATGCTCAAGTTCTAACGGGAGATGGCATGCCTTCCCAAAAATCAGATGGAAGGGAAACATGCCAAGCGGGGTTTTGAAAGCAGTATTGTAGGCCCATAAAGCATCATCCAATTTGGTGGACCAGTCTTTACGATCGGGCCTAACCATCTTTTGTAAAATATTTTTGATTTCCTGATTAGAAACTTCTGCTTGACCATTTGTTTAGGGATGATAAGGTGTAGAAATTTTGTAATTAACCCCATATTTAGAAAGAAGGTGACGGAATTGCGAGTGAGTGAAGTGTGAGCCTCCGTCATTGATAATGGCCTTTGGAATGCTGAATCTTGAGAAAGTATTTTTCTTAATGAATTCGACAACCACACGGTGATCATTGGTGCGGGTGGGTATTACTTCAACCAATTTAGAAACATAGTCGACTGCAACTAGTATATACAAATACCCACCAAAGTTGATGAACAGTCCCATGAAGTCGATAACCCATACATTGAAAATTTCAACCTCTAAAATAGGATTAAGGGTCATCATATCCTTCTGAGTCATGTTGCCAATGCTCTAGCAACACACACAGGATCGAACAAAATTATGAGCATCTTTGTGCAAGCTGGGCCAAAAGAATCCCGCATTAAGGATTTTAGTTGTAGTTTTCTTGCCCAAAAAATGTCCACCACAGGCCATTGAATGACAATGTGTCAGAATATCATGGATTTCTAAATCAAGGACACATCGTCTAATGACCTGATTGGCACAAATGCGAAAAAGCTCAAGCTCCTCCCAAAAATAGTATTTGATATCAGCAAAGAACTTAACCCTTTTTATTTTTTGCCAATCAGCAGGGATTTGTTCTATTTCTAAATAATTTGCGATGAGTGCAAACCAAGGGAGGGTGGTGGTAGCTAAAATGCCTTCATCAAGGAATTGATCAGGGGGATCATTATGTCATTCATCATAAGATGAGAGAGATGGTTGGCCACTACATTTTGCGATCCCGCCAAATCCTTGATTTCCAAGTCAAATTCCTGGAGCAACATGATCCAATGAATAAGGTGGGGTTTCGCATCTTTTTTTGTCAGCAAATATTTAAGTGTTGAGTGGTCGGTATATACAGTGAGATGTGACCCCAAAAGATAAGATCTAATTTTTTCTAGGGCAAATACAATGGCAAGAAGTTATTTTTCAGTAACCATGTAATTCCGTTGTGCATCATCATGAGTTTTGCTAGCATAATAGATCACAACAGGCTTCTTGTCAATTCTTTGCCCTAAAATGGCCCCCACAGCAAAGTCTGAGGCATCCGTCATTAATTCAAAGGGACCATTCCAATAAGATCCCTGCAAAATTAGTGTCTCGATAACTTCCTTCTTCAACCTCAAAAAACTCTCCAGGAATTTATTATTGAAATCGAATGGCTGGTCTTTAGTAAGAAGTTGACTTAAAGGCTTGGAGATTTAGGAAAAAATTTGTATGAATCTACGGTAGAAACCCACATGACCCAAAAAGGATCTAATTTGTTTTACAGTAGTGAGTGGTGGGAGCTTAGATATAGCATCTATTTTTGCTTTATCTATCGTAATTCCTTATTTTGATATAACATGGCCCAAGACAATGCCTTCCTAGACCATGAAATGACTTTTTTCCCAACTAAGGACCAGATTGACTTCTATGCATTTTTGGAGAGTTCTTTCAAGGTTCTTGAGAAAATGGTCAAAATAATTTCCAAAAGTAGAGAAGTCATCCATAAAGACTTCTAAACATTCACCTACCAGGTCTGAAAATATTGCAAGCATACACCTTTGAAAAGTTGTAGGTGTTTACAAAGACCGAAGGGCATTCTTCGGAAAGCAAAGGTTCCAAAGGGGCAGGTAAAAGTTGTTTTGTCATGATCCTCAGGATGAACCGCTACCGGATCGTAGCTGGAATAACCATCCAGAAAGTAGTAAAAATCCCATCTGGCTAACCACTCCAAGATTTGATCAATAAAGGGGAGCGGAAAATGGTCCTTCTTGGTGGAGGTGTTTACTTTTCTATAGTCAATACACATGTTCCAAGAAGAGGCAGTTCGAGTGGCTCTATTCTCCCCATTTTCGTTGGTGACAACCGTTAGTCCAGCCTTTTTGGTCACTTCTTGTGTTCGACTAACCCAAGAGCTATCAGAAATGGGGTAGATGACATTTGCATCAAGCCACTTAATAATCTCCTTTTTTACCACCTCTTACATATTAGGGTTCAAGCGCCTTTGTGGTTGGCGGGAGGGACGAGAATCGTCCTTTAGGTATATACGATGTGTATAGTAGGACGGATGAATACCCTTAAGATCAAAAAGGGTCCAGCTAATAGCTTTTCTATACTTACTCAAAACCTAGAGAAGTTTGTGTTATTGTGCCCTAGCAAGTCCAGAATTTATAACCAGGGGAAGGGTCTGATTTGGACCCAGGAAAACATACTTAAGGGAGCCGAGCAAAGGTTTTAACACCAGTTGTGGGCCCGGCTCTGAAAGAATTTATGCTTTTTGTGTTAGTGGTGAAGTGAGAGTGAAAGGGTCAGCTGGAGTGTTAGCTAAATGTGTGGTTAGGGTGGAAGGATGGGATGAAGTGGATTGTTCAGGAACTGTGTTAATGGCAAAATAGGAACCCAAATGTGAAATCTGCAAAGTTTCCTCCACTATATTTTCCATTTTTGAATTCGAGTCATCAAAGAAATCAGGTTCTTGGAACCTCCTAGAAGCCTGGAAAATATCTAGGGTTACAGATTCACCACCACACATAATCTTCATTTTGCCAGAATCACAATCAATATTTGCACGGGCGGTGGCTAAGAATGGTCTTCCAAGAATTATAGGGGAAAACTTTAAAGCTTCCGGTATCTCTATGTCCAGAACTAAAAAGTCTACTGCAAATAGACAATTTTTGACCTGTACAAGGACATCCTCAACAATTCCCCTTGGTTTAATTGTAGATCGGTCTGCTAATTGAAGAGTAACCTCAATAGGCTTTAATTCTCCAATCTTAAATTCCTCAAAACAATTGTGGGGATAAGATTAATTGATGCACCGAAATCCAATAAGGTGCGATCAAAAGAAGTATCATTAATTTTTTTTGAAATAGAAAGAAAGCTATTGTGCACCGATAGTAATCTAGGAGAGCATTTTATTAATCAATATAAAACATGATTATAGCATAGAACCCCACATATGTATGAGAGACCAACAAGCATTTACAATTTCCTAAATTGTATCATTAATGATTACTTGAATCAGGGGAGCACCTGGATCTTTTCTCTTAAGAGGCAATCAGCTCTACACAACTGAGCTAACTGTCTCGGGGAGGATCACCTTTCCTAAATTTCTGGGCAGCCTTTTTGGGGTACACAAATCCTTTAGAAATTTTACATAGGCAGGGATGCATTTTAGGAGAGGGATGTTAATTTCAACTTTCCCAAATAAATCCATCAATTCCTTATCAGTGGGCTTGAATTTCTTCTTTTCTTATTTTGTGAAGAATGGAGGGCTTGTGGAAATGGTGCAAGGTTTTCTTATTTTGCATTATTAGGTTCCTGAACAGTGTTAGAGGAAGACGGGGAAGAGTTGATCTGTTTTCCAGTGAAACGAGTTTCTTTAACAGGCAGGGGGTCTTGAGTGGTTTTCCTGTTCCTTAAAGTAACTACATTTGCAGTCTGGTTGTTTTTAGGATGAGGATGGGAAGCCTGACTGTTATTGAAACCTAGGGGATGTTGAGGTGTTAGTTGAATGGGTTGACTGGGATATCCACCTTGGAACTGATTCCATTGGTTATTCGGGTTGGGCATGGGTTGGGAAGGTAAATTCCCAGTAGGTCGATGATTAGGAGTAACCTTAACTTGGTGTTGCAAGTTGGTAATCATGTGGGTTACTGTTGGCATTTGATTCTGCATACCTTGTAGAGTTTTCATGACCTGAGTATTAATATCTTCTTGGGATGGTCCAGGTTGATATGCAGGTTGCCCATAATTCCCAAAATGATTTTGCTTGGGAAATGGAATCAGGTTAGGGTTTTTCCAGGAGTGATTCGGGTTTGTCCTCCAGTTTTGATTGTAAGTGTTGGAGGGGTTTCTAAATTGCTCCTAGGGAGCATAAATATTTTCTGTGGTGGGATTAAGAATATTCTGATTCAAATAATTAAAATTCCCAGTCAAATCTTGTGGAAAATCAGCTAGAAATTGCTGACCAGCAGGTGTGGCATCAATATTATGCAGATCTTCTCTTCGAAAAAGTTGTGGAGTGTTAGTGTGTGGAGAGTTAAAGTGTGGAGCATTAACGTGTGGAGCTTGTTTGTTTGTGAGCTTTTCTTCGATTTTTTTCTGGTGAATTTGCATCTAGTCCAGTCGTTGAGCGAACATATATAGATCATCCTAAGTGACTGGAATAGAGGTGGATTTGGAGTCAATTTCATTGACTCAATGTCTGGGGTTTTGAGTTTTACCAAAAGTGTCCATTGATGCCATATTAAATGAGTTTTCACTCATTTCTTCAAAGAGGAGATAGGCACTTTCGGCATCTTTATTAAGGAAATTGCCCCCACATGAGACATCCACAAATTGCTTTAATTGATCTTCTAATCCATGATAGAAGGTATGTACTAACTACCATTGTGGAATTTCATGGTGGGGACAACTTCTTAAAAGTTCTTAGAATCTTTCCCAAGCTTCATGGAGGTGTTCACCAATTTTTTGTTGAAAGGTCGTTATGGATCTTCTTAAAGCGTTAGTTCGATCGATCGAAAATAACTTTTTTAGAAAAGTGCTCTTTAATTGGGGCTAGGTGGTGATCAGGCACCCAACCATTCTAAACCAGTGTGAAGCTTTATCTTTTAAAGAGAGAGGAAAAAAGTCTCATCAACCACACCTCTTCCTGCTGATGTAAATACATTTACACTACTTAAAATGTCTATTTATGCATGTTCTTAAGCATAGGATTGCATTTCATGATATAAATATTGCATAACATGCATCATCTCGCATTTAGAGTAGTTTGAATAAAATGGAGGTTAATTGTCTCCTTTTATGTGCTTGGACAGGGCAAACATTTTATCGGGGCCTCGAATCAAAGATCCAACCGTATGGATACGATCAGGGCGACGATTGGAGTTCAACGACTCCAAGATCGCCCTAATCAGGCATCCGTAGCATCAGATAGAGATCGGGGAACCCTAGAAAATCAAGGGCCAGGATGGTGTAAATCCACACTTCATATGACAAATCCGACCACACAGATGAATTCGGATCGACGATCGCAGCCCAATGACACAAAAATTGAGTCAATCCGACATCCGTGGCACCATCTACAACTTCCAGAAGATGGACGGCCAAGATGGTGCCACGTGGCGCCATCTCAGCCGCCCAAACGGCCACTTGCATCTTGTGAAGACCGCGCACCCGTCTCCTCTCCGCCGTTGGATCTCGATCCAACGGCTGCGACGCGCCCGCGCTGAAGTCAGGCGCTCGACACAAATGCGACCGCAGCGCAGCGGTCGAGCGCTCTAACGCGAAGCAGGGACGCGCGTTCGAGCCTTGCCACGCAGAAATTGGAGCGGTGGCGCGCCTCCAATCGACCGCACGATCGCGATCCAACGGCCGCGCACGCCCGATAGCGCCGACGCGCGATTGGACGCGCGCATGAACGTGCGATCGCACGCATAGGCGGGCGAGCGGCAGCGGTGAAGGCACGATTTTAAGCCGTCCGATCTCGCGATCGGACAGCTGAGACTTCGCGGACATGCGAAGCCGTTGAGGGTGCGAGCAAGCGAGGAGGCACGCGCGAGCCGCCCACGTAGCCCACGTTAGGGGCTTTAGTGACGGATTTTATCCATCACTAAAGACCCCTCATTTACTATTTTCAACTTGTAATATCCATTTTGCCCTCACTCCTTGCAACTATAAAAGGAGACCCCCTCCATACGAAATTTTCATCCCTTCTTTCTCCTCTCTACCCCTCCAAAGCTCAAGAGAAGCTTCTCCCATACCCGGGATGCTTCTCGCGAGATAAAGTCCAATTTTCGTTCCCCTTTGGAAGTAGATCCCGCGACGACGACGGCGTGCTGCTTCGTTCCCGTTCTTCTGCTTCGTCCTCCTTCATCCCTCTTCGTTCTCCTTCGTCCAGGCGTCGTCCCATCCGGCTCGTCCTCCAAGAAACCGTCGAGGAGGATTTCTCTCTCCCTATTCTTTTTACCGCTTTCTAGTATAGATTTACTGCTTTCTAGATTAATCTACTCGTCCTCCAAGCAATCATCGAGAAGGACATTTCTCTCTCCATTCTTTTAATGCTTTCTAGAGTAAATTTATCGCTTTCTAGAGTAATTGTTTTATGCTTTCTACTTGTAATGAACAATCTCTTCAATACAAAAATTCCTTGTTTATTCTACATCTCATTTTAATTTCTCTGTGTAATATTCTCTCTCTCTTGCTCTCTCTCTCTCTTTTATTTATTGTAAATAATTAGATGGTTCTAAATTGAATTATTCTGTAACAAATAAAAAGAAACGCGTAGTTTTTAAATCAAACGTCTGCCTCCCTGTGTTCGACCCGGAATTTTAATTTTGGTATAAATTTTATTTGTTGAACACGAATTCTTCGCTTTCGAACTACAACGATAGGTTTTCCAAAATCGAACACGTTAGCGTAGGTTCGTAAACGTTCAACATTTTGGCGCCGTTGCCGGGGAGGCAACGATCTTTGATTTCTCTTCGCGTTTTGTAACTTATAAATCATTTACCTCACTTTTCTCCTTTCTTATTGTAATTGCAGGTACTCTTTCGAGACAGGCAAAAGCGGTAGATTGGAGTAAAGTGCTGTAGAAGGTTTTGTGAGTTACCCCCCACCTCCCACCCATTAGATTTCATTTCATCACATAATAACTCAAACATCAATCAACCTAGGTGTTTTTATAAACTCTAAGGTTAGATTGTTTGTTGTTTGACACCCATACTCACCCCAACCCCCACATTAAAAAGAAAAAAAAAATCTCACAGAGGTACACAACCTCATCTGATTTTCAAACTCAATCGGTAATCCAATCTTAGGAGCCGGTACACACATCCAAACACATAATTGAGTAGAAATCAGATTAGGTAATCATTTGTGTGCCTAATTAAGTGGTGCAACAGGCCAATTGTTTGAGTTGATTGGGCCGCACCACTTCAAATAAAATCAACTCATCAAGTAGCTGCCAATTAGGTTCAACTCTTAGGGATTTACCAGGCACTCCACATTCTTTTTAAACTTTAAAGGAAAACATCTTCACCTGTGCTTGCAAAACTTGGTGTGCCAATGAGACTTGATTGAAAACACCTAAAGTTGAATCCTAAAAGCTACTAAGCAAGATTTGAATCTTAAAATTCACCACATCAAAAATAATCTTGCTTGAAAACCACTGGTTGTGCACTCACACACGAATCAATCAATCATTAAGGGCACAACCCATTTAAAGAGCCCATCACATTCCAAAGCACATTCAAACCTAGCCCTAAATAAAACAGAGTAGACGTTGGCCTTAAGGATTAGACTCGCTCTTCAGAACCCAGAACGAGATTATTTTCGATTAGTCTGTTTCTACTGTTCAATCTGATGTCTAGCTAGGGGAGCAGAGTCAAACGATCACGGCTGGGGGGTACACTAGGAACCGGAGGCACAAGCCAAAGGAAGAACCTTCTCCCCAGTCCCTCCTTCTAACTAGTTGGATTGAACAGACGGAAGTAGATCAAATCGTTCCTTTATCTCAAGACGGGTTTTGAGAGTCTGTAGGTCTTTAGGCTAACCTATTTAAGGATAGGTTTGATTGTTTGTATTGCAGGGCACCTTTCTTCCTCCTGTGTATCATGAATCCTTCCACATATTTCACGCATTCCCGCTCTTTCCCTCCTGTTGTAAATTATCCTCAACATGACAATTATCCCAACTCGTATTGTAATCGACCATCAGTTAGTTGGGATAATTCGGATTGGGGATACAATTCCGGACCCCCGTGTTTAGGGTCTAACCCTGAACACTTTGATTCTGATTTCTATCCTTCTCAGAGCTACATCGATTATAGATCATCCTCCTTTCATGAACAACATAATACGATCTACAATCAAGAAGGATACACCGGTCCTTACCCATCCTCTGATTTCACTGCCTTTAGGTCATCACCATCTTTTCAACAATCTGAAATGACCTATTATCAGGAAGGGTATAACGAATCTCAATTCGTTAATTCCCCTTCATTGAGACCAAACCCGCCCAACCCTGAACCAACTCATTTGGTTCAGGTTAACCAGGTTCAAGATAAGGTTCTGGCTAACTTGAGGAATATCATTCAATCTTTAGAAGTTCAGCCAATACCTTGCATTGAGAGATTGGAGCCCCTGATTGAAATGATTGATGATTTAAACAAGTCTTTGTTGGATTGGCTCCAGGATGTTAAGGATAAGAACCCGGGTGAGTTTCTACTTGGGAAATTAGCAAAATTGAGGATGAGATTCGTGGTTGCTTTGATTCAATCTTGGAATAATTTCCAGGATGAACCCTCTTCAGGAAAGCTAATGATAGAACCCGCTCAGGCACCTGTTGGGGGGGACAAGTGTTATGAGGCTGACCAGATTGAATCAAAGCAACCAATTAAGGATGATTTGATTTCTTCACCTGAGATCCCTGAGCCGGGTTACGAGGAAACGTATGTCTCCTTGGAACAGAAAGTGACAACTGATTTTGGGACATACATTGATATGGATCCTGATGGTGAAGATTCAAGTTGCGAAGTCTCACGCGAGTTTTCTAAACACGATTTCTGTGAGACAATTGGGCCTGAGGAATCTGATAGATCATTTAATAGCCCAATAACTGAGGAAACTGATCTTATTAGGGCACACATTACGGATCCAGAATTGCATTTTCTGGAAGAATCAATTCAATGCCCTGATTATCAGTTACACCCTGTTGAGCTTATTGATGATTCTAATTCTGAGATAATTAGACCCGAGTCAATTTTGATTCTGCCACATCATTTAGACTTGGAGATTTCAGACGGGGTGATGAATATACAAGAGGTCCTGGAATTTGATATGCTAAATGAGGAGGATAGGAGCTGGGAAGTTTTGATTTGAGAAGTTAATTTTGGAGGAAATGGAAGATTGAGTCAAAGGGTTCCTTTTAAGCTGAAACCATCAAATCAGAACCCTTACGACATTTGTTTCGAGGATGTTCAACTCAAGCACACATTCAACGATTATCCTTTTGAGCTTCAATTCTCTGTAACCCGACATTTTGGCCTTGGGTTGCATCCTCATAAATCGCAGGCCCGACCCCGCTTGCATTCTGATTTTAGGTTTTGGGTAATTTTTATCCAGAACCTAAGATATTCTTGATTATGGGGGATGGGTCTACACCACAATCTAGTCCACATCTGTGGACCGCTGTTGATAGGTCGGAGGATTCTTCTG
This sequence comes from Thalassia testudinum, assembly GCA_037157565.1. NCBI lineage: Eukaryota > Viridiplantae > Streptophyta > Magnoliopsida > Alismatales > Hydrocharitaceae > Thalassia > Thalassia testudinum. Next base: position 107,966,922 of record JAZHRO010000036.1, on the reverse strand, counting down.
TTTATATTAATTCTGACCTGCACTTGTGAATTCTTCATTTCTTTTCTTTGTATAGTGTGCCTAGTTGAAGGCACTAAACTCAGCACATATACAGTTCTTTTTCGATTTCATCTCGGAGCGGACATGACATTCACGCAATTCAGGTGCATTCTACGCTTTTCCACTCTATTTTATGTCTTTTTAATACAATGAGAATATTGCATTAGATAGGCATGGGGGGGTGGATATTTATCTCTGAATTCATTTGTCAGCTCCATAGATTTGTTTTATTTTCTTTTATGTATAAAAAAAAATCAGAATTAGGAAGAGAATTTGGGTTTAAGAAAATTTTCAATCTTAAGAGATACTACATTAAGATCTGAACACAAAGACCCTCAGGTCTTTGGACTTAATTAGCCTGTGTATCCACTAAAATGTGGATTTGTCTTTGAGTCCTCGCCATTTTAATTCTATTATAATTGGAATAAATAAGTTTGGGTGATAAGTACACGACTTATCAACCCGCCCTCTGATTTGAGGGAATTTTGAGTTTTAAGCATCTACACACTTTCTTTGCACTGACTCGTTATTCGGCGATTCTAATGGAAATTGGGTAGCTAATGAACCTTCTAGGGTGATATGGCTGGCAAGTTATCGTGGGTAACAGCCCATAGGTAGGTTGTCTAGAGCCCAGTCACTGGACCTTTCTTTTTTTTTTGCTGCCTTTAGGTAAATCTTAGATCAGGGAAGCCACCTACATAAAAAAAAAAAAATCAAAAAGAAAAAGGAGAAAAGAACAAAAAGAAATAAGCCACACTTCGCTGCACGAGTATGGCTGGCAAGTTGTCGGTGGTAACAGCTCATCAACCGGTTGTCTAGAACCCAACTAAGAAATGCACTAAAAATTCCCAAAACACTTAGGAAGAAGCGGAGAAGTAGAATAAATCGGGGAGATATACACCGGATTCACCCTTGTGTTGACCCCGTTAAAAAGTAAAAGTAGGGAGAAAGCTACCGGTTGTAAAGATACACCTTTAAGCAGAATTCTTTTTGAGGTCACCTAGAGGCGTAGAAATCCGAAGTCCGTTCTAATTGCCGGTCAATGAGTCTATCACAATCACAATAAGATGCTTAAAACTTAGGGTTATCATCAAATCTTGAGTGAGTTGAATGGCCGTAGAAAGCCACTCTTAAACCCTAAAATTTGAAAATCCAAAAAAATTAGAAAAGAGTAAAAAGAGAAAAAGAAATTTTTCTTTGAATAAGGCGAGGGCTCGAGGTGGTCTGCATTTTGGCTGATACCCGGGTACTGTTGTGTCTTTGAAAGTTCAGTTCCTAAGTAGACAATTTCTTATTGATTGAAAATAACTCAGGTCCAAATAATCTAACCTAATTCTTTTATAAATAGCATATAGTTTTTTCTAGGGACTAGCAAAAGATAGGCATGGGGGTATGATGTAAACACATTACACTACTTAAAATATCTATTTATGCATGTTCTTAAGCATAGGATTGCATTTCATGATATAAATATTGCATAACATGCATCATCTCACATTTTGAGTAGTTTAAATAAAATGGAGGTTAATTGTCTCCTTTTATGTGCTTGGACAGGGAAAATATTTTATCGGGGCCTCGGATCAAAGATCCAACCGTATGGATATGATTAGGGCAACAATTGGAGTTCAACGACTCCAAGATCGTCCTAATTAGGCATCCGTAGCATCAGATAGAGACCGGGGAACCGTAGAAAATCAAGGGCCAGGATGGTGTAAATCCGCACTTCAGATGACAAATCCGACCGCATGGATGAATTCGGATCGACGATCGCAACCCAACGACACAAAAATCGAGTCAATCCGACATCCGTGGCACCATCTACAACTTCCAGAAGATGGGCGGCCAAGATGGCGCCACGTGGCGCCATCTCAGCCGCCCAAACGGCCGCTTGCATCTTGTGAAGACCGCGCACCTGTCTCCTCTCCGCCGTTGGATCTCGATCCAACGGCTGCGACGCACCCGCGCTGAAGTCAGGCTCTCGACACAAACGCGACCGCAGCGCAGCGGTAGAGCGCTCTAACGCGAAGCAGGGAAGCGCGTTCAAGCCTCGCCACGCAGAAATTTGAGCGATGGCGCTCCTCCAATCGACCGCACGATCGCGATCCAACGGCCGCACGTGCCCGATAGCGCCGACGCGCGATTGGACGCGCGCGTGAACGCGCGATCGCACGCACAGGCGGGCAGGCAGCAGCGGTGAAGGCGAGATTTTAAGCCGTCCAATCTCGCGATCGGACAGCTGAGACTTCGCGGACGTGCGAAGCCGTTGAGGGCGCGAGCAAGCGAGGAGGCGCGCGCGAGCCACCCACGTCGCCCACGTTAGGGGCTTTAGTGACGGATTTATCCGTCACTAAAGCCCCTAATTTACTATTTTCAACTTGTAATGTCCATTTTGCCCTCACTCCTTGCAACTATAAAAGGAGACCCCCTCCATACGAAATTTGCATCCCTTCTTTCTCCTCTCTACCCCTCCAAAGCTCAAGAGAAGCTTGTCCCACACCCAGGATGCTTCTCGCGAGATAAAGTCCAATTTTCGTTCCCCTACGGAAGTGGATCCCGCGACGACGACGGCGTGCTGCTTCATTCCCGTTCTTCTGCTTCGTCCTCCTTCGTCCCTCTTCGTTCTCCTTCGTCCAGGAGTCGTCCCGTCCGGCTCGTCCTCCAAGCAACCGTCGAGGAGGATTTCTCTCTCCCTATTCTTTTTACCACTTTCTAGTATAGATTTACTGCTTTCTAGATTAATCTACTCGTCCTCCAAGCAATCGTCGAGGAGGACATTTCTCTCTCCATTCTTTTAATGCTTTCTAGAGTAAATTTATCGCTTTCTAGTTGTAATGAACAATCTCTTCAATACAAAATTTCCTTATTTATTCTACATCTCATTTTAATTTCTCTGTGTAATATTCTCTTTCTCTCTTACTCTCTCTCTCTTTTATTTATTGTAAATAATTAGATGGTTCTAAATTGAATTATTCTGTAACAAATAAAAAGAAACGCGTAGTTTTTAAATCAAACGTCTGCCTCCCTGTCTTCGACCCGAAATTTTAATTTCGGTATAAATTTTATTTGTTGAACATGAATTCTTCGCTTTCGAACTACAACGACAGGTTTTCCAAAACCGAACACGTTAGCGTAGGTTCGTAAACGTTCAACACCTGCACATTGCAGGAATGAGTGGTTTGAGCGAGGACAGTTAATTCCTCTAGATGACAAAAAGGGTCCTCTCTTGGAAGACCATGGAAATGTTTGATCAGGTTCAGAATAGCAGATTTGATCTCAAAATCCCCTTTTGGTATGACCACCCTGGGTTTTTCCTCATAGTTGGAAGGATCATAGAAATCCTTAAGAGGAACAACAGGCTGTTGGCGAGGTGGTGGGTTTTGCCCTTGGTTGGCTAGGTTCCTCACAATCCTAACCAAATTCTCTTGGTTTTGTTGTAGTCGAACCAAATGGTCGACCATAAAGGCAAAGGGGTTTATATTTTGAGTTTGGATTTGAGGGCCACCTGGCCCTGCAGGAATTTCTGGTTGCTCCAGATGAGGGAGGTTAGGGATGGAGAAGTCAGCTTGTAGGTCGGCTGACGGGTAAGAAGTAGAAGCAGAATTTTTTTGTCGGTTTCCTGAGTTTTCCATATTTTTAGAAGGGGAAGGAGAAGAAAACAAAGATTTTCTGCTGTGGGGGGCAAAATCAGATGGTCCCTCAAGATGTGATTTTTGGGACCTTCACCCGTCCATGCACTTTTTTTTGGAAGAATTAGAGGAGAGGAGAAGAGAGAGAGATGAGAGAAAGTGTGTAATTCAAACAACAAATTCTAGACCAAACTTAAGTGTGACTTCCTAAAAAATTTACCTAAGACTTGGTCTATCTAGGAAATAAGTAATCACTAGTGAATACCCATTCTATCAACAAATCTAGCCAAGTTGTTTAAAGGGAGGTTTGGGCCCAAGAGTTTCCCAGGAAAATCCCAGGTGCTTGTACAAACCTGCACCTAGTTGTCTGACACGGCCCCTTAACTTGAACACCAGATATAGATGACAGAATTGATATTAACTAAAGAAAACTTAAGACCTAGATAGCAAGCCATGAAACCTTAGGGGTCAAGTTGCTATAGATTTTAATTAGGTCTAGGATACTAAAGTGCACATGGAATGTGGAGGGCATTGATTGGGTTATTACCTTGTTATTTCAATTTTTTTGTGTGCAGGAATTGGAAAGTGGTTCCAATTTTAAATAAGTTGTCAAACAATTTAAAGTATTTCTATCTTTTAGGATTTGCTTTAAATTAATGCATTTTAGGGTTTCTTTTCTTAAGACTTCAAACAAGTTTTGAGATTCCACAAACAAGAGGAAATCAAGTTGTATGGGTTGAGTTCAATTTTCTTTTAGTGGTTTGTCTCTGAAAATGAAAATGAAACCCTAATCCAATTGATCTTAGGATAGAAATTTAACTACCAATGGATCTTTTTTAGGCGTTCTATAATAATTTGTGGTCCAAACAGATCAAAAAATACCACTACTTTATGCCAAGTCAAATAAGGATTCTAGAAAAGATTTTTTAAGATTTTAGGAATTTGTTTGATATTTGTTTTGAATTTTTATTTGTGCTAGTGTCAAAGTCCAAAAATAATACTTGTGGGTATTTTGGACTTTTCAGTATCACCACCAACCTCAAAAAATATTAGTGATTTTATATGATGTGTAGAATTTCACAAGGATTCCAGAAAGCTAAATTTTAAAAAAATTGGATGAGTACAAAAATCTAAAAATTCACGGATAGTAGCAAAATAGGAAGATTAGAGGGTGTGACCCCTGATGTAAACACATTTACACTACTTAAAATGTCTATTTATGCATGTTCTTAAGCATAGGATTGCATTTCATGATATAAATATTGCATTACATGCATCATCTTGCATTTAGAGTAGTTTGAATAAAATGGAGGTTAATTGTCTCCTTTTATGTGCTTGGACAGGGCAAATATTTTATCGGGGCCTCGGATCAAAGATCCAACCGTATGGATATGATCAGGGCGACGATTGGAGTTCAACGACTCCAAGATCGCCCTAATCAGGCATCCGTAGCATCAGATAGAGATCGAGGAACCCTAGAAGATCAAGGGCCAGGATGGTGTAAATCCGCACTTCAGATGGAAAATCCGACCACACGGATGAATTCGGATCGACGATCGCAGCCGAACGACACAAAAATCAAGTCAATCCGACATCCGTGGCACCATCTACAACTTCCAGAAGATGGACGGCCAAGATAGCGCCACGTGGCGCCATCCCAGCCGCCCAATCGGCCGCAGGAGTCCTGTGAAGACCACGCAACGTCTCCTCTCCGCCGTTGGATCTCGATCCAACGGCTGCGGTCGCGCGCGTTTAAAAACGTCCGCGCGACCATTTCGCCGCGTAGCGCAGCGGCTACGCAGCTGCGGGCGAAGCGGAGGTCGCGGGTTCGAGCCGCGGAGAGGGGGTCGAAGGCGCGGGCGAGCGGGCGCGCACGAGCGTCGGATGAAGATCCAACGGCCGCGCGCGCCCGATAGCGCCGACGCGCAATTGGACGCCCTGGTGGGCGCGCGATCGCACGCGGGCGGCGCGCTACGCAGCGGGCGCGGGCGCGATCTAAGCCGTCCGATCTAGCGATCGGACGGCTGAGACGACGCGGACGTGCGTCTGCGTTACGCGCGCAGGTAGCCGAGCGGGCGCGCGTGGCGCGGCGGCGACGGCGACGGCGGGGCTTTAGCGACGGTTTTATCCGTCACTAAAGACCCCTTATTTATTATTTTGAAGATGTAATGTCCATTTTGCCCCCACTCCTTGCAACTATAAAAGGAGACCCCCTCCATACGAAATTTTCATCCCTTCCTTCTCCTCTCTACCTCTCCAAAGCTCAAGAGAAGCTTGTCCCACACCCGGGATGCTTCTCGCGAGATAAAGTCCAAATTTTCGTCCCCCTTCGGAAGTGGATCCCGCGACGACGACGGCGTGCTGCTTCGTTCCCGTTCTTCTGCTTCGTCCTCCTTCGTCCCGCTTCGTTCTCCTTCGTCCAGGCGTCGTCCCGTCCGGCTCGTCCTCCAAGCGACCGTCGAGGAGGATTTCTCCCTCCCTATTCTTTTTACTGCTTTCTAGTATAAATTTACTGCTTTCTAGAGTAGTCTATTCGTCCTCCGAGCGATCGTCGAGGAGGACATTTCTCCCTCCATTCTTTTAATGCTTTCTAGAGTAATTGTTTTATGTTTTCTAGTTGTAATGAAAGAACTCTTTTATGATAAATTCCTTGTCTATTCTACATCTCATTTTGATTTCCATGTATAGTATTCCTTCTCTCTCTTACTCCCTCTCTCTCTTTTATTTGTTGTAGATACTTAGATAGTTTAAATTGAATTTCTTGGTGACAAAATAAAAAGAAACGCGAAGTTTTTAAATCAAACGTTCGCCTCCCTGTGTTCGACCCGGAATTCTTATTTCGGTATAAATTTTATTTGTTGAACACGAATCCTTCGCTTTCGAACTACAACGACGGGTTTTCCAAAAACCAAACACGTTAGCGTAGATTCTCTCGTTCAACAACCCCTATGCAGTCCACGAATTTTTAAAAATTAATTAAAAATCCAATTACTCTGAAATTTGAAGCAGATGTTCCTTACTTGAATTGGAATAGCTGAGTAAAATTTTATGATTTTAGGAGGTCTATGGTGTCAGGAATTGATTTTTCAAGTCCAGATAGAAATCTGGACCCGAAAAATCAAAATACCAACACTTGAAATGGAGTGGTGTTTAATGGTGCAAACAAGCAAACAATGAGTTTTAAATTGCACCACTCCACTTAATTAAGATATTTAAGATCCTGAAAGCCAAGTTTAATATTTTTTTGGTAGTTTTTAAGGATAAATGTAACAAGAAAGGGAGAACCAACCAAAAATCGTGGGAAGAAAAGGAACTTTTGAGCTCCCACTTCCTTCCTACGATATCGGCACATACAAGAGAAAAGAAAGAGAAGGGGATGAGATCCACTTTAAGAAAGAGAAAAATTGATTAAGCAAAGCCATGCCTCACCAGCAACGGTGCAAAAAAGTGATTGCATTTTTACGTAGTTTGTTAATTTAGGGTTTTAAGTCATTGCAACGCACAAAAAATGGATTCACGTTTAAAATTTATAACCAAGATAGTGGGGCATCTAGGGTTGTCCAAGGAGGCAAAATTGATTGCTAAATCAAATCTCTTGCTTTAAAGGGGACCCAACTTTCTTTTTGGTGTTTTATATATATGAATTCTTTTTTATTTTTGAAATAACAGGAACACTAGAGTTTGTAGAAAAAGACTAATCCTAAAAGCTAATATCTACGTGACAAAAGTTGATTCTTTATAAGCTCACCCTAGATACGTGGAGGCCTAGGGTAATTAGAAAGAAAGAGTTTGTGCACTAGGAATAATACAACAAAACAACAAGAGGAATTACGACAAAAGCTATATTAAAAGAAGGCAACTTTTAATTTAGAAAGAGTGTTTTACAAAAATCCTAGTAGTGGAAAGCTTCTACTACTAGAATAAATATAAAAAATAACAAAAGAAAAACATCCTCCTAAAATGATGGAGAAGAGGGGAAGCTCCTTGCTCGAAGCTCAGTGGCTCCTAGGCTTGAAAAGGGCTTCTCCTCCTTCCTGGATGCCCTCCAAAGGCAAACCCTAGATGGGTGTGCCTTCTCCTTCCTAGAGTGGATGGCTCCCACTCCAAGAACTCCTCCTTAAGGTGGCGTGGACCACCTTTGAGTCTTCCTCCCAGGGTGGTAGTGTACCACCCTCAAATCCTCCTCTTCCTAGGGTAGGCGTGTACCCTAGGTTGTCCTCCAATGCCTAGCTTCGTCCTTTGGTTAGCGTGGACACAAGAGAGAAGAGAAGAGAGGAAGGCACCAAGGGGACAGAGTATCCCCTTAATGTTCTTCTTCTCTTGACCTTCTATGTAGGTGGAAATATGGGTAGAAAAGATGTAGCCAAGGTTGAGCTTTAATGGCGGTGGTAGGGGGTTTATATAGGAATGGTAGGGGGTTAAGGGTAGGTAATGGATGGAGGGTTAGGATGGCTTGTTGGAGGTAGTTAAGGGATCCTAGGGTTGATAATGGTTGGTGCCAAAATGGGGGGGTGTAAGGTGTTTGGTGCCAACCCTAAGAGAAGACTAGGGTTAGGATTTAAGATGGTACAGTTAGGTGGCGTGTAGGTTATGTGTAGGGTTTGGATGGTGTTGTTGGGTGGTGGTTATGGGATGGAGGGTAGATATAGGGAGGTGCCAAAGAGGACGGTTGCTTGAGGTGGTAGTTATGGTGTAGTTAAGGGAGTTGGCGCCACTTTAGGTGGGTTAAGGGAGAGGTTTAGGTGGCATCACTAGATGGAGGATTAGGATAGGTTGGTGGGTAATATGTAGGGTTTAGATGGGAGGAGGTGTTGGCACCAAATGTAAGGAGGTAGGGGGTGATTTTTGGTGCCAACTAGGGTAGGGTTTAGGGTAGTTATGGGGGGTTAGGTTTGGCTCCAATGGAGGGCTTCTAGAAGGGGTTAGGTGTAGGGTTTAGATGGCCTTGGTTGATAAGGTGTAGGGCTAGGAATTAGGAACATTTTGGTGCCAAAATGAAGGGATGCCTAAGGCATTTTTGGTGCCAACATGAGGGTGTGTGAGTAGTGGTGTTCGTTGTGGGTTGGCGCCAAGGATAGGTTGGTTTAGGGTTTGGTTAGGGTTAAGGGTTGAAGAGTGGACAGCCATGGAGGTTTTTGGTGGAGTAGAGTTTAGCTAAGCTAGCTTAGCTAGTTGAGTATAGCTGGAAAAGCTAGGGTTTCATGGAGGAGAGCTGAAGAAGAGTATTCTGGAGTTGGGGCTGCTGAGGCAGCTTCAAGGGGAGCTCAACTACTGAGCTTAGCTACTTAGTTCTTATTCAAGTAGCCAAGCTTGGGTAGCTGAGCTTAGTTGAGTTGGCCCTAACCTAGCAAGAGCTAGGTTGAGCTGGAACTACCTCTGATGAGAACTCCAGAGCTAGCTAAGCTACTAGTTGACAAGTAGTAGCTCAGCTAGCATATAGTCTAGCTATTGTGAGCTTGTTGGAGCTAAGGTATGGTGAGCTTGAGCTGAGGTGAGGTGTGGTTGAGTTGAGGTGGACTCAATTCAACTCAGTTGAGCTAGCTAAAGCTCCCAATGAACTGATGGGAGATTAGATGAGCTGGACTCAGCTGAGTTGAGCTGTATCTGAGCTGACCTGAGCTAGGGTGAGCTAAGATGAGCGCTCTTGAGCTACCATTGAGCTAAAATGAGCTGAATGGAGCTGAATGGAGCTAACTTTAGTCCAAGAGAGCTGGTATCCAGCCATGATGAGCTGGAATCAGCTGAGTCCTACCCTGATTGAGCTTCCTCTTCATCAGTTGCCTTCCTGAGTGCTAGGATTCTGGGGATCTAACTCTCTGCTTAACCCTAACACTCCAAGAAACACATCAAAAATAAAACAACAAATGCAATGCATGCCTAACCTAATTTATGCCTAAATGCAACCCAAAAAACCCATTTGCGGAGCAGAATCCTAAGAGCTAGGTTTGTTTTAATGCATAAGAATGATGATAAACTGGCATTTATCCTTGCCCACATCATGAGGTACTACTTTGGCAACAAGTTCAAATCTGATACCATGGATTAGAAGATCAACTAAGAAGATTTGTCAATGCCTCATGTGGTGGAAATTTCTTAAACAAAGATGATAAGAGTGCCTATGATTTATTTGAGATGAGTGAGAACTCATTCAACAATGCTTCCATGAGCACCTTCGGATGAAACACTAATCCTCAATTTGGTGTTCATGATTGATGGGAACACCATCATGGGCCCTAACTAGCCACATTTAGACATATTAGACTTATTAAAGCTCCTACATAATCATCCGGGGGTCGTAATCCTACATTATCCTAAATTGAGAAAAGAACAGGAAGTCAGGGTTAATTCTGTAATTTGAACAACATATCACAAACACAGATTAACCACAGGGTCATGATTGCACAACAATCATGTGTCCTAATCAACCTAAATAATGTTTGAACCTAGCTTAATTTGTGGATATTGCACTCATATCTTGCATATCATGCATTGCATCAGTCTATTTAGAATAAGATGAGATATCCTGCTATTTAATGGTTTTATTACTATTTATAGGTAATAAAGTGATCCAGGATGGAGATAGTGGAATAAAGCAATAAAGGAAGAAGAAGACTGATCCAGATAAGAGGAGTGAGAAGGATAGTCTTATCCCTACCCTTAGAAACCCTAGGACAGCCTTCCCAAACCCAAAACCACCTCCATTAGGACACCTTAGCCTCAAAACCCAAACATGGATAGCACTATCCATGTTCTTATCCACCCTATCCCTCTCCCAAACACTTAGGAGCCAAAACCCACCTTAGAAAACCTAAAACGCACTCTCCAGCACCTTTCAGGATGTCCAGACATCTGGCTGGACGTCTGATTTCTGTAGAATAACAATCCAAGAAGCCAAAACTCACACTGACAGAGAGTTGGATGTCCAATTTAGTGTCCATACATCCAATTTTGCAATATACTATATCTGACCACTATCCTGGACGTCTAATACCGCTATCTGGTTCCTAATTTTGGTGTTGGAAGCCCTAACTTGCCTATTTTGACCTAGGAACCCCACCAAACACCCTAGGAAACCTAATTAGAGACCTCCTAAGCCTAGTCCACTATCCATAGCCCTACTTAACCTATCCCTAACCCAAATGAACCATCCCATACCTAATTAGGTGCATCTACAGTTGATTGGGTGCACCTGAGCCCAACTAGATCCACCCAAGATCTAATTGACTCATACCTATTAGGGTTACCCTAGCCTAATCACATGCACACATCCAATTAGACTTGACCTAGACCTAATTAGGATCACTCCTATCCAATTAAACTTTCCTAAGCCTAATTAGATCCACACCCACTTAATCTAGATTGACCCAACCTATTTAGCACCTAATCCTACCAAAACCCACAACCTAGCCCTACGAAAAACACACACCAACACACACACACACCTTCCTATTTTACCCCTACCAAACCCAAGCACACTCACTTGGAAACCCTAAAACTTGTGTCAAACCTAGATCCTAAGAATGTGGCAGTAGCTAATTTTGGAGCCACCAAAAGTGGCAACCAAATGGAGCCTTCCATAAGGGCAAAGAGAGAGCCACGAAATTGCACCATCTCCACCACTCTCTTCCTCTCTCAACTTGCAAACACACCTCCTCCTCTCCCTCTCAAGGTTGTCCTCCTCCTCCAAGGCTCCCTCCATGGATGGCTAGGAAGAAGCTCTCCTCCAAGCTTCTTCAAGGGTGGCAAGAAGAAGAGCATGAGGATGCAACACCATGTGGGCGTGCCCTCTTCCTCCACCATAGAGGATCCATGCCCCCATTTTCTTTTCCTCTTAGATGGCCATAGAGAAGACCCCCCTCAAGGTCTTATGAAGGACAGCCATTGGTAGAGAAAGAGTGCAACACCCTCCTCTCTCCACTTGGGTGCACACACCCATCCTCCTCTCTTTAGTGGACAGCCAAGAAGGCTTATCCTTAGCCTCTCTTGGTTGATCCCTTTCTTTAGTTTAGCTTTATTTCCATGTATCCGAATTTTATAGTGACTTAATTTCTAATGCATGATACTCTCGTCTAATGGTTTTATATGCATACTATTATCTTCACGGCTTACAACTTTAATGCATGCTTTCATTTCGTGTTTCAAAATAATGATCAAAAACACAAAAAGACAAACATATTAGGTTAGATTAGATTTAGGTTAGATTAAGCAGATCTAAATCTTGACTTGTCTTCACCCCTCCTAGAGACGAATGACTGGGACTCAAGTTTTCAAAAGAATAAAATCAATCGAGTTTCGATATTATAAACATTTTTGTCAAGGGGATTTCGCGACTATACTTCGATTTTCGACGATTTCAAAATGCGTGATTTCCATGCTTGTCAGGTCACTCAGGGCTTAATGAAGGTCAAATGAGCTTAAAAGTCCCAAAAGTGGGTAAACATTGTCAGAAACATGGTTTCGTGCATTTCAAGAATCGAAACAACACATAAAACTCTAATTAACAACCTACTTAAATTAAAGAGGTTATGGTTATGATAAAATTTATATAAACCTCCTAAAAATCATATAAAAATATTCTAAGAGGTTTTCTACCCTTCGTTTGACCATCTGAACCCATTTTGACCTATAATAGTCTTAGACGAAATTCTACCCTAATTTAGGCTTCTATGCAAATTGCCTAGGTAAACATGATCAAAACTGAAATCCAACTTCACCATTAGATTTCTTGGCTCTAAATTAGGTTGGTACTAAAATTTGGGTCCAATCAGAGTCTATCTTAACCTAGTTTGCAATTTAGCCCTTTAAAACTCTATTTGTTACATTTACCCCATCAGATTTGGAATTATTTGCAAAAGGGCCCCTAACTTCTCATCATTTTCTTCACTTTGGTCCCTATCGCCATTGGTGATGGGAACACATCTTCAGCGAGGATCGAGGGAGGTTTTCTCCCTCAAATTAGATCAATCACCTCTAAACTTGGAAAGAAGATCCATGAGAAGTTACCTGATCTGACAGACCGCATCTCAATCTCCAAATCAAGCTCCTAAGCTCAAACAAATGCAAGATTTTTAGGGATTCTTCTCCCTGAAAATTTGAGTTAATCAAGCTTCTTCCCAAGCTTGGAGCTCGTCCTTGGCCCTTTAAAAGGACCCCTGTCGCTTGACCATCCTCAGCGCGATTTAGGGCCAAAAACTCCCTCTTCTCTTCCTTCCTCAACCTTCTCCGACCAAGCTCTAGCGACCCATCTATTTTGCCTCTGTCACCCTCTTCCACATACGATAGGCAAAGGGAACCTTCTTCCCTCCATCTTCTGCTCCTTACCATACCCAGCAGGAGCCTTCTCTCCCTTCAACGTCGCCATTCTCCCTCACCGGAGTGTTCGTCTTCCTCGATGCTGGCCATCATAGCAGGCATCAAGCTCCCTTTGTTTCAACTCTTAGCTTCCCCACATCTCTTCCTCTCCTTCTCCTCTTCATTTTTATCTATCGATACTTCACTTTCGACCTCCACACACATTGGAACACCTCCATCTTCCATTACGTCAATGAAGCTCTGGCAACGTCGTTCCAGCGCCACAGACCACCAAACCGACTGCCACCAAGTCTACGAGCTCTGCCTCATCTCACAAATCAAAAGCCCCAAAGAAATTTGGGGTTTTGATCTCTCCTACATCTCACCGAACTCACCCACTTACAGCTGTTGTCTCCGACATCGACCAAACACCACACGCTGCCATTCACCTAAATCCCACCTCCACCGTGTTCCTTGGGACACAACGAACCTCCTAAGCATACTGATTGGGGCATTTAGCCCATATTTTGCATTTCAGGTTCTCACTGGAGCACCATCGCCGCCATTGTCTTCTTTGACTGCACCTGCAATTCTCCGACCATCTCCTGCCACGCTACAACTCTCAGGACCTATGGAAGTCATCCAGGAAGCCTTCCAAGTCTTCAAGTGAGTGCAGCCACAACAATTGTAGCTCCCATTGTCACAGGTCCTTCAGCAGCAGCACATGAGCTTCGCGTGAAGGAAAAGAAAGGACTTTAGTCCCACCTTGAAAAGTCAGCAGCACGCGAAGGCAAATAAACCCGAGGGTGAGGTCCTCATCCCACAAGTGCCACACACGTGCCATCACCCGCGGTTCATGCCACGCAGGTCTGGGCTTTGGTCTGATTACTCGGTTACCTAGGTCCATTCTGGTTCTAAAGAGAAGAAATTTGAGAGGGAAGAGGGAGGGTTTTGCTCTACTACCTTGGGAATCATGCTCTCCCTCTCCTCTCTCAACACTTAGCCACTGCTAAGCCTTTGAGAGGCCCTTGTGCCTGGTTCTGTAAGACCCTTGTGTCCCTTTTCCAACGTCTGAGCCTTATGCTTATGCTGGTTTTGTTCTGATACTACAGTGAATATTTGATACATTTGATTACAGTTACTGTTTAATTATTTGAGTTGATTGTTGAACTTAACATTAGGGTTAATTTGGTGATTTAAATCACCATTTTAACCCCCATCTTTTTGCACTCTGAATCGTGATTTTATTGGAATATTATTATGATTACATTGAGTATTATTTTCGCATATTCTTCTTGATATTGTGATTAATTGAATTGATTTGTCCAATTGCTCCCTACGAACGACCTCGGACTCATATTGATTTCGAGTTTATAAGTTTAAGTGTTTGTGCGAATTTCATCCTATACTACGATGCGTATTTCTTAAAATAATGATTTTCACGTACCAACAATGAGATAGGCACCCATAGCCAATCTGTTCTTATTACTCAAGATGATATCCAACTGATTGTCTAGCGACTCTATCAAATGTAGATTAACCGAAAGAAAATAGAACAAAGAATGAATTTCTAGAAACTAACTCCATCCTCACCCACACCTAACATGCTAAAGAGAGAAAACTTGCATCATATTGATGTTGTTCCAACTGAGTATAATTTTCCCGAGGCTTCATCTAATGTGACTGGCACATTTGATTATGGAACACTTTCAACCCAGCTACAAAAAGCATTTTCACCCTCCAAGTGTACTTCAAAAATCCCTCTAATGCAAATTGGGGGAATAACCTAAACTTCTCCTAGAAAGCTCCCAATCAAGTTCCTTATCAAAGATCGAATCAACCTTAGATACATGGACAAAATCAATACCAACTTGGAATTCCTCAAGAAGATATTAATACCCAGGTTATGAAAACCCTAAAGGATATACAAAACTAAATGACTGAAGTGACCCACGCTGTTACTTATTTGCATAATCAAATTAGGCTCACACCTAATCAAAGACCTACAGGCAATTTACCATCCCAACCTGGCCAATCCTAACAATCAAAGGAACCAATACCAAGGAAAAAATCCCCATCACTCTGACCAGCCTCCTATCTAACCAGTACCTTAGCACCCCCCGGGTTTCAACCAAAACCAGGCCCCTCAACCTCCTCCTAGAAACAATCACACTGCTAATGTAGTCACCTTAAGGAGTGGGAAAACAACTGAAGATCCTGGGCCATCTTATTCCACACATGAAACCCACCCATCCAAAATGCAAGTTGACTCTCCCCCTACCCTAACTCAGGAAGAACAAGAAAAAGAAAAAGATTTAAAAGGAAAATCTCCCATTCCTTTCCCTCAAGCCCTGCACTCCACCACCAACAAAGAAAGAAGACTGAGCCCATAACTGAGGAACTCATGGATTTATTCGGGCAAGTATAGATTAATATTCCTCTCCTAGATGCCATCAAACATATCCCTTCCTAAGCCAAATTTCTAAAAGATCTTTATACTCCAAAAAAGCAGACCGAAAATCTAGGTAGAGTGCATCTTTCTAAGACAGTAAGCTCCATCATCTAGAGCAAGCTACCACCTAAGATGAAAGACCCTAGCACACCTCTCATTCTTGTGATCATTATTGACACAACTTTTGACTGCACCCTTCTTGATCTAAGTGCCTTTGTCAATATCATCCCCACTGTATTATTCGAGGAATTTAAGATCGGTAATCGAAATCCTGCTAAGGTCACTTTACAATTGGCAGATCGATCTACAAATAAATCGAAGGGGATTGTCGATGATGTACTTGTCAAGGTTCAGAATTGCTTCTTTCCCGTAGATTTTCTAGTCCTTGGCATTGACATACCTGAGACTCTGAAAAATGCCCCTATTACCCTAGGGTGACCTTTTCTGGCCACTGTAAAATCTAATATTGATTGTCAATCCAGTAAAATGGGCATTACTTGAGCTGGCCACACTATTACCTTGGATATTTTCAAAGCTTCCAAGAGATTCCATGATGATGATTTCTTTGGCAACTCGGATTCAAAAATAAATGAATTGGTTGAAGAAACAATGCTTGTGGATTCTTATTATCCTTTGACCACTTCAGACCACAATTTCTTCACTGATTAGAAGTTTGAAATGGAACTAGTGGTAGAAAACATTGATAATCTGGAAACTTTCCTTACAACAACCCCTCTTCTTGACCTATCTGTTGGTGCTAGAGCACCACGATCGTTTATTTTGATGATAACAAAACACATGTCATTTAACATTTGCACTTGAAGTCTTAGATTTTAGGTTAATTGCAAATGGAGACGTGGTTAGACGGAGTTCGAGCTCGCATCCAAGATGAATTGGAGGAGCTTGATGGAGAACAGATGAGCTTCGCGTGGAGCAATAGCTTGAAGATGGAAGGACAAGAAGAATAGGACGGAATTCTATTTATCTCTTTCTATGTACTTTTGTCTTTATCTCCTTGCTCTTTTTGTTTCTTAGAATATGATGTTAAAGAGCCTCAAAGTAAGCTTACAGTAGTCCTACGAACACCAGCACAACCCTAGGATACTTAGGTTTTCTGTAGAAAACTTAGAAAATAAAAATAACGTTCAAACAGCATTTCCAAACGTCTAATCTAAAATTCAAACATCTGATAATGACTTCTAAGACGTCTGACTATTGACTCACACGTCCGATAATGTTTAGGCTAGACTTAGTTCTATCTGATGAAATCAGACATCTAGATCTTAGTCCAGATGTCTTAGAAGACGTCTGATGATTTTGCCAGATGTCCAATTAGTGGACCATTGGCTAGGTTAGCAAACAATGTAGAGTATGACCGTTAGCCCCGTATCAAATGTCCGTAGAGGACCCCAGACATCTGATACATGACTGTTTTGCCTCGGCTGACCCAAAATCTCTTCTCAGATATTTTATAGCCGATGCACTCTCTTGGGAATCCATTTTCGCAGAAAAGTAGGTTTCCAGATGTCCAGACATCACTCCAGACGTCCTGTATGTCCTCTAATGACAATTCACTAGAACCCTGTTTAGATCTGATTCAAGTCAGGAAAGAAACCCGCCTAAAATTAGACATCTGACTTTGTTCCCAGACGTCTTAAACTGGTTTTCCAGACATCTGATGCCAGGATTAGATGTCTAATAACCCTATCAGTGTAATGATTAATCCTGATTTCGGCCTGATTTTCTTGGACCTTGCACCCAACGGCTATGGAAGCCTTCCAAGGCCTTCCAAAGCCTTCCTAGGACCTCTATGAATAAAGGGGAACCTTTGCCACTCAAATATACACCAATACACACCAAGACACACTTAGCAACCTACTTTCCACTCTTTTGTGTCAAGAAGAAGTAGATCAATTAGAAGAAAGCTCTAGCTCTCCAAGCTCAAGTTTTACATCTAGAGAGCATCGATCATTTGCGCACCTGCTCTCCCTCCGCGATTACGAGAGTGACGAAGTGCTACCGCGTGGTTCATGCATCTGCGTCATCGACGCACTTCCAACAAAGAGAAGCATCCTAACTCCTATAGAAGCTTAGTTTAAGAATATCTTTGTTGGCTCTATAGGACTATTCTTGTATTTTACTTTATTTGTGTTGGGTATTCGCTTTGCGAATTCCCGTCTCCATCGAGGGACAAAATCCTTCTCGTGAAGAGAAGGGGTTGAGGAACGCTACCCTTGCACTTGTAACGTGGTTGTAATTAAGGTTAAATCACCTTCATTTAAGTGATTTGTTTAGTGGATTTGATCAACTTGGTTGATCGGAAAATCCTAACTCGAGAGGGTTAGGTGGCGGTTTTCACCCGGTTTAGACTTCCACTTAAAAATAATTGTTTCCATTGTGTAAGTGTTCATTTTTTTGAGATTGTCTATTTTAATTCCACAGTTTATATTACGTCACACATATCTCACCCCCTCCAAGTAGGGATTTACAATTGATATCGGAGTAGGTTTTGCATTTTCGACATTACACACCAGCGAAGATCCGATGGAGGGGAGCATCACTACCATCAGACTCATCGAGGGGCAATCCACTACCCACACTCCCTACTTCTACGGGAGTGAATACGGGTATTGGAAGCTCAGGATGAAGACATGGCTCCAAGCCACTGAGTTCGAGATATGGGGATGTTGCAAAACCCCATACAAGATACCGATGCAACCCCAAGGAGGCTACTCGTAGTCGTAGATTCGAGAGCTTTCACTCAACGCAAAGGCAATAAATGCCCTGTATTGTGCATTAAGTCTGAAGGAGTTCGACCAAATCCAAGAGTGCACTACCGCCCACGACATATGGAGGAAGTTACAAGACACTCATGAAGAGATGAGCTCGGAGGAAGAAGAAGAATCAGAGAAAAAGAATGAAATCGCTTGCATGGGTTTTATGGCAATCAGAGAAAGCGACATCAACAGCGAAAGCGACTCCGACAATTGGGTAAACTCGGATTTACAAGACTCTTTTGATAAGCTTTTTGAAGTCAGTAAATCACTTAAGATAGAAAATAAAAATATTAAACAAAACCTTAGTTTTTTTAAAAACAAAAATGAAAGGTTAGAAAAATAACTTAAGGATCTAGAAGCTAGTCCTAAAAGTGATGACTTATTGTTAGAAAATCATAACCTAATCATTTAAAATAATAAGCTGATTTAGGAAAATATTAGTCTAAAGTTAGAAATTTCTGATTTAAAGATTAAGATAAACATTATAGAAAAAGAAATCGCATGTTTTAGGGAAAATTCTAACAAATCAATCAACAAAGTAGAAAATTTGCATAGCCCTAAGGTTGAGAAAGGATCTCCATCAAGGAGACCCGCTAATAGATCCGAATCCAAGATCACTTGGATACCAAAGAAAGATTTGGAATCCTATTTTGTAGGTCATAAAGATTACAACACAAAGGACTGGATCTACCAGCTCAAAGACGGTCAACTCGTGTTGGGAGGATCAAAGAGTAGATCAAGAAGAAGGATAAGAAGACCGACAAGACGGCGAACAAATGGTGGACCCACCGCACGTCATCCGCCAGATTGGAAACCTGCACCGATGCCCAGGCCTCCATGCTACAGATAGGAGCCCCATCCGATGTGGCATCCACCACCTCCATTTGGGCCATTTTATTGGCCATGGTAGGTGAGGTAAAACCCTTTAACCTATCTTTTTATCATCAACATATAGATAGGGGGAGTTTAAATTATGAGCTAATTGTCAATTATTAAGGGGGAGATGTAAGTTAGCTATATTTCCTTTAGTAAGAGGGAGAAAAATAATAGCTATCTTGTTACAAAAAGGGAGAGGACATTACTCTTGATAAAAGAAATTCAACCTATTTATAGAAGAGCATGTTTTAAGGGGGAGTTATAGGAAATTTAAAATCAATTAAACCTTTTTGATAATGTCAAAAAGGGGGAGGACTTTTTTGCATTATTATTTATGGATTTGTCATCATCAAAAAGGGAGAGATTGTTGGTGCCTGAGCACCGCGATCGTTTATTTTGATGATAACAAAACATGTGTCATTTGACATTTGCACTTGAAATCTTAGATTTCAGGTTAATTGCAAATGGAGACGTGGTTAGACGAAGTTCAAGCTTGCATCCAGGACGAATTAGAGGAGCTTGATGGAGAATGGAGGAGCTTCGCGTGGAGCGATAGCTTGAAGATGGAAGGACAAGAAGAATAGGATAAAATTATGTTTATCTCTTTCTATGTACTTTTATCTTTATTTTCTTGCTCTTATTGATTCTTAGAATATCATGTTAAAGAGCCTCAAAGTACCCTAACAGTAGTCCTACGAACACCTACACAACCCTAGGATACTTAGGCTTTTTGTAGAGAACTTAGAAAATCAAAATAGCATTCAAACAACCTTTCTAGACGTCTAATCTGAAATTCAAACATCTGTTAATGACTTTTAAGACGTTTGACTATTGACTCAAACGTCCGATAATGTTTAAGCTAGACTTAGTTCTGTCTGATGAAATCAGATATCCAGACCTTAGTCCAGACGTCTTAGAAGACATCTGATGTTTTTGCCAGACGTCCAATTAGTGGACCATTGGCTAGGTTAGCAAATAATGTAGAGTATGACCGTTAGCCCCGTATCAGACATCCGTAGAGGACCCCAGACGTCTGGTACATGACCGTTTTGCCTTGGATGACCCAAAATCTCTTCTTAGAGATTTTATAGCCGTTGCACTCTCTTGGGAATCCATTTCCACAGAAAAGTAAGTTTCCAGATGTCCAGACATCACTCCAGAAGTCCTGTATGTCGTCTGATGACAATTCACTAAAACCCTGTTTAGATCTGATTCAAGTCAGGAAAGAAACCCACCTAAAATCAGATGTCTGACTTTTTTCCTAGACGTCTTAAACTGATTTTCTAGACGTCCGATGCCAGGATCAGACATCTGATAACCCTATCAGTGTAATGATTAATCCTTATTTCGGCCTGATTTTCTTGGACCTTGCACCCAACGGCTATGAAAGCCTTCCAAGGCCTTCCAAAGCCTTCCTAGGACCTCTATAAATAGAGGAGAACCTTTGCCACTCAAATATACACCAATACACACCAAGACACACTTAGCAACTTACTTTCCACTCTTTTGTGTCAAGAAGTATATCAATTAGAAGAAAGCTCTAGCTCTCCAAGCTCAAGTTTTACATCTAGAGAGCATCAATCATTTGTGCACCTGCTCTCCCTCTGTGATTTCGAGAGCGACAAAGCACTCCCATGTGGTTCACGCATCTACGTCGTCGATACACTTCCAGCAAAGGAAGCATCTTAAATCCTATAGAAGCTTAGTTTAAGAATATCTTTTTTGGCTCTATAGGACTATTCTTGTATTTTACTTTGTTTGTGTTGGGTATTCGCTTTGCGAATTCCTATCTCCATCAAGGGACAAAATCCTTCTCATGAAGAGAAGGGGTTGAGGAATGCTACCCTCGCACTTGTAGCGTGGTTGTAATTGAAGTTGAATCACCCTCGTTTAAGTGATTCATTTAGTGGATTTGATCAACTTGGTTGATCGGAAAATCCTAACTCGAGAGGGTTAGGTGATGGTTTTCACCCGGTTTTGGTTTCCACCTGAAAATAATTGTTTCCATTGTATGAGTGTTCATTTTTTTGAGATTATCTATTTTAATTCCGCACTTTATATTATGTCACGCATATCTCACCCCCTCCAAGTAGGGATTTACACTATCACCATATCCATCCTTGCTGATTTCACCTCATCTTTCCACCTTATCATCACTATCCACTCCCACCCTTACCCTCGATTATAGTAACTCCCACTTTCCCGTGGTCTTTCCACCTAATCCCCCCAAACCTGGCTTATATCCAGACATACAACCCTGGCTAGACTTAGGTTCTCTTTCCATTTTTCGATCTAATTTAAGTACCCTTATTTCAACTTCTTATCTTTCAGGGGACCATGCAGAAGATTTATTCATTGCAGACATTCAAGTGTCCAATTTTACTCATGATTTTCCGTCCACTATGCAAAACCCAATGCCCAGCTGAAAAGGTGTAAAAGATAGCCCTAGGTGAGAGGTGACCCAATATTTTCCTGCTTTCCATTTTCATTTCTTTTTCTAAGTTTTGACCATCTTGATTCAGACCTTTCTTCACTCAGGTGGTATCTTTTCCCTTTCTCATTCATGAGAACATTGCATACTTTAAGCATGGGGGGAAGCTTTAAATTTTGATGGTCATTTCAAGATTTTCAAACCACCCCCCCTCCCCAAAATATATATATATACAAAAATTCCACTTTATTTTGCATGCATTCTTCATAAAAAATCAGAAAAATCATAAAATACTTTTTGAGGAAATTTTTGAAAACATGGGACTAAGGTTGAGAATTTATTCAAAAAGTTACACTTAGGATTTAATCTTTAACAAACTAAAGACGAAGCTATAGATCTTTTTGTTAGAATTTTCAAGTCTATCAAACTTAGACTAGATCGAGTATCCTTTGAAGAAGTCCTCTTGAACACTATATGATTTGGGTAACCTTATTTTGTTTAGTGACTTGGTTATTACTTGGCTTGGCTCTCAATCCAAAAAATAATAAACTTACATCTCTTTTGAAAACCTTGTGTCAAACATTTCACACACAAAGCCATCACAACCCAAACCCCAAAAACACTAAATATTTAAAATTCCCCCCATTTTGTCCTTGGTGAAAGTCTAAGGCAGATGATTGGTGTGAGTTCCCACCGTCGAGAAGGAGGAAAATATCTCCTTTGAGGATGTGATGTCAACATGTTATCATCTTGGTGCCGCTTTATATCTATATTCCATATCATTATAAGGACCATTAAGGCACATTTTGCATCTCAGGTGTCTTGGATGGTGCTCTACCCATAGCATCAGAGCAAGAGCCTGAGTTCACCTGGAGTGCCCATTTACACCGCTTTGTGTTTTGGGGTTGTAAGCTCCTGGGAGTGTCTTGGATGGAGCTATCTTGAAGTACTAGTGCCAGAGCTCCCTCGAGGATTGGTAATGGAAAATGGTGATCCCAACACATTTGTATTAGGACTGATCTGAGGCTAGGCATGGGGGAGCAAAAAAAAAGTAGAAAAAGTTCCAAAAAACCACGGCCGTATAAATTTGTTATCCCAAAAATGTTGGCTAATCACAAGCATTGAGACTTGATTTTTCATGGTTATACGAGTTGCGGATCGGGTTCATGAGCCAAGGAGGTCTTAATTATGAAACCAGTTTCAGGTTATTTGAATTAGAAAAGGATTAATTTGTGAATTCTTGAAGGATACTTTGGTCCTGATTAATCTAACCCTTGGATCCAAAGACAAATCTTGACATTTTATTCTTAACAAATCTCATACCTTCCTTATTCTCAATAAACCAAAGTCCCATAATAATATTTCCCTCAAAACTTTAAAAAAAATTTAGTTTTTCCTAATACTATTTTATAAAATAATTTTTGCTAAGGTACTAGCAAAAAGATAAGCATAGGGGTGTGATAAACACTAGTTTATCATCATTCTTAACCTAAAAATCACATCTAGTTCATAGGTTTTCCAAACTACATTATGGTATTGGGTTGCATTTAGGCATTTTATAATTTAGGCATGCATTGCATTATTTTCCCTCGGCTTTTGCTTTTACATACTTCTTGTCATTGTCAGGGATGATCACATAGTAAAAATCACCCAAACCCTGGCAATGTAGAAGGTAAAAGATGAAGATAGAGCCACTCCAGGTGGATCTCAGCTCATTCCAACTCACCTGAGCTGGATTCCAGAATCATTGGGATCAGGCTTCCAAGTCCTGAGTTGGGTCACTAGAATCTGGACTAGGTTCTATTGGGATGTCAGGATCATTCTTGAGAATTACCTTAATAGGATAAGGCTCGGGAATTACATTCTTGAGAAGTTCTAATTCAGGCTTATCATCACAAGTGTCTGAGAAATCTAGGCTTGATGGGCCAGCTTCAAGGCTCTCTAAAGCTGGTTCAGAATCGGGAACACCTACAATTGGATCCTCCCAATCCTCATCAAGATCAAGCATGTCAATTGTTATGAAGTTTGAATCTGATTCCATTTGGGTTGGGAGTCCACAACAACCTCTATTCTCAAACCTGGGTTTTGGGAGATCATCAATTTCTGACTGTTGATATGGGTAAATTCAATTTATGACCTATTTCAAAATAGTTATCAAGTTTTCCCATTTCTCAAGGTCATCTTGGTGCTTTTCCCAAAGTCGTGGATTTGTCAAACATTGAAGATACTCGAAATTATACAATCTTTCTAATTCAATGAATCCTGCCATAAGAATATCCCAGGTTGAACCATTTGTTATATGTGTTAATATTAGTTAGACACGATTTGTAATGAAGGTTGTCGTTGTTGATAGATTAACCTGAATCTTACTAACTAGATTTGAGGTTGTGTCATAGTCTTCATAGTGTTTAAGGGTAGCCTCAAACATTTTCTCTTTTATGGTCATTTGGGATTCAGGTTTCCTACAAATTCTTCCTAATGTTAGGTTGCATTTTTAAATCAGGTGGCAGATGAAGATGTATAATCAAATTCAAGTTTAGATTGAAGTGATTGAATCAAATCAAAAATCCCACAAAGGAACAATTCTAATGAAAGCCTCTCGGTCAACAACCTAGGGACCTTTCCTGTGTATGTGCTCTAAAGAACAGATGAGGGACTAGATGTGAATTGGACCTAATCAAGGCACCTAAAGATTTTTGGATGACTAAGGCTTGCTTCGAGGTGGATGATACCTTTGAATCAAAAATCCACACACCCGATAAGTACCTGGGTAGCCATGAAGGGAGAGCCCTGCAAAGACCTCTACACGGTAGAGCATCCCCATGGGTTACAGGGTTTCCCTCACCTAACCTTCCTTCTCACTGCAGTTCCAAGTAGACCAAAATGTATGAATTGAGACCTTAAGTCTACCAATTTTAGCCTAGTTTGTGCCTTGGATTTCACTTGATTAGAAGTTAATTCAATTTGTGACCTAATTTGGAAGTTGGTTGGCCCACAAAGTAGACTAACTACACCTGACCTACCCTAAAAGATGAAGAATGAAATCTGAGTCAAGACCCAAAGATCACCCTAAATTGACTCTCAGGTTATTTGGTCCACAATTTTAGGGTTCAAGTGAATTTAGAGCCTATAATTCAGAAGTGTGAACCCTAAAATTTAGGCAAGTGTGAATTAACACTTCAAAACCCTAGAGTAGAAACCCTAATTGGCTTTATTTTAAGTCCAATTTAATCTCAAATGTACACCTTGGACTTCAAATAAGAAGTGTGTAGTTCAAAATGATCAGAAATTAAGCGTAAATCCCTAGTAGGTACCGGCAATTTGGGTAGGGATTTCCAAGTAGAATTGTCTCAACTTCAATCAAATATTGATTTGAATTCGTAAATCAAGACACTTGCCTTTTAAATTATGATTACTAGAGAATAGGGAAAGTGAATCCTAATTAATTTTGTTTCCTTTTTTCTCTTCCAAAAGATTAGGAGATTGATTAGGGATGAAGAGAGAGTTACTTGCCTCTGGAGTGGCTGATTTGCACGAAAGATCTCTTCATGTTGTACCTCACAAAATCACAATCAAAGCAAATAGGGCAAGCTAGTGCTTAGATAAAAATCAAGAAAGATAAGACTAATGTGTGAATTGTGAGTTGCTCCCCGGCAAGGGCACCAAAGTGTTGATGGGCTATCAAGGAGTTTTAAGGAGTAATCATCGTAGTAATGCCTCAATCACTCAAAAATAATTAAATTTATAACACATAATTGAGAAAAAGTCTGAGGTTGATCACAGGGAGCAAATATGGAACTCATACATTAATCTCAATTCAGAATTAAGGAGCATAATTAATTGAGCATCAATAATAGATATGCAATGAATACAATTTGTCAGATTGTAATTCAATTGATGATGAGATAAAAAGAATAGAGAGAATCTAAAATGTGGTGATTTAGATCACCAATTAGGTCATCTAATTAAGCATGCATCTCATATTCAAATTATCAAACAATACTTTCAATCAAATAATCAATGTAACTTAGGTTCTTAAATCATTCAACAAAACCAAATCATATCAGACATCAGGAGTGCTTCATCAGATGACATAAGTGTCACAAACCATAGTGCCTCACAGAAGGCACACAAGCACAAGGCTAAGGTTCTCTAAGAGCCTTTCTTCTTTTCTTCTTCAGCTTCCTTGTTCTTCATGAGCCTCTCCTTCCTTCTCAAGCACAAGCATGACCCTTCTTCAGAGGCTAAGGGTACTCCTCTCTCTTCTCTTCAATGAGTAAGTGAAGAGAGAGATCTCTTTCTCTTCAGCACAAGGTCAAGCCTTCAGAGAGCAAAACCCTCCCCCTCTCTATACAATTCATTCTTCTTCTCTCTCAAAGACCCAAGCATAATCGGGTAATCTGTAGGGTTATCGGGTCTAGAACAGTGTCCACGCCTACAGGCATGACTTGCAGGCGAGGAATGAGTGTACACGAGTATACAGGTAGGCCGGTGTGCATGGGGGTAAGGGACCCGACCCCTTAATGTTTTGGGCAAACAACACTCTTCACAAATTCCACTTAAGCACTGCGTTTGGTCTGGAATCCCACGATGTGGGACTAAAGTGCCAGCACTTTCTCGCATGGAGCTGCTGATTTGCTTCATCCAATTGGAGTTGTACTGATGCTAGAGTCTTCGATTGAAGACCTGGGGCAAGTGCTTGGAAGTGTTGCACATAGCCTGAAGGTGGAGTTCAGGGGGATTGTGGATGGAGCTGGAGAAGGAGGTGGCGGCGACAATGCTTCGACGTAGACCTAATGATGTAAACATGTTTATATTACATAAAATGTCTATTTATGCATGTTATTGAGCATAGAATTGCATTACATACTATAAATATTGCATAACATACATCATCTCGCATTTAGATTAGTCTGAATAAAATGGAGGTTAATTGTCTCCTTTTATGGTCAGGGATAGGGCAACATTTTATTGGGGCCTTGGATCGAAGATCCAACCATACGGATCTGATCAGGGCAACGAGTGGAGTTCAACGACTCCAAGATCGCCCTAATCGGATATCCGTAGATCAGATAGAGACCGAGGAACCCTAGAAGATCAAGGGCTAAGATGGTGTTAATCCACACTTCAGATGACAAATCCGACTGCATGGATGGGTTCGGATCGACAATCGCAGCCTAACAATGCAAAATCGATCCAATCCAATACCAGTGGCACCATCTAAATCACTCAAAAGATGGATGGCCAAGATGATGCCACATGGCGCCATCTTGGCTGCCCAACCGGCCGCACGCATCCGCTGAAGCACTTCAGGCCAGCGCTTCTCTGCTGTTGGATCAAGATCCAATAGTTGCAAGGTGTGCACACTTGAGTTGTGCACTCGACACAAACGCACCCGTAGCGTGTTGGTCCAGCGCCTTAATGAGGTGAAAAGGCGCAGGATCGAGCCCCCGCACGCCTCAAATTGGAGCGGGCACACAGATGTGATCAGCCACACGATGAAGATCCAACGTCTCTGCGCGGCCGATAGCGCCCACGCACTATCTGACGCCCCGCGTGATGCAGGATCTCAAACGCAAGGCACGCGGTTGAGGCACAGTGAGGAGTGCTCTCAGTCGTCTGATCTCACGATCGAACGGACAAGATCAGATGGACGTGGGCGTGCGTTGAGGCATGGGGAGGCGAGCGGGCCCGCGTGCGCCACCCACGAAGGCCATGTTCAAGCCTTTAGTGACGGATTTATCCGTCACTAAAGGTCCTGAATTAATGATTTTCGAAAAGTAATGACCAAAATGCCCTCACTCCTTGCAACTATAAAAGGAGACCCCCTCCATACGAATTTCTCATCACTTCCTTCTCTTCTCTCCCTCTCCAAAGCTCAAGAGAAGCTTATCCCACACCTGGGCTGCTCCTAAAGGGATAAAGTCAATTTTTCGCTCCCATTTCGGAAGCGGATCCAGCGACGACGACGATGTGCTGCCTCATTCTCGTTCTTCCTACCTCAACC
Organism: Thalassia testudinum; assembly: GCA_037157565.1. Classification (NCBI taxonomy): domain Eukaryota; kingdom Viridiplantae; phylum Streptophyta; class Magnoliopsida; order Alismatales; family Hydrocharitaceae; genus Thalassia; species Thalassia testudinum. Next base: position 107,939,423 of record JAZHRO010000036.1, on the reverse strand, counting down.
TACTTCCCGCTCCGTTCTTTGTCTTCCAGGTGTTGCCCCGTCCGGCTCGTCCTCCAAGCAATCATCAAGGAGGATAATTTCTCTCTCCCATTTCTTTTTCCTACTTTCTAGAATAGAATTTCCCTACTTTGTAGTTGTAATAGTTTTCCTGCTTTTCTAGTGTAATTTCTCACTTAGTTGTATAAACATTTTTAAGTATCAAGTGAATGTTTTCTCTCTCTCTCTTATTCTGATTGTTTATAGTGCTTCATTTCATTGTAATTACTCCGCTTTTTAACAAAAACACGAAAAAAATATAATTGTGAATTTAGATCGACATAGCCTCCCTGAGTTCGATTTGGGATTTCTATTCCGGTATAAATTTTATTTATTGAACACGAGTTCTTCCTTATTCAAACTACAACGACAGGTTTTTAAAACCAAATTCGATGGCGAAGTAACCCGTCGTTTCAACATTTTGACATCGTTGCCAGGGAGGCAATGATTTTTGATCTTCTTTTCACATTTCATGCACTTTATTATCTTCTAACTTGCTTTCTCTTGTGTCTATTGTTTTGCATAGACCTTCATCAGGGAATCGTCAAGTGGTAGACCGGAGTAAAGTGCAGTTGAAGACGACTGTAAGTGCTCCCCATTCTTCCCCCTCCATAGATTTCATTTGTCACATTAAATTCAAATTCCAATTAACCTAGGTGTCTGCATAAATCCTAAGATTAGTTTGGTTATTTGGATTTCCACTCACTCATTTCACCCTCGCTTTTAAAAAAAATAAAAAGATAATTTTGTGGGGTAATTTTCAACATCTACACAACATACACCTACATTCAAGGTACTTAACCTACTTGATTTGCTTTTACTCAACTAGGTTCTGATCTGTGAAATTGGTACACACAAATCAACACATAAAAGAGTAGAAATCCTTCTAGGTTAACCATTTTTGTGTGCCTAACCTAGTGGTGCAGTTGTGGCCAGTTGTTTGAGTTATTTGGGCTGCACCACTCAACCTAAAATCAACTCATCAGGTAGCTTCTTGGGATTTTCAATCTAGGTTCATACCAGGCACTCCACTTTATTTTTGGTTTTAAAGGAAAGTAATCTTCACCCGTGCTTGAAAACTTGGTTTGCCTCAAACTTGATTGAAATCAACCTAATTCTAAACCCTAAAAGTTACTTAAGTAAGATTTGAACATTAAAATCTACGCATCACAAATAATCTTGCCTAAAAACCCTGGTTGTGCACGCACTTACACAATACTCAATCAATCATTAAGGGCACAACCCATTTTAAGGGCCCATCACATTCCATAAGCACTACAATCCCAGGCCTCAATAAAATCGACTAGACGTTGGCCTTAAGGACTAATTCATTCTTTGGGGCCTAGTCTGAGATTGTTCATGATTAACCTACTTGTACTGATTAATCTGATGTCTAGCTAGGGGAGTAGCGTCAAACGGCTGCGGCTGGGGGGTACACTAGGAACCGGAGGCACAAGCCGAAGGAAGAACCTTCTCCTCAGTCCCTCCTTCTAACTGGCTGGATTGAGCAGACACAAGTAGAGTAAATCATTTATAATCTTAAGGCAGGTTTTGGGAGTCTGTAGATCCTTAGGCTACCCCGCTTAAGGACAGGCTTGTTTTGTTGTGCTGCAGGGTCCTTATCCCCAGTTCTTCAGACCTTTTCCTAGTTTATGCTGGGAAGACGGCCATTGAATCCCCAATTGGAAGGAATACTAGAGTATTCTAGGAGGCGTAAATTGGATTTTGGTCAAATTGACCCCATGGCCGATCAACAGCCTCCTTTGCCTCAGGATCCACAAGAGGAATTCCGAAGACAGCAAGAACAAATGCAAAGAATGCAGGGCACTCAGCCGTTGAAGGATTTTTATGATCCTTCAAATTATGGGGAACGTCCCGGCATCCAGATTCCAGCCGGAGACATGGAAATCGAGCCCCAGGTGTTAAGCCTGATCAAACATTACCATGGGCTTGGCTTTGAAGACCCGTTTCAGCACTTGGAGGACTTGACCACTTTGGTTTAGACCACCAAGGCATGAAACGTGAATGAGGAGCAAATGATCATGAGGCTCTTCCCCCACTCTCTTAAGGATAAAGCTGCTCATTGGTACAGGACTATAGGAAGACCAATTGCAACATGGAATGAGTTGTAATCAGTCTTTCTAAAGAAATTCTTCCATGTTAGACGTACCAATGCTTTGAGACGGGCAATCACTACCTTTACCCAGCGACCGGGGGAGCAGTTTCTTGTGGCCTAGGAGTGATTCCAGGACCTATTGCGGAGGTGTCCACACAACGAGGTGCTGAAATGGCAACTCGTGCAGATCTTCTACCACGAGTTGACTGGGCAACTCAGAAATCATGTGGATGCTTCTTGTGGAGGTAATTTCCTCAATAAAGATGCAGATAATGCACACTATTTGTTTGAGGAAATGAGCGAGAATTCAATCAAACATGCCTCCATGGATACTTTTAACTGGTCCCAGCAGCTCAGATCAAATGTTAATGAAGTCCATGACTCCAATTCATTTGATATGGAATTGATTTGTAACAAACTTGATAAGGTGGACTTGGTTGCTAAGAGAATGGAAGATTGGATGGCTGGAAATTCAATGAACAACTCTCGATCCACTCAATCCCTGAATTCGGGATTCCATTCGTCGCGAGCTCCTTCTAGACAGGAGTTCGTGAATCAACTCGATGCGGCTCAACCTGTGAGTCAGCATTATTCAGTACCCCACGGGTTCCAAACTGGGGCCTTTGATCCTAGTTTTTCTGATCCGTCCCTTTCTTTCTCTCCATCCTCACAATATGAGGATGTCTGTGTTGTACAGGAGAACGTTAGATCCAACCCCTACTCTAATGCTTATAATTCGGGTTGGAGAAACCACCCTAACTTCTCCTGGAAAAACTCGAGGCAACAGATCCAATTCCGACCCAGCAACTATGCTCCGCAACGACCAATGGGTTAGGGTCATGTGTATACTCAGTTGCCCCCTAATCAGGTCAATTAGCCAGCTTGGAATGCCCGTCAACCTATAGGGCAGGCCGATTTGAACCGACAAATGGTAGAGATGCAAGGATCCATGCTTCAACTCATGCAGCAAATGAAAACCTTGCTGGACAACTTGCAAACCGAGCTCATAGCTAACTCTCGTCAACCCGGATCTCTACCATCCCAACCCATACCCAATCCACGAAATATCTTGAATCCAGGAAACCAAGCCCATGGGTACGAAAATCAAAGAGACCCATACGCACATGCTTAGGTGGTTGTGCAGGGTCCTTCCTCTTCTTCTGCACATCAACAATTCTTGGCTAATCAAGTCCCTCCAATCTTTCCTAACCCTCCCCAAGACCCAAACTCTTATGCATCCGCAAATTTTGTTACCTTGAGGAGTGGTAAACAACTCAGGATCCACAACCACACTGTTCTGATTTTTCCGAAACCTAAAGAACATGAGGAGAGAAAGGAGAACTCTGGAGAAGAAATCAAGGCTCAGGAACCTGATTCCAAAGATCTGACTCATGTTCCTTTTCCTGAAGCCTTGATCAAATCAAAGAATAAGAAATATGTTGATAGCAATGAGGAGCTTCTGAATATTTTCAAGAATGTTGAGATCAATATCCCGCTCCTTGACGCTATCAAGCGTATACCGGCTTACACGAGATTTTTAAAGGATTTATGTAGACAAAAGCGTAAGTCGAGAGAATCTATTCCGAGGAAGGTGGTACTCTCCGAGCAGTCTAGTTCTGTTATCCTGCACCACCTCCCACAGAAAAAGAGAGATCCAGGTGCTTCATTGATTTCTTGTGTCATCAGAGATTACACTTTTGATAGAGCACTTCTAGATCTGGGTGCATCCATCAACCTAATTCCGACTTCTCTTTATGAGAAGTTTGGACTAGGTGAACTTCGACCGACTTCAGTAACGCTGCAGTTAGCAGACCGTTAGATTACAAATTCGCGGGGCATTATTGAAGATGTTATAGTTAAGGTTAAGGATTTTTATTTTCATGTAGATTTCCTTGTCCTCGACATGGATGTACCAGAAAATCTAAGGAACATGCCCATCATTCTGGGGCATCTGTTCCTGGCTACTGCTAAGGCCAACATTAACTATGAAAGCAGTAGCATAGAAATCACCTTTGGGGATCAACGAATGAAATTGGATCTTTTTAAGGCGATTAATAAATTTGAGGATTGTGGATTTATTAAGGAACTTGAGGAGGATAACGTAAACATTGAAACTTGTTTGATGGTTTCTGCAATTGAAAGTTCCTCTAATGATGAATTGGACCCGCAACCCTCTATGGCAGACCTGCCATCTTCTGAAGAGATTATTGATTTTGTTCACTCTCAAGCTCTTCCTCTTGATGAGTCATCAGCATCTTCCTTACCTTCAATCATCAACCCGCCACAGCTTGAACTGAAACCATTACCTGAGAATTTGAAATATCAATTTTTAGGACCACAAAAGATGCTCCCTGTGATTATTAATGCTAAATTAAAAAAGAAGCAGGAGATTAAATTGATTAAGGTCCTGAAGGAACACAAGGAGGCAATTGGTTGGACCATTCATTACTTTAGGGGGATCGAGCCATCTTACTGCAATCATAGAAAATTCTTGGAAGATGGATCCCACCTTTCTCACCAGATGCAAAGGAGATTAAATCCAAATATGCAAGTGGTCAAAAAGGAGATCATTAAGTGGCTCAACGCAGGAATTATTTATCCGATCTCTGATAGTCCCTAGGTAAGTCCCGTGCAGATTGTTCCCAAGAAAGTTGGGATTACCATTGTGACTAACGAGAGAGGAGAATCTGCCACAACTCGTTCAGCTTCCTCTTGGAGGGTTTGTATTGATTACAGGAAGTTGAACACGACCACGAAAAATGATCATTTCCCTCTACCTTTCATTGATCAAATCTTGGAAAGATTAGCCGGGCAGAAGTACTTCTATTTTCTTGATGGCTACTTGGGATACAACCAAGTTCCTATCCATCTCGAGGATCAGGAAGAAACTAATTTCACCTGTCCCTATGGAACCTTTGCTTTCCGTAGGATGCCTTTTGGTTTATGTAATGTACCTGCGACTTTTCAAAGGTGTATGTTAGCCATATTCTCTAACATGGTGGGAGAGTTTATGGAAGTCTTCATGGACGATTTCACTATTTTTGGAGAATCATTTGACTCTTGTCTAGCTAATCTAGAAATGATTCTTAAATGATGCATCAAAACATGATTGGTCCTTAGCTGGGAAAAGAGTCATTTCATGACAAAGAAGTCATCATCTTGGGTCATGTAATCTCTGAACGAGGAATTAAAGTGGATAAAGCTAAGGTTGATGCTATCGCTAAACTTCCTCCTCCCACATCTATTAAACAAATTCAATCATTTCTTGGTCATGTGGGATTCTACAGAAGATTCATCAAGGATTTCTCGAAGGTTGCTCGTCCTTTGAGCAATCTTCTCACCAAAGAAACGCTATTTGTTTTCGATGAATCATGTCGTAAGGAAATTGATTTCCTGAAAATGGAAGTCAGTTGTGCTCCGATGTTGCAACCACCGGTTTAGACAACCCTTTTGAGATCATGACCGATGCTTCCGATTACGCGATCGGGGCTATTTTGGGTTAGAAAGTTGACAGAAAGCCCTCTATCATCTACTATGCTAGTAAAACTCTAGATGAAGCCCAGAGGAATTACACTATTACTGAAAAGGAATTACTAGCCGTAGTATTTGCTTTGGAAAAATTCAGGGCTTATCTCTTAGAATCTCATGTCATCATTTACACCAACCACTCGGCCTTAAGACATCTCTTGGACAAAAAGGATGCCAAACCCCAGCTTATTCGTTGGATTCTTCTGCTTCAAGAATTTGATCTTGAAATCAAAGATAAATCTGGGGTACAAAATGTGGTGGCAGATCATTTGTCGAGACTTCTAAGTGATTCTTCTCGTCTGGACGTCCCAATTGCTGATACATTTTCGGATGAAACCATTCTTACAGTTTTAGGTGTCTAAACCCCATGGTTTGCTGACATTGTTAATTATTTGCCCGTTGGTCAAATCCCCTAGGATTGGACCAAGCAACAATATGATAGACTCAAATCTGAGGCCAAATACAACTTCTGGGAGGACCCTAAACCTTACCACTTTGGCTCTGAATAGATTATTCATCCATGTGTTCCGGAGAACGAATTCAACAATATACTTAAGTTCTGCCATGCATCTGCGTGTGGTGGACATTTCTCCGGGAAAAAGACAGCTACAAAGATTTTGCAATCTGACTTCTATTGGCCATCTTTATTCAAGGATGCCCAGGATTTCTCAAGGTCGTGTTCTCGATGTCAGGCACTCAGGAGCACAACTAAGAGAGATATGATGCCCCTAAACCCAATTCTTCCTATTGAAATCTTCGACGTTTGGGGCATAAATTTCATGGGACCATTTCTCCCTTCATTTGGACATTAGTACATTCTTGTCGCTGTTGATTATGTGTCCAAATGGATTGAGGTGATTCCCACCTGAACCAATGACCACAAGGTGGTCATCGATTTTGTTAAGAAAAACATCTTCAGTAGGTTCGGGATTCCGAGGGCCATTACCAGTGATGGTGGCACTCATTTTACTAATGCTCAATTCCATAATTTGCTGGCTAAATACGGTGTTAATCACTGAATTTCCACACCTTACCATCCCCAGACGAATGGACAGGCTGAGATCTCTAATCGGGAGATCAAGAATATTCTGCAGAAAACGGTTAGGCCTGATCGCAAGGACTGGACTACCGTACGGTGTATAAAACACCCATCGGCATGTCTCCATTTCGTCTAGTGTATGGAAAGGCATGCCATTTACCTATAGAGATTGAACATAGGAAATTCTAGGCAATCAAGCAATGTAATTTAGATCTGAGTTTAGCTGGGAAGATCAGGAAACTCCAACTATCCAAGTTGGAAGAGCTTAGAAATGATGCATATGAGAATGCCAAGATCTACAAGGCTCGGACCAAAGCTCTACATGATCAATTGATCTCCCACAAGAGCTTTGAGCCGAACCAAAAGGTCAGGTTATTCGATTCTCGACTTAAGCTCTTTCCCGGCAAACCTAGATCAAAATGGAACGGCCCGTTCATTATCAACCAGATTTTTCCAAATGGAGTTGTTCAGATCTCTGACCCAATGGCAAGTAACACATTTAAAGTCAATGGTCAACGTTTGAAGCCTGTTATTGACCGTACTCTTCTAGAACCCGTCTCAGACATAGTTGCTCTAGCAATATTGTGACTTCTTTGGCTGGACTTCTGATGAGAGCCGCATCATGAGCCCTAACTAGCTCAAATTGACCTGAGAAAGTAAACAAAAGCTCCTGCATAACCTAAAGGAAGACCTAAGTCAAGTGCTTACTATTCTAAGAAGGGAACATGAACAAAAGGGTAAACTTGCAATTTTACCATTGCAGTGCATCAACGGGATTTCTCAAGGGTTAAACATAGGTCAATTGGACTTAATAAGAGGAAAAGTGGGATGGTTCAATCAGAAAAGGGTTATTGTGAGATTTAAGAATTAAATGACATTCTATAACCCTAAAATAAACCCACTTAATGCAACAAGGTTTCGGTCTGGATAAAAATTAAATAAACCCTCTAAAATTCATGAAAAAATATCCCCTAAGGTTTAGAACCTTCAATTTGGCCTTTGAAACCTATTTTGACCTAGATTGGGGTCCTAGCTCATTATTTGACCTAATTTAGGTTTTTGTGCAAAATATCCAATCAAACGTGGTCAAACCTAAAATCCAACTTCACCATTGGATTCTTTAGGTCCAAATTAAGTTTGTACCAAAATTTGGGTCTAAGGGAAGGTTATCTTGACCTACTTTGAAAATGGTCCACTCAATTACATTCTAACCCCTAACTTTTGAAAAGCCCTTGCGCAGAGCCCCTAGCTTCTTCGCCGCCCTTGCATTCAGGTCCCTCCGCCATTATAGCGGAGGAATCCCACTCTGGCGAGGATTCAAGGCTGATATCTTCTCGAATCCTTAGAGATCTCCCAATTTGGAAGGGAGATTCTCTGAGGATTTCTCCACCGTCTAAACGAAATCTCCAGATCAAATTTACGCCCAATCTCTTGTGCAAACACTCGAGAGATTTGGGTGTCCTAAGCACCTTCCTTCTCCGACGAGGATTTTGTGCTGGAAGGCTTACCGTCCAAGCACCAGAAGCTTGGCCAGTGGCTATAAAAGGACACCCGGTCTTTTGCGCATCCCCCAAGCTTGATTTGGCCGCCGATACCCTCTCAATTTCTTCCCTCCTCATCTCCGGTCAAAATGCTCGCAAGCTCCGGTGACCTCCCCTCCTTTCTCTCGTCGCTCTACCACCATACCAATGGCAGGGTTTGCTTTGCCTCGTTCCTCCGCGTTGCGCCGCACCAGCTCACGCTTCTCTAACCTCCTCGTCGCCGTCATCTCCACCTCAGGGTTGTCTTCCTCGATGACGGCACATACATGACATTCGTCTCCTCTATCTACCCTTCGCTCCAATCACCACAGATAAGTTCCTCTTCTCCCACTCTGTATTTTCCCTCCTTTTATTTCATAAATCGCCCCTCGACTGCCACTATCCACCGTCATCTCCCTCATCTCCGGGTGACCTCCGGCAAGATGCATCCATCACTCCGCACCTCTACATGTCTCGCCACCAACCGCATCACCTCCGCCATCGACCACTGATCGCTCTCTACCCATCCACTGACCGCCACACATGCCCCACACTTCCACCGAACAAACCCACACGCACGATCACATTCCGACCTAGGCACGCACACCTAAACCATTCTGAGCCACGCCGACCCCCTCCTCGTCATGATACGGTGAAGCTTTCCCTATTGTTTGACAGGGCTGCAAGGCCATTCTTGTGTCGTGTAGGTCCGAGCCTCTTTCAGCCATTACTACACAGGCAAGCAAGCTTGCTTCAGAGCTCCAAGTTGCGCACTTTAGGCTTCAGAACTCCAGGTTGCTCTTGTTGAGAGTGCGAGTGAATCCATCCTAAGAACAGTCGTTGTGAGGCCTTCAGCTGCTTCAATTGAGTGAAGCTATCCTCCTGCGAGCACCAGTAGAAGCAGGTGGGACATTTAGTCCCACCTCATAAACTCAGGGGTGAGTAGTGCGAGTTAAATTGATTTTGTGCTTTCAACTAATCGCCTCCAGTACATAGGGGTGAGGTCCCTCGCCCTCACTCACGCCTCGTTCGCGACCTGCCCCCGCGAGCCTGTCACCCGACCCATTTACTTAAACCTAGCACTCCTCGCGCATCACACCCACGCCTGTGCGCCTGGACCCGGGTGCACACCTGACCTGATTACCCGGCTCTGGGAGAGCGTACCAAAGAGAGAAATAGAGAGAGAGACGTGGGGAGGGTAGGGGATAGGTTTTGCTACATGGTGCCGTGTAGGAAAGAAGGAAGAGGCACAGCAAAGAGAAGAAAAGGAAGAAGGTAGCGGCTGAAGGACTTAGCAAGGAAGAAGGTAGCCACAGCAAGGAAGGAAAAAGGAGCGATAGAGAGAAAGAAATAGAGGCACTGTAGCAGAGGAGCGGCCAAGTAGAAGAAGAAGGTAGCTGGTGAAGGAGAGAAGCAGGGACTTAGCCGCAGAAAGACAAAGAAGAGAAAAAAGAAAGAAAGCAAGGGTAGAAGAAAGAGAGAAGCAGGAGCAGCCAAGCAGAAGACGAAGAAGACAAGGAAAGGCAAAGAAGAAAAGAAGAAGAAGAAGCCCAGCCGTAGAGTAAAGAGAAAGAGAAAGAAAAGAAAAAGAGAGGACAAAAATCACATATCAAGCACTCTAGCAAAACTCTTGAAGACATCTGATTTTTTATCAGACGTCCAATATTTTAGCATTGTTTCCACATTGACATTACTCTTCAATTTTGGTTGAATTAGTTATTTCTTTTTATTAAATTGAGAGTTGTGTTCTTAAGTTTTGAAATACCCAATTGCTCCCTATGTTCGACCTCAGCTACTTTGATTTTCGAGTTATAAATTCTTATTTGTTATCGCGGCAATTTCATCTATATTACGACATGACATCATTTAAAACACGATTTCGCCACGTCAACAACTTCGCCTAGCTAACAACATTAAACTCAGCAGTTGTACATATGACACAAAGCTGACCCGAGCTTCATATTCAGGTGATATCTTTCATACTCTACCCTTTCTTTCGTGTCTCTTTTCCTCAATGTGGACATTGCATCAGCTAGGCATAGGGGGTGGATTCATTTTTTAATCATTTTGTCAGCTCTGTGAAATTCTTGTAAATGATATTTCTCTTCTTATATATACATAAAAAAAAATTGAATTAGGAAGGAATACTTGGACATTAGAACTTTTCAATCTTAGGAAATATTACATTAGGATCTGAATACAAAGACCCTTCAGGTCTTTAGGCTTAATCAGCTCGTGTATCCACTAAAATGTGGATTTGTTTTTCGAGTCATCGCCATCTTAATTCTATTGTAATTTGATTAAATAAGTTTGGGTGATAAGTATGCAACTTATCAACCCACCTTCTGATTTAAGTCTAAAGCATCTACACACTTTCTTTTCATTGACTTGTTGATCGTTGGTTTTAATGGAAATTGGATAGCTAATGAACCTTCTAGAGTGATATGGCTGGCAAGTTATCATAGGTAACAGCCCACAGGTAAGTTGTCTAGAGCCTAGTCACTGGACCATTCTCTTCTTACTGCTTTTAGGTAAATCTTAGACCAAGGAAGCCACCTACATAAAAAAAAAATAAAGAAAGAAAAAGAAAGTCAAAAGGAAAAGAAAAAGAAAAGGAGAAAAGAAAAAAAAGAAAACAAAAGAAATAACCCACACTTCGCCGCATGACTATGGCTGCCAAGTTGTCGGTGGTAACAGCTCATCGACCGATTGTCCAGAACCCAGCTCAAGAAATGCACTTAAAATTCCCAAAACACTTAGGAAGAAGTGGAGAAGTAGAATAAATCGGGGAGATATACATTGGATTCACCCTTGTGTTGACCCCATAAAAATAAAAGTAGGGAGAAAGCTACCGGTAGTAAAAATACACCTTTAAGCAGAACTCTCTTTTTAAGGTCACCTAGAGGCGTAGAAACCCGAAGTCCATTCTAATTGCCGATCAACAAGTCTATCACATTCACAATAAGATGCTAAGAACCTAGGGTACTCATCAAATTTTGGCTGAGTTGAATGGCCGTGAAAGCCACTCATTAACCCTAAACTCAAAAATCCAAAAAAATTAGAAAAGAAGAAAAAGAGAAAAAGAAAATTTTCTTTGAATAAGGTGAGGGCTTCAGGCGGTCTGCATTTTGGTAGATACCAAGGTGCTGTTGCGTCTTTGAAAGTTCATATCATAAGTAAAAATTTTCTTAATATTGAAAATAACTTATGCTCAATTAATCCAACCTAATTCTTTTATAAATAGCATATAGTTTTTACTAGGGACTAGCAAAAGATAGGCATGGGGGTGTAATGTAAACATGTTCATATTACATAAAATGTCTATTTATGCATGTTCTTAAGCATAGAATTACATTACATACTATAAATATTGCATAACATGCATCATCTTGCATTTAGATTAGTCTGAATAAAATGGAGGTTAATTCTCCTTTTATGGTCAGGGACAGGACGACTTTTTATTGGGGCCTTGGATCAAAGATCCAACCATACGGATCTGATCAGGGCGACGAGTGGAGTTCAACGACTCTAAGATCACCCTAATCGGATATCCATAGCATCAGATAGAGATTGAGGAACCCTAGAAGATCAAGGGCCAAGATGGTATTAATCCACACTTCAGACGATAAATCCAACCGCATGGATGGGTTCGGATCAACGATCATAGCCTAACGGCATGAAAATCGATCCAATCCGATACTCATGGCACCATCTACATCACTCAGAAGATGGACGGCCAAGATGGTACCACGTGGCATTATCTTGGCTACCCAACCGGCCGCACGCATCTGCTAAAGCACTTCGAGCCTGCACTTCTTCACCGTTGGATCAAGATCCAACACCTGTGAGGTGTGCGCACTTGAGTTGTGCGCTCAACACAAACGCGCTCGTGGCACGTTGGTCGAGCTCCTTAACGAGGCGAAGAGACACAGGATCGAACCCCCGCACGCCTCAAATTGGAGCGGGCACACGGGCGTGATCAGCCACGCAACGAAGATCCAACCGCTCCGCACGGCCGATAGCGCCCACGCCCTATTTGATGCCCTGCGTAACGTAGGATCTCACGTGCAAGGCGTGCGAGTGAGGCGCTGTGAGGAGCGCTCTCAGCCGTCCGATCGTGAGATGGATGTGGGCATGTGTTGAGGCGTGGGGAGGCAAGTGGGCACGCGCGCGCCACCCACGAAGGCCACGTTCAAGCCTTTAGTGACGGATTTATCCGTCACTAAAGGTCCTAAATTAATGATTTTCAGAATGTAATGACTAAAATGCCCTCACTCCTTGCAATTATAAAAGGAGACCCCCTCCATACGAATTTCTCATCCCTTCCTTCTCTCCCTCTCCAAAGCTCAAGAGAAGTTTGTCCCATACCCAGGATGCTGCTCAAGAGATAAAGTCAATTTTTCACCCCCATTTCGGAAGTGGATCACACAACGACGACGTGCTACCTCGTTCTCATTCTTCCTGCCTCGACCTCCTTCTTCTCACTCCGTTCTTCATCTTCCAGGCGTCGTCCCGTCTGACTCGTCCTCCAAGCGATCATCGAGGAGGATAACTGCTCTCTCCCATTCCTTTTTCCTGCTTTCTAGAATAGAATTTCACTCTTTCTAGTTGTAATAGTTCTCCTGCTTTTCTAGTGTAATTTCTCACTTAGTTGTATAAACATTTTGAAGTATCAAGTGAATGTTTTCTCTCTCTCTTATTCTGATTGTTTATAGTGCTTCATTTCATTGTAATGACTCCGCTTTTTAACAAAAATATGAAAAAAATATAATTGCGAATTTAGATCGACGTAGCCTCCTTAAGTTCGACCCAAGATCTCTATTCTGGTATAAATTTTATTTGTTGAACACAAGTTCTTTGCTATTCAAACTACAACGACAAGTTTTCAAAACAAAATTCTATAGCATAGTAACCCGTCATTTCAACACCTAAAATACAAAGAACAGCCTTGTAGCCACATTAGAAGCGTTCAGGAGGATCGTGCAGATGTGGTGGATGTGATGGTGGTGGTTTCATGCAGTGCGGAGGAGTGTAGAGACCTGGCAAGATCGAGAAGGTGGTCCCAAGGACAGCATGTCGTGCGGAGCTTGTAAGAGACCAATCCCCTTAATAACTTGAGGGGTTTTGGTTAGTCAAGCACGCAGAGATTTTGGGACCAGCGGCGTGGCGTACGGTGGTTTGTGGAGCTGTGGAGGCCTCGCCAAAGCTTGGCTGGTCGTGGGGAAGACAGTGGTGATGAGAGCTTAACGATGGTCGAAAGAGGAAAAGAAACGGCTAGGGAGATTGAGCAGGATAAGAGGAAGGAAGTGACCTAGCTATACGACGAAGATGAAGAAGATTCCCACACCGGTGTGATGGTCGGACGTAGGGAAGATGAAATCTCTGGCGAGGGAGAATGACGAGGATGAAGGAGTAGGGTGGCTCCAGCTGGTGTTGCGAGAAGCGAAAGGAGGGAAGGTGTTTCCCTCTGCCTATGGTATGTAGCAGAGGGCAAAGATGGAGGTTGGAGAAGCTCACCGGAGCTATGGTCAGAGGCAGCCAGAGAGAGAAATTATGAAGTGTGTCTTAAACCAAGCTAAGGAAGAGCGAAATTGCATCGTTGGCTCTTTTATAGGCCTTATGGGGCATTTCCAAGCAAGGAAAGAAGCTTTCAAGCTTCGAGGATTTCGTGCACCAAGGATACCTGCATCTTCCATGTTTTCACATGGGAGATTGGGAAGGAATCAAGGTCCATGGCCAGGTTCATTTGGAAGGGAATTTCTAAAGGAATCTCCCTTTCAATTTTGGGAGTGTTCGATTGAGAATCGAGCAAGAAATCCTTGCTCGAATCTCGATGGAGTTTGATGTGTTCACACCAATGCGGAAGGGACCCATTTACAAAGAATGACAAGAAAGTTAGGGACCTGATTGCAAGAATTTCAAAAGCTAAGGATGTATGTGAGAGAGAAAGAGCATGACAGGACTAAACTGTAAACTAGGTCAATATGGCCTTTGATTGAGTCCAAATTTTGGTACAAACTTAATTTGGACCCAAGGAATCTGATGGTAAAGTCAGATTTCAATTTTGACCAGGTTTGATTGGAAAATTTGCATAGAAACCCAAATTAGGGTAAAATTATGATTATGACTCTGTTTAAGGTCAAAATAGGTTCCAAAGGTCAAATCAAGGACACCAAATCTTATGGAATATTTTTTTATGATTTATAGAAGATTTAGATGAATTTTATCCTAACCAAAACCTCTGGTATTTAAGCAAGTCTAAACTTAGGGTTTTAGGTTATGAATCAGTTCTTAAAGTACCTAAAAACCCATTTCTGTCTGTGTGAACCCTCTTATCAGACTTTAATGCTCATTAGAAATTAAATTAACCCCTAGCAAACCTCATGATTATTCTGCACTCATGATATGTTGTTAAAATTGCAGAATTAAGCCTGATTTAATGCACTCTTCTATAATGGATATTCAATGAGTTATGGCTCTCTGGTGATTATGTAGGAGCATTTATCTCTTGATTATGACTAATTAAAGCTAGTTATGGCTCATGATGGTGTTACCATCACCCAACTCAACATATCTCTACTCAGCTCATGGCATCTCCAATCAACTTACCTTTGCTACCAATCCTCAACTTGCCAAGCAAGTCAGCTAAGAAGTCCACTACCAGCTCAGGGCAACTCAACATCAGCTCATGAAGACTCACCCTAGCTCAACCTAGTTGAGCTTGTATACTGACCTAGGATAATTGGCTTAGCTAGCTAGGGAGTCTTCATGGAAATCAGAACCAGCTCCCCTCAACTTGATAATAGTTGACATCAGCTTAACTTAGCTCAACCTACTCAACTTAGTAGCTAGCAAAGAACTAGCTGGCTAAGCTAAGTAGCTAAGTGCATAAAAGATCTGCTTTAGCAGCATTCAACTCCATGCACACTCAGAGCAACTCAAGCCTCCTTCTTCTCAACTAAACCCTAGCTACTCCTCCACTACTCTACTTGTTAAGCTAGCTTAGCTTCGCGTCACCTAGCTCTCCTACTCATGGCTGACCACCCCTTTACTTAAGCCTCCAGCTTCCCTCCTTGTTGGCACCAACATGTAGCAACCACCAACCCCCCTTCGCAACCCTTCAACAAGGTGCCAACATGAGGCATCTCTTCACCCACAACCACCACCATAACTATCCTAGTTGGTGCCAAAACTAAAGATCCACAACCCTCCATTTTGGCACCAATTCAAAAGCCCATATCCACCCTACATCCGCCTCCAAAATCCATCTCCACCATCCACATGTTGGCGCCAAATACAAGTCCCTTAACCACCCCATAGTTGGCACCAACTCAACCTAAACCCTACCACCCTAAACCCCTTCATATCATCCCATTTAACCTCCACCCTTCATCATACAACTATCATCACAAAACACCATCCTAACCCTCACTAGAAGAAATTAACCTTTTCACGGAGGTTCAAAACCACCAGCAAATGGTATAAAATCGTCACTAAAAGCTAACGGCGAATCCCCTGTCGGCAAAGATTTTTGCCATCGGTTTCCAGCAGAACCGCTGGCGGATATTGAAAACCGCCGCGAAGATGAACCGCCGGCAAATATTTACCTTTGCCAACGGTTTTGTTAATCGCCGGTTAATGTAACCTTTTACCATAGGTTTTATAACCACCGATATAACCTATGGCGATAGTTTTAAAACCATTGGTAAAATGTTTAGCGACAATGATAAAAATCGTCGGTAAAGCTATTGAATGCCAAATTTCTTTTCACGACAATTGCATAACCGTCGACGTAGATCACATATCCTATATGCGATCATATAATATAGCATTCACTTAATAACCTATATACCAGTCATGTTCATGAAAATCTATAGTATTCACATAATAACATACAAATAATATAATCCTACAAAATAAAATTTAGAACACATAAAAGTCGAACATATGAAAGTATAGCATACATAAAAGTTTTAGAACATCACTTTCTCAACATAATTTCCAACATAGTTTTCAACATAGATAAATCAATCTAAGGATCTATGCTCAACAAATGTACTAACAAGATCGAATAGCCGATCAATCTTCTGATTTTGCTTTTCGATTAATTCTTTATGCTCCTTCCTATCTTCACGAAGTTCCTCTACCTGAGTCGCAAGATTTTCCACCTGAGTCATGAGATTATTAAGTTGCCCTTGTGATGCTCCTCCATCTTTTCTACCATACCAGCTACTAATAGTGGCACCTGCTCCACCACATAAGACACGACCTGGATGCTCTTTTGGATGTATTATCCTAAATGCATCTTCTGCAGTCATCGGTGTTGATGAGCATTCACCACCACTCTCTACCGGAGTCATGAGTTGTGTCATTCACTCCTAATTTAAAAAATGTTAGTCAATATATTATTTAATATAACTTTGGAGCAAAACTAAATTATTAGAAACAAAACATTATAACTCCTACATGTGAGCTTCATTTTTATACCATAAACAACAAAATTTAGAGGCAAGAAATAAAGTAAACACTGCTACTATATAAATTTAGAGGCAGGAAATTTAGAGGCAACAAAATTTTGGAAACAATATTTAGACAAGAAATATTATCCTAGCAATTTGTCTTCTAGAATAGTATTGAAACCCAGTGAAGTTTATAGTTTTACTTATTAAGTTTTGTTGTGTAGGAGGATTGCTATGGGTAAATGAGTGGAATGCCCTTCAGGCTGCTTCCTTCTAGAATTAAGAACAAGCCAGTAAAGTTGATTGTCCATAGGATGAGGAATGCCCTTCAGGCTGCTGGCCTCTCACCCTATGGACCGTGCACGAGGGGAGGAAGAAAAGCCCTCGGCCAGTCCAATATTAGTTGATGGTCCAAGCCTGAGGATTGAATCGCTGAATATTAGGGGGATTATCTGAATTATGTCCAATTGCAAATTGAGCTTTCCTGACTCAGTTTGGCTTGAGCTTCCCTTCCCCTAAGACAGCCTTTTTCTTCTAATCTACTATGCACTTCGGGTCCCAATGACAGGACAAATACGTCCCATAGGTTTTGTCCAGATTAGAAGACAGTTGGATTGTTAGTTCATACCATAAACTAGCTAAAATAATTTCCCACCATTTAACGAGTTAACTCTTCTCCACTATTCTTAACCCTTCAACCTAATGTCATGTCTAATTGAAATCTATGCATCACTTATTTCCTCCAGTTGAGAAATAAAAAACTGATCATATGGTCACTTACCGAAATCGAATATTCTTCTCAATGATTGAGATTTATCCAAAAATAGATTGTCAACATATTGAAAATAAATGAGAAATAAAGTAGAATTCAGAATGATCATCATCAGAGAAAAAGGAACAGGCAGGGCTAGGTATTGGTGTTCTAAGAATGAGTGGTGAACGTGCTTTGTTACATGTGGGCTGGGAACTGGGCTATGGGAAAGAAGGAAGCTTTTCATTTCCAAATGTGCCTCCCATGGCAGACGTTGTGTATGAAGTGGAGCTTGTCAGTTTCGATGAGGTTAAAGAGGTTCCATCCTCCTAGTTAAACATGTTTTCTTACCAAATTATATGAGCAGAAAACTGCTGGTGATTTAAGTTCCAATAGAATTGATAGAATGGATTTAACGAGCTTAAGCTTATCCAGGGGAAAGCACGGAGTGATATGACTGCTGAAGAAAGGATAGAAGCAGCAGAGAGAAGGAAAATAGAGGGGAATTCTTATTTCAAGGATGATAAATTGGAGGAGGCTATGCAACAGTATGAAATGGATGCTAACCCTAGATAGCTTTTATATTTTGTCTTTATTTTCATTCATCTTGAGATTAATGGTGAAAAAAGCATTATGCCCAGGCTGTTGCATACATGGGAGATGATTTTATGTTCCAGGTCTTTGGGAAATATAGGGACATGGCTTTGGCTATGAAAAACCCCTGCCATCTTAACATAGCTAGCTGCTTGCTTGATAAAGTCAAAGCATTATGATGAAGCAATTGGACAATGTAGCATAGTAAGTTTTTTAGCTGATTTGGTTATTTCTTGCTACAATGTTTATTTTCGAAAATGAAACTATTTATTCAAATTAATATGTGTACTGTTAAAAGGATGCAATTGCTTCTAGCAAATTCTCTATATATTTATCAAAAGACAATCACACAAAAAGAATTCACCAATTTATGTGAAAAACCCTTCTCGATGGAAGAGAAAACCATGGGGACTTGTTGAGGATTTTTCTAAGCTATGCTTAGTAGGGTGTTAACATTTAATGTTAGCTACCTTTTAGGATGTGTGAGGTTGAAAGAGGTTTTTGGTTTGAATGTGAAAGAGGTTATTGGTTTGTGGTTTGGATGTGGGGTTGATCCCAAGCATCATATCAAACATCTACTATTAAATGAAAAATTGATTAGGACCTGTAGATGAATGTTAATACTTACGTGATTTGGTTGATATGTTGAATAACACTAAGATCGAGAGCCATCTGAAGCAACTTTAGTTCTTGAATATTCATATGTCCTGACCCGATCAAGTGTATCACCATTGTGACTTTTAGACTGAAAAAAGATAATCATATGAAAATGTGTTTACTTAATAAACTCACATAATCATGTTTCATTTGATCTATACTCTTTCTTCCCAGAACATGTGTAGGACTAGGAGCTTTGGCCCTATTTGTCTTATTCTTTTTTGATTGATCCTGAACAATACCATAATAAAATTTAATTATTTGTAAGGATAAAATATATGTATAAATGATGGTTATAAAATTTACCATCACTTGCGGCATCATCCAATGTTCACATGCTATCCTCCATTGATCTTTATCAATGCCTTCAGGTACATCAGCCACTGCCTCCTCCCATGTTTCATGTGCATCATAATGCTATTTTTTAAATGTAAAACTACTTGGTAATTACTTTCAAAGTTATATACTTGAAGATGTAAATGTATCTTTACCTTTTCTTTCATTTCTGCCCTCCAATTATTATGCATCTTCCCTGCTCTTTTGAGTATGGCTGCTTTCACAATTGGGCAGTTCCCCCAATCAAAAATCCCCTACATAATAAACATTATGTTAGTAATATACGAGCTAAACATAAAATTTAAATGACAAATTAATAGGATTTACCGCCAGCTCTCTTAAAAGATTGCCCTTATAACGTTGCTCCACCTTCCTCCAATCAAACAAGGCAAATGGAATGTGTGCACGAACAAGGTACCCAAGCCTACTAATGAAACTGGGTTTATTTATTGCCTGATCGCCACTACAAATATCAACTTTAATCCATTCTCCCGGATTCGCATTTTGAAAGTCCTTGCATTGAGTGCGCCCTCTAACATGTCTTGCTATAACATATTAAAATATGATGTGTTATTTTAATGACAAGCCCTTTTCAGTATATCCGACTAGGGGAATTATCCCATTCCCTGGTAAAAAATTTTGAAGGACAAAATATACTTAAGCTTAGTATCAGTAAAACAATTTGTCTTGTTTATTCTTTCTCGTGCTTGCAGGGATGAATTTTCATCATGAATTTTATCATCTTAGGACTACTTTTATAGGTTTGTATTCTAATGTTATCATTGTTTGCAAACACAAACTTCTACCTGGTTATCATTCCATATTCCGAGGGACTTATTGTATATCATCAGACCACAAAAAAAAAGGAAAAAGAAAAACAATCAACATGATGAGAATGCGTATAGTGCCTTTTTCTTTCTAGAAAAACCTACCAGCTACCTTGGAAGGAGTCTGATGACTTTGAGTCAATCTACTAAGTGAGTTAAGGACCTGACAAACCTAAATGCAGGTTCTACTGTCTTGCACCCTCATATAGCTAGAAAGCAAGTCTACATCAAATAAACTTCTTTCCTGTCTCCTAAGTTATAAAGGAAAGAATTCATGGACGGCACATTCAGCCTTGTCCAGATGAACCTTTCCTGCCCATAGCTCCTGTATCTGTTAGAATGTATCTGTTATAGCTAGAAATCTTTGTTTGACCTATTAGAAAGTATCTGTTAAAGTTTTTCTTTATTCCTTCATCATAAATTGTTTGATACTGCTTTCAGTTGCAAATTTTCATTTGATGAAAGACTTTGTAATGTTATTTGTTGCGTTTCATTTCCATTTATTCATCTTTTCTAATTTACTTTAAGGGACTTGTATTGACCAATTTTATCTCCTACTCACCAGTTCATAGGATTTTTAGAGCCATATATGGTCGACGACTATTCAAAAGGTTGGAAGCACTAGATCATCGCCTTTAGACATGGGATCTGACGGTAGATTTTTGAAGTGATTCTGCCTAACTCTTTCTTTGTGTCGACGACCATTCAAAAGGTTGAAGTGATGGCAGACATGGGATCATAGCCTAACTCTTTCTTTGAAGTGATTCTTCACCAGCAGATTTTCTGTTAGTCTTTTTAGCTCATTAATTTGAGTGGAGTTGTATTTATAGGGCAGGCTTGACATTTTGTTTGCATTCCACTTCAGTTATATAGCATCAATAGAGAGCTACTACAAGCTGAAGCCTTGCATACAAGAAATTTAATAGGTCTACAGGCAGATTTGGTCAAGGAACAAGAAAATTTCAACAGCAGATTTGGTCAAGGAACATTTGGTCTACCCAACAAGAAATTTCATCAACAGATTTGGTCATATTCTAATATGATTTGGCCCCAAGTTAGTCTAATATGCTCTAATACTTTCAGAATATATTATCCACTGTAAGTTAGTCTTTTTTTCTAATATGCTTGAAACCAAGTAAGCAGGGCAGTTTTGGACATATTTGAAATTTTCGAATATGAAGGAGACATGCTTCCCAACAACTAATTTGAGATAAAGTATTATTCACAAACACGAAAAATGAAATTCGGAACTCTGTTCTAAGAAGCTTTAGCAAAGGAAAAACATTGAGGCAACATTTTTAAATGCATGTTATACAAAAATTTTGCATGTTATTACACTTAATTGTACATGTTATCAATTCATATCCTAAGTTGATATGAAAAATAATAAATGGCTTAATAGTAGTATACCATTAGATGTCTCAGCCTGCCTAGGATTTTTGGATATCTGAAGGATCCTGATCCTCTATCTCCTGACCCTCATGTCCTAGAGGAGTCGAGTAAGTAGTCCCAAGGTCAACAACATCCTCTATAGGCTCTAGCTCTGGTAACCTTCTCTTAAATTGCATCCTTGGCATCTACAATGTTATAGCAAAACGTTAATAGCATTTATATAAAAAAGAAACTATAAATGAAAAAATAATAACATTTATAAATATTTACAATGTACAAAAATGCTAAGTAGAAGTAATTACCTTTAAATGTAAAAGTGTGTCTTTAAATATTCATATCTACTACACTAGGACCCACTACACCTTCATTGAAAATCTCTTGATATGCATCTGAATCCATTACAGGATCATCATCATTTTGAACATTGTAGTAATCTCTTGGCATTCTTTAATAGGTATGATCCATCCACTTCTTGCATTGCCATCAACATAAAAGACTTGCTCCACTTGAATGGCAAGTGCGAATGGCTTGCTTGCCTATAAAATATTTCTATTCTTATTCAAACTAATGAAACCATGTCGTGGATCCAATCGAAAACCTATATTTTCTTTGAACACATCAAACCAATCACATTTAAAAAGGACAACTCAACGATCATGAGTGAAGCTGATCTCAACAATGTCAGTAATTTATCCATAATAACCATCGCAACCAGATTGTAAATTTCATTTAACTATAACATCAAAAAGTTGTGTTGATTTCTCATCATCAATAACTTTCTTTCTAAATCTAAACCCATTAATTATAATCCTGAATGATAATGAACATGTCTCAATGGGCTCTACACTAATATGTCTAAATCTTCTATCCATCGAGGGTCATTTGTTTTCTTTAATTGTTGCACACGTAACGTAAACCATTCTATGAATTCTGTGCCATGATGAGTTAAATTAGAACTCTGCCTAAACTCATCATAAAAAGGATCAACTTCGGGGATTTGCTTCAATATGTATAAGTGAGCAAGGCAAAGTTCTTTTTCAGGCATTAATTCAAATGTTGTCTTTAAGATTGCCCTTCCTTGAATCTCAAAGATAGAAAGGCGTTCATAAATGTACTCATTCTACTTACCTTGATCGTTCCTTTCAATACGATTAAAATGATTATCTGGCACATCCATGTACATCGAACAGAAATTAATGCATTCCTCAATGAGATATCCTTCGACAATTGACCTTTCAGGTTTCGCCTTATTCAGCACCCAATCCTTAAGTTTCTTTAAGTAACGTTCAAATGGATACATCCATCAGAATTGTACAGGTCCAACTATCCTTGCTTCATTGTCTAAATGAAGCGTGAGATGTATAATGATATCAAAAAATGCAGGCGGAAAAATTTGTTCCATTTTGCACAACGTGATTACAATTTGTCTGTCCCAGTAATCTAACATTTTGCAATCTAAGTTCCTTGAACACACAACTTTAAAGAAGTTACTCATCTCTGTTATTATGTCGAGTACTAGTTGAGGTAACACTCCTCGAACTGCTAGCGGAAACAATACTTGCATGTAGATGTGACAGTCGTGACTTTTGAGACCGCTAATGTTCTTCTGTGCTTCATTTACACACCTGGAAAGGTTTGAAGAATATCCATCTGGAGCCCTAATTTCCTTTAAGAATGCAAATATTTTCTGTCTTTGCTCTTGATTTAGTGTATATAATGCATCAGGAAAGTCAACTCTACCGCCATCATTCTGCTTAACATGTAACTCAGGGCGAATGCCCATTTGGATTAAATCATTTCGTGTTTTCAAAGTATCTTTTGGATTATCTGTTAGATTCAACATATCCAAAATATTATCCATCACATTCTTCTCTATATTCATGACATCAAGATTGTGACGAATTTTCAGATTCTGCCAATAAAGTAACTCCATGAAGAAAATGCTTTTCTTTTTAAACCCACGCAAGCGATCAACGTCATGCTTAAATGTACGTCCCAAAGGAACATTACTGAGTTCATGCAACTTATCCATTATCTTGTCCCCTAGCAACCTAATTGTATCTATCATCAATAAGTTTTTCAGATTTTTTGTTGAGTAACAACATGATTTACCATCAAATCGATCCTTAAAATCACTACTCCATCTATGTTCAACTGGAAGAAACCTACGATGCCCTAAGTAAGAAAATTTGTTATTGTCTCGCAGTCGTAGATGGTGTGTATCTTCCATACAAACAGGACAAGCATATTTCCCCTTTGTGCTCCAACCAAACAAGCTAGCATATGCAGGAAAGTCATTTATCGTCCATAGCAATGCAGCTCGCATCTGAAATAATTATTTTTTGTATGCATCATAAGTTTCGACACCAACATTCCATAAGATTTTCAACTCATCTACAAGTGGTTGCAAATAAACATCATTAGCATTTCCAGGGGCCTTTGGACCAGGTATGAGTAAGTGGCGTGTCGTTGTGCGTGTGTGTTAAGGAGTGTCATTATAGTCGCACTTGCAACGTCGGTTTTAAAATAATTAAACGGAGGTGTGTCCGAGTGTCAATCTCAAGGAGGCATGGAAATTGGATTTTTGCTTATCACTTGTTGTCACGGAAAGTGCGGAGTTTTGCTTGTGAAAGCTACGATTTTGAAAAGCGAGAGAGGGAGATAGAGAGAGAGAGTTTAGGGTTAGAAAGTTCTTTGCATGATCATGCAACTTGAATGGAAATTAAAATGACAATTGAACGGAAAATAACTTCATTAATCATTCATTTGTAGTTCATAGCTTACAACATTAAATACATGCTTCAACAAAAGTAATAGAAAGCTTAAAAGAGAGAGAGTGTGTGTGTATGTGGAGAGTGACGAGGCAGCCACGGCGATGGAGGAGGCTCCGTCGGCGGCTCGTCGTCTCCGACGATTACAAGAGGACCTAAAGCTAGCTAAGAGAGGGGTGGAGTAGTTGCAAGGGGAGTGAATGCCTTGAATGAGTGGTTGGAGGGGGTTTAAATAGGGTTAAGGGCTTCCTAAAAGAAGAAGGGGCTTTAGCGACGTCCAGAGCGTCGCTAAAACCGCTCCCAAAAGCGTCGGTGAAGCCCTACAGCCGCTGGTCAGCCACCTGCCTCGTTTCTTCTCCCGTGCGATCCACGGCTACTGAACGAGAGCCATCCGACCTTGAGAATCCTCCTCGGCTGCGCTGGGATCGCACTTCGAGCGCGCGTGTGGGCGGGCGTCATCACCCGGCATGCGCGCACGCGTGGGCACACGTGAGCTATGGTTGCGCTGCGTGGCGAGATCTCGGCCACCCGCTGCTGATCGGGCAGCCCAATTTCACCGCACGCATCCCCCGTCTTCAATTTTGACTCCGCAAGGCTCGAACCCGCGTCGCGTGCGTGCGGGCGTGCGCACTAACCGTTGCGCCACACCCGCGCTTTATCGCGGCGAGCGCGCGAGTCTCGGCCGTTCGATCGAAGATCGACGACCGAGATCTGATCTTGGCTGGATGAAGGCACGGCACGTGGTGGAGTGGGCTGACGTGGCGCAATATGGGCCGTTGATCTCCAGATCAACGGTCAAAACTTCTTGGGCCCATTGTAGGAGCTCCGGATGTTGGATTTGACCGATCTTGAGTCCGTTGGACTCCGTTCGTCGTTCTGAATCCATCCGTGTGGTCCGATTGCTCATCTGAGGCCTACTTTGACAAATGCTTACACAAATGGCCATTAATACAGTTTATAAGCAATATTGGTACATGATGCATGCAATGCTCCCATTCTACTTATGTCGCGCCTTTTATTCTAAAGATGGGTCATATTCAACATAATTATCACCCCCTTGTATAGTGTTATCAATAAGCTCAACATCATAAAAGCTGATTTCATACACATCCAAGGAGGCATGTTATACGTAACTATCATAACGGGCCATATGGAGTATGGAGGATACATGTTTTTAAATGGATTAAATCCATCACTTGCAAGGCCTAAACATATATTCCGTGCCTCTAATACAAAATCTGGATACCTTTTATTAAATGCAATCCACTCATCAGCATCTGCAGGATGACGCATCATTCCATTGCATGACTTATTTTCATGGTGTCATGTCATCCACTTTGCAGTCTTACTAGACATGAATAGGTGCTGTAGTCTTGAAATTAGTGGAAAGTAACGCAACACCTTCTGAGGTTGTCTTTTCCCTTTTCTTTTCTCACCTTTATATCTCGACTTGCCACATTCTGGACAACTCTCCAAGCTATTGTTATCATGTCTATACAGGATGCAATCGTTAGGGCATGCATCTATCTTCTAACTTTTTAGCCCCAAGGCACGAAACTGTTTCTTAGCGTCATACCATGACTGTGGAAAATCTTTTGGAGTATTTAACAATTCTCCAATAAATTTGAGAACATCTGACATTAACTTAGAAGTTGCTCTATTCATCACCTTAATTTGAGACATATTAAGAAGGAACGACAATCTAGACATTGAATTAATCCCTGGAGCAATAGGTTCTTCCGCTGCTTTTAATGCATCCCAAAACTTACTATAATCACGAAACATACTTTCATCATCCATTAGATTTTCCTGACCATCTGCCATCTCTTCCAACATTCTTATAACATTGTCACAACCTACATAATTAGAATATTCAACAGTGGTGCATCGTTCCGAACTCTCCGCAGGCACCTCCCCATGAGCGGTCCATATCGTGTAATAAAGCCACCATCCATCACATATGAGATGCTCAAATACAATATCTCGTTCGAATGACAATCGATTCATACAATTCTTGCACAGGCATAAGATCTTATTATACAATCTTCCTTTCCCAATTAGTTTCCTATCATCATGAAATGCTCAATCCAAAAACTGTATCACTCCGCTCTTATAACGAATGTAGTCGATGCTTCTCAAAGCTATCCAAGACTCATCCATATCAACCTAACTATGAAAATGGCAACCACAATTTGAAGTAAGTTACACAAAGGAGTGCATAACTACTTTGATCATTACTTAAGTGTTATTTGTCACATGTAACACATATATGTCAAATAACTTAGGTGTTATTTGAGGACGATCAAGACTTGTGTCATGGTATAAAGACAACGTATTATGCATATATGTGTAGTATATATACATTGACTCATTGTCCATATAACATGATCACAAGTATTGAACGGGCAAGTATTTTTTCCTTAAGGTTCATGATTAACCTAAAACCTATAATAAGAAGATCAGGTGTTACCTTCAAAATGCGAGTAGAGACTAATGTAAAAACTTAGATAAGTCCAAAGTCTTGAGGATGAAGCCTCAAATAGAAATAGAATAGTAGAACCTGAAAAGGAATCAATCAAAAAACATTAGAATTAAAAATCTAATGTGTTTCAGAGACATTAGATTGGAGACAATGGTGCATTGGAGTCATCCGCACTGTGTTTCAGAGAACCATTTGTGCCTTTACCAGCCGTGGATGATGGAATCTATTGTGATCAATGGTAGATGCAAGATGTTTACTTCAACATATCTTTAATGTTGCTGTTGATGCTAGGCAAGGCTATTGAAAAGCCTCTTTTTATTTATCCTTCATTTTTCTCTATTTCTTTTTCTTCAAGTTATTGAAAAATGCTTGTTAAAAGAAAAACTTATTGAAAAACAAAATGAAATGATAAGCATCACATCTTAAATATAAGAACCCAATTCTAAACATAGTTACTTTAAACAAATCTTTTAAAAGAAAAATCTTTCATCTATTTTTTGTGTGAACAGTGCTCATGACACCTATTCATTTGCTTGAACAGCATTTAAATCAGATATGTCAAAGGTATATCACATTCACCATGTTATTTTGGAAGAATTCAAGCAGCCATGGTGGTAGTGTTCATGAAGCACTATTCACCTTTTTTCTTCCTTCTCTTTTTGAAAGTAGTACTATACACCATGTTAACTCACTGGGTTTACTGTTCCTTGCATTGGATCAATGTTCATCTTGTAATTCCTCAAACATGTTCTCATACCATTATATCAAAAGAAATTGGATCTGCAAAACAGAAAGGCTGCAGCAGAAATTACATCATACAAGTCAGATAGCATATGTTTTTGGAAAAAAAAGGTGGGTAGCATATCATAGCCCAAAAACCTTGTGACATCTGAAAAAGATAGTCCTACATAGTAAACTCATGAAAATAACTAGTGAGATATAAGGATTAAAAATTATTAGTTGACAACTTAGATATAAGCATTTTGGGTAGTTTATGTTTATGGGACTCATACTCAATAACCTGTTAAGGCTAATTTTTCTCAAATAGATTTGACATTAGGCCCAGGTTGTTACAAATAATATCAAAGTCAAACTCCTTCTAGGAGGAAAGTTCTACCCTTGAGATGGCCAAAGAGGCCATGAAATGGAGATGCCACTACTACTAATAGTGGATTGATTGATTGAACCCTTACGAGGATGTTAAGATTTCAAGTGAAGAAAATTATGACACCCAATGAAAGTGAGTAGTGGGATATATGAATTAAAAATTATTACTTGACAACTTAGGTTTAAGTATTTTGGATAGTGTTAACACCCGAGACATCAAACACACTTTAAGACGTCTGAGAGTTGGTCCAGACACCTGGTCAGACGTCCGGACGCCTTCCTACACGTCTAGAAATAAATTTTGGCATGCGTACGATCGCGAGTCTGCGCACGGCAACCCATCGCCCTCCTCTTTTTCTCTCTCCCCTCGCCGACCTGCAGACGCCTCCCCCACGCCTTCAAATACCCCCTCCCCTCTCCCTCGTTCACCACCCCACCGTCTCCTCCTTCCAGCGTGAGCGCGAGAGCGAGAGCGAGGGCAGCAGCTGCTGCCGAGTGCGGTGCAAAGAGGAAGAGGTGCAACGAGAGGGAAGAAGAGGGAGAGTGCGTGAGAAAGAGAGAGAGAGCACGCCGGAGTAGCTCAAGGTCGGCCGGCGTGCGCGCGGAGGAGCATCCTGATGGGGAGATCCCCCCTGGTGCTGCTGCAGCTCGAGCAGCGGACGAGCAGCTGCATGGCGAGCTCGCGCGCAGCGAGAAGAAGACGAAGAGGTTCTGATTCTGGGAAATTTTCTCAAAATCAGACATCTAGACCTACATCCAAAAGACGCAGGAAACGTCTGGAGGGAGCTCCAGACGACTGAGAGGTACGAAATTTCTCCTCTACCTCCTTTTGCGGATACGGCCATGCAGGCCGTTCCGCCGAGGATTTAAGACATGTCGTGTTGAGGAGGTCTTCGTCGCGCATGCAGGTTTCATTTCGAGAAGGTGCGGGGACATGCCCTCCCACGCACTTCATACATCTGGGCACGGCACCAGACGGTGGAGAGCATCTCCAGACGTCCAGAGAGGTGGTCGGACGTCTGGAACTGGGTCCAGACGATTCAGCAGGATCCCTGGACATCTGAGGAGCAGTGCAGAGTGAGGTATGACCTGGACCACTTTTTAAGTCTGATTTGGGTCAGAGTTGTCATTTTTGACCTATTTAGGGTCCGTTCGAGGTCCGATTTCCACGTTTAAGATTCCATTCTTCTCAAAATTAGTTCCTCTACTTGTTTGAAATACTTGTATCCTGTTTTGAGTGGTTTCTTGTGATTGATCCTTGTGTTAGGACCTCGTTCTGTTACAACTTTGGGGGTCACGGAGGCACGTGGACCTGCTGATCACGCCCCTCTTACTCCCGATTTTGTGGGTAGAGTGGCTCCCCTTAGTTATTTACAAGCATTAATGCATCTCTGAAATGAATGATAGATCCTAGGGTATGGCATGAATCTTAGGACCTGAAAACTAGATTGAATGATAGATCTTAGGGTATGGCATGAATCCTAGGACCTGAAAACTATATTGAATGATAGATCCTAGGGTATGGCATGAATCCTAAGACTTGAAAACTAGATTGAATGATAGATCCTAGGGTGTGGCATGAATCCTAGGAACAGAGCCACTGAAACGAATGTCTTGAATACCTTAATTACAGTCTTGGATAAGTAGATAGAATAATGATAATTGCCTGTAATTGGATAACTGCCTGTGAAATGTAGAGTACTATTGCTAGTAACTACTACATGTAATTCCTGTTGTTGGAAACTAAATTTGAGCTGCTTGTATATAAATTGATATTAAATGTTGGAAACACAAGCTATATGCGAATGAAACTGAAATGATGAAACCTAGTATGGTTTGGCCTGAGAAATATGAGTATGAACCCTACGGGGAATTAGGAGTAGAGCTCCTAGAAAATAAATAGAATGGAACTGGGAAAGTGGATGGGGAAGTGAGCTGGTCCTTGAGTACGGAGTACCAAGGAGAGCGACCGTCTCCCTGTTTAGTGCAGAGTGGATCTAGCCACCCCAGGGACCCGAGGTTAGGTCTGGCCACTTTATACCGACTTTTGGCCCTCGCGTACATAGTACTGGGGAGAGCTACTAGTGTAGGGAGAGAGCTAGCCACCTCACGGGCCCTGGGGTTCAGCTAGCCGTCCTACACCGACTTGTTAGGCCCACTGGGCAAACTAGGGTAGTCAGGCAAGGGTGCGCGGACTGTGGAGGGGCAAGACCCCTGTTTGGTTACTATGGAGGGGCTGGACCCCTGTTACTGAGAGGGCTCTACCCTATACTGGTTCCGTGCTATGCTTTGGGCGCACCCGTTAACGGAAACGACTGACCGCGTGCTAGTGCGGGGTAGCTACCTGTGCATCTATCGCGCGTGCTGTAGTCACCATTACGTCTGTCAACGACCTTGGGGTGGTTGACTGAGGGTAGGACCACCACGGGGGACTCTCCCAACCAGGAGAGCATCACGTGCTACTTCTACTTTTCGGAAAAGACTGCAATCAAGATCGTTCCCACAAGGAACATTCGAGATCAAGAGAAAGACCTGAGAAATAAATCAAGAAAGGGTAAATAGAGAAATTAAGAAGGAAATTAAAAACAACAGCTACTTGTCCACCTTTACTGTTTTCTTAGTTAGCTGGTTGCCACTCTACTTAGTGTTTCGCTGACGTGTCATATTTGTCACCTTTTTCAGGAGCAGGTGTTGAGCAGCCAGAGCCTACAGTTGCGGAAGGTATTGGGCCTAGTAGAGCCCAGTAGTTGTACTTTTGTGCACCCATTTTCTATAATAGTGAGTATTTCTATTACACCTTGTACTCTTTTGTTGTAAACTTCATATTTCTGTACCTCTTTTTAATTCTCTACTATTGTGGTGGTATGTACTGTAGTAGTTCTTTTCTTTACTGCTATACTTTTGTTACTATTAGTTACTTGCATAGTGAATGTGGTTTATTTTACTGCTTTTTGGTTACTTTCTCGTTGGACGACTAGGTCTTGGGATCAGTCAAGTCGGTCCGATTCTCGTGTCCTGTAGGGATTCGGGAACTGGGTCGTAACAGATAGTTATTTGGGTTTATGGGACCTATATCCAACAAATTGCCAATGCTAGTTTCTCTCAAATAGTCTCATGATTAGGCCTAGATTGTTACAAACCTAGTGTGATGATTGTGCCATGGAAAGCTATCACTGTTGTATCACATCTGTCAATTTGGAATTCAGATCTTAACCATGTATCTTGGAGCAGAAGATAAGGTATTGCAGATTCATGGTGCCACTCTCCAATGATTCCTAAGTTGGCACACAATCGTGGGAGTGTCTGTTGCTAGAAGTGACGTTGATACTTTGATTGTTAATATGAGATATAACGGCTGCTATTACAAGCAGTACTACACCTTGGGTCATCATTATCTCTGGATGATTCCTTGGCTAGTTCCCTTTTTAAGGGGGTTTAGAGGTATGAATTATCCTTTTCTATAAGTTTTAGTCCATACAATTACTATTTACTTGCTCAAATGACCGTCGTCTTAATAGCACCTATAATCCCGAGGAGTCCTATGACTCTAATGTCATAGAATATATTTGGAAGAACCTATAAGACTTTGATCTTTGAATATGTTTCCTTTCTGCTAGCATCTATCTTCTGAAGGTGTCATATTTGTCATAATCAATTACTAGCAGAAATTTTGAGTAGGGTCACAGGTTTCAAAATTTTGTAAATCAGCCTGATCACCCAGAGCTCTACAGATGCCAAAAGATTCTACAGTGTCTTTGGAAGTTACTTCTTGGACTTTGAACTTTTGTCTATTATAGGATGTTCCTCTGTGGTTAACCTAGGCTCTGTTAACCTAACAGCTTCTTTGTTGTACTTCTCCTTAACTTTCAAGGGAATCTTCTTTATGACGGAGAAGAAAGTTAACGCCGCTTTCTCATCCCTGATCAAGATGATTTTGAACGCATTCTGTGAGAAGGGGAATGCACGAGCGATGCCAGAATGATGGTGAACGGAGGTTTGGTTTAGTAGAGAGGAGGAAGAGGGTTACCGTCAAGAAGTGATGGTGGACAATTGATCGATGATGACGATGAAGCGAGCGAAGACGATGAACGATGGTGGACGATAAACAATGGTCATGGACGTTCAACGGTGGTCATAGACAATGAGGACGATGGAGAACACTAAAGGTCACACGATGGTGAGGATGAGGAGGAAGTGTCAAGGAGTTGCGATGGTGAGGATGGTGAGGAAGCGTCGATGGTGAGGTTGGTGAGGATGGGGGATCAGTTGTAGTGTTGAGGGTTTTGGGAGGAACCGACGTCAGTTGGATGGGATGAGGGTTTAGGATAAGTCGGTGGCTTAGATCAGAATGGCAATGACACTTCATCTACGTCAGAGGTTTAGAATCGACGACAATAGATATAATTTAGGTATGCTAGCGGTTCTAACATAATCGTCGCCAAATATTTGAATTCCCATCAGTTATATATAACCGCGGGTAAATATATGCCGCTAAAAGCCTGATTTTTTGTAGTGCCCACACATATGACCATGCCATTGTACGATGTAGTTTCATGCTTTAGTCATTTTTGGATCCGTAATATAATGCAAAAACACATCAACGAATAAAAGATAACGAGATGGTAAGTCCCAGTCAAACTCAGGGAGGCGTGATTGTGAATTTCAAAATGAATTCCTATCTTGATTTACTAACTAAACTAACTAATCTAAAGTCTACACCTAATTACTAACATGGTAGATTTCTCGCACCTAATATTTGCCAGTGGTGAATTTGAAACAAAGGATCACGATACAAGTCAAGTAGCAATAGTATGTATACATGAATCATTCGTTGTTGTATTCTTTTAATATGTATACACTATCAAGATCATTATAGTGTAACATGTAATAATTAATATTTAAAGGAATCGCCATACGTTATTTGATTATAAAAACCTTTATTTTATTAATAGATTCAAAAAGGTGATACGGATTTACAAAACTAATCCGAGAGATATGCTTGACTATAAATATAAAATGTAGAAAGAATAGAGAATAGAATCTAGGGATGATCAGAAGGGGGCACCGATGAAGCTCCGGTGAGGAATGCTATAGTGGCCTTAGAGTGCCTCAAAGGGAGGAGAAGGAAGAGCACACCTAAGCCCTTGGAGAGGAGCTTCTCTCCTTGCTAGCCATTCGTGGAGGCGAAAGACCCTTGGAGAGGGACCATGGGGTACAGTTGAGGAAGGGAGGAGAAGGCTATGGAGGTGGAGTTCTAATGGTGGAATGGGGGAGGAGGAAGATGATGATGAGTAGCTACTAAGGTGGGGTGATTTATAAGGTGATGCCTTTTTGAGTTGGCATTAGAAGGGTCTAAAAGGGGGGGCTTAGGCGCCATCTCTAGGATGGGGAAGTGGTCTTCCTAGATCCTAATTTGGGGGGTGGTTGGTGATGGTAACAACATCATGGACCTTAACTAGGCACATTTCGTCAGGTTTGAATGATAAAAGCTCTTACCTAATCATCTGAGGGTTACAACCCCGCACCGTTCTGATTTGAGAAGAAAATAAGGAATTAGGGTTAATTTTGTAAGTTTAACAGCACATCACAAGCGTAGATCAATCATAGGGTCACTCAGGAGTTCATTGAAGGTCAAATGAGCACAAAAGTCTAAAAAGTAAGTCAACACTGATAGAAACAGGGTTCACGCATTTCAAGGGGGAAAATAAAACCAGAACCTAATTATCAACCCACTTAAATTAAAGAGGTTTTGGTTAGGATAAATTAATCTAAACCTCCTAAAATTCATATAAAAATATTCTAAGAGGTTTGGTACCGTTGGTTTGACAATCTGAACCTATTTTAACATAGAACAGAGTTTTAGACGGGATTTTACCTTGATTTGGGCTTCTGAGCAAATTGTCCAATCAAACATAGTTAAAACTCAAATCCAAGTTCACCATTAGAATCCTTGGGCCTAAATTATGTTAGCACCAAAATTTGGGCCCAATCAGAATCTATCTTGACCTAGTTTGCATTTTAGCTCTTTAAAACTCTATTTCTTACATTTAGCACCTCAAGTTTCAAGTTTATTGCGATTGGGTCCCTACCTTTCTCTTCATTTTCTTCACTAAGGTCGCTATCATCATCAGTGTGAATCAAGTTCTGCAGGTGATATTCAAGGGAGGATTTCTCCCTCAAATCAATGCCAAATCTCTCTAAAATTGGAGAGATTGATCCTCAGACGATTCTTAATTAGTTGAGCTGACTCAAGAGCCTTGAATTGGCCCATGGTGATCAAGCGAACGTGGGAAAATTTGGGGATTGTTTCTCCTAAAATCGCTGCTAAATTTGGCCCTCTCCTTGCTTTAGAGCTCATTCTTGACTCTATAAATAGCCCTCAAGTTCATGCCATCCTCAGTCGATTCGAGGCCGGAAACCTCCTTCTTCCCTCCTCTCCAACCAAGAGCTCCATTGACTCCAGCAGCCCTCTCGCCCCTCCTCTTCCATGTGTCCAACAACCAAATTGGACACATCATTGTCTTCCTCATCTTCGTCCAATGGCAGCCAGTCAAAGAGTAGTCCTTATCGACCCTCTCTTCACTGTTGTTCCCTTCGCTAGAGACACCTTCGTCTTCGATACTGGCCAATCATAGCCGGTACAAGTCCCTCACCCTCTCTTCTAGTACAAACTCAAAATGATATATATAAGAAATCAAGTAGCAAAGTGCAAAAAGAACGATTTAAAATGGTGATTTGAATCACCAAATTCAACCCTGAAATTAAGCTTAAATAAATGCACAGTATCTCTCAACCAAATATGCCACCTCAACCAATTTTAATATTTCAACAGTATCTAGAACTAAGGCACCAGCAAAAGTTAAATGAAGGCACAAGGCATCAGACACCTTAATTTGCTCAAGGGCACAGCTCTAACAGAAGAGGCAAGGCCTCCTCTCTACTTCCTTCGTGCCTCAAGAGAGAGGCAAGCACAGCACAACAGAGGCAAAGGCCTTTCAGAGATTGGCTAAGTGTAGAGAGTAGAGGCGCAAAGGGAAAAACCTCCCCCCTCTCTCTCTTCTTCTTTCACTCAGAGTTTCAGGCTTAATCGTGTAATCGACCAGGTAATCGGCATGAACAGGGACCAAGCCTATGGGCGTGTATCGCAGGTGAGGAGTTTACAGAGGCAGGTAAGCAAGTGAGTAGGGTATGGGGACCCGACCCCCGTGTCTTGGGCGAGGGTTCGAGGAGACAAATTCTTCTTATCTAACACGAACGGCTACTAATTCCACGAAGTGGGACTATATGTCCCACAATCTTCGCACGGCAACAGCTGAAGACATCTCTGATTGAGGGCGAGAGAAGCACCTGCTACTTCAATTGGAAGCATGGAGTGATTCCTGGAAGTCAGCCGCAACACCTGGGGGTGGAATCTTTAGGGATGATGGCCAAAGGACTGTAGTTGAAGTCGGCGAAGTCAGGGGCGGCAGCGGAGGTCCGACGGTCACCTAAAAAGGTGAATATGGCCTCTCCGCCATGTCAGAGATGCTCAGGAGGATCGTTGTACGTTGACGAGTGTAAAGGTGGTGTTGGCATCGCGTCAGGTGAGTGTGGAGGTCTGACAACCTCGAGAAGGTGGTGCGGTGGTGTGTGAGTCGGGTGGAGTGCGTGAGAGGCCAATCGCCTCAATTACATGAGGGGTTTTGGTCGTGAAGACACGGCGGAGGTTTCGAGACCGATGGGAAGCGGATTGGTGAAGTGTGGCGGATTCGCAAGGTCGTCGAAGGTATTCGGAGACATGGAAGATGACGGTGGTGCGAGCATGAAGGCATATGATAAACGCCAGTCTATCATCATCCATATGCCCCAAAACTAACCTAGCTCTTAGGGTTTTAACTCTGCAAATGGGTTGTTGAGCTGCATTTAGGCATTTACCTAGGATATGCATGCATTGCATTTTAATATATTTTTGATGCATTTATCTGAGTGTCTGGATTAGGCAGAATGTCAGATCCCACACATCTTGGCACTTTGGAAGGAAGAAGATGAAGAAGTTCCTATCAGCTAGATCCAGCTCATTTCAGCTGAATCCCAGCTAGATCCAGCTCATTTCAACTGAATCCCAGCTAGATCCAGCTCATCCCAGCTGGATCCTAGTTCCTTCTAGCTGGATCAACTCACCCTTAGCTCCATTCATCTCATCTCAACTGAATGGTAGCTCTACCTACTTCACCTTAGCTCCATTCAGCTCACCTCAGCTAGATGGCAGCTCAAACTAGCTGAAGACAGTTGATCCCAACTCCATTCCATCTCTTCTAGCTCAGAAGAGTTCACTAGAAGTTCAACCTAACTAGGATTAGCTACTACTATCAACTAGCTAGACCTAGTTAGCTGAAGATGACCTTAACCAGCTCAAGTCCAGCTCCCGAGGCCTCCACTTAGCTCAACTTAGTTGAGCTAAGCTACCTTAGTTACTCCAGCTATCTAGGTACCCTCCCAGGAATATCAGACTCAACTCACCGCATCTCAAATCAGTAGAAGCCAGCTCATCTTAGCTTGGCTTAGCAGTTAGCAAAGAACTAGCAAGCTAAGCCAGCTAAGGTAGCTCCTTGCAGCTCTCTTCAGTAGCTACCAGCTCCAGTGCAACTCAAGATGACTACTTCCAGCTCCTCCATCAAAACCCTAGCTCCAAATGCTTCCAACCCTACCCCTTACTAGCTAGCCTAGCTAAGCGAGTCATCTCCTCGGCAACCCTACCTAACCCTAATTCCCATCCAACTAGTCCACCTACTTAAGACCATGTAAGCTTCCACCTAAGCTACCCTACTCCACCTCAACTTGGCGCCAACCCAAGCCACTTCTTCACCCCTCAACCACCACCAAGGGGGAACCACATTTTGGCACCAGAACTCCCTCCACAACCACCATCAAAATGGCTCCAACCCAACTCCTCATTTCCACCCTACACATCACCATCCAACCCATCCTAACCCTTGCTTTTGGTGCAAACAAAAACCTTCTAGAATGCCCCCCTTTTTGGCGCTAACCTGTGGTGTCTCTTCACCGCCAAAATCCACCAATACCACCTACAGCTACCCCCCTTCACACCCTTAAGATGGCGACACCAAGCCTTAACCCTAGTATCCCCATAACCACCACTAACTACCCACCAAACCTAATCCTAGCCCTACACCTAAGCCCATGCCAACCACCCCTCACCTACCTCTATAAATACCCACCATAATCACCACCAAAAACCCATCTTCTCCATTAGTTAGCTTCACCATTCTTCCACCCCATCTTCACGCCAAGGAAGGAGGGAAGAAGATCAAGGGGGCAATCTACCAGCCCCCTTGGTGCCTTCTTCATCTCTCTTCTTCTCCCTTAGCCACGCCAAGGAGGTGATCATCTTCAACATGAAGGGGACGACCAGGCAAGTGGAGTAAGGTGGTTGACACCCACCTTGGAGGATAGTTTGGAGGACTACATTAAGGAAGAAGGAAGACCCTTTTCAACTGCGGGGCAACTGTACTTTGAGCAAGGGCCATCCCAACTTCAACTAGAGGATCCCCTTTTCTTCTTTATCTTCCACTCTACTTTCTATATTAGCTAGTAGTTTAATGTTCTTGTAGAAGCATTCCTTTACGTGTAATTGACTTTACTAGTAATACAGAAGTTATTCGCATTCCAATTTTCATGTTGTAGTTAGTGTGCTTTTCTTTAGTTGTAGTGTGCAAACTCTCCTCTTCTAATTACCCTAGGCACACTTGCCTAGGATGAGCTTAGAAAGGAAGACTCCATTCTTGTCATCTAGGTTTAGTTGTAGTATAATTAAGTCTTCGCATTCTGTTGCCTCAAAAATGATTGTTTTTGAAAATATAAAAACAAAATCAAAAATCACAAAAAGAAAGTGCGGATTTGAGAGGCGAGAGAGAGAACCATTCATGTGATTAACAAATTGGCCTCCTTGGATGACCCTAGATACTAAACTATCTAGGTATTACAAATTTAAAAGCGAATCGATTTTTGCACATTACAACGACCTATAAAAATCGCATTTTACAAACCATTTAAAAGCCCGATCAGCATACAGAAGCGAGCGTTGGATGTGTGAATCAAGTCAGGGGGAGAGGCAGAGTTGAATGAAGGAGGTTGCAGACGAAGGGGATGCAGAGGTGGCACCGGCTATGATTGGCCGGTGCCGGAGACGATGGTGGCTCCGGGAGGGAGAATGGCGACACTTGAAGGAAGAGGGAGCCCTTCGCAGGTATGGTGAGGTGCAGACGAAGCTAGGTAAGATGGACCTGCTATCTATAATATGTGGTAGTAAGAGAGGAGACTGAAGGGAGTAGGTCACCGGAGCGGAGTCTGGAGTCAGTCGGAGGTAGAGGAGATGAAGGAATTTTGGGCCTAGAACTCGCTAAGGAGTTTGGCTTGGCGATGGGAATGTTTTCATAGGACTTCAGGCAAGCTTCTAAGCTTTGAAACAAGCTTAAGAAGCTTGGATTTTCAGGGGAAAAGATCCCTGAAATCTATGGATTCGCACAAGTTTCATGAGGTGATTTGGAGTCCAACACTAGGTTTAGGTGATCGAGAATTTCTTTAGGATCATCCCTTCCAATTTTGGAAGGGATTGGTCGAGAAATTAGGGCGGAATCCTTGATTAAAGCTCGAATCTCATGGGTTCACACTATCAATGACAACAAGGACCTTTTTGAAGAAAATGATGAGAAGTTAGGGGTCTAAATGCAAAGATTTCGAAAGTTAGGGGCTTAAGTGTGAAAAGTAGAGTGTAAATGGACTAAAATGCAAACTATGTCAAGATGAAATCTAATTGGGCCAAAATTTGGGTAAAAACCTAATTTGGACCTAAGGAATCTTATGGTGAAGTTGGATTTTAGTTTCACCAAGATTGACTGATCCATTTACACAAAAACCCAAATTAAGGCAGAATTGTGTTTGTGACTCTATTTAAGGTTAAAATAGGTTCTAAGGATCAAATCGAGGGTACCAAACCTCATGGAATGTTTTTCTATAAATTTAAGAAGGTTTAGATGAATTTTATCCTGACCGTAACCTCTGTTATTTAAGCAGATCTAAAATTAGGGTTTTAGGTTACTGTTAATTCTCGAAATGTGTGAAAACATGTTTCTGTCTGCATAGACGCACTTATTAGACATTGATGCTCATTTGGCCTTTATTTTACCACTAGTAAACCCCTTAGTTATTCTGTGTTCATGATATTCTATTAAAATTACATAATTAACCCCAGTTTCTTATTCTCTTCTCAAAACAGCTCGAAGTGGGGTTATGACCCTCAGATGGTTATGTAGGAGCATTTATCTTTTAAACCTGACTAAAAGAGACCAGTTAGGGCTATTATGGTGTTCCCATCATACCCCCATATCTAGCTTTTGCTAGTCCCTTAGAAAACATCCTATGGATCAAACCAGGTCTCTAGGTCAGATGTAACCGTCAAGGTGCCTTATTAAGCTGCATCTCTAGAAATCAAATCAAAATAGCAAAAATAGGCCTAGAGGTACTCAAGTATCGGTCAAGATCCAAACATGACCAGCTTTAGCTTGAGTCTGCTGCGAAGGTTTCTAAGACCTGCAAAAAGTGCCTAAAGGTTCGTTGACCCCAGCGCTTAAGGTACCCATGAATAAACGTAACATGTCCAGGTTTAGTTTGCCAGTACATTTTTGTAAGAAAGAGATGGAAAAGGATTTTCATTTGGAGAGTTTTCTCTCTTTTCTTTTTAATTTTCCTTAAATCCAGCCTCGAATTGGCCCTAAACACGGTCGGTATCAAATTCCTTGTCCCCACCATTAATCCTCGAAGGGTCCCTGGCTTTCAATGCTTCAGGATAGCACTACCCATGGCAACCTCCAGAACCCTGGCTTTCGACACTTTGGGATAGTAATGCCCATGGAGTTCTGTAGCTAAATTCAGTCCCTGGTAAGTGACATTTCGGGATAATCCTGCCTATGGCACCTGAACCAACACAAGGTGCTTACATGCCCCTGGTAGGATATTTAGATATCCTAGGAGACAAGAACTGAGGAGACGATATGTTATTACGCATCTTCGAGGGGAATTTTCCAACTCTCTATGTCGGGAACTCGTCCAATCAACTTGTGTTGTCAAGCCGCTCCTAAGCTTGATCTTCGAGATGGCTTTTCAGAATAGAATAATTTTGGCATGATTTTTCCTTATTAAGAGCACTGAACCAGACTTTGTGTGAGATTTTTGGGTGTATAAATTACCAAGTCCTGCAAACCAAAGGGTAGGCAATAGGGCTGAATAATCCCTAAGCCTTAGACCTACTACATCAGCCTCGCACTTTCCTCAACCTCTTGAGGATTAATCTGAATCTTAACAAATACTTGAGTGTTTAAACCTTAAAATAGATCCAGAGGCCTAAGGTTGGTACCGCCACTAATCTCCTAAGTTTTTAGCCTTCCAGATCTTAATTCATCATCCAATCCAACCTAGAAGTTAGGTAAGTTCCATACTTAGTTTTAAGGGGATAATTCTTTTTGTCTATTTTTGTGTGCTCCTTTTTTTTCTTTTTCTTTTCTTTTCTTCTTCTCCTCTTTTCATTCAGTTCAAAATAACCTCTCCTTTCCTCTTTTCTCCTTTTCTTTTCTTTTTTAGATGAAACCCTTCCATGCATTGATTTCACAGCATTTTACACATTAATACCCTCCCATGCCTACGATTTACAATGTCCTCATTGTAAATTAGGTAGGTTCGAGTTCAATTGAGATCGTACATTAGAACAGGTGGGTGGTCAACGGGTTGGCATGACTGTTGTGGATGATTTCTAGCTTTGAAACAAGTATCAAAGGTGGAGTCGGCTGTTCTAATGGATGAACCCTAAAGTGCAATATGAATTCAGCAAAAAGGATATATCAGGAAGGTTTTAGTTTTTTCAAAGATGACAGGTTGCCTCCCATTAAGTGCTAAGTTTAATGCCATCAGCTGGGCGCAATGAAGCTCAAGGAGAATGGAGATCAAAAGATACTGCAACCAAATTCATGTCAGTGAGTTCTAAGAATTGTTTAAGTCTCTTACCGTTCATGACAAGGTTCAGATTCGTGGCTGAGTTCACTGATTTTGACAGCTCCATTTCCAAATACTTGTCTCACAAGGAATGGTCCAATCTATTTAGATCTGAGTTTTCCTAGGAAGAGCTTGAGTTTGGCATCGAAGAGTAACACTTTCTGACTAGGATGGATGGATTTACGTGAAATGTGCTTGTCATGGAAGGCATTCACCCACTCTTTGTAGATTCACGAGTTCTCGTATGCATCATTACATAGTTCCTCGAACTCGCTTAATTGCAACCGACGGTGGATTCCAGCCTTCAAAAGATCTAGATTGCACTTCCGTACTGCCCAGTAGGCTTTATGCTCCATTTTTATAGGGAGGTGACATGCCTTCTCGTACACAAGTCTGAAGGGAGACATGCCTAATTGGATCTTATGGGTGGTCCTATACGCCCACAACGCTTCCAGAAGGTGGGTCGACCAATCCTTCCTATCAAGTCGAACAGTGACCTAAAGGATCTTCTTGATCTCCTTATTTGACAATTCAGCCAATCCATTAGTCTGGGGGTGATAAGGAGTCGAGATATGATGTGACATCCCATACTTTTTCATTAAGGATTGGAAGTGCACATTCGCGAAGTGGGTCCCACCATCAGAGATGATAACTCGTGAAATCCCGAACCGAGAAAAAATGTGTTGATGAATGAATTTAATCACAATTTTATGATCATTGGTTCGGGTTGGGATGGCTTCGATCCATTTGGACACATAGTCCACGGCTAGGAGAATGTATTCGAAACCATCAGATTTTGGGAAGGGGCCCATAAAGTCAATCCCCCAGATGTCGAACATCTCGCACATGAGAATTAGGTATAAAGGCATCATGTCACGTCATGTCATGTTGCCTAAGGTCTGGCAATGAGTGCATGTCTTACAGTAGTCGTGTGCATCTTTGAAAATCGTGGGCCAATAGAATCCACACTGGAGGACTTTTGTTGCGGTCTTATGTCAAGAAAAGTGACACCGCAAACCTGGTCGTGACAGAAGGATAGAATTCCATTGAACTTAGATTCTGGAATACATCTTATGATAATTTGATCAGCACCAATGCAGAATAGATACAAATCTTCCTAGATAAAATATTTTTCATCTAAAAATAATTTGTCTTTCTTGGCTTTTGGCCAATCAGACGGAATCTGATGCGATGCCAAATAATTCACTATATTAGCATACCATGGAAGTTCTGTTTTGATTGTCTGGAGGTGCTCATCCGAAAAGTGCTCTGTGATAAGTCCAGAAAGGTCAATGAGTGAAGAAAGATGGGATTAGTGGTCAACTACCAAATTCTGCTTCCCCGCTTTGTCGTGAATTTCATGATCAAATTCTTGCAACTGTAAAATCTAGTAGATTAATCTAGGCTTCACGTTCTTCTTCATGAGTAAGTGCCTCACTGTGGTGTGATCCAAGTAAATGATGATGTGGGATCGTAAGAGGTAAGACCTAAATTTCTCCAGGCCAAATACTATAGACAACAGCTCTTTCTTTGTAACAATGTAATTACGCTAAGCATTGTCCAATGCCTTACTGGCATAATAGATGACCACTGGTTTCCCATCAATTTTTTGACCCAGCACTACTCCCATTGTGTAGTCAGACGCATCGCACATGATCTCAAAGGGTTGAGACTAGTCAAGAGATTGTAGGATTGGTGCTTGGGTGACTCGGCCACGCAAGATCTCAAATGCATGAATGCACTCACTCGATACTAATGTAAATACGTTTATATCACATAAACTATCTATTTATGCGCATTCCTAGACATATAGTTGCATCATACATTATAAATACTGCATAACATGCATCATCTTGCATTTAGGTTAGGTTGTATAAATTTTTAGGTTAATTTTCTCTTTCTGTGGTTAGGTAACAGGGAGACATTTAATCGGGGTCACGGATTGAAGATCCAACTATACGGATCTAATCAGGGCGACGATCGGAGTTCAATAACTCCAAGACTGCCCCGATCGGACTTTCATAGCATCAGATATAGTCCAAGGAAGATTAGAGGTCAAGGGCCAAGATGGTGTCAATCCACACTTTAGATAACAAACTTGACCGCACAGATGGGTTCAGATCGATGATCGCAGCCCAACGGTGCGAAAATCGGTCCAATCCGACATCCATGCCACCATCTACAACTCAATGAAGATGGACGGCCATGATGGCGCCATGTGGTGCCATCACAGCCTCCCAGTACCAGCCGCTACACTTCTTCGCCCGGTCAATGAACCTCGGCTGTTGGATGCCCATCCAAAGGCCAAGAACTTGCCACGTCTCTCCCTATGTGGCGCTCTCATCTTCTGAAGGTGCAGGCAAGGCGAGATCTCAGTCGTTGGATTGAGATCTAACGGCTGAGGGCATATATGCGTTACACACAAAACGCAACAAGGAACGGCCGTGGTGCATTGGTGAAGTGTCTTCTAGCGAAGAAGAGGCGTGGGTTCAAGCCCTGTGAGCCTCAAATTGAGCAGGGGGCGCGGACGCGG
This sequence comes from Thalassia testudinum, assembly GCA_037157565.1. Lineage (NCBI taxonomy): Eukaryota > Viridiplantae > Streptophyta > Magnoliopsida > Alismatales > Hydrocharitaceae > Thalassia > Thalassia testudinum. The sequence goes on along the minus strand of JAZHRO010000036.1, from coordinate 107,896,231 downwards.
TTGAATTCAGCTGTCGGGTACACGCGAGATGACGTGCGATCCAACGTGCCATCACAAGTAGGAGCACGCTGCAGCTGAAGACGAAGCGACGCTCACGCACTAAAAATGTATAAATGTGCGTAGGCGTTGGGTGCGAGGAGTCGAAGCGGCAAGCGTGGGTGAGTGCATGAAGCCCACGTTCAGTCCTTTAGTGACGCTTAAATACATCACTAAAGGCCTTTGCATTAATGTTTTTAACATAAAAAGGCCTAATCACCCTCAATTCCTACAACAATAAAGGAGACCCTTACAACATGAATTCTTCATCCCTTCCTCTCGTCTCTCACCCCCTCCAAAGCTCTAAGAGCTTGTCCCAAACTCGGGATGCTCCATTAGAGTTAAAAATACAATTTTTCCACCTTCTCACCTCCTTCGTGGAGTATTCTGCGGTGGTCCTCTCACCACCATTCAGGAAGCGGATCCCGCTGCAACGTCATCCTGCTCTGTTCTCCGTCATCCTTCATCATTCTCCTTCGTCCTATATCACACCACCTTCATCTGGGCGCTCCATCATTGTGGCTCGTCCTCCAAGTAACTGTCGAGGAGGATAACTTCTCTCCACCTTCTTTTGCCGCTTTCTAGTGTAGATTCCCCACTTTCTAGTATAGATTTCCTGCTTTCTAGTGTAGCGAGTAGTTGTAGCAAGTAGTTGAAATGAACATTGCACTATGGTAATGAAATCTATGTTTATTCTATCTCTATTTTCTCTTTATTTGTAATATTCTCTCTTTCTTCTATTATTTATTCTTTAAGTAGATAGCTAGTTTAGATTCAATTCAACTGACTAATATGCTTCGTGACAAATAAAACAAACGTGATTTTTAATCAAATATTCGCCTCCCTGTGTTCGACCTAGAATTCTTTTCAAGTTTCAACTAAATTTATTTGTTCACGAATTTCTTCACAAATCATGCTACAACGACGGGTTTTCAAAACTCAACTCCATTTGCGTAGATTTTTCACTCCAACATTTTGGCGCCGCTGCCAGAGAACGAACCCAGGTCGCCCGTGTGACAGGCAGGAATACTCACCACTATACTACTACAAATACCCAAAATGTTGCCTGCAATGGCAAGTTCTTGGCCGTTGGATGGGCATCCAATAGCCAAGGTTCATCGAGCAAGCGAAGAAGTGTAGCAGCCTTTGCTGAGTGGTTGTGATGGTGCCACGTGGCTCCATCATGGCCGTCCATCTCCATTGAGTTGTAGATGGTGCCACGGATGTCGGATTGGAATAATTTTCATGCCGTTGGGCTACGATCGTCGATCCGAACCCATCCAAGTGGTCAGATTTGTCATCTGAAGTGCGGATTGACACTATCTTGGCCCTTGATCTCTGATCTTCCTCAGACTATATCTGATGCTACGAAAGTCCGATCAGGGCGATCTTGGAGTTATTGAACTCTGATCGTCACTCTGATCAGATCCATACAGTTGGATCTTCAATCCGAGGCCCCGATTAATTATTGCCCTACTACCTGATCACAAAAAGAGAAAATTAACCTAAAAATTTATACAACCTAACCTAAATGTAAGATGATGCATGTTATACAATATTTATAATATATGATGCAACTCTATGTCTAAGAATGCACATAAATTGACAGTTTATGTGATATAAATTGTTTACATCACACCCCTATGCCTATCTTTTACGAGTCCCTAGCAAAACTACACGCTATTTATAAAAGAATTAGGTCGGATTTCTAGGGCAATAGTTACTTTTCAACGCTTATGAATTTCAACTTCGACCTGAACTACAGAAACACAACAGCACCCAGATGTTTGCCAAAATGCAAACCACCTCAAGCCCTCGCCTTATTCAAAGAAGGATCTTTTTTCTCTTTTTTAATTTTTTTGGATTTTTGAGTTTAGGGTTTCGAAGCAGTTTTCTACGACCACTCAACCTACCCAAAACTCGAAAAGAATCCTAAGTTCTAAGCATCTTTGTGTGAAATGTGATAGACTCATTGATCAGGGATTAGAACAAACTTTGGATTTCTACGCCCCTAAGTGACCTTGAAAAGAAATTCTGCCTAAAGGTGTATCTATTCAACCGGTAGCTTTCTCCTTACTTTTATTTTTATAGGGTCAACACAAGGGCAAACTCAGTGTATATCTCCCTGACTTATTCTACTTCTCTGCTTCTTCCTAGGTGTTTTGGAATTATACGTGCATTTCTTAAGCTGGGTTCTGGACAACCTACCAATAGGTTGTTACCAATAATAACTTGCCAGCCATACTCATGCAGTGAAGTGTGGTTTATTTTCTTTTTTTCTTTTCTTTTCTTTTATCCCTTTTTTTGATATTTTTCTTTTTTTTTAAGTAGGTGGCTTCCGTGATCTAACATTTACCTAAAGGCAGCAGGAAAAGAATGATCATGTGATTGGACTCTAGACAACCTACCAATGGGTTTTTACTCACGATAACTTGTCAGCCATACCACCCTAGAAGTTTCATTAGCCAGTCAATTTCTGTTAAAACCACCGAAAAGCGAGTCAGTGCAAATAGTATGTAGATGCTTAGACTTAAAATCCCCTCAAATCAGAGGGCAGGTTGATAAGTCGTGTACTTATCACAACTTATTTAACCAATTAAAATCTGAATTTAGAATGGCGAGGACTCTAGAAACAAGTCCACATTTTAGTGGACACCCGAACTGATTAAGCTCGAAGATCTGAAGGGTCTAAGTATTCAAATCAAACAGTTTTATTCTCTAAGATTGAAAATTTTCTAAAGCTAAAGTTCTCTTTACTAATTCCACACTTTTTAATTTTTTTTAAATAAATAAAAAGAAAACAAAAAGAATCTACATAGCTGACGAAATAATTCAAAGATGAATATCCACCCCCATGCTCATCTAATGCAATGTCCCCATTGTATCAAAAAGATATGAAACAGAGTGGAGTAGAGTAGAAAGCACTTGAATTGTGTGAATAATAGGTCCCCTCTGAGATGAAAAGAAACTATATACGTGCTGAATTTAGTGCCTTTAGCTAAGCATACTATACAAAGAAGAAGAAATAAAGAATTCATAGGTGCAGGTCAAAATCAAAATAAAAAGATTCACCTCAGGACCCGCTAGCAGATGTCCACAGATGTGGACTAGACTATGATGCAAATCCATACCCCATGGATGAGTATATCTAAGGTTCTAGATAAAAATTATCCAAAACCTGAGATCAGTATGCAAGTGGGGTTGGGCCTGCGATTTGTGAGGATGTAACCCAAGTCCAAAAAGTTAGGTTATAGAGAAATCAAGCTCAAAAGGATAATCAATGAATGTGTACTTGGGTTAGACATCCTCTAAATCAAAGATGTCATAAGGGTCCTAGTAGAGAGTTGGTGATTTCAGACGAATAAGAACCCTTAGACTCAATCTTCTGCTTCCTCCAAAATTAACTTCCCAAAGCTTCATTTCCCACTTCCTATCCTCAACAATCAGTATTTCAAATTCTAGGACCTCATGCATGTTAATCACTCCATTTGAAATTTTCAAATCTAAAAGATGCGACTGAATTAGAATTGACTTGAGTCTAGTGATCTCAAAATCAAATTCGTCAGTAAACTCTATGGGGTGTGACTGAGGATTGGGGCTAAGAACTGAATCCTTCAAAACATGAGGATCTGAATCCACCATGCGAGCCCCAATAGGATCAATTTCCTCAGTTTTTGGGCCATCATATGATTCATCAAATTTCTTAATTCCTGTTGTCTTACAGAAATCATGTGCTGTAAACTCAAGTGAGACTTCGCATAATAATTCTTCACCTTCAGAATCAAAGAAATCTAAATCCGCATTGATGTATGTCTAAAAATCAATCACTTTCTGATTCATGGAGGCATATGTTTCCTCATTCCCCCGCTCGGGGATCTCAAGTAAAGAAATCAAATCATCCCTATTTGATTGCTCTAGAACAACCTGGTTGATCCTATGTTCGACCAAGAATTCTTTTCAAGTTTCAGTTAAATTTATTTGTTGACAAATTTCTTCACAAATCATACTACAACGATGGATTTTCAAAACTCAACTCAGTTTGTGCATATTTTCCGCTCCAATAGATACCTCGAAAGGTGTGTCCTTTGAGAGGAGATTCGTCAAGGGGCGTGCGATCGTAGAGAAATCAGGTATGAATTGACGATAAAATCCAACGTGTCCCAGGAATGATCTGATGTCTTCGACCAAGTTAGGCACAGATAGCTTGAAGATCAAATTCACCTTAGCCCGGTCAACTTGAATACCTCTCTCAGAAATAAGATTTCCTAGGAAGATGTCTTCTGGAACCATAAAGTGGCTCTTTTCCCAGGCGAGCACTAAGTTCACATCAATGCATCTTTTGAGGATTTGGACCAGATGCAAGAGTCACTCATCAAAAGATTTACCAAATACCGAGAAGTCGTCCATGAGTACTTTAAGGTATTTACCTACCATGTCGGAGAATATCTTAGCATGCACCGCTGAAAGGTGGTGGGTGCATTGCATAGCCCAAAGGGCATCTTGTGGAACACGTACGTACCGTGGGGGTAGGTAAAGGTGGTCTTTTCCTAATTCTCTGGATAAATTACCACCTGATTATATCCGGAGTAACCATCTAAGAAATAGAAAATTTGATTTTCCTCCAGTTTCTCGAGAATCTGATCAATGAACAGAAGCGAGAAGTGATCGTTCTTTGTGGAGGCATTCAGTTTTCGATAATCTATGCAGACTCTCCATGAATTTACAATGCGGGTTGGGATGGTTTCTCTAGCTTCAGTTGTGATGACAATGAGCCCTACCTTCTTTGGCACAACCTGGATCGGGCTCACCCAGCGGCTATCAAAGATCAGGTAGATAATACCAGCATCTAACCACTTGATGATCTCTTTCTTCTTGACCTCTTGTAGATTCGGATTGAGTCGTCTCTACAGTTCTCAAGATGGCCGTGAGCCCTCTTTTGTGTAGATACGGTGTGTGCAATAGGAGGGACTGATACTAGTCAGATCATCGAGAGCCCATCCAATGGCTCTCTGATGCTGCTAGAGGACAAAAATCAGTTTTGTTTCCTAATCAAATGTGAGTTGGGAATTGATAATCACAGGAAACATTTAATTGGAACCCAAGAATACAAACTTCAGATGATATGGGAGGGGTTTCAATTCCATAATTGGGTTATCAGCAGCAGGGGGGATTCGGGATGGGCCTCAGAAGATAAAGTTGGAGTTAAGGGTGAATCTAGATTAGTTCTAGGCTCCTCTAACTGTGGGTCAGAATTTTCTCATGATTGAGGATCAGGAATAATCGGGTCTTCCTCTGCAAGCGGGTCCTCAATCATAGAACTAATGTCACATACTTCCTTAATTACCCCACAGTTTATTCCTATTTGGGTCTTGAAGATATCAATCTTTAATGTCTGGTTCCCGAATTTTAACTCGATCTAGCCCTCTTCACAATTGATATTTGCCCTAGTTGTGGCTAGGAATTGTCTCCCTAAGATGATTGGTGTGTTCTTCAGATTTTCAGGAGTTTCCATGTCTAACACGATGAAGTCCACTGGAAAATAGAAATCACGGATCCATACAAGAACATCCTTAAGAATTCCTTTAGGTGACTTGATTGATCTATCTGCTAACTACAAAGTCACCTCAATTGGTTTGAGCTCAGTTTCCTTGAAATGGTCCAGTAGGGATATAGGTATCAAATTTATGGAAGCTCCTAATTCCAACAATGCTCGATAAAATTCTAGATCACCAATTTGTAGGAGATCAAAGGGGTGCTAGGATCTTTTGCTTTTTACAGGAGCTTGCTCAAAATGAAAGAGCTGACTTGCTCAAATAATACGATTGGACTCCCATCTTTGGTTCGCGGCTTACACTTAGATGTACACAAATTCTTCAAAAATCTCGCATATGCTGGTACGTGGCAAATTGCATCCATCAAGGGGATGTTTATCTGGACTTGCTCGAAGAACTTGATCAGATCCAACTCAAGTGCCACGGGTTTGGGTTTCCACTTTCCTTTGTTCAAGGCCTCAAGAAATCGAACCTCTATAGATTCCTCTAGGTTTGGTTCTGGTTCTAAATCTGGGATAGGGGTGTCCTAGATAACCATCCTAAGGTTAGTCTCTGAACTACCAGGCTGAGAGTGGCTTGGATAAGGTGGATCCTGTATCGTCTTGCCACTACTGGTGGTAACAAAATTAAGTCTTTCCAAGCTCTCATTTGGATTTCGTAGAAGTGGTGATTGCTGCTGACATCCCGAGTATGATGTTGAAGCTTCCATCCTGTAGGGTGATGGAGCAGAAGGGGCCTAGTAAACATAGTGAGCTTGGCCCTAATTTGGGTTCATAACACGCCTCTGATTTGGCATGTTATTCGGATTTGGTAGAGCCTGAGATGGAAGTTCACCAGGCTAGCGAGAATTCGCCATCTATGCGAGCTGATTTCGAACCTTTGTGTTCAAGTCTTTATGTTGTTTCTGCATAGTCGCATTGATTTGTTGAATGTCAACCATGGCCTAGGTTAAGCAGGCTAGTAAGGGCATGGAGCTTGTGGTTAGGGCTGGAATTGAGATCTTGGATTTTGATTATTCCCTGACCATGCAAAATTAGGATGATTACGCTATCCAGGGTTATAAGTGTTAGAGAATGGATCATTCTGGATGACGTGGAGATCCTCGTAAGCTTGAATTTCAAAGAAGTCAGAATATGAGGGTTCAGAGTTCCCCCAACTAGAGTAGGCGGTTCCAGAGTTTCCTCCGAAACCAAGATCAGATGGGGGTGGATATTGATCCATCCCCTGATGAGAGTGGTAATAAATGTTATGCACAACCTCCCTACCAGAGGTTGATTTCACATACGTGCTCTACTATGCTGAGGTGGTTCTCTATAGATGTCAAGCCAATTCATCCACCTTTTCGATAATGGAGACCTTGCCTAGGCGATTGGCCATCAATTCTAGATCGACAGATGCGGATAGGCCCTGAGTCTCATGTGCCCCTCGCATGTTTGTCAATGCACGGGTAATCGCTCGGTCGAACATACCCATAAATTCATTGTTTATGGAGTTCTCACACATATTCTCAAAAATCTCCTAAATGGTATCTTCATGCTGACCCATGATGTTGCCACCACAGGTTGCATTGGCAAATAGCTTTATCTCATCACGGAGTCTATGGTAAAAAGATTGGACTTGTTCCCACTTTGGAACTCTGTGATAGGGGCATCGTCGCATGAGATTTAGAAAACAATCCCAAGCCTCATGAAGTGGTTCTCCTAGATTTTGCGTGAAGTGTGATATCTAGTGCCTTAAAACATTTGTCCGATCAACAGGCAAAAATTTTTGTAAAAATTCATTTTGGAGTTCCCCCCAGGTGTTGATTGGACGATTCACAATCTGGAACCAATTGGCAGCTTTATCCATGAATGAGAAGGAGAACATCTTCTTGAGCAAGATATGTCGATTTTGTATGGCAAGCCTAAAGGTCTGGGCCAGATATTTTAGCTACTTGATGTGATGGAAGGGATCTTCAGGGTTTGAGTCATGGAATTTAGGAATAGTAGGGATCATGTTTGGCTTGAGTTCAACATCAGGCCCTCCAGCAGGAATTTGTACTCTAGGTTCGATCTCCACCGCGGCGAGATTGTTGTGATCTCGCATCTGAGGATGCAGTAGTGGATTGATGTGTGCATGGAATAGATCATTGAGATCCTGTAGCTAATCCTGGAAATTGGGTTCTTCTCCCTGATTGTCCATGGATGAAGATGAAGGAGATCTGGGCTCAGAAGTAGAAGAGTTGGAAGAGATATCAATATGATCAGAAGGTAGCATAAACAAGGGATTCGAGGCTTGGCCTAGACGGGAGTGAACTGCTAATGGAGGTCTGAACAATGGTCTTAAGGACCTCCTTCCGAACATGCATTAGTGAGCTAGATGAGGGACAAAAGGTGTAACAGACCCAATTGAGGCACCCAAAGATTTTTGGATGACTAAAGATGTTCGAGGTGGATGATACCTCTTGATTGGAAAATCACTTACCCAAGAAATACCTAGGCAGCCAGGAAGGGAGAGTCCCACAAAGACCCCTACACAGTAGAGAGCCCCACAGGTTACAAGGTTTCCCCCACTCGACCGTCTTTGTCACCGCAGATCCAAGTAGACCGGAATGAATAACTTGACCTCTTATGCCTACCAAATTTTAAACCTGACTTGAGGTGCTTAGAATTTCACTTGAACTTTAGATTTGATTTGTGCTTGGTAACCTAATTTGAAGGTTGGTTGACACACAAGGTGGATCAACTTTACCTAACCTGCCCTAAGGTTGAGGATGAGTTGGGTAATGAGCCCAAAATCACCCTGAATGATTTGCAAACAAGTTATTAAGTCCCAAATTTTAGGATTCAAGTGGATGATTGGAGCTCAATTTTAGGGTTCTCTTGATTAGGTCAATAAAAGCAAGGGTTTGGGTGACACAAAATGCGGGAAATCAATTCTCACTATGTCAAGCAGGTGTGTTCCTCAACACTAAGATGAAAACCCTAATTTGGCTCTTTTGGTACAATTCGTTCTTTCCAAATTGGGTACCTAGGGCTCAATCAAGAAGGTAAATAGACCTAGATACCTTAAGTCCTTAGTAGGTACAGAAATCTGGAAGGAGATCTCTAGAGAATCAAATCAAGCAACTTGGGTGATTAATTCTATGAAAATAATGTAAGTTTGATCCTAATTGATTTCCTTTTTACTTCATTCCAGAAACAGGGGCTTAAGAGGATGGAAATGAAATTACCTACCCCTGGAGTGGCTCTCATGCGGCTGATCTTCCCCGTGTACCTCGCAAAAACACAACAAAAGAGATAAGACAAGTTAGCATCAGATCAGAAATTGTAATCAATGAAATCAAACTACGCATTGCACCCTAGCAATGGTGCCAAAATGTTAACGAGCTATCAAGGAGTTTTAAGGAGTAATCAACGTGGCAAAGCCTCAATCGCTCGAAAATAATTAAATTTATAACTCAAAATCCCAATAGAGTCTGGAGTCGATCACAGGGAGCAATTAATGGCAATTCAATCTCACTAATCACAATTTAATCAGAAATATAAGTAATCATGACCAAACCTTCATTGAGAACAACTCAAAATGATATATATATGAAATCAAGTAGCAAAGTATAAAAAGAATGGGAAAAAATGGTGATTTAAATCACCAAATTAACCCCTGAAATTAAGGTCAAATAAATGCATAGTATTTCTCAACCAAATATGCCACCTCAACCAATTTTAATATTCCAACAATATGTAGAACTAAGGCACCAACAGAAGTCAGGCAAAGGCACAAGGCATCAGATACCTTAAGTTGCTCAAGGGCACAAATCCAACAGAAGCGGCAAAGGCCTCCTCTCTCTCCTTCCTTCGTGCCTCAAGAGAGAGGCAAGCATAGCACCACAAAAGCAAAAACCTTTCAGAGATTGGCTAAGTGTAGAAAGTAGAGGCGCGAAGGGCAAACCCCCCTCTGCCTCTCTCTTCTTTTGCTTAGAGACCCAAACTTAATCGGGTAATCGAGCGTGAACAGGGACCAGGCCTGCGGCCATGTATCGCAGGTGAGGAGAGTGCAAAGGCAGGTAAGCGGGTGAGTAGGGTATGGGGACCAGACTCTCGTGTCTTGGGCGAGGGGTCGGGGAGACAAATTCCTCTTATCTCATGCGAATGGCTGCTAATTCCACGATGTGGGACTATATGTCCCACAGTCCTCGCACGGCAGCAGCTAAAGATGTCTCTTATTGAGGCCGAGAGAAGCACTTGCTGTTTCAATTTGAAACTTGGAGTGCTTCCTAGAAGTCAGCTACAACACTTGGGGTTGGAATTTGGAGGGATGATGTTCGGAGGACTGCAGCTAAAGTCGGCGAAGTCAATGGTGGTGGCAAAGGTCCGACAGTCACCTGACAAGGAGAATAAAGGCTCTCGGCCATGTGAGAGATGCCCAAGAAGATCGCTGTACGTCGACAAGTGTAACGGGAGTGTAACGGTGGTGTTGCCGTCACATGCAAGTGAGTATGGAGGCTAACGACCTCGAGAAGGTGATGCGGTGGCGTGTGAGTCTGGTGGAGTACGTGAGAGGACAATCCCCTCAATTACTTGAGGGGTTTTGGTCGTGAAGACACAGCGGAGGTTTCGAGACCGGTGGGGAGAGGATTGGTGCAGTGTGTGGAATCACGAGGTCACTGGAGGTATGTCGGAGGAATGGGAGACGACGATCGTGCAGGCGTGAATGCGTACTGAAGCAAGCGTTGAATGTGTGAATTGGGTCAGGAGATGTAGAGTTGAATGAAGGAGATTGCAGACAAAGGGGATGCGGACGTGGCATCGGCTATGATTGGCTGGTGCTGGAGACGATGGTGGCTCTGGGAGGGAGAATGGCGACTCCTGAAGGAAGAGGGAGCCCCTCACAGGTATGGAGAGGTGCAGACTAAGCTGGGGAAGATGGACCTGCTGCCTATAGTATGTGGCAGTAGGCAAGGAGATCGGAGGGAGGAGGTTGCTGGAGTGGAGTCTAGAGTTGGCCAGAGGTAGAGGAGATGAGGGAATTTTGGGCCTAGAACTCGCTAAGGAGTTTAGCTTGGCAATGGGGATGTTTTTATAAGGCTTCAGACAAACTTCTAAGCTTGGAAACAAGCTTAAGAAGCTTGGATTTTCAGGGAAAAAGATCCCTGAAATCCATGGATTCGCACGAGCTTCATGAGGTGATTTGGAGTCCAACACTAGGTTTAGGTAATTGGGAATTTCCTCAGGATCATCACTTCCAATTTTGGAAGGAATTGGTCAAGAATTCAAGGAGGAGTCCTTGATTGAAGCTCGGATCTCATGGGTTCACACTACCAATGGCGACAGGGACCTTTTTGAAGAAAATGATGAGAAGTTAGGGGGTTAAATTCAAAGATTTTGAAAGCTAGGGGCTTAAGTGTGAAAAATAGAGTTTAAATGGATTAAAATGCAAACTAAGTCAAGATGAACTCTGATTAGGCCAAAATTTGGATAAAAATCTAATTTGGACCCAAGGTATCTTGTGGTGAAGTTGGATTTCACTTTTGACCAAGTTTGACTAGGAAATTTAAGTAGAAACCCAAATTAGGGGAGAATAATGTTTGTAACTATATAAAGTCAAAATAGGTTCTAGGGGTCAAATCAATGGTACCAAACCTCATAAAATATTTTTCTATGAATTTTGGAAGGTTTAGATGAATTTTATCCTAACTAGAACCTCTGTTATTTAAGCGGATCTGAAATTAGGGTGTTGGGTTACTGTTAATTCTCGAAATATGTGAAAACTCGTTTCTATCTACATCGATGCACTTATTAGACTTTAATACTCATTTGACCTTTATTTTACCCCTAGCAAACCCTTTAGTTATTCTATGTTCATGATATTTTGTTAAAATTATAAAATTAACCCTAATTTCTTGTTCTCTCCTCAAAATAGCCTAAAATGAAGTTATGACCTTCAGATGGTTATGTAGGAGCATTTATCTTTTAAACCTGACTAAAAGAGGCTAGTTAGGGCCTATGATGGTGTTCCCATCATAGATATTAGAATTTAGGGTTAAAATTCATGGTTTAAACCATCATTTTTAGCCCAATCCTTTTTGCACTTTGATATCCACATTTTGAGATACATTTCTTGACATATATTGCATATCTTTTTTATTATCTGATTTACGTACAAATATTGTTTCTGATTGTTGTGATTAATGATTGATTTGCTTCAAATTACTCCCTGCGAATGACCTCGAACTCATTTCTTATTTTTGAGATTACAAATTTAAATGCTGTATCGATTTTTGTCATTATACTACAATGCATTTTCCTAAATACAATGATTTTCGATGCAACATTTGATCCTAACTTGCTTTATCTAATTTGTTGGGATTTTGCAAGGTGAATCACAGGATCAGTCACACAACAACCACTCTAGGGATAGGTAATTTCATTCCCTTTTGCTGTAAACCCCTCATTTCTGGAAAGGATTAAAAGAGAATCAATTAGGATCAACTCTCTTATTTCATAGTAATTAATCATTTGGGTTGCCTGATTTGATCTGATTTGATTAGATATCCCAATTTTGATACTTGCACCTATTAGGGACTTAAGGTGCCTAGTACTATTCACCTTCTTGATTGAACCCTAGGTACCAATTTTGGAAAAAATTGGACCTGAAAAATGAACCAAATTAGGGTTTCCATTTTAGGCTTTCAGGAAAATACACTTGCCTGACTTAAAGAGAACAGATTTCCCGCATCGTGTGTTACCTAAACCTTGGTTGAATTGATCTAATCAAGTAAATCCTAAAAGCAGGCTCCAACAATCACTTGAATCACTAAAACTTAGGAACTAATAACCTCTTTGCAAACCACTCAGGGTGATTTTGGATTCTTTACCCAACTCATCCTCAATTTTAGGATAGGTTAGGTGAAGTCGATCCACCTTGTGGGTTAACCAACCTCCAAATTTGGTCACAAATCAAAATAAACTCTAAAGTTCAAGTGAAATTCAAGGCACATACTTAGGATTAAAATTGGTAGATTTAGGAGTCAACCTTGCTCATTCCAGTCTACTTGGATTCTCAGTGACAAGCAAGGTTAGGTGGGGGAAACCCTGTAACCTATGGGAATGCTCTACCGTGTAGGGATTGTTGCAGGACTCTCCCTTCCTAACTACCCAAGTAATTCTCAGGTGAGTAAGTTTCTGATCCAAAGGCATCATCTGCCTGGAGCCTCCTTAGTCATCCAAGGATTTTTGGGTGCCTCAACTGGGTCCATTACATATTCTATTCCTCATCTGGTTCTATAATACATGTTCGGGAGGAGGTCCTTAAGACAACCCTTGAGGCCTCCACTAGCAATTCATTCTCATCGAGGCCAAGCCTAGACCCATTTGTTCATGCTACCACACAACCAGGTTGACATCTCTTCCAACTCTTCTATATCCCAACCCAGATATCCATCATCTACATCCATGGAGAACCAAAAAGAAGAGCCTAACATGCAGAATCAATTGCAACACCTCACCGATCTGTTCCATGCATTAATCAACTCGCCACAACAGCCGCAGATGCGAGATCACTACAATCCCGCTGTGTGGTATTCAAACCCAGGGTGCAAATCCCAGCTGGAGGGTCTAACATTGAACTAAAGCTGAATTTGATTAATTTTATTCCCAAATTTCATGGCTTAAACTCCGAAGATCCCTTCCAGCATATCAAGCAGCTGAAACATCTGGCCCAAACCTTTGGGCCTCCTGTCCAGAATCAAGATATCCTACTCATGAAGATGTTTTCCTTCTCGCTTATAGATAAGGCTGCCCACTATCAGACTCTGACCCATTTGATCGACACATGGGAGGAACACCAATCTGAATTATTGAAGAAATTCTTCCTAGTTGGTCGCACGAGCGCATTGAGGCACCAAATCCCACATTTCACGCAAAATGCGGGAGAACCACTTCATGAGGTATGGGACCGCTTTTTGAATCGCATGCGGAAATGCCCCAATCACGATGTTCCTAAATGGGAACAAGTTCAGTCTTTTTACCAGGAACTCCATGAGGATATCAGGGTATTTTTCAGTGCAACCTGTGGTGGAAACATCATGGGTCAGCATGAAGATACGGTTTGGGAGATTCTTGATAACATGTGTGAGAACTCCATAAACAATGAATCTATGGGTGTGTTCAATTGGACGACCACCCACGCATTGACAAACACGCGAGGGGCACACGAGACTCAAGGCCTATTGTAACGAGCGTGTGGCACAGACGTATTTTAAGACGTCTGGAGGGTTGTCCAGACGTCTGACCAGACGTCTGGGATAGTTTCCAGACGTCTGAAAATCTGTTATTTTTGACACACGCGAGTAGTCTACGCGCCTGTGCACGCAGACTGCATATTCGCCTTCTCCCCTCCTACGGCTGCAGGATTCCCCTGCCGCGAATCCTTCCCTCCTCTCCGCGCGGCCTTAAAAGGGCACGCCTCCCCTCCCGTCTCCACCGTCTCCTCCTTCTCCTCCTTCAGCCAATGAGCGTGAGCGTGAGCGCGAGCGCGAGGGCGGCAGCGGCGGCCGCAGTGAGCGCGGAGGAGGTGCAGCGTGCGGGAGCGGAGCTCTGCCGTGAGGGCGAGCTCGCCGGAGCGGCTTGGCCGGCCGGCGGAGGGCGCGGGGGGCGCGGAACGACGCGGAGAGGGACCTGCTGCAGTCTGAGCAGCAGGCGCGTAAGGTGCGACACGGGCGGCGCCACGAGCGGAGGTCGAGTAGCGCCCTGATTCTGGAAAATTTCCAGAATCAGACGTCTGGATTTATAGGCAGACGGCGAGGACGACGTCTGGTAGCTCATACAGACGTCTGAAAGGTGTGTATTCCGCTTTCTTCTTCCTTCCTGTCGACCGACCGTACTAAGGGAGGGAGTTGGCTGTGCACAGGTTCACTGATTCGCCATCCTTTGCGAATCGGATGTCTGGAAGTTGTACCAGACGGCGGGAGTGACCTCCAGACGTCTGGGGTGACCATCGGACGTCTGGGAGCTAGGACAAACGTCCCCTCAGACTTCTGGACGTCTGGGAAACCACACTGAACAGGTAATTCTCTGATCCACTGTTTAAGACGTCTGGAAGAAGTTCCAGACGTCTGATTTTGCGCAGTATCGTCTTTTTCGACCCGTTTAGGGCCCGTTCGGGCTCCGTTTTCCGCGATTCGAGTTGCATTTTTTTCAGAATTAATTCCTCTACCCGTCCACACTAGCTAGACACTGTTTTGAGACACTACTTGTGTTTGATCCTTGTGATAGGACCTCGTTCAGTCGTAGTCTTGAGAGTCGCGGAGGCACGCGGGATTCCCGATCACGCCCCTATTACTCCCATTGTACCTGGCAGAGTGGCTTAAGTTTATTATTAAAATCTGTTAAAGTATGGAACCATAACTAGAATCTAGGACATTGCATGAATCCTAGGAATGAGAAATGTATGGAATGATAGCTCCTAGGTGATGCATGAATCCTAGGGCTGGAAAACTAGTTGTATGCTAGATCCTAGGATGTGGCATGAACCCTAGGATGGAAAAACTAGTGGAATGTATAATACTGCAGTCTTGGAAAAATGGAAAGGAATATAAAGCTGCCTGTAAATTGAATTAACAGCTGCCTGTTATGAATAAAGAAACATGATTGAGATCATGGATTGTGAGAACGTGAAACTGGAAAGTGAAACATATGATGTTCTGAGATAAAGAGCTAGAAACCCTACGTGGAATTAGGAGTGGAACTCCTGGAAAGAAAAAGGAATGGAACTGAGATGTAGCTTGTACTGTCTCTTGGGTACGCAGTACCAAGGGAAGTACCCGTACCCGTTTAGTGCAGAGTGGGGCCAGCCACCCCAGGGACCCGGGGTTAGGATTGGCCGCTCTGTACCGACTTGTTGGCCCTCGTGTACGTAGTACCGAGGAGAGCTACTTGTGTTAGGAGAGTACTAGCTACCCCACGGGCCCCGGGGTTCTGCTAGCCTCCTTCACCGACTTGTTAGGCCCACTAGGGCAAACCAGGGTAGTCAGGCGAGGGTGCGCGGACTGTGGAGGGGCAAGGCCCCGGTTTGGTTACTGTGGAGGGGTTGGACCCCTGTTACTGAGAGGGCTCTGCCCTGGTTCCGTGCTGTGCTTTGGGGCGCACCCGTTAACGGAAACGACTGACCACGTGCCAGTGCGGGCTAGCTACCTGTACGTTTATCGCGCGTGCCGTAGTCACCGTTACGTCTGTCAGTGACCTTGGGGTGGTTGACTGAGGGTAGGATCACCACGGGGGACTCTCCCGACCAGGAGAGCACCACGTGCTACTTCTACTTTTGGAAAAGACTGCAATCAAGATCGTTCCCACGAGGACATTCGAGATCAAGTAAAGGATCTGAGAAATAAATGAAATAGTGAGAAAATTGAAAGATGTGAATAAAGGAAGTAATAGTACATAACAGCTACTGTACACTCTACTGTTGCCTTTAGTTAGTTTGCCACTCTACTCAGCGTTTTGCTGACGTGTTACACTCGTTACCTTTTTCAGGACTAGTGGTTGAGCAACCAGGGTCGGCGGCTGCAAAGGACGCTGGGCCGAGTAGGGTCCAGTAGAGTTTACCACAGTCTTTTGTACCTCTTTTGTTTCTGTTCTAGTGAGTAGTTTTGTTTCCGCTGTACTTCTTTACCTGCAGTTCTTGTTATATAATAAATGTTGTTCTACTGTTGTGGTGGTATCTAGTGTAGTAGTTTCTTTCCTTACTGCTGTACTTCCTTACTGTTAGTTATATTCATGCTGAATGTGATTTATTTTACTGCTCTTTTGGTTACTTCCTCGTTGGACGACTAGGTCTTGGGATTAGTCGAGTCGGTCCGGTTCTCGTGTCTCGTAGGAACTCGGGAACCGGGTCGTTACACCTATCCACATTCGTCGATCTGGAGTTGTTGGCTAATTGCTTGGATAAGGTCTCTATCATTGAGAAAAAGTTGGATGAATTGACTCGACATCTACAGAGAGCCACTGCTGCACAGCAGAACATGTATCGCAACCGCCCTTAGGCAAGGAGGCTGTGCATAACATTCACCACCACTCTTACTAGGGGATGGACACGTATCCACCTCATCTGATCCCGATTTTGGAGGAAACTTCAAACCTGCCTACTCTATTTAGGGGAACTCTGAACCCTCATACTCTAACTTCTCAGGAATTCCTCAGACCTGCGAGGATCTCCACGCCATCCAAAATAAACCATTCTCCAACACCTACGACCCCTGGATGGCACAATCATCCCAACTTCGTGTGATCGAGAAATAATTAGAACACGAGACCACAATTTCAACCCCGACCACAAGCTCCGTGCCCATATCTGCCCGCTCAGCCTATGCCCAATCCGAATTTCCAATCCGACCCATCGAGGGAAACTCAAATGAATCTGATTCTACAAACCCTGGTTGACATTCAAAAGACTAATGCTGCTATGCAGAATTAGTACAAAGACGAGATCACAGAAGTTCAAAATCAGCTCGCACTGATGGCTGGGTGTCACCAGCCTGTTGCACTCTCATCTAAGCCTCTACTGAATTCGAATAACGTACCGAACCAAAGGCACGTTATGAACTCGAATCAGGGCCAAACTCAATACCTATATCTAGCCCCTTTTGCTCCATCACTCGACGGGATGGAAGCTTCAATATCGTATTCGGGATATCAGCAGCAACCACTCTTTTGCTGACTCCGAACCAAAACCAGGTAGGCCTTAATGCTGTCACCACCTGTAGTGGCAAATCGACTCAAGATTCACCTTATCCTAGCCACTCTAGACCTGGTAGTTCAAAGCCTAACCCTAGGATGGTTATCTAGGACCTCCTATCCCAAATTCAAAGCCTAAACTAATCCTAGAGGAACCTACAAAAGTTCCATTTCCTGAGGCCTTGACCAAAGGAAAGAGGAAACCCAAACACGTGGCATTTGAGGAATACCTGTTCAGGATCTTTGAGCAAGTCCAGATAAACATCCCCTTGATGGATTCAATCCACCACATATTGGCTTACGCATGATTTCTAAAGGATTTATGTACACCAAAGTGTAAGCCGTAAAACAAAGACGAGAGTCCGATCGTATTATCTAAACAAACTAGCTTAATCATCCTAAGATAACTCTCGTAGAAAGAGAAAGATCCTAGCACCCATTTGATCTCTTGTAAGATCGGAAACTTAGAGTTTGATTGAGCTTTATTGGATTTAGGTGTTGGTGCTAGAGCACCACGATCATTTGTTTTGATGATAACAAAACACGTGTTATTTAACATTTGCACTTGGAGTCTTAGATTTCAGGTCAATTGCAAATGAATACGTGATTAGACGGAGTTCGAGCTCGCATCTAGGACGGATTGGAGCTTGATGGAGAACAGAGGAGATTCGCAAGGAGCGATAGATTGGAGATGGAAGGACAAGAAGAATAGGATAGAATTCTGTTTATTCCTTTCATGTACTTTTATCTTTATTTCCTTGCTGTTTTATTTCCTTAGAACATCATGTTAAAGAGCCTCAAAGTACCCTAACAGTAGTCCTAGGAACACCTGCACAACCCTAGGATACTTAGGTTTTCTGTAGAAAACTTAAAAAACCAATATAGGTTCAAACAGCCTTTTCAAACGTCTAATTCCAAAATCAGACATCTGATAATGTGTTTTAAGACGTTTAACTGTTGATTTAGACGTCTGATAACGTTTAGGCTGGAATTAGTTAGTTCTGTTTGATAAAATCAAACGTCCAGACCTTAGTCCAGACGTCTTAGAAGACGTCTGATGCTTTTGCCAGACGTCCAATTAGTGGACCATTGGCTGGCTTAACAAATACTGAAGGATATGACCGTTAGAGCCTTATCAGACGTCCTTAGGCCTTTCCAGATGTCTGATAAATGACTGTTTTGCCTCGACTGACCCGAAAATCTCTTCTTAGAGATTTTCTAGCCATTGCAATCCATTCCCGTAGAAAAAGTAGGTTTCCAGACATCCAGACATAGTGCCAGACATCCTGTATGTCGTCTGATGGACTTGTACTAGAACCCTGTTTAGATATGATCAAGGTCAGGAAGAAACCCGCCTAAAATCAGACGTCGAAATTTCCTCCTAGACGTCTTATATTGGTTTTCCAGACATCCGATTCCAGGATCAGACGTCTGATAACCCTGTCAGTGCAATCATTGTTCCTGATTTCTGCCTGATTCTCTTGGGCCTTGCACCCAACAGGTATGGAAGCTTTTCAAAGCCTTCCAAAGCCTTCCTAAGGCCTCTATAAATAGAGGGGAACCTCTTGCACACAAACACACACCTAGATACACAAGACACACCTTGTAATACACTTTCAAACCATTTTGTATCTCTTGATCCTAAGAAGAAAAGCTCTTGCTCTCCAAGCTCTAATTCTTCATCTAGAGAGCATCAAGCATTTGCTCATCTACTCTCCCGCCGTAATTCACGAGAGCGACGTTGCGCCATCGTTCACACATCCGTATCGTCGACACACTCCTTGCAAAGGGAAGCATCTTAATTCCTATAGAAGCTTAGGTTAAAAATTACTTTGTTGGCTCTATAGGACTGTTGTTATTTATCTTTGTTACTTTAGTTGGGTATTCGCTTTGCGAATTCCCATCTCCTTCGTGAGACAAAATCCTTCTCGTGAAGAGAAGGGGTGTGAGGTACGCTACCCTCGTATAAAGTAGCGTGGTTGTAATTGAGGTTGAATCACCCTCGTTTAAGTGATTCGTTTAGTGGATTTAACCAACTTGGTTGATCGGAAAATCCTAACTCGAGAGGGCTAGGTGGTGGTTTCCACCCGGTTTGGGTTTCCACCTAAAAATAATTATGTACATTGTGTGATTGAATTTTATGAGATTGTTTCATATTCAATTCCGCATTTTTTACGTCACGCTGATCTCACCCCCTCCAAGTAGGGAATTTCAATTGGTATCAGAGCAAGTCTCGCGTTATCGGCATTACAAATCGGCGAGGATCCAGATATGGAGGGAAAAGCGTTCATGTGCACCGAAGGACATGATACCTCTCGACCACCATACTTTACAGGTATAGATTTCGTTTATTGGAAAAATCATATGACTATGTGGTTGCAGGCCTACGACTTCTAGGTATGGGAAAAATGCAAATTCGCATTTGTAATTCCCAAGAAACCCGCAAGAGGTTACTCAGAAGACCAGGTTCAGAATCTCAACCTCAACGCAAAGGCAATGAATGCCTTGTATTGCGCATTCAGTCCGAAAGAATTCGAATGAATCCAAGAGTGCACCACCACCCACGAGATATGGAGAAGGTTGGAAGGCATTCATGAGGAGACGAGCTCGGAAGAAGATCTCGAGAAGAAGGAAACTGCGTGCCTTGGATTCATGGCCATCACGGATAACGACAGCGACGACAGCGAAAATGAGGTAAACTCGGATTTACAAGATGCTTTTAATGAGTTGTATGAGCTTAGTAAATCACTAAAAACAGAGAACAAAAGTATTAAAAAGAACCTTAGTTTTCTTAAAAATGAAAATGATAGGTTAGAAAAACTTAAGGACATAGAAGCTAGCCCTAAAAATGATAACCTATTATTAGAAAATCATAACCTCATCAATGAAAATACTAAATTGATTGAAGAAAATGATAGTTTAAAATTAGAAATTTCTGATTTAAAGACTAAGATGCATATTATAGAAAAAGAAATTGTATGTCTTAGGGAAAACTCTAACAAATTAATCAACAAAGTAGATAATTTTTATAGCCCTAAGGTTGAGAAAGGATCTCCGTCAAGGAGACCCGCTAATAGATCCGAATCCAAGCTCACTTGGATACCGAAGAAAGAATTAGAATCTTATTTTGTAGGGTTCAGGGATAACTACAACAAAAAGGACTGAACCTACAAACTCAAAGCGGGTCAACTCGAGTTGGGAGAACCAAGGAGTAGACCATGGAGGAGAATAAGACCGACGAGACGGCGAACAAATGATGGACCCGCCGCACGTCGACTGCCAGACTGGAGACCGGCATCGATGCCTGGGCCTCCAAGCTACGGATGGGAGCCCCATCCGATGTGGCATCCACCACCACCATTTGGACCATTTTATTGGCCATGGTAGGTGAGGTAAAAATTCTTTACCCTATCTTTTTATCATAAGCATTTAGATAGGGGGAGCTAAAAAATTATGAGCTAATTGACAATTTTTAAGAGGGAGATGCAAGTTAGCTAAATTTCCTTTAGTAAGGGGGTGAAAAATAATAGCTATCTTGTTGTTACAAAAAGGGAGAGGACATTACTTTTGAAATTCATAGAAGAGACTATTTTAAGGGGGAGTTATAAAAAATTTAAAATCAATCAAACTTTTTTGATAATGTCAAAAAGGGGGAGGATTTTTTGCATTATTATTTATGGTTTTGTCATCATCAAAAAAGGGGAGATTGTTGGTGCTAGAGCACCATGATCATTTGTTTTGATGATAACAAAACACATGTCATTTAACATTTGCACTTGGAGTCTTAGATTTCAAGTCAATTGCAAATGGATACGTGATTAGATGGAGTTTGAGCTCGCATCCAAGATGGATTGGGAGAGCTTGATGGAGAACAGAGGAGATTCGTGAGGAGCAATAGATTGGAGATGGAAGGATAAGAAGAATAGGATAGAATTCTTTTTATTCCTTTCATGTACTTTTATCTTTATTTCCTTGCTCTTTTATTTCCTTAGAACATCATATTAAAGAGCCTCAAAGTACCCTAACAGTAGTCCTAAGAACACCTGCACAACTCTAGGATACTTAGGTTTTCTGTAGAAAACTTAGAAAACCAATACAGGGTTCAAACAGCCTTTTTAGACGTCTAATTCCAAAATCAAACATCTGATAATGTGTTTTAAGATGTCTGACTGTTGATTCAGACGTCTGATAACGTTTAGGCTGGACTTAGTTAATTCTGTCTGATGAAATCAGACGTCCAGACCTTAGTCCAGATGTCTTAGAAGATGTCTGATGCTTTTGCCAGACGTCCAATTAGTGGACCGTTGGCTGGCTTAACAAATACTGAAGGATATGACCGTTAGAGCCTTATCAGACGTCCTTAGGCCTTTCCAGACGTCTGATAAATGACCGTTTTTCCTAGACTGACCTGAAAATCTCTTCCCAGAGATTTTCTAGCCGTTGCAATCCATTCCCGTAGAAAAAGTAGGTTTCTAGACGTCCAGACATAGTGCCAGACGTCCTGTATGTCATCTGATGGACTTGCACTAGAACCCTGTTTAGATCTGATCCAAGTCAAGAAGAAACCCGCCTAAAATCAGACGTCTGAATTTGTTCCCAGACGTCTTATATTGGTTTTCCAAACGTCCGATTCCAAGATCAGACGTCAGATAACCTTGTCAGTGCAATCATTGTTCCTGATTTCAGCCTGATTCTCTTGGGCCTTGCACCCAACGGCTATGGAAGCTTTTCAAAGCCTTCCTAAGGCCTCTATAAATAGAGGGAAACCTCTTACACACAAACACACACCTAGATACATAAGACACACCTTGTAATACACTTTCACACCATTTTGTGTCTCTTGATCCTAAGAAGAAAAGCTCTTGCTCTCCAAGCTCTAATTCTTCATCTAGAGAGCATCAAGCATTTGCGCATCTGCTCCCAGCTCACGAGAGCGACGTTGCGCCATCGTTCACACATCCGTGTCGTCGACGCACTCTTTGCAAAGGGAAGCATATTAATTCCTATAGAAGCTTAAGTTAAAAATTACTTTGTTGGCTCTATAGGATTGTTGTTATTTATCTTTGTTACTTTGGTTGGGTATTCGCTTTGCGAATTCCCGTCTCCTTCGTGGGACAAAATCCTTCTCATGAAGAGAAGGGGTATGAGGTACGCTACCCTCGTATAAAGTAGCGTGGTTCTAATTGAGGTTGAATCACCCACAATTAAGTGATTTGTTTAGTGGATTTGATCAACTTGGTTGATCGGAAAATCCTAACTCGAGAGAGTTAGGTGGTGGTTTTCACCCAGTTTAGGTTTTCACCTAAAAATAATTGTGTACATTGTGTGATTGAATTTTGTGATATTGTTTCATATTCAATTTCGCATTTTTTACGTCATGCTGATCTCACCACCTCCAAGTAGGGAATTTCACTAGGAGCCTCGATAAACGTGATCCCCACATCCCTACTAGATCATTTTGAGGAAATTGAGCTCAAACCGACTGAGGTGACCTTGTAGCTAGTAGATAGATCAATCAAGTCACCTAGAGGAGTTCTCGAGGATGTTCTAGTTAGGATTCAAGATTTCTACTTCCCGGTGGACTTTATCGTACTAGATATGGATACTCCTAAAAATCAGAGAGATAAGCCGATCGTCTTAGAGAGACCATTCCAAGCCACTACTAGTGCAAATATCAATTGTAAAGAGGGCGAAATCGAGTTAAAATTTGAGAAAAGACATTATAAATTGATATTGATGGAGAGATTTTCACTTGCAGAAATAATGTATCGGAAAAATATGCCATCACTGTAAAATCACGTGGTGGAAAATCCTGAATAAAAATATTTCAATAAAACTAACCACGAAGAGTAAGGTCGTATCCACAGGGGGAACAGATCAATAAATTCAGAAATAAATTTGCCTTGTATTCGTCCAATTGAATGCGAGAGTCATACTCAAATTCGATGAGAAATGCGACAAAAAGAAGATACAATAATTTATGTAAGGTTGTGTATAATTTTTCCCCAATAAAATATTATGTAAAGATGTGACTAGAATTTCACATAATTTCCAGTTGTATGCGTGCTAGCAAGGAATTATTCAAATCCAAATCCAATATGAACTGATGCAAAAAACATAAGTCAATCCAATTCAAGAAAACATAAGTGCATTGTTGCAATTTGCCCCCAATACATTTAATGCATCAAATAAATGAATAGTGAATGGCAATGGCATTTTTGGTAAATAGAAATTAAACCCAAAACAGGGGATTCCTTCCCTTGTGCGTGCGCGAAGAGGGAGTGACAGTAGAGGTCGAGGAGTGCAAGGAAGGTTGAGGCAGACGAGAGCTACATGGGGGCGGTGACGGCACGTCAAACGGTGGCTGGAGCTCTCGCCGATGACGAGGGTAGTGGCTCGCCAGTGTGCGCAGGCTGTCGTGGGCGGTTCTAAGGGCATGGCCGTGCTCATAAGGGTACGGCGAGTCTACTGGAGTCAACGACGTGATGAACGAAGATCTGTGGTGGTGGCCTTATTTTTGCGTGTCTTGGGTTCTTTCGGTTGGCAGAGAGGAGGAGAAAGAAGAAGGGAAGGGGAAGTGGAGGCAGTGCTGCTTGCGTGCACAGGGGTGGCGTTGTGCGCGCGCGAGGATGGTGGCGCAAGCGTGCATGCGCACGTGTGGAGGGAGCGTAAGGAGGTGTTGCATTGCTGGTGGCATGGTCGACCATGGCTGCATCGGGAGTTGTGGTGGTGATGGTTGAAGGTGATGGGTGGCTGCAGTGGTTCTTCGAAGGGGGGTGCAGTGGTAATCTGTGGGGTAGAACGGTGGTGCTGTGACGGCAGCACACTGTCACCGTGTGATCAACAAGAGGAAGGAGCAGGGTTGGAGTACGCCTCAGGCCGTGGTGCACGCTGGGTCCACAGTGCAGACTCTGCTTCAAGGTTGAGAGCATGATTTCCGGTGGAGAGGATGGCATGGCTTTTTAAAACCTCTCCGTCAGTTTCTCTTCAGCTGCCAACTTCTCCAACCCCTCGGCAAATATCGCAAGTGGTTGGAACAGAGGATAAGTTCTAGCCGTACTCTATCAGACGTCCAATCAACAGTCCAGACGTTTTAAAAAGTGTGGATCGCAATGAGTCCATGATGAAGGATCTCAGATGTCCAAACTAATCTCCAGACATCTTATAACATAGAAATGTCGTATAAACTCTTGCACCAAGCCTGCATTCATCAAATAAATTATATTATCATAACATATGTTATTAAATGTAAAATTGGTGTATAAAATTATACACAGACTAAGATGAATTCCCATTTGACTGCTAATCAATTAACAATTAGAAACAACTAATTAAAGAGTACATAGGCCAAATAATGGTCCACAAAAGTAGACTTATCAAATGCCCTTAGTCGAGAGTGCTTCACGTGTTAGAAACTGAGGTTACAAGTAACCCATCGTCGTAGTTGCAAAACACATTGATCAGATAAAATTTATACTGAAACTCCAAGGGAGTCCCGGGTTGAACACAGGAGGCGATGTTTACTTTACGTGAAAACTGCACTTCAATTCATTTCTTTTTGGTATTTTACAGTTTTGATATTTTTTGTGTTTTTGAAATAAAAGACAAGTAGAATGAATCACAGGATAGAAATGAAACAAATATGATATATATATCAATTCAATGTCAATTACAATGAACTATGAAAGCATAAAAAGAGAGGGAGGTGAGTGAAAATCTCCCGAATCGGCTGTTCGGCGAGACGACGGTGCTTGGCGGAAGCTCGGACAAAGGAGGTGAGGAGCAAGACGACGGAGGTAAGATGCAGGAGGACGTCAAGTTGAGGAAAGCTTCGGCATGGCTCCAAAATGGAGGTGAGAAGACGGAGGTGATCTACTACCGGAATGGAGGTGGGAGGACGACTCCAAGGTGACCTATGAATGGGGATGGGAAGTTGGAGGAATATTTGGTGGGGTAGAGGTTCGCTACACTAATAGGTGCCTTGGGAGCTTGAGAAAAAGATCTAATGGAGCGTTGGTAGGCTTACTAGAGCTTGGGAGTAGGTGGGAGTAGAGTAGGTAGAGATGGCTTGGAAGGGAGGGGATGTAGGTCATTTTATAGTGGAGGAGAAGAGGCAAAAATAGGTATGGGACCATTAGTGACATCCAGGCCATCGCTGGAAACATCGTTGTAGGTAACTCATGCCCACTGGCACCCACAACTAGCTTTGCTAGCATGCGATGAATTATTGACGGCTATAAGCATCAATGTAAGTCCAGCTCATGCGTCGCTGTAGGTCCAGCCTGTGCACAGTTAGCGCTGCGCCCCTACCTTGCCACGTGCGAGCGTGCCCACGCGCTAGTGCTACGCTGTGCGCATGCGCGCCTGCGCGCGCATGCGGTACTGCGTGCGTGTGCTAGCAGCCTGGATCTTCTTGTTGTAGGGGCTGCTACAGAGGTCGGATTGAGTCGATTTTTGTGCCGTTAGGGTGCGATTGTCGACTCGAATCCATCCACACGATCGGATTTATCATATGAAGCTCCGAATTATGTCTCCTAGTCCCTTGGCCATTGATCTTCCTCGGACTACATATGGTGCTACGGGATTCCGATCGAGGCGATTTCAGAGGCGTTGGACTCTGATCGTTGTCTTGATCAGATCCGTACAGTCGGATCGTTAATATAAGGCTCCGAAATAAATATCCTTCTCTCCTAACCACAAAAAGGATGCAATTAAACTAAATTATATACTACTCTAAATGTAGAATGATGCATGCTATGCAATATTTATAACATGAAATGCAAATTTAAGCCTAGGAACATGCACGAATAGGCATTTTACCCTCAATAATTGTGTTTACATCAGTCCTCATGCCTAAGTTTTGCTGGTCCCTAACAAAAAGTGAAAAACAATGGAAGTAACCAAAAGGTTTCTTATTTTTTTATTTCAAAAATTTAGAGATCCAAACAAATGTGAAATGATAGTAGCCTAGGTAATGGATCCAAGTGAAAAACCAACTTACATTTACAATTTGTACTTAACCCTTGGTAACACTTCTATTAGGATAGGCAAGTGCTTCCCTCGAGAATAAAGTAGAAAATAATCTGTAATTTGACCCCAGCTTTCTAGCTTAGGTAGGAGACACAGAGTCAAATTGATTTATATTTGGTGACTCATACTCATCTGGTGCTATATGTAGTTTAGTTGTACAGACTCTAAATCTCCAGAATATCAAATGAGTCAACCCAGAGAGAAGCTAAACAAAACTGTGCTCTCTTGATGTTCCTTTGCGGTCACTCACTCTCTCTTTTCTTTTTCTTTTTCTTCCTTCTTTTCCGAGATCACACATTTTACTAGATTTTGTAAATGTACTCAATATTTGGTAGCCTCACATGATATTCACACTTCAATTCAATTCCTAATAACCCTACAACTAAGTTAGAAGTCCTCAACCAGTATTTAGGCAATCAAAAATACTGAAAAGTAGGTATAACACATATTTGGTGGATCGCAACGAGTATTTTTGTTGCCTCAATAACATCGACACATAATAAAAAATGACACGAAGATAAAACTATAAGCTTTAACTCTCTCTTTGTTTTGTATATGTATATATTTTTCTTTTTTTTCTTTTTCTTCTTTTTTTTCCATATATATCTCTATATTTCTTTTCTTCTTTTTCTAACTCTCTCTTGTTTTTTTTTTATATAACTCCTACACAACACAACGTAGACTTTTATTTATGAGGCATTATTAGGGATGATAGTGGTCAAGAGGATATTGTGTGACTTATTAAGTGGAATTGGTTACTCTTGGCACCAGGAAGGAATGGATAGAACAAGTGTATTTCTGACCTTCGACACTACTACCCTCCTTCAACTGAGGACTCTATGAAGGACGGTCATAACCATCCACCATAGTCATAGTTTTATTAGAACTCAATCCCTATGTATTTGCCTTATTTGGTGACTCTCAGGAATTCACACAATATTCACACCTAAGAACAGAGAGCGAAAAACTATGCCTAACTCTAAGGAATCATCTAATTATCCAGAACTTAAGAGTACTTGCACTAAACTTAACGCACCAGTAGTCTCTCTACTTTCTCCTCACGAATATTAGGTGAACTTAATAAAAGATAGTTTGTCTGACTCCCTTCAAAATGTCTAAGGACTTAGCAAACTAAAAATGCTTATTGGTTTTCTACAAAGATTCATTACCCAGTCTACGTGCAAATGAAATAACTGTACTGGATTCTAAACTTAGAAATAATTTAAGACGAAAATCTTTAATGACACCTCTTTGATAAAGATATTTTGCCAGGGCTAACCAATTAAGCTCAAAGAAAAACAAAAGAGATTTTTTTTTTGCTAATGCACCTAACCTAAATACATGAATACTGCCTAAAAATGCAAAATGCACGCCCCATGCCTAAATCCTACAATGTCCTCAATGTAAAATTAAAACAGGGGGAGAAAGGAAGGAAATCACCTGATGAAGGCATTATTCAGGATATCGGGTTGCCTCCCAATAAGCGCTGCATATTTTGTCAGCAGCCAGACTTATAAGGAACTTGTAAGTCTGGTTCCAAACAGAAAGAACAAGGCCCTAAAAATGTGTAAAACTGCAGGCCTAAAGAACAAGTAGCCCTGGATGTTAGCGAGCTGATGATGCAGTGTTATCCCAAATGATCGCCAGAAAACATGATAGCAAACAATCTTGCAAGCTACCTGGAGAGGTCAAGGAAAAAGAGTAATAGAAGAAGGGACCTCTTGAAACATGAGTAGAGGATAACAAGGATCCTCTAAAGCAGGAAGGGTTATAAACGATATAATCATAAGTATGTCAAACCCTTGAATGGCGAGGGTAAAAGTACAAGCATCAATCCAAACTCACCTTTCCACCCAAGGATGTACTGGCCTGATATGCTCCCCAGAAAGAATGTGTGTGAGTAGAGACCTAAGCCGAGGATTAGGTAAGGAATCTATAGGTTGCTTGAGTGATTGGCTGGGAATTATTAAGTCCAAAGAGGGCTTAGTATGATTAAGTTCCATTCCCAATAAGAATTCTTCTTCCACATCCTTACATAACTTCATTGTTTCATGAACCTCCAACTGCTTCTCTACACTTGATGAGTCATGTACAGAATTCATTATCTCATTATCATTAGTAGACTCATGATCAACATGCATTGATGGTAGTTGGGTTTCCTAGGAAGTAGCAAAATCATAATTATCATTCCATCCCTGAGTGCTTTCTCGTCAATTACATCCTTTACAGGGACTTTGTGTGCTACTTCATCTTTAATATCTTTAGGAGGATTATCATTCTCAATGTTTTGGAGAAAGCCTATATCACTCAATTCGTTGTTCTACTCAGGGCATAAATCCTCAATTGATACATATTGTCCTTGAGAGTCTCTCTTAGGCTTCTCAATCTTGTGTTCGTCCTCCTCCAACATCAACTCTATATCATCCTGATTTTGCGGAGGATGCTTTTCAAAATCAAAAGAACAAAGGAATCCAGATTTCATCAACTCATTAATATCCTCGGATGGTAAGTCCTCACATAACACATAATCCCCTCGAGATTCACTCCAAACTCTAAGTCTGGGTTCCTTTATTGGGTTATTATCCTCCTCTAAAATTGACTCTTTGTATCCCTGAAACCAAAATTGATCCAATTCATCCTCCATTCCCTTAGTGTCAACTTCATTGGGCACATATAAATCCTCAGAATGCTGAATGGCAGGTGTTGGTTCCCTAAGTGGAGGGTCGGGATTAGGCTCACTAAGCGTAGAATAGGATTCCACCACATGATTAGTAGGGGAAGTGGCATGAACAATATGACCTTGACCAAATTTATCAAGGGTACGAAAAGTACTGTCAGTGGGATCAAGGTCCTCAAATGGTACTATCTTCCCTTTCTTTTAACTCCAATATAGCTCGGGTGGATAATCATTAAGATAGTTCTCTAGTGGTTGTGTATCATGGGGAGAGTCTAAGTGATAGCTACTCAAAATAGGATCCCTATTATCCATTGTTTCCTCAGTATCTTTTTGATGATCACGGTTGTACGGGTAGGGATCAGAATCAATAGTAAGAGAGTAGCTAAGCTGATGAATTTTCTTGTTCAATTATTGACTATTCCTCAACATCTCTCCCATAGACTTCATCACTTCTTTTTATTGTTTTTGCATTTCTATCATAAAAGAAGAGAGGCTATTGTCAGACTGGGGAGTCATGGAAACACCATCATGAGCCCTAACTAGCTCATTTTGATCCAATGAAGTCAATAAATGCTCCTACAAAACCAACTGAAGGTCGTAATTTACTGCATAACCATTCTGAGAGAAAAATAAGAAACTAGGGTTAAAACTGCAATTCTACCAGCACATCTTGAATGCAGTACAACCACGGATTTTCTTAAGAGCTGAATAAAGGTCAAATGGTATTAATAAGATAACAAGTGGGTTGGCCTAGACAGAAAGGGTTTGTGTGTGTTCTGAGAATTAAATGACTTTTGAAACCCTAAAAATAAACCTACTTAATTAACCAAGGTTTTGGTTAGGATAAAATTCACTTAAACCCTTTAAAAAATATATAAAAATATTCCTAGGGTCTACTACCTTCAATTTTGCCATCAGAACCCATCCTTACCTAAAATGGAGTCTTAAATAGATATTTAACCTAATTTAGATTTTTACATAAATTACCCAATCAAACATGGTCAAAACCAAAATCCAACTTCACCATTGAATTCCTTAGGTCCAAATTAGGTTTGTACCAAAATTTGGACCCAAGATGAGTTTGCCTTGACCTAGTTTGCAAAAAGGTCCTGTCTGATTACATTTCTACCCCTAACTTTCAAAAACCCTTGCAAACAACCCCCTAACTTCTTCATCATATTCGCAAGTAGGTCCCTCTACCATTATCGTGAAGGAAACCTACTCCGACGACCTTTGACAGGGAATATCTCGATTGCTTGGAGAATCCCTTCCAAAATTGGAAGGGAGATCCTCTAAGAAATTCCCACCAGTATGAACACATTAATGAGCTCTGATTCCTTCCTAATCTCTCATACGAACGCATAAGAGATTTGGGTATCCTAACAGCTCCCAAGTCTGGAGACCTAAGTTTGGGAAGCTTGCTTCCCAAGCCCTAACCGCCCCTCAGATCCTTATTTAAAGAAGCCCAGATCCTCCCACATTCTCCACGCTCGAATTCAGTCGTGAATCCTCTCAAATTCCTCTCTCCTTCTCACGGCCAAAGGCTCCTCGATGTACGGCAATCCCCTCTGCCCTTTCTCGTCGTCCGACTGCCATACCTGCAGTGGATTCCCCTTCCTCACCTCCGTTCGCGTCTCGCAGTACCAGTAGACGCCACTCCCTCTTCATCCTCGCCATTCCCACCTCACCGAAGCTGCCTTCGTCTCCTGTGTCGGCCACACTAGACCCGGTGCCCTCACTGTCCCCCTTCGTCTATCAACTTCCTAGCTAAGTCTCCTATACCCTCTACTTTCTTCTCCGCCCTTTACTTTCCAAAATCCGCCACTGACACCCCTTCGCACCTCCATCTCCTCCATCTCCAACCACTCCCTCTGGCGAGGCCATCCCACCTCCACAGCCCACCAAAACCCTCGCAAAACCTCTGCCACACTTCACTGATCACTTCCCCTCTCTTCATTCACCCATCCATCCACTCACAAGATCCCCCAAACAAACCCACTCACGCGCACACAATGTAACCTAGATACGCACTCACCGACACCCACATGCCACGCCAACACCCCCATCGCATCAGCCGTGCTCCGGCGATACTCCTTGAGTACTCTGACGTGGCCAAGAGGCCATTCTATTGATTTCAGGTTCCAAGCCTTATTCTCCATTGGTGAGCAAGCTCAAAGCTTGCTTGAGGCTGCCCCAGGTGCTGCCACGCCCAGTTTAAAGTCGTCAGACGTGCAGAAGTCTCTTGCGCACGCACCCAGGACCTCAATTGCAGTCGAGAGCTTCAGCAGTTGAGGCAATTGTGAAGAACGCTCCTTGCTACGCTTCGTGGAAGGAAGGTGGGACATTTAGTCCCACCTCGGATACAATGACGCGTCCGCACCTGCATAAGTTGCAAAAGTGCCATAAGAAGTTCGCCTCAATTACCACGGGGTAAGGTCCCTCTCACCTTCACCTAGTCTCGTCTGCGACACTACCTTCGCGGACCTGGCCTGACCCAACCCAACCTACACTCCTTGCTCACCATCGCACACCGGTGAGCCTTGACCCAGGTACGCGGCTGACCCGATAACCCGGATACCTGTGGCTCTGGGAGAGTGGATCCTAAGAGAGAAAAAGAGAGGAGAGTTGCGCGGGTAGGGGGAGAGTTTTGCTGCAATGATCTTCAGCCGACACTTAGTCGAATTCTGAAGAGGTGAAGGCCTGAAAGAAAGAAGAGAAGAAGAGAAGAATCATAGAGAAAGGGACGCAGCTGCAGCTAAAGAAGAAAGGAAGAATCAAAGAAAGCAGAGAAAGAGGAGAAGAAGAAGGAAGGAGAAGACAAAGAAAGCAAAGACAGAGAAGAAGAAAAGAAGCAGACAACTTTAAGTCATCTGATTTCCTCATCAGACAATAGAATTTAGCCCTCATTTCATAACATTTACATTGAGTTCCTTAGTGATATTGTAGGAGTATTTGGTGATGTAAATCACCATTTTACTCCCATATTTATGCACATTGCTACTTTGCTACTGATATTATTGCAGTCTCTTTTAATTCTGAATTGTGATCTTGATTTCTAAATACAAATTTGCTCCCTGTGTTGGACCTCGGAAACCTATTCGAGTAAAAAAAATTGTATTTGTTTTTAAAGCAATTTCAACTATACTGCAACGTGATTATTTCAAAATCGATCTCGCTTGCGATAAACATTTTGGCACCGTCACCAGGGAGCAACAGGCAATTTAGAATTCTCAATTGCAAGTCCTGATTTGGTACTAACTTGCTATATCTCTTTTTGTTGTGGTTGTTTCAGGGAGAAGATACATTGAAGAAAGTACAGCCACACATCAAACACACCAGGGCTAGGTAAATTCTGATTACTCTCTCTCTTAAGCCCCTCATTCTAAAAAGGTTAAAAAGGATAAAATCAATTAGGGCTACTTGCTTTCCATTCTTAGATAATTCATCAAGTTGCTTGATTTGATTTCAACAACAAAACCTAATTTATGCACCCACTTAAGGTAACTAGGGCTATCACATTATTGTTTGAGCCCTAGATACCACATTTGACAAACTAAATTGGACCAAAACAAGAGACAATTAAGGATTCCAAAGTTAGGGTTTTAGAGACACACTTACATAATCAAGAATGGATCTCTCCAAAATGATGTGTGCCTAAGCCTTGGTTGAATTGATCTACTCAAGCAAACCCTAAAAATTAGGCTCTTAATCTCACTTGAATCCTCAAAGAGGGACCTAAAACTTCTCAAAGGACAAATAGGTGAAGTTGACCCACCTTGTTAGGTCAACCAATCTTGAAATTAGGTCACTTTTTTCATTCAATATATCTTAAAGTTCAAGTGAAATCTTAAGCACCCTTGCTCTTAATAAAACTGGTAGACTTAAGAGGTCAAGTCCCCATTCTGGTCTACCTGAAACATCAGTGACAAGAGAGGTCGGGTGGGGGAAACCATGTAACCTGCGGGGCGCTCTACCGTGTAGGGGTCTTTGCGGGACTCTCCCTCTCTGGTTGCCCAAGTAATTCTTAGGTGGACAGCTTTCTAACTAAGGGGTATCATCCACCCCGAACCTCTATAGTCATCCGAAATTTTTGGGTGTCTTGATTGGGTCCATCACATTCTATTCTCATCCAGTCCATCGGTACATGTTTGGTAGGAGATCCTTAAGACCATCCTTGAGGCCTCCTTTAGTCATTCACTCCTGCCGAGGCCAAGCCTCGACTTCCGTATTTGTGCAACAACCCCATCACATAGACATATCTTCTGATTCATCTAAACCTAATTCTCCTTCATCCATCATCATGGCACAACCCGCAGAAGAAGAGAATAACCTCGAGAATCAACTTCAGTGCCTTTGTGAATCCACTGCAGCATCCTATGATGCGTGATCATTATAATCCTGCTGCAGTGGTGATCGAACCTCGAGTCCAAATCCCAGTTGGAGATCCTGGTACTGAACTTAAGCCCAACATGATTCATACCATTCCAAAATTTTATAGGCTCAATTTCGAGGATCCTTTCCAGCACATTAAATAGCTCAAGCATCTGACCCAAACCTTTGGGTCAGATGTCCAAAATCGGGACATTCTTCTCATGAAAATGTTCTCTCATAGATAAAGCAGTTCATTGGTATCAGACTCAAACGTGTCCAATCAACACATGGGTTGAACTACAATCCGAGTTTCTGAAAAAGTTTTTCCCAGTTGGTTAGACGAATGCTTTACGACATTAGATTACGCACTTCAACAGCAGCCTGGAGAACCACTTTACGAAGCATGGGATCGTTTCCTGGATCTCATGTGAAAGTGCCCCCATCACGGAGTCCTAAATGGGAACAAGTCCAGTCTTTTTACCAAGGACTCCGTGAAGATATCCGATTATTCGTCAATGCAACTTGCAGAGGAAATATCATGGGTCAACACGAGGACACTGTGTGGGAGGTTCTCGAGAATATGTGCGAGAACTCAATTAATAATGACTCCATGGGAATATTCGATCAGACGAATGTCCGTGCATCGACGAATCCAAAGGGAGCACATGAGACGTAGGGCCTATCCTCATCTGTCGACTTGGAATTGATGGCCAGTCATTTAGACAATGTCTCTATTATAGAGAAGGTGGATGAGCTAACTCGACATCTGCAACAAGCCACCTCTAAGCAAAACCTGTTCACACAACCGTCCTCTAGGAGGGAAGCTGTGCATAACATCTTCCACCGATCTTCTCAGGGGATGGACCCGTATCCACCCCCGTCTGACTATTGGCCCGAAGGAAACATCGATCCCACCTATTCTAGTTGGGGGAACTCTGAACCCTCGTACTCTGACTTTTCTAAGGTTCCTCAGACCTGCGAGGACCTCAACGCCATCCAAAATGACCCATTCTCTAATACCTATAACCCTGGATGGCAAAATCATCCCAATTTCATGTGAGTGGGAAACAATCAGAATCAAAGATCACCACATCAGCCTCGTCCACAAGCTCCTCGTCCGTATCAGCCACCTCAACCTCGGCCCAACCCCACCTATCAATCTGGGCTAACTTAGACAGATCAAATGACTCTTATCCTGCAGACTCTAGTTGACATTCAAAAGATGAATGCGACTATGCAGAAACAGCACAAAGATGAGATCACAGAGGTTCGTAATCAACTCGCCCAAATGGTGAATTCCCGCCAATCTGGTACACTCCCTTCGCAACCTCTGCCGAATCCTTATAACGTGTTGAACCAAAGGCACATTATGAACCCAAATCCAGGCCAAGCACACATGATTTATCAGACCCCTTTTGCTCCATCACCCGACAGATGGAAGCTTCGACATCGTACTAAGGATTTTAGCAACAACCACCTATTTTACCTACACCAAACCCGAACCTAGCAGGACTGAATTCAATTACAACCCGTAGTGGCAAAGCAACATAGGACCCACCTTACCCAAGCCACTTACAGCCTGGTAGTGCTAACCCAAACCCTAGGATAGTCATCCAGGATACCCCTGTCCCAGATCAAGAACCTGGACCTATTCTAAAGGAACCATCCAAGGTTCCATTTCCCGAGGCCTTGACCAAGGGAAAGAGGACAACCAAACCCGTGGCACCTGAAGAGGACCTGGTCAAGCTCTTTGAACAAGTCCATATAAACATCCCCTTGATGGATGTGATTCGCCACATACTGGCTTACGCAATATTTCTAAAAGACGTGTGTACACCTAAGCGTAAGCCGCGAACCAAAAGTGGGGCCCAATCGTATTTTCGAAGCAAGCCAGCTCTGTCATTTTGGGCAAACTCCCACCTAAGGCAAAAGACCCAGGTACTACCCTGATTTACTGTACAATTAGTGATATCTAATTTGATAGAGCTTTATTGGATCTAGGAGCCTCTATAAACCTAATACCTACATCCCTACTTGACCATCTTGAGGAATCTAAGCTCAAACCAACAGAGGTGACATTATAGTTGGCAAACCAATCTATTAAGTTACCTAAAGGAGTTCTTGAAGATGTCATTGTTAGGGTTCAGGATTTCTATTTCCCAGTGGATTTCATAGTCTTGGATATGGATGCTCTAGAAAATCTGAGAAACACACCAATCAAACTAGGGAGACCCTTTCTGGCCATAACTAGGGCCAACATTAATTGTGAGGAGGGCCAAATTGAACTGAAATTTAGGAACCAGACACTAAAGATCAACATCTTTAAGGCCCAACAAGAGATTAATTATGGAGTTATAGAACAAATATGTGATATCAAGGCTGTGGTTGACGATCGGTATATCAAGGAAAACATGACTACTTCTGATCAACTACAAGAGGATCAAAACCCGCAATTAGAAGAGTCCGAACTCAACCTAGACACACCCATAACTCCTTCCCTTGCTCCTGACAACCACCTTGAACCACCCACTACTGTTGATAACCCTATTTTGGAACTAAAGCCTCTTCCCGATCATCTATAGTATGTCTTTTTGGGTTCCAATCAAACGTTTCCTGTGATTATCAACTCCAAACTCACACCTGATCAGAAATCGCGTCTAATTTCTGTTCTCCAGCAATATCGAAGAGCCATTGGATGGACTCTTGATGATTTGACTAGTATTAGCCCCTCTTACTACACACACCACATCTATACTTAGGAGGGCACATGACCTTCCCGTGAAATGCAGAGATGTCTAAACCCTAATCTGTAGGAGGTCGTGAAAAAGGAGATCATCAAGTGGTTAGATGCTGGGATCATCTACCCAATCTTCGACGATCGGTGGGTGAGTCCAATCCAGGTTGTGCCTAAAAAGGCAGGACTCACCGTGATCATGACTAAAATTGGAGAAATCATACCGACCCGTGTAACAAATTCGTGGAGAGTCTACATTGATTACAGAAGACTCAATACCTCCATGAAGAAGGATCATTTCCCACTACCGTTTATTGATCAGATCTTCGAAAAACTAGCGGGAAATATATTCTTCTGCTTTTGGGATGGGTACTGCAGTTACAACCATATGGTAATCCATCCTGAGGACCAAGAGAAGACCACTTTCACCCACCCCTTCGGGACGAATGCATTCCAAAAGATGCCTTTCGATATTTGCAATGCACCTGCTACTTTTCAGCGATGCATACTTGCCATATTCTTAGATATGGTAGGTGATTACCTGGAAGTCTTCATGGATGACTTCTTAGTGTTTGGCAAATCATTTGACGATTGCCTCCTGCGCTTGGTCCAAATCTTCAGGTAGTGCATTGATGTGAATCTGGTTCTTTCCTGGGAAAAGAGCCACTTCATGGTGCCTGAAGGAATTGTCCTGGGACATCCCATCTTAGAAAAAGGCATCCAGGTTGATCGAGCCAAGGTGAATCTAATTTCCAAACTCCCTATGCCTAGCTTGGTCAAAGACATCCGATCTTTCCTGGGGCACATCGATTTTTATCGTCGATTCATTCCAGACTTCCCGAAAACCATGCACCCCCTGACTAATCTGCTATCTAAGGATGTCCCTTTTGAAATCTCCAAGGAATGCACTCAAGCATTTGAAATCCTACGTGATCGAGTTATCCAAGCTCTGATCCTACAGTCCCCTGATTGGTTTCAACCCTTTGAGATCATGTGCGATGCATTTAATTTCGTTGTAGGAGCGGTACTTGGGCAGAAAATTGACAGGAAACCCGTGGTCATTTACTACGCTAGCAAGACACTTGACGAGGCTCAGCGTAACTACACAGTTACTGAGAAAGAGCTACTAGCCGTAGTATTTGTCCTGGAAAAGTTCAGATCGTATCTTCTGGGTTGCCGTGTTATCATTTACTCTGATCACACAACTGTGAGGCATCTCCTTGCAAAGAAGGATGCGAAACCTCAATTAAACTATTGGATCTTGCTGTTGCAAGAATTTGACCTCGAGATTCGTGACAAAGCGGGAAAACAAAACATGGTAGCTAATCACTTGTCCCTCCTTCCTTCTGACATTATCGACACTTCCAGACCCATTACGGAACATTTTCCAGATGAGCACCTCCTGACTATCAGTACAGGACTTCCATGGTTTGCTGATCTAATAAACTACCTAGCATCACATCAGATCCCATCCAACTGGCGAAAGGACAAGGACAAATTACTTTCCGATGCCAAGTACTACTTTTGGGAAGATCTGTATCTTTTCCGCATCAGTGCTGATCAAATCATTCGATGATGTGTCCCGGAAGCGGAAATTCAGGACATCTTGTCCTTTTGCCATGACCAGGTATGCGGTGGACACTTCTCTGGTCATAAAACCGCAGCAAAGCTCCTCCAGTGTGGCTTCTATTGACCCACGATTTTCAAAGACGCATACAATCACTGTAAGGCATGCACTCGTTGCCAGACCTTAGGCAACATGAGCCACTGTGATATGATGCCCTTACAACCGATTCTTGTATGCAAAATCTTCGATGTATGGGGATTGATTCCATGGGACCCTTTCCTATTTCGGACAGCTTCAAGTACATTCTACTCGCTGTTGACTACGTGTCCAAATGGATCGAAGCCATTTCGACCCGAAGCAGTGATCGTAAGGTGGTTATCAAATTCATTCATTAGAACATCTTTTCTCGGTTCGGGATTCCACGTGCTATAATCTCTGATGGAGGGACCCATTTCACTAATGCTCAGTTTAGATCACTGATGACCAAATATGGGATGTCACACCGAATCTCTACTCCTTATCACCCCCAAACCAACGGTCTAGCTGAGCTATCGAATCTGGAAATCAAGAAAATCCTCCAGGTCACTATTTGACCTGACAGAAAAGACTGGTCATCCCAACTTCTGGAAGCATTGTAGGCTTATAGGACCGCCCACAAAACCCAACTAGGTATCTCTCCTTTTAGATTGGTGTACGAGAAAGCATGTCACCTCCATGTCGAATTGGAGTACAAAGCCAATTGGGCAGTACAGAACTGCAATGTCAATCTTTCTAAGGTAGGAACTGGTCAAGCATGTTTCGCGTGTTAGAAATCGAGGTTACAAGTAACCAGTCGTCGTAGTTACAAAACACGTCGATCAAATAAAATTTATACCGAAACTCCAAGGGAGTCCCAGGTTGAACACAGGGAGGCGACGTTTACTTTATTGAAAACCGCGCTTTGATTCATTTCTTTTTGGTATTTTGGGGTTTTGTTATTTTTTTGTATTTTTGAAATAAAAGAAAATAAGAAAATGTATCACAAGATAGAGATGTGGAACAAATATGATATATATTACTTCCAATGTCAATTACAAGAAACTATGAAAGCATATAAAGAGAGGGAGCGAGAGGAAATCTCCCGAATCGACTGTTCGGCAAGACGACAGCACCTGGCGGAAGCTCAGACGAAGGAGGTGAGGAGCGGGATGACATCGGTGAGATGCTAGAGGACGTCGGGTTGAGGAAAGCTTTAGCGTAGCTCCAGAATGGAGTTGAGAAGACGAAGTTGATCTACTACCGAAATGGAGGTGGGAGGATGGCTCCAAGGTGACCTATGAAGGGAGATGGGAAGTTGGAGGAGTATTTGGTAGGGCAGAAGTTCGCTACACTAATAGGCACCTTGGGAGCTTGAAAACAAGCTCTAATGGAGCGTTGGTAGGCTTGCTAGAGCTTGAGAGTAGGTGGGAGTAGAGTAGGCAGAGATGGCTTAGAAGGGAGGGGGTGTAGGTCCTTTTATAGTGAGGGAGAAGAGGCTAAAAATGGATAAAGGACCTTTAGCGACCTCCAGACCATCACTGGAAACGTTGCTGTAGATAGCTCACCTCCACTCACGCCCATAGCTAGCTCTACTGGCTTGCAATGAAATAGCGACGGCTGTAAGCATCGTTGTAGGTCAGCCTAGCGGTCGCTGAAAGCTGGTGCCAACCACCCATGCACCCACACCGCGCTACCCTGCTAATCACGCATGCTAACCGCGCGCACCCTGCTCTGTGAGCGCTTGCTATGCGCTGGAGTGCGCGTGCGCACGCGCGCTGCCTTGCGTTGGAACTAGCCCTCCATGCGCTCACCTAATTGCGAATTGGAGGGGCTGCAGGGATTCGAACCCACACCCCCCCTTTGCAAGCCAGCGCTCCCACCATTGCAGCAAACCTTCCCTTGTGTCATGTGGAGCGGCTTGGTGCGTCCGCTTCCCAGCCGTTGGATATCGATCCAACAGCTAGGATTGAAGGGTGCAGATGAAGGTGATGCTGCTGGTCAGTGTTGGGTAGCCTGGATGGCACCATGTGGCGCCATCGGGGCCGTCCATCTTCTTGTAGAGGGTGCTAGGTGCTCAGATCGAGATGATTCCCGCGCTGTTCAACTACAATCGTCGCTCCGGATCCATCCGTATGGTTGGGTTTTCCATCTGAAACCCGTATGGATGTCGCATTGCCCCCTGACCATATAAAATGAAGGAATTAATATACAAAATTTACAACTATCCTAAATGCCATGCAATGGATGTTATGCAATATTTATAACATGATATGCAATTTTAAGCCTAGGAACTATTAAAAATAAGTAATTTATGATGACTTTATGTGTGTTTATCATACCCCCATGATTACTTTTTGCTAGTCCCTAGCAAAATTAACCTAAATGCTATGCATAAAAGTAGAATCAGGGTTCGAGTAATTAGGCAAAATTCATTGATTGCTTTAGAAAATCTCAACCCCAAGACCTAATAACAAAAACTCAACAGTGCCCGGGTATCTGCCAGAATGCAGACCGTCCAAGCCCTTGCCTTATTTGAGAAGATAATAATTTTTTTTTTTTGTACTTTTGGAGTTTGAAAGTTACAGGATAACTTTTTACGGTTACCCAACCCACCCAAGACTCAAAAAGGATTCTAAGTGCTAAGCATCTTGTGAAAAATAGTGAAAGACTCACTAGACGGCCGTTAAAACGGACTTCGGATTTCTACAACCCTAGGTGACCTTGCCTAAAGGTTTATCTTTACGATCGGTAGCTTTCTCCCTACTTTCTTTTATATGGAGCCAATACAAGGACGAACCCAGTGTATATCTTCCCGGTTTATTCTACTTCCGCGCTTCTTCCCTTGGTATTTTGGGAATTATTGTGCATTTTTTTCTTTTTTGTTGTGAGCTGGGTTCTGAACAATCGGCCGATAAGCTGTTACCACCGACAACATGCCAGCCATACTCATGCGGTGAAGTGTGGTTTTATTTTTATTTTTTAATTTTCTCCTTTCTTCTTTTTCACTCTTTTTTTTTTTAAGTAGGTGACTTTCCTGATTTAAGATTTACCTAAAGGCAGTACAATGAAAATGGTCTTGTGGTTAGGCTCTGGACAATCGGCCGATGAGCTGTTACCACCGACAACTTACCAGCCATACCACCCAAGTAGATCCATTAGCTACCCAATTTCCGTAAAAACCATCGGAAAGTGAGTCAGTGCAAAAAAATTGTGTAAATGCTTAGGCTTAACATCCCCCAAAATCAGAGGGCGGGTTGATAAGTCGCATACTTATCATCCCAAATTATTTACCGAATTAAAATAAATTTTAATTGACGAGGACTCGAGACTAAATCCACATTCGAGTGGACACTCAGGCTAATTAAATCCGAAGACCTGAAGAGTCTAAGTATTCAGGTCTCAAAGAATAAATTCCTAAAGTTTACAACTCCTAATGGCTAAGTTCTCGTCTCCTAATTTTATTTTTTTTTATTTTTATTTTTTATTTTTTATTTTTATTTTTATTTTTTTAAACAAGAATTGAATAAAAGGAAATCACTGTTACAGCTGACAAAATGGTTATAAAATATCTCCGACCCCATGCTTAGCTATTGCAATGTCCTCATTGTGAAAAAAAAAAATGAAAGCATGCAGGAGAGTAGAAGTGGAAGAATAGCACTTGGTTTCCGTCAGACTCAGGTCAGCTTGGAACAGTCTTTACATGTGCTGAGTTTAGTGCCTTCAGTTGAGCGATGATCAGCCCGCTGTGGTTATGGCATGGTAAGAGCAACCTTGTACGAAATGGGTTCAGGGAGCACATGGTCAACAAAGGGTTTGAGATGCTATCCATTGACCTTGAAAATATTACCCGTCTTTGGGTCAGAGATTTCGACGGCCCCATTAGGGAAAATCCGCTCAATAACGAACGGGCTGCCCCACTTAGACCTGAGTTTACCGGGGAAAAGCTTTAATCAAGAATCGAAAAGCCAAACCTTCTGGTTCGGCTCAAAGCTCTTACGTGAAATCATCTAGTCATGGAGAGCTTTGGTCCTTGCCTTATAGATTCTGGCATTTTCATAAGCATCATTTCGAAACTCCTCCAACTCAAATAGTTGGAGTTTCCTGGTTTTCCTAGCCAACTCAATGTCCACATTACATTTCTTGATGGCCCAAAATGCCCAGTGTTCAAGTTCTACGGGTAAGTGACATGCCTTCCCAAACACCAGACGGAACAGAGACATACCGATAGGCATTTTGTATGCCGTACGGTAAGCCCAAAGAGCATCATCTAGCTTTTGGGTCCAATCCTTCCTATTAGGCCTAACGGTTTTTTGCAAAATGTTCTTGATCTCCCGATAGGAGACCTCGACCTGTCTGTTCGTCTGAGGGTGGTAAGGTGTGGAAATCCGATGGCTCACCCTGTATTTCCCTAGTAAATTTTGAAACTGGGCATGAGTGAAATGTGTGCCACCATCACTGATAATTTCCCTAGGAACCCCGAACCGACTGAAGATATTTCTCTTCACAAAATCGATGACCACCTTGTGGTCATTGGTCCGGGTGGGAATTGCCTCAATCCACTTGGACACGTAATCAACAGCGACCAGAATATACTGGCATCCAAATGAAGGAGGGAAGGGTCCCATAAAGTCGATGCCCCAAATGTCAAAAATTTCGACGGAAAGAATTGGGTTCAGGGGCATCATATCTTTCTTAGCCATGTTCCCGAGTGTCTGGCATCGAGTGCATGACTTAGAGAATTCCTGGGCATCCTTAAATAATGACGGCCAATAGAATCTGGATTGCAAAATTTTTGCGGCCGTGTTTTTCCCGAAAAAGTTCCACCACATGCGGATGTGTGACAGAACTCAAGTATGCTATGGAACTCGACTTCCGGGATGCATTGGCAAATAATCTGCTCTACGCCAATGCGGTATCGCTTGGGATCATCTCAAAAATAATATTTAGCGTCAGATACAAGTCTATCCCATTGTTGTTTGGTCCAATCCTGGGGGATTTGACTAATGGCCAAATAATTAACAATATCCGCAAACCAAGGGGTTCGAATTCCCGAGACTGTGAGAATAGTTTTATCCGAAAAAGTATCAGAGATCAGAACATCCGGATGAGGAGAATCAATTAGGATTCTCAAGAGGTGATCTACCACTACATTTTGTGCCCCGGCCTTATCCCTGATTTCTAGAACGAACTCTTG
This sequence comes from Thalassia testudinum, assembly GCA_037157565.1. Classification (NCBI taxonomy): domain Eukaryota; kingdom Viridiplantae; phylum Streptophyta; class Magnoliopsida; order Alismatales; family Hydrocharitaceae; genus Thalassia; species Thalassia testudinum. The sequence goes on along the minus strand of JAZHRO010000036.1, from coordinate 107,853,341 downwards.
AAGCAGTAGAATCCAGCAAATAAGCTGGGGTTTGGCATCCTTTTTGGCCAAGAGATGTTTCAAGGCTGAGTGGTCAGTATAGATGATGACACGAGAACCTAACAAATAAGCCCTGAATTTTTCTAAAGCAAAGCTACGGCTAGCAATTCTTTTTCAGTAATGGTGTAATTCCTCTGAGCCTCGTCCAGAGTTTTGCTAGCGTAGTAAATCACAGAGGGCTTTTTCTCAATCTTTTGACCCAAGACAGCCCCGACGGCATAATCAGATGCGTCAGCCATAATCTCAAATGGGGTTGTCCAGACCGGTGGTTGCAAATACCGGGGCACAGGTGATGGCCATTTTCAATAAATCAAATGCCTTACGACATGATTCATCAAACTCAAACAGTGCATCTTTGGCCAAAAGGTTACTCAAGGGCTGAGCAACCTTCGAGAAATCCTTAATGAATCTTCTATAAAAACCCACATGCCCAAGGAAAGAGCGAATCTGTTTTACAGATGTGGGTGGAGGAAGTCTAGAGATAGCATCCACCTTAGCTCTATCAACTTCAATTCCCCAATTAGAAACCACATGACCCAGGACGATTCCCTCCTAAGTCATAAAGTGGCTCTTTTCCCAGCTAAGGACCAGCCGTGTTTTGATACATCTCTAAAGGATCAATTCCAAGTTAGCCAGGCATGACTCAAGAATCTCCGAAAATGGAGAAATCATCCATGAACACCTCAAGACAATCTCCCACCATGTCAGAAAAGATGGCCATCATGCACCTTTCAAAAGTCACAGGCGCATTGCAAAGCCCGAATGGCATTCTACGGAATACAAAGTTTCCATAGGGACATGTGAAAGTTGTCTTTTCCTGGTCTTCGGGATGGATAGGGACTTGGTTATATCCCGAATAACCATCCAGGAAGCAAAAATATTTTTGCCCAGCTAACCTTTCGAGAATTTGATCGATGAATGGCAAAGGAAAGTGATCCTTTTTAGTGGCAGTGTTCAGCTTCCTATAGTCAATATAGACTCTCCAAGCAGAAGTTGAATGAGTGGTGAAGGTTTCTCCTTTCTCATTAGTCGTAACAGTTATTCCCGCCTTCTTGGGTACAATCTGAACGGGGCTAACCCACGGACTATCTGAGATTGGGTAAATAATCCTAGCATCGAGCCGCTTAATTATCTCCTTCTTGACCACTTATCGCATATTCAGGTTTAGTCTCCTTTGCATTTCGCGAGAAGGGCGGGATCCATCTTCCATGAAAATACGATGATTACAATAAGATGGCTCGAATCCCCTAAGGTCATGGATGGTCCAACCAATTGCCTCCTTGTTGTTCTTAAGGACCTTAATTAACCTCAATTCTTACTCTTTAGTCAAATCAGCACTAATAATCATAGGGAGCATGTTTTCAAGTCCTAAGAACTCATATTTCAAATTTTTGGGCAATGGTTTTAATTCCAGCTGGGGCGGGTTTAGAATAGAAGGAACGGAGGATGCTGATGAAGATTCGTCAGGACGATCCAGTGGAAGAGGCTGGGAATGAACAAAATCAACAGCCTCTTCAGGATGTAGCAGGTCTACCACGGAGGAGGGTTGTGGGTTGGGTTCGCTAAGGCTAATGGAGTCCTCAAGTGCATTGATTGTCATACACGTCTCAAGATCCTGATCCTCAAGTTCCTCAATGAATCCACAATCCTCAAATCCTCTTATCGCCTTAAAAATATCCATAGTTAATTTCTCATCCCCAAAGGCGATCTCCATACTACCGCTTTCACAGTTTATGTTGGCCTTGGCAGTAGCTAGGAACGGACGCCCCAGAATGATGGGTGTGTTCCTCAAATCATTAGGTACATCCATGTCAAGGACGAGGAAATCTACAGGAAAATAAAAATCCTTGACCTTGACAATTACATTCTCAATAACACCTCTCGGTGTGGTGATAGATCGGTCCGCTAATTGTAGCATTACTGAGGTTGGCCGGAGTTCACCTAACCCAAACTTCTCATAAATAGAAGTTGGGATTAGGTTGATGGATGCACCCAGGTCCAATAGTGCCCTATCAAAAGTGTATTCCCCAATAATGCATGAGATCAAAGGGGCACCTGGATCTTTCTTCTTTTGAGGAAGGTGATGTAGGATTACAGAACTTGCCTGCTCAAAGAGAATCACCTTCCTCGAAGTGGGTTCTCTCGGCCTACGCTTTTGGGTACACAGTTCTTTCAAGAATTTAGCGTAAGCCGGGATGTGCTTAATAGCATCGAGGAGTAGAATATTGATCTCTACGCTCTTGAATAAATTCAAAAGCTCCTCGTTGTTGTCTAGGGTTTTCTTCTTCTTGGTTTTCAATAGGGCCTCAGGGAACGGGATATGGGTCGAATTTTCAATTTTCGATCCCTAAGCCTTATTGTCTTCTTCAGCCTCCTCATTCTCAAGCTCCCCAAGATTTTGACTTCTAGAAGGTAATTCTGGGTTCTGGGTCTGCTTCCCATTTCTCAAGGTGACAGAGTTTGCAGAGACATAAGAGTTTGGGTCTTGAGGTGGATTAGTGAAGATTGGAGGGCCTTGGTCATGTAACCAGAAGAGGAAGAAAAGGGACCCTGCTCAACCACCTGAGCATGCGTGTGTGGGTCCCTTTGATTCCCATACCCTTAGGCTCTATTGCCCTAATTTTGCACATTACGTGGATTTGGTACAAGTTGAGATGGTAGGGATCCGGGTTGTCAGGTGTTTGCAATTAACCCGGATTGCAAGTTATCCAAGGATGTCTTCATTTGTTGCATAAGCTGAAGCATGGACCCTTGCATTTCCACCATCTACCGGTACAAATCAGCCTGCCCCGCAGATTGTTGGGCATTCCAAGATGGCTGATTAACTGGGCTCGGGGGCAACTGGGTGTATACTTGACCCTGACCCATGGGTTTTTGAGATGCATAGTTGCTGGGTCAAGATTGGGTCTGTTGCCCTTGATTTTTCCAAGAGAAGTTAGGGTGGTTCCTCCATCCCGAGTTGAAAGTGTTGGAATACGAGTTTGACCTAACATTCTCCTACATTGCATATGCATCCTCATAAAACAAGGATGAAGAGAAGGAAGGATCAGAGAAACTGGGATCAAAGGCCCCAGTTTGGAACCCATACGGTTTCGAGAAATCTTAGCTCACAGGTTGAGCCGAATCGAGTTGGTTCACGAATTCCCACCCCGTGGGAGCTCGTGAGGAATGGAATCCTGAATTCTAGGATTAAGTGGGTAAAGAAGTGTTTCCTGAATTCCCAGACATCCATTCTTCCATTTCCTTAACAACCAAGTCCATTTTATCTAGTTTATTACAAATTAATTCCATGTCAAATGAATGAGAGTCCTGGATCTCATTAGCACTTGACCTAGGTTGTTGGGATCGGTTGAATGCATCCATGGAGGCATGATTAATTGAGTTCTCGCTCATTTCCTCAAACAGGTCGTATGCGCTATCTGCATCCCTGTTGAGAAAATTACCTCTGCAGGAGACGTCCACGTGATTACGGAGTTGCTCAACCAACCCATGATAGAAAATCTGCACAAGTTGCCATTTCGGCACCTCGTGGTGTGGACACTTCCTCAAAAGTTCCTGGAATCATTCCCAAGCACCATGAAACGGTTCCCCCGGCCGCTGGGTGAAAGTGGTAATCGCCCGTCACAAAGCATTGGCCCTTCCGATAGGGAAGAATTTCTTCAAGAAAGCTGACTTAAGAGAAGCCCAAGTTTCAAGTAGCCTTCCTATAGTTCGGTACCAATGTGCAGCCTTATCCCTGAGAGAGTAGGGGAAAAGCCTCATGAACATTTGCTCTTTGTTCACATTCCTTGCTCTGGGGGTCTAAACCAAAGTGGTCAAATCTTCGAAGTGCAGGAATGGGTCCTCCGAGCCAATCCCATGGAAATGCTTAATCAAACTTAAGACTTAAGGCTTGATTTCAATGTCTCTGGTGGGAATCATGACGCCGGGACGTTCCCCATAGTTTGAAGGATCGTAAAAATCCTTCAAGGGTCGAGTGCCGTGACCATGCATGCGTTGGAACCATTGCTACATCTGCTGCAATTCTTCCAACTACCTCTGAATCAGCTCCTGCTGGTTCAGAGGCGGAGGAGGTAGTTGTTGATCAGCCGTGGGATCTACTTGGCTATAGCTCAACCTCTGCCTCCTAGAATGGCCTAGAGGTCCTTCCAATCTAGGGTTCAATGACCTCCTCCCAAGCATACACTGGAAGGAAGTCGAAAGGACGAGGAAAAGAGGGAACCCTGCAGCACAAGAATACAAGCCTGTCCTTAGATGGGGTAGCCTAAGGTCTACTGACTCTCAGAATCCGTCCTAAGATTATGGACGATTTACTCTACTTATGTCCAGGCAATCCAACCAGTTAGAAAGAGGGACTGGGGAGAAGGTTCTTCCTTTGGCTTGCGCCTCCGGTTCCTAGTGTATCCCCTAGCCGCGGTCGTTTGACGCTACTCCCCTAACTAGACATCAGATTAACTAGTATAAGTAGGTTAATCGTGAATAATCTCAATCTGGATCCCGATGAGCGAATGAATCCTTAGGGCCAACGTCTAATTGATTTTAGTTAGGCTTGGGAAATTGGTGCTCTGGAATGTGATGGGCCCTTAATAGGTTGTGCCCTTAATGATTTGTTTGAGAACGTGTGAATGTGCACAACCAAGAGGTTTTCAAGCAAGATTATTAATGATGAGATGAGTTTTAGAATTCGAATCTTACTTAATAGCTTTTAGGATTCAAATATTAGGTATTTTCAACCATGGTTTGTAAGGCAAACCAAGTTTGTTGTTGAAAGCACGTGTTCAAATATTTTCCTTTAGAAATCAAGAAAAATATGGAGTGCCTAGCTTGACCTAATTATTGAATCCTATGGGGCAGCTAGAAAATGAACCTCCTTTAGATTAGGTGGTGCGGCCCAAACAATTCACTCAATTGGCTCAAATGCACCACCGATTAAGGCACACAAAAAGGTGGTTATCCTAATATGATTTCTACTCTTTTATATGTTGAATTTGTGTACCGGGTCCACAAGTCGGAAGCCCGATTGAGTAGATGAAAATCAAGTCCGATTATGTGCCTCAAATGTAGGTGTATAGAGTGTGTAAATTGATTCGTCTCACAGAAAATATCTTTTTTTTTATATATATATAAGATGTGGGTGAGATGGGTGAAGGTGGCAAACAAGACAAACAAAGTCTATCCTAGAGTTTATGCAAACACCTAAGTAGATTAGGTCTTGGTTATGATTGTGGCGAAATGAACTAGTGGGGGGGAAGTGGGGGACACTTACAGAGTACTCTACCCGCACTTTACTCCGATCTACCGCACTTGGATCTCCATGCTAGGGTACCTGCAAGATAGTAGATCAAAGACAAGTAGGGTTAGTGCTATGTAAATGCAAAGAAACGCAATAAACAATAAAGTAAATTCCGTTGCCTCCCCGGCAACGGCGCCAAAATGGTCGGGCGTGTTTCGCATGTTAGAAATCGAGGTTACAAGTAACCTGTAGTCATAGTTGCAAAACACGTCGATCAAATAAAATTTATACCGAAACTCCATGGGAGTCCCGGGTTGAACACAGGGAGGCGACATTTACTTTATTGAAAACCATGCTTCAATTCGTTTCTTTTTGGTATTTTGGGGTTTTGTTATTTTTTTTATTTTTGAAAAAAAAGAAAACAAGCAAATGTATCACAAGATAGAGATGTGAAACAAATATAATATATATTACTTTCAATGTCAATTACAAGAAACTATGAAAGCATATAAAGAGGGAGGTGAGAGGAAATCTCCTGAATCGGCTATTCGGCGAGACGACGGCGCCTGGCGGAAGCTCGGACGAAGGACGTGAGGAGTGGGACGACGGAGGTGAGATGCTGGAGGATGTCAGGTTGAGGAAAGCTTCGGTGTAGCTCCGGAATGGAGGTGAGAAGACGAAGTTGATCTGCTACCGGAATGGAGGTAGGAGGATGGCTCCAAGGTGACCTATGAAGGGAGATGGGAAGTTGGAGGAGTATTTGGTGGGGCAGAAGTCCGCTACACTAATAGGCACCTTGGGAGCTTGAGAACAAGCTCTAATGGAGCGTTGGTAGGCTTTCTAGAGCTTGGGAGTATGTGAGCGTAGAGTAGGTAAAGATGGCTTGGAAGGGAGGGGGTGCAGGTCCTTTTATAGTAGAGGAGAAGAGGCTAAAAATGGATAAAGGACCTTTAGCGACCTCCAGACCGTCGCAAGAAATGTTGCTGGAGACAGCTCACCTCCACTCACGCCCATAGCTGGCTCTGCTGGCTTGCAATGAAATAGCGACAGCTGTAAGCGTCGCTGAGGTCAACTCAGTTGTCGCTGAAAGTTGGCGCCAACCGCCCTTGTGCCCGCGCCGCGCTGCCCCGCTCATCACGCACGCTAACCGCGCGCGCCATGCTATGTGCGTGCTTGCTATGCGCTGGAGTGCGCATGCACGAGCACACTGCCTTGCTCTGGTGCTGCCCCTCCATGTGCCCTCCCAATTGCGAATTGGAGGGGCTGTGGGGATTCAAACCCGCACCCCCCATTTGCAAGCCAGCGCTCCCACCATTGCGGCAAACCATCCCTTGTGTCATGTGGAGCAGCTTGGTGCATCCGCTTCCCAGTCGTTGGATCTTAATCCAATGGCTAGGATTGAAGGGCGCGGATGAAGGAGTTGGGCGGTGCTGCTGGTCGGTGTTGGGCGACCTCGATGGCGCCACGTGGCTCCATCTGCGCCATCCATCTTCTTCTTCTTGTAGAGGGTGCTACGGTGCTCAGATCGAGATGATTCCCACGCTGTCGAACTGCGATCGTCACTCCGGATCCATCCGTATGGTTGGGTTTTCCATTCGAAACCCATATGGATGTCGCATTGCCCCCTGGCCATATAAAATGAAGGAATTAATATACAAAATATATAACTATCCTAAATGCCATACAATGGATGTTATGCAATATTTATAACATGATATGCAATACTAAGCCTAGGAACTATTAAAAATAAGCAATTTATCATGACTTTATGTGTGTTCATCAGGAACCCACAGAAAGCTTCAAATGAGAGAGATCGATGAATTACGCCATGACGCGTATAAGAACTCGCGAATTTACAAAGAGCGAGTTAAGGCCTTTCACGATAAGCACATATCCAGAAAGATCTTTTTCCTTGGTCAAAATGTCCTACTCTTTGGTGCCAAACTCAAACTGTTTCCAAGAAAACTCATATCAAAATGGATCAGACCTTACCTTGTCCGACGAATCTTTGGAAATGAAGCAGTTGAAATCAGTCAACTCAGCCATGATTCAGAACCTTTTGTCGTGAATGGTCGAGACTCAAACCGTTCATTGAACTTACCGATACAAATTTGGATGAGGCATCTTTTACCCTCCATTCTCCCTGAGCTCATTGCACCCAACCAATGGCGTAAAACTCAATGCTTAACGGGAGGCAACCCGTCATTTTTGAAAAACCCAAAACCTTTCTTGACACATCCTATGCTGAACTCATATCACACTTTAGGGTTCATCCATTAGAACAGCTGACTCCACCTCTGGTACACATACCCGAGCTTAAAATCGTCCGCAACAGTCTTCCCAACCCATTCACCCACCCAAAGCCTGTTCTAATGAATGATCTATGCTGAACTCGAACCTACCTAATTTACAATGAGGACATTGCAAATCGTAGGCATTGGGGGGTATAAAAGTGCAAAACGTCATGAAAATCATCTCACAAGAAAGGGTTTCATCAAAATAATCACATAGCCCAAAAATACCAAAAAAAAAATTTGAAAAAGAATAAAAAAATGAGATGAGAAAATTTTGAGGGCATATCAAATTCTGAGTAGAAAAAGGGGAGTTAAAAATGTCAAAAAGGAGCACAAGTTGAAAAGAAAAGAAAAGAGGTAGTCATTAGTAACAAATTAATGAATTGACTTAGTTCTAAACCATATCAAAAGAAAGAAAATGAAAGGCAAAAGCTGCTAATGAAACACAGAAGAGATTAGTAAGAACGCTGATTTTAGGCCTTTTGGGCTATAATCCTAGGCTTAAAAATTCAAGTACCCGCTAAGATCTGGATAATCCTCAAGAGGTTGGGGAAAATGCGAAGATTAAGTATTAGGTCTAAGGCTGAGGGAGTATTCAACCTCATTAACTGACCTTTGGTTTGCGGGACTCGGTAACCTAACCACCCCAATCCACACACAGTCTGGTTCAGTGTGCTTAAATATCAAAATCACGCAAATGCGTTTAAATTGTTCTGCAAAAAGTTAACTAGATTAGGAGCGGCTGATCAACAAGAGTTGATTTGGACGAGTTCCCGACGCGGAGAGGTGGGAAATTCCCCTCGAAGATGCTTAATAACATGTCGTCTCCTCGGTGCTTGTCTCCTAGGATATCTACATATCCTACCGGGGGCATGTAAGCACCCTATGCTGGTTCAGATGCCATGGGCAACATTATCCCGAAATGTCGATTGCCAGGGTTTGGATTTAGCAACCGAACACCATGGGCGAGATTATCTTGAAATCTCGAAAGCCAGGATTTTGGGGGTTGCCATGGGCAGTGCTATCTCGAAGCATCGATTGCCAAGGACCCTTCGAGGATTGATAATGGGGACTAGGAATCCGATATAGACTGTGTTGTAAAGCCAATCCGAAGCTATAAATAAAAAGAAAAGAGAGAAAACCCTCCAAAAACAAAGAAAAATTCCTATCTCTCTCTGACAAAAATGCACTACAAACTGAACCAAGGCTAAAACATGTTACCAGCATGGGTGCTCTAACTGCAGAATTCAACAAACCTTAGGATAGTTCTTGTGGGCCTTAGAAAGCTTCGCGGCAGACTAAGGCTAGAGCTGGTCAGGTTCAGATCTTTGTTGGTACTTGAGTACCTCTAAGCCTACTATCGGCATTCTAACCTAATCTACAAAAGGAAGCACGCATCAGAGTTTTGGGTATCAAAAGATTTCATGGTCTAGAATCAAAGTTAATACCTTGAAATTTTGCTAACGGACTAGCAAAAGCTAGGCAAAGGGGTATGATGGAAACACCATCATGAACCCTAACTAGCTCCTTTTGACCCAATGAAGTCAATAAATGCTCCTACAAAACCAACTGAAGGTTGTAACTCATTGCATAACCATTCTAAGAGAAAAATAAGAAACCAGGGTTAAAATTGTAATTTTACTAGCACATCTTGAATGCAGTGCAACCACGAGTTTTCTTAAGGGCTGAATAAAGGTCAAATGGTCTTAACAAGATAACAAGTGAGTTGGCTTAGACAGAAAAGGATTTGTGTGTGTTCTGAGAATTAAATGACTTTTAAAACCCTAAAAATAGACCCACTTAATTAACCAAGGTTCTGGTCAGGATAAAATTCACTTAAACCCTTTAAAAATCATATAAAAATATTCTCTAGGGTTTACTACCTTCAATTTGGCCATCAGAACCCATCTTTACCTAAAATGGAGTCTTAGATAAATATTTACCCTAATTTAGGTTTTTACATAAATTACCCAATTAAACGTGGTCAAAACCAAAATCCAACTTCACCATTGAATTCCTTAGGTCCAAATTAGGTTTGTACCAAAATTTGGACCCAAGATGAGTTTTCCTTAACCTAGTTTGCAGAAAGGTTCTGTCTGATTACATTTCTACCCCTAACTTTCAAAAATCCTTGCAAACAGCCCCTAGCTTCTTCATTGTCTTCGCAACCAGGTCCCTCCACCATTATCGCGGGGGAAACCTACTATGGCGACCTTTGACAGGGAATATCTCGATTGCTTGCAGAATCCCTTCCAAAATTGGAAGGGAGATCCTCTAAGAAATTCCCACCAATATGAACCCATTGATCAGCTCTGATTCCTTCCCAATCTCTCATGCGAACACATGAGAGATTTGGGTGTCCTAACAGCTCCCAAGTCTGTCGACCTTCCAAGCTTGGGAAGCTTGCTTCCCAACCCCTAACCGCCCCTCAAATCCTTATTTAAAGAAGCCCAGATCCTCCTGCATTCTCCACGCTCGAATTCAGTCGTGAATCGTCTCAAATTCCTCTATCCTTCTCACAGTTGAAGGCTCCTCGACCTTTGACGATCCCCTCTGCCCTTTCTCATCGTCCAACTGCCACACTTGAGATGGATTCCTCTTCCTCACCTCCGTCCGCGTCTCGCCGTACCAGCAGATGCCACTCCCTCTTCATCCTCGTCGTTCCTACCTCACCAACGCCACCTTCATCTCCGACGCCAACCACACCAGACCCGATGCCCTTGCTGTCCCCCTTCGTCTAACAACTTCCTAGCTAAGTCTCCTATCCCCTCTACTTTCTTCTCCACCCTTTGCTTTCCAAAATTCGCCACTGACACCCCTTCACACCACCATCTTCGACCACTCCCTCCTTTGAGGCCATCCCACCTCCATAGCCCACCAAAACCCTCGCAAAACCTCTGCCACACTTCACTGATCACTTCCCCTCACTTCATTCACCCATCCATCCACTCACAAGAGCCCCCGAACAAACTCACTCACACGCACACAGTGTGACCTAGATACACACTCACCGACCCCCACACGACACGCCAACACCCCCATCGCATCCGCCGTGCTCCGGCGATACTCCTTGAGCGCTCTGACATGGCCGAGAGACCATTCTATTGATTTCAGGCTGCAAGCCTTATCCTCCATTGGCAAGCAAGCTCGAAGCTTGCTTGAGGCTGCCCCAGGTGCTGCTACGCCCAGGTTAAAGTCCCAGGATGCACGGAAGTCTCTTGTGCACACACCCAGGACCTCAATTGCAGTCGAGAGCTTTAGCAGCTGAGGCAATTGTGAAGAACGCTCCCTGCTGTGCTGCGCGGACCTCGGATACGAAGAGGCGCCCGCACCTGCATAAATTGCAAAAGTGCCATAAGTAGTTCGCCTCAGTTACCACAGGGTGAGGTCCCTCTCACCTTCACCCAGTCTCGTCCGCAACACTGCCTCCACGGACCAAGCCTGACCCGACCTGACCCGACCTGACCTGCACTACTCAGTCACCACTGCACACCGGTGAGCCTGGACCTAGGTACGCGCCCGACCCGATAACCAGGAAACTTGTGGCTCTGGGAGAGTGGATCCTAAGAGAGAAAAAGAGAGAGTTGCACGAGAAGGGGGAGGGTTTTGCTGCAGTGATCTTCGGCCGACACTTAGCCAAATACTGAAGAGGTGAAGGCCTGAAAAGAAGAAGAAGAGAGGAAGAGAAGAATCACAAAGAAAGAAGAAGAAAGGAGAAGCTGTAGCTAAAGAAGAAGAAAGGAAGAATCAAAGAAAGCAGAGAAAGAGCTAAGGGCAAAGAAAGAGGAGAAGAAGGAAGGAGAAGACAGAGAAAGCAAAGACAGAGAAGAAAAGAAGCAGACAACTTTAAGTCATCTGATTTGCTCATCAGACAATAGAACTTAGCTCTCATTTCATAACATTTACATTGAGTTCCTTGGTGATATTGTAGGAGTATTTGGTAATCTAAATCACCATTTTACTTCAATATTTTTGCATATTGCTACTTTGCTACTGATATTATTGCAGTATCTTTTGATTCTGAATTGTGATCTTGATTTCTAAATACCAATTTGCCCCCTGTGTTCGACCTCGGAAACCTATTCGAGTAATAAAAATTGATTTGCTTTCAAGGCGATTTCGACTATACTGCAACGTGATTATTTCAAAACTGATCTCGCTTGTGATAAATAGGGAGGATAGTCAGTCTCAGGATCTGGTTGCCTAGGGGTATCGGTCCAACCTTGATGAGAATAATCATGAAGGGTGGGAGGGTTGGGTGTCTGCAAACTAGAAAATTCTGCTCCTAGGCTCTGCTCAAAAGTGGGAGTTATCGGGCCAGTACCCCTAGGATAGGAATATGATTGATCCCATGCATTGTCATTGTACCCATCAAAGGATGGATATGCTCGGGCATGGGATCCTGATTAAAAGATGGGAAGTATTGACTCTGATAATCTAAATGATAGGAGTAAGGGTGATCCATTTCTTTAAGCTAAATAGATTTAACTCTTTTAGGACTTAGAAGAAATTAGAATAAAAGCAAAAACTTCCTAGAGAGTTCTACTACTATCAAAACAAATGAAAATATAGTGGGAACTATTTTAAATAGATTCTAAGTCTTAGAATTAAGTGTTCAGTTGGTGGCCAAAGAAGTTTTGCAAGAGTTATCCTTCGTAGGCTGACCTTCGTTGGTGCCTACAACCTACTCGCAAGGGATGGAAGTCTCAAATCGAGTCCACGCACGAGGAACCGAAATAACTGGGTGGATAGGTTTATTGATTTTCGACTAACTTCCCTTGTGGTGCAAAGAGGAGAGGTAGAAATTTATCTAGTGACCTTATGTGTGATGTGCACAGTGTCTCAGGTGTGCAACACACGTACGCATTTTTTATTTTAAAATCTCGCAATCAAGTTCTTTTGCATGCAATTTGAAGTCACTGATTTTAAAGTCCAGCCTATTAGCAGACCCAATTTCTTAAAGTGACCACTGAATTAATTAAATTCAAAGACTTTAGTGGTCGTAGATTTAAGTCCAATGCAAATGCATGACAGGTAATTGATGCTCAAGAAAAGACGTACCTTACTCTAGCCTTCTTCGTGCAAGATGTCCGCAATGAAGAAATATAAACTAGATGCTACTCATTCAATCCTAAATAGTCGCCTTATAGATATGCAACTTCTAGCAGGCAGTTCGATTATTTCTTTTTTTTTTTAAGAATAAGCAAACAAACCTATTCTAATTTACCTAGCTAATTCACTAACAAACATGTAGTTCAAATAATTCCAATAAACCTATAATCTAAATAAAATGGGAATACTCCCAAAAACTGGCCCCAAATTACAAGGGCGAGAAAACAAATAGCTAGACTAAATCCTAAAGAATCTATTCTAAAATTCTAAATTAGAAATCTAAGAGGCAAGATCCACCTAGACGTTTCTCCGCGCGTCTTTAGGTGTGTGGGATCAAGGCCCATAGACTCCTATTGCTGTCCTCCAAGTAGTGTCAAGGTCCACCAAACATATCGTCTTCGCTGCGTGCTCCTCCTCAAGAATGTACCTCACACAGAATAATACAGAATAGATAGAAATAACCCAGGTGAATCTATTGCGTCTATTGCCTCCCCAGCAACGGCACCATTCGATTGAGAGATTTTCGCTTGCGGAAATAATGTATCAAAAAAATTTGTCGTCGCAGTAAAATCACGTGGTGGAAAATCTCGAACAAAAATATTTCAATAAAACTAACCACGAAGAGTTAGGTTGTATCCACAGGAACAGATCAATAAATTCACAAATAATTTTGCCTTGTATTCATCCAATTGAGTGCAAGAGTCATGCTCAAATTCGATGCAAATGCGACAAAAAGAAGACACAACCATTTAAGAATGTAAGGTTATGAGTATAATTTTTCCCCAATAAAATATTTAGTAAAGATATGATCAGAATTTCACATAATTTCTAGTTGTATGTGTGCTAGGAAGCAATTATTCAAATCTGAATCCAAATTCAATATGAACTGATGCACGTAACATAAGCCAAGCCAATTCAAGAAAACGTAAGTGCATTGTTGAAATTTACCCTGATATATTTAATGCATCAAATAAATGAATAGTGATTGGCAATGGCATTTTTGGTAAATAGAAATTGAACCCAAAATAGGGGATTCCTTCCCCTGTGCATGCACGAAGAGGGAGCACAGCGGAGGCCGAGGAGCTCGAGGAAGGTCGAGGCAGACGAGCGCTACGGGGGGCAGTGACGGTGCACCGAACAGTGGCCAGAGCTCTCGCCGGCGATGAGGAGGGTGGCGGCTCGCCGATGCGTGCAGGCTGTCATGGGCGGTTCTGAGGGTGTGGCCGTGCTCGTGAGGGTGCGGCAAGTCTGTTGGAGTCAACGGCGTAACGAACGGAGGTCCGTGGTGGTGGCTGCATTTTTGGGTGGTTTGGGTTCTTTTGGTTGGCAGAGAAAAGGAGGAAGAAGAAGGGATGAGGAAGTGGAGGCAGTGCTACTTGCATGTGCAGGGGTGGCGTTGTGCGCGTGTAAGGATGGTGGCACGAGCGTGCACGCGTACGCGAGGAGGGTGCGCATGGAGGTGTTGCGCTGCTGGTGGCAAGGTTGGGCGTGGCTGCACGGGGAGTTGTGGTGGTGCTGGTTGAAGGTAATGGGTGGCTGTAGTGGTTCTTCAAAGGGGGGTGCGGTGGTGATCTGTAGGGTAGAACGGTGGTGCTGTGATGAACGCATGTTGTCACCGTGTGACCAACGAGAGGAAGGAGCGGCGATGGAGTACGCCTAAGGCCATGGTGCGCGCTGGGTCCACAATGCAAGCTCTGCTTCACGGTGGAGAGGGTGATTGATGTGCATATATTTGATTAACCTAAAATGTCTATTAGTGCATGTTCTTAGTGTCACACTAGCATCATACATTGTAAATAGTGCATAACATACATAATTATGCATGTAAATTAAGTTGTATAAATTGTATAGTAATTATCTCCTTTTTATGGTCAGGGACAGGGCGACTTTTTATCGGAGCCTCGGATCGAAGATCCAACCGTATGGATTTGATCAGGGTGACGATTGGAGTTCAACGACTCTAACATCGCCCTAATCGGACATCCATAGCACCAGATAGAGATCGAGGAACCCTAAAGATCAAGGGCCAAGATGGTGTTAATCCACACCTCAGACGACAAATCTGACTACATGGATGGATTCGAATCAACGATCGCAGCCTAACGGTGCGAAAGTCAATTCAATCCGACACCCGTGGCACAATCCACAATACTCAGAAGATGGACAGCCAAGATGGCGCCACGTGGTGCCATCTTAGCTGCCCAACCGACCCCAAGGACCCACAGCAAAATTTCCTTCACCTGACTGCTCGATCTCGACCATTGGATGCTCATCCAACGGTCGCGAAGCCGCGCACACAAAAACAAGCACTCGACACAAAAGCACCCGCAGCACGTTGGTCGAGCACCTTCACGAGAAGAGAAGACGCCTGTTCAAGCCACAGGCGCTTCAAATTGAAGCATGGGCGAGCAGGCGCACGGGTGAGTGGAGCCGTACGATGGAGATTGTGCGGCGCTGAGCAGCCGATAGCGCCCACGCGCGATCAGACGTGCGGGTTGATGCGAGATCACATGCGAGCACGCGGTGCGAGCGAGGATCATTTAAGCCGTCTGATCTCTTCATCGGATGGCTGTAAGCGCGTGGACGTGTGCATGCGTTGCACGATGCATAGGCGAGGAGGCGGGCAGCACGCGCACACGAAGGCCACGTTCAAGCCTTTAGTGACGGATTTATCCATCACGAAAGGTCCTAAATTAATGTTTTTCAAATTGTAATGACCAAAATGCCCCCACTCCTTGCAACTATAAAAGGAGACCCCCTCTATACGAATTTCTCATCCCTTTCTTCTCTTCTCTCTCTCCAAAGCTCAAGAGAAGCTTGTCCTACACACGAGATGCTCCTCAAGAGATAAAATCAAATTTTCACCCCCATCCGGAAGCGAATCCCACGACGATGACATGCTGTCTCATTCCTGCTCCTCCTGCCTCGACCTCTTTCCCACTCCGTTCCTCGACTTCCAGGCGTCATCTCATCCGACTCGTCCTCCAAGCGATCGTCGAGAAGGATAACTTCTCTCTCCCATTCCTTTTTCCTGCTTTCTAGAGTAGAATTTTCCTGCTTTCTAGTATAATTTCTCGCTTTCTTAGTTGTACAAACATTTTGCAATATTAAGTGGATGTTCTCTCTCTCTCTTTCTCTTATTATCTATAGTATTTCATTTCATTGTAATTATTCTGCTTTTTAACAAAAACACAAAAAGAATATAATTGCGAATTTTGATCGACGTAGCCTCCCTGAGTTCAACCCGAGATTTCTATTCCGGTATAAATTTTATTTGTTAAACCTGAGTTCTTCGCTATTCAAACTACAATGATAGGTTTTCAAAAACAAATTCAATAGCATAGTCCTCCGGCATTTCAACATTTTGGTGTTGTTGCCGGGGAGGCAACAACTTTCCAATCTTCTTTTCGCATTTCACGCACTTTACTATCTTCTAACTTGCTTTCTCATGTGTCTATTGTTTCGCAGAGACCTCCATCAGGGAATCATCAAGTGGTAAATCGGAGTAAAGTGCAGTTGAAGACTACTGCAAGTGCTCCCCATTCTTCCCCCTTCATAGATTTCATTTGTCACATTAAGTTCAAATTCCAATTAACCTAGGTGTTTGCATAAATCTTAGGATTAGTTTAGTTGTTTGAATTTCCACTCACACTCATTTCACATTCGCTTATATAAAAACAAAACAAAAAGATAATTTTGTGAGGTAATTTTCAACATACACACAACATACACCCACATTCAAGGCACTTAACCTACCTAATTTTCTTCTACTCAACCAGATTCTGATCTGTGGAACCGGTACACACAAATCAACATATAAAAGAGTAGAAATCATTCCAAGTTAACCACTTCTGTGTGCTTAACCTAGTGGTGCAGTTGTGGCCAATTGTTTGAGTTGTTTAGGTCACACCACTCAACCTAAAATCAACTCACCAAGTAACTTCCTCTTAGGGTCTTCAATCTAGGTTCATACCAGGCACTCAACTTTATTTCTGGTTTTAAAGGAAAGAAATCTTCACCAGTGCTTGAAAACCTGGTTTGCCTCAAACTTGATTGAAATCAACCTAATTTTAAACCCTAAAAGCTACTTAAGCAAGATTTGAACATTAAAATCTACGCATCGCAAATAATCTTGTTTGAAAACCTTGGTTGTGTACACACTTACACATAATCAATCATTAAGGGCACAACCCATTTTAAGGGCCCATCACATTCCATAAGCACTACAATCCCAGGCCTTAATAAAATTGAGTAGACATTGGCCTTAAGGACTGATTCGCTCTTCGGGGCCTAATCGGAGATTGTTTACGATTAACCTACTTGTACTGATTAATTTGATGTCTAGCTAGGTGAGTAGCGTCAAATGGCCGCAGCTGGGGGGTACACTAGGAGCCGGAGGTGCAAGCCAAAAGAAGAACCTTCTCCCCAGCCCCTCCTTCTAACTAGTTGGATTGAGCAGACACAAGTAGAGTAAATCGTTTATAATCTTAAGGTGGGTTCTGGGAGTCTGTAGATCCTTAGGCTACCCCACTTAAGGACATGCTTGTTTTGTTGTGCTGTAAGGTCCTTATCCCCAATCCTTCCGACCTTTTTCTAGTTTATGCTGGGAAGGTCATTGAATCCCCGATTAGAAGGACCACTAGAGTATTCTAGGAGACATAGATTAGATTTTGGCCAAATCGATCCCATGGCCAATCAACAGCCTCCTCTGCCCCGGGATCCACAGGAGGAATTCTAGAGGCAGCTGGAACAAATGCAGAGAATGCAAGAATGGTTCCAGAGAATGCAGGGCGCTCATCCCTTGAAGGGTTTTTATGATCCTTCAAATTACGAGGAACATCCTGGGGTCCAAATTCCGGCCAGAGACGTAGAAATCAAGCCCCAAGTGTTAAGCCTGATCAAACATTACCATGGGCTTGGCTCTGAAGACTCGTTTCAGCACTTGGAGGACTTGACCACTTTGGTCCAGACCACCAAGGTGCGAAATGTGAATGAGGAGCAAATGATCATGAGGCTCTTCCCTCACTCTCTTAGGGAAAAAGCCGCTCATTGGTACAGAACTATAGGAAGACCAATTGCAACTTGGAATGAGTTGAAATCAGCCTTTCTGAAGAAATTTTTCCTTGTCAAACGTACCAATGCTTTGAGACAAGCAATCATTACCTTTACCCAGTGGCTGGGGGAGTAGTTTCATGTGGCCTGGGAGCGATTCCAGGACCTATTGTAGAGGTGTCCACACCACAAGGTGCCGAAGGCAACTCGTGCAAATCTTCTACCACGGGTTGACTAAGCAACTCAGAAATCATGTAGACGCTTCTTGCAGAGGAAACTTCCTCAATAAAGACGCAAATAGCACGCACGATTTGTTTGAGGAAATGAGTGAGAATTCAACCAATCATGCCTCCATAAATACTTTTAACTGGTCCCAGCAGCCCATATCGAATGTTAATGAAGTCCACAACTCTCATTCATTCGATATGGAATTGATTTGTAAGAAACGTGATAAGGTGGACATGGTTGCTAAGAGAATAGAGTGGATGGCTGGAAATTCAATGAACAACTCTCGATCCACTCAATCTCAGAATTTGGGATTCCATTCATCGCAAGCTCATTCTGGATGGGAGTTCGTGAGTCAACTTAATGCGTCTCAACCAGCGAGCCAGCATTATTCGGAACCCCACGAGTTCCAAATTGGGGCCTTTGATCCCAATTTTTCTGATCCTTCCCTTTCTTTCTCTCCATCCTCACCCTATAAGGATGTTTGTGTTGTACAGGAGAACGTTAGATCCAACCCCTACTCTAATGCTTTAATCCAAGTTGGAGAAACCACCCTAACTTCTCCTGGAAAAACCTGGGGCAGCAGACCCAATTCTGCCCTAGCAACTATGCTCTGCAACAACCAATGGGTCAAGGTCATGTTTATACTCAGTTGCCCCTGAATCAGGTCAATCAGCCAGCTTAGAATGCCCGTCAACCCGTAGGGTAGGCTGATTTGAACCGACAAATGGTAGAGATGCAAGGATCCATGCTCCAGCTCATGCAGCAAATGAAAACCTCGCTGGACAACTAGCAAACCAGGCTCATAGCTAACTCTCGTCAACCCAAATCTCTACCATCCTAACCCGTACCCAACCCACGAAATATCCTGAATCCAGGCAATTAAGCCCATGGGTACGGAAATTAGAGGGACCCACACGCACATGCTCAGGTGGTTGAGTAGGGTCCTTCCTCTTCTTCTACACATCAACAATTCTTGGCTAATAAAGCCCCTCCAATCTTTCCTAACCCTCTCCAAGACCCAAACTCGTATGCATCCGCAAATTCTGTTACCTTGAGTAGTGGTAAACAAACTCAGGATCCACAGCCACACTATTCTGATTTACTGAATCCTGAAGAACCTGAGGAGAGAAAGGAGAATTATACAGAAGAAATCAAGGCTCAAGAACCTGATTCCAAAGATCCAACTCATGTTCCTTTTCCTGAAGCCTTGATCAGATCAACGAAGAAGAAGTCCGTTGATAGTAATGAGGAGCTTCTGAATATTTTCAAGAATATCAAGATCAATATCCCACTCCTCGACGCTATCAAACATATACCGACTTATGCAAGATTTTTAAAGGATTTATATACACAAAAGCATAAGTCGAGAGAATCTATTCAAATGAAGGTGGTACTCTCCAAGCAGGCTAGTTCTGTTATCCTGCACCACCTCCCTCAGAAAAATAGAGATCCAGGTGCTCCGTTGATTTCTTGTGCCATCGGAGATTACACTTTTGATAAAGCACTTCTGGATCTGGGTGCATCCATCAACCTAATTCCGACTTCTCTTTATGAGAAGTTTGGATTAGGTGAACTTCAGTCGACTTCAATAATGCTGCAGTTAGCGAACCATTTGGTCACAAATCTGTGAGGCGTTATTGAAGATGTTATTGTTAAGGTTAAGGACTTCTATTTTCCTGTACATTTCCTTGTCCTTGATATGGATGTACCCAAAAATCTAAGAAACACGCTCATCAGTCTGGGGCATCTGTTCCTGGCTACCATTAAGGCCAACATTAACTGTGAAAGTGGTAGCATGGAAATCACCTTTGGGGATCAACGAATGAAATTGGATATTTTTAAGGAGATTAATAAATTTGATGATTGCGAATTTATTAAGGAACTTGAGGACAATAATGTGAATACTGAAACCTGATGGTTTCTGCAATTGAAAGTTCCTCCTTTAATGATAAATTGGACCCGCAACCCTCTATGGTAGATCCGCCATCTTCTGAAGTGGTTATTGATTTTGTTCACTCTCAACCTCTTCCTCTTGATGAGTCATCAGTATCTTCCTTACCTTTAATTATCAATCCGCCCCAGCTTGAACTGGAACCATTGCCTGAGAATTTGAAATATCAATTTTTAGGACCACACAAGACGCTCACTGTGATTATCAGTGCTAAATTAACAAAGGAGTAGGACATTAAACTGATTAAGGTTTTGAAGGAACATAAGGAGGCAATTAGTTGAACCATTCATGACCTTACGGGGATTAAGCCATCATATTGCAATCATAGAATATTTTTGGAAGATGGATCCTGCCCTTCTCAGCAGATGCAGAGGAGATAAAATCCAAATATGTGAGAAGTGATCAAGAAGGAGATTATTAAGTGGCTCGATGCAGGAATCATTTATCTGATCTCTGATAGTCCTTGGGTAAGTCCCGTGCAGATTATTCCCAAGAAAGTCGAGATTACCGTTGTGACTAATGAGAAAGGAGAATTTCTCACAACTCGTTCAGCTTCCTCTTGGAGGGTTTGTATCAATTACAGGAAGCTGAACACAGCCACGAAAAAGGATTATTTCCCTCTGCCTTTCATTGATCAAATCTTGGAAAGATTAGCCGGGCAGAAGTACTTCTGCTTTCTTGATGGCTACTTGGGATACAACCAAGTTCCTATCCATCTCGATGATCAGGAAAAAACTACTTTTGCCTGTTCCTATGGAACCTTTGCTTTCTGTAGGATGCCATTCGGTTTATGCAATGCACCTGCGACTTTTCAAAGGTGTATGTTAGCCAAATTCTCTGATATGGTGGGAGAGTTTATGGAAGTCTTCATGGACGATTTCTCTATTTTTCGAGAATTGTTTGACTCTTGTCTAACTAATCTAGAAATGATTCTTAAATGATGCATCAAAACAAGATTGTTCCTTAGCTGGAAAAAGAGTAATTTCATAACACAAGAAGGCATCGTCTTGGGTCATGTAATCTCTAAACGGGGAATTGAAGTGGATAAAGCTAAGGTTGATGCTATCGCTAAACCTCCTCCTCCCACATCTGTTAAACAAATTCGATCATTTCTTGGCCATGTGGGATTCTACAGAAGATTCATCAAGGACTTTTCGAAGGTTGCTCGTCCTTTGAGCAATCTTCTCGCCAAAGAAACGTTGTTTGTTTTCGACGAATCATGTCATAACGCATTTGATTTTCTTAAAACGGCAATCACTTGTGCTTTGGTTTTGCAACCACAAGTTTGGACAGCCCCTTTTGAGATCATGACCGATGCTTCTGATTATGCGGTCAAGGCAGTTTTGGGTCAAAAAGTTGACAGGAAGCCCTCTGTCATCTACTACACTAGTAAAACTCTGGATGAAGCCCAGAGGAATTACACTGTTACTGAGAAGGAATTACTAGCAGTAGTATTTGCTTTGGAAAAATTCAGGGCTTATCTCTTAGGGTCTCATGTCATTATTTATACCGACCACTCAACCTTGAGACATCTCTTGGCCAAAAAGGATGCCAAACCCTGACTTATTCATTAGATTCTTCTGCTTCAAGAATTTGATCTTGAAATCAAGGATAAATCCAGGGTACAAAATGTGGTGGCGGATCATTTGTCAAGTCTTCTGAGTGATTCTTCTCGTACGGACATCCCGATTGCTGATACTTTTCCAGACGAAACCATCCTTACAGTTTCAGGTGTCCAAACCCCGTGGTTTGCTGACATTGTTAATTATTTGGCCGTTGGTCAAATCCCCTAGGATTGGACCAAGCAACAATGGGATAGACTCAAATCTGAGGCCAAATATTACTTCTGAGAGGACCCTGGACTGTACCGCATCGGCTCTAATCAGATTATTCACTGATGTGTTCCGAAGAACGAATTCAACAGTATACTCGAATTCTACCATGCATCTGCATGTGGTGGACACTTCTCCAGGAAAAAGATGGCTGCAAAAATTTTGCAATCTGGATTCTATTGGTTGTCTTTATTCAAGGATGCCCAGGATTTCTCAAGGTTGTGTACCCGATGTCAGGCACTTGGGAGCATAACTGAGAGAGATATGATGCCCCTAAACCCAATTCTTCCTGTCGAAATCTTCAACGTTTTGGGCATCAATTTCATAGGGCCCTTCCTTCATTTGGACATCAGTACATTCTCATCGCTGTTGATTACGTGTCCAAATGGATTGAGGCGATTCCCACCTAAACCAATGACCACAAGGTGGTCATCGATTTTGTCAAGAAGAACACCTTCAGCAAGTTTGGGATTCCGAGGGCCATCATCAATGATAGTGGCACTCATTTCACTAATGCCCAATTCTGTAATTTGCTGGCTAAATACGGGGTTAGTCACCGAATCTCCACATCTTACCATCCCCAGACGAATGGACAGGACGAGATCTCCAATCGAGAGATCAAGAATATTCTGCAAAAAACGATTAGGCCTGATCGCAAAGACTGGTCTTAAAAGTTTAAGGATGCTCTTTGGGCCTATCGCACGGTGTATAAAACGCCCATCCGCATGTTTCCGTTTCATCTGATGTATGGAAAGGCATGCCATTTACCTGTAGAGATTGAACATAGGGCATTCTGGGCAATCAAGCAGTACAATTTAGAACTGAGTTTAGTCAAGAAGACCAGGAAACTCCAACTATCCAAGTTGGAGGAGCTTAGAAATGATGCATATGAGAATGCCAAGATCTACAAGGCTCAGACCAAAGCTCTACATGATCAATTGATTTCCCACAAGAGCTTTGAGCCGAACCAGAAGGTTTGGTTATTTGATTCTCGACTTAAGCTCTTTCCCAGCAAACCTAGGTCGAATTGGAACGACCTATTCATTATCGACCAAATTTTTCCAAATGAAGCCGTTCAAATCTCTGACCTAAAGATGGGTAATTCATTTAAAGTCAATGGTCAACGTCTGAAGCCTGTTATTAACCGTACTCTTCCAGAACCCATCTCAGACACAGTTACTCTAGCCATGTTGTGACTTCTTTCGCTGAACTTTGGCTAACTGACGACATTAAACTCAGCAGTTGTACATATGACTCAAAGCTGACCTGAGCTTCATATTCAAGTGAATCTTCCGTACTCTACCCTTCCTTTCATGTCTCTTTTTCTCAATGTGGACATTGCATCAACTAGGCATGGGAGGTGGATTCATTTTTTAATCATTTTGTCAACTCTGTGAAATTCTTGTAAATTCTATTTCTCTTCTTATTTATACATTAAAAAAAAATTGAATTAGGAAGGAATACTTGGACGTTAGGACTTTTCAATCTTAGGAAATATTACATTAGGATCTGAATACAAAGACCCTTCAGATCTTTAGGCTTAATCAGCCCGTGTATCCACTAAAATGTGAATTTATTTCTTGAGTCCTCACCATCTTAATTCTATTGTAATTTGATTAAATAAGTTTGGGTGATAAGTACACGACTTATCAACCCACCCTCTGATTTGCGGGAACTTTAAGTCTAAAGCATCTACACACTATCTTTTCACAGACTTGTTGATCGGCGGTTTTAACAGAAATTGGATAGCTAATGAACCTTCTAGGGTGATATGGCTGGTAAGTTATTGTGGGTAACAGCCCATAGGTAGGTTGTCCAGGGCCCAGTCACTGGACCATTCTCTTCTTACTGCCTTTAGGTAAATCTTAGACCAGGGAAGCCATCTAACTAAAAAAGAAAAGAAAAAAAAAGAAAATCAAAAAGAAAAGGAGAAAAGAAAAAGAAAACAAAAGAAATAAACCACACTTCGCCGCACGAGTATGGCTAACAAGTTGTCGGTGGTAACTCATCGACCGGTTGTCCAGAACCCAGCTTATGAAATGCACTGAAAATTCCTAAAACACTTAGGAAGAAGCGAAGAAGTAGAATAAATCGGAGAGATATACACTAGATTCACCGTTGTGTTGATCCCACAAAAATAAAAGTAGGGAGAAAGCTACCGGTCGTAAAGATACACCTTTAGGCAGAACTCTCTTTTTAAGGTCACTTAGAGACGTAGAAATCCGAAGTCTGTTTTAATTGCTGATCAACGAGTCTATCACATTCACAATAAGATGCTTAGAACTTAGGATTCTTATCAAATCTTAGGTGGGTTGAATGGCCGTAGAAAGCCACTCTTTAACCCTAAACTCAAAAAATTCCAAAAAATTAGAAAAGAAAAAGAGAAAGAAATTTTTCTTTAAATAAGGCGAGGGCTTAAGGCAATCTGCATTTTGGCAGATACACGGGTGATGTTGTGTCTTTGAAAGTTCAGATTCTAAGTAAAAGAATTTCTTAATATTGAAAATAACTTATGCCCAAATAATCCAACCTAATTCTTTTATAAATAGCATGTAGTTTTTGCTAGGAACTAGCAAAAGATAGGTATGGGGGTGTGATGTGCATACATCTGATTAACCTAAAATGTCGATTAATGCATGTTCTTAGTGTTACATTAGCATCATACATTGTAAATAGTGCATAATATGCATAATCATGCATTTAGATTAAGTTGTATAAATTATACAGTAATTGTCTCTTTTTTATGGTCAGGGACAGGGCGAATTTTTATCGGGGCCTCGGATCGAAGATCCAACCATATGGATTTGATCAGGGTAACAATTGGAGTTCAACGACTCCAATATCGCCCTAATCGGACATCCGTAGCATCAGATAGACTGAGGAACCCTAAAGATCAAGGGCCACGATGGTGTTAATCCGCACTTCAGACAACAAATTCGACCGCATGGATGGATTCGAATCGACGATCGCAGCCTAACAACACAAAAATCGATTCAATCCGACACCCATGGCACCATCCACAATACTCAGAAGATCTACGACCAAGATGGCGCCACATGGCGCCATCTCAGCCACCCAACTGACCCCAAGTGGCGCCATCTTGGCCGCCCAACCAGCCCCAAGGACCCACAGCGACCTTTCCTTCTTCATCCGCCTACTCGATCTCAACCGTTGGATGCTCATCCAACGGTCGCGAAGCCGCACGCACAAAAACAAGCGCTCGACACAAAAGCACCCGCAGCGCGTTGGTCGAGCACTTACACGAGAAGAGAAGACGCTCGTTCGAGCTGCAGGCGCTTCTAATTGGAGAGTGGGCGAGCAGGAGAGTAGGCGAGTGGAGCCATGCGATGGAGATCGTGCAGCACTGAGCAGCCGACAGCGCCCACGTGCGATCAGACGCGCAGGTTGACGTGAGATCACACGCAAGCGTGTGATGCGAGCAGGGATCATTTAAGCCATCCGATCACTTGATCAGACGGCTGTAAGCACGCGGACGTGGGCATGCGTTGCACGATGCGGAGGCGAGGGGGCGCACGGCGCGGGCACACAAAGTTCACGTTCAAACCTTTAGTGACGAATTTATCCGTCACTAAAGGTCCTGAATTAATGTTTTTCAAATTGTAATGACCAAAATGCCCACACTCCTTGCAACTATAAAAGGAGACCCCCTCCATACGAATTTCTCATCCCTTCATTCTCTTCTCTCCCTCTCCAAAGCTCAAGAAAAGCTTGTCCAACACTTGGGATACTCCTCAAGAGATAAAATCAATTTTCACCCCCATTCCGAAAGCGAATCCCACGACAACGACGACGTGCTGTCTCGTCTGGCTCGTCCTCCAAGCGATCGTCAAGGAGGATAACTTCTCTCTCCCATTCCTTTTTCCTTCTTTCTAGAGTAGAATTTTCCTACTTTCTAGTTGTAATAGTTTTCCTGCTTTCTAGTATAATTTCTTGCTTTCTTAGTTGTACAAACATTTTTTAATATCAAGTGGATGTTCTCTTTCTCTTGTTGTCTATAGTATTTCATTTCATTGTAATTACTCCGCTTTTTAACAAAAACACAAAAAGAATATAATTGCGAGTTTTGATCGACGTAGCCTCCCTGAGTTCGACCTAGAATTTCTATTCCGGTATAAATTTTATTTGTTAAACCTAAGTTCTTCGCTATTCAAACTACAACGACAGGTTTTCAAAACCAAATTCGATAGTGTAGTCCTCCGGCGTTTCAACAGTGATTTCCAGTGGAGAGGATGGCATGGATTCTTAAAACCTCTTCGTCTGTTTCTCTTCAGCCAACAACTTCAACCACTCGATGAAGATCCCAAGTGGTTGGAATAGAAGATAAGTTCTAGCCGTACTCTATCAGATGTCCAATCAATAGTCCAGACGACATAAAAAGTGTGGATCGTAGTGAGTCCATGATGGAGGTTCTCAGACGTCCAAATTAATCTCCAGATGTCTTATAAATGCAAAAATGCCGTATGAACTCTTGCACCTAGCCTGCATTCATCAAATAAATTATATTATCATATCATATGTTATTAATGTAAAATTGGTGTATAAGATTATACACAGAGTAAGGTGGACTCTCATTTAACTTCTAATAAATTAACAACTAAGAACAACTAATTAAATAGTACTTAGGCCAAATAATGGTCCACAAAAGTGGACTTATCATATATCTTTAAGGCCTATAAAGGAATAAACTATGGGGAAATCGAAGAGGTATGCGACATCAATTCTTTGGTTAAGGACCTAACTACAGAGGAAAACCCAATTATCCCTGATCCTCGGCCACAAGATCTTGACCCACAGATAGAGAAGCCCAGAACTGATCCATACCTACCAATAGCTTCCACCCTATCTTTTAAGGCCCATCCAAAACCCGCACCCACTGCTAATAACTCGATACTGGAATTGAAGCCCCTCCCAGATCATATGAAGTATGTTTTCTTGGGCTCCAACCAAACGTTTCCTGTGATCAATTCTTGACTCACACTTGATCAGGAAACAAAGTTGCTTTTTGTCCTCCAGTAGCATCGAAGAGCCATCGGATGAACTCTAGATGACCTGACTAGGACAATCCCCTTTCATTGCGCACATCATATCTACACTGAAGAGGGCTCACGACCATCTCAAGAAATGCAGAGATGACTGAATCCGAATCTTCAAGAGGTCATGAAGAAAGAGATCATGAAGTGGTTAGACATTGTTATCATCTACCTAATCTTTGACAGCCGCTGGGTGAGCCCCATCTAAGTTGTGCCTAAGAAGGCATGGCTTACTGTGATTACAATCAAATTTGGAAAGACCATCCCAACTCGTATTGCGAATTCATGGAGAGTCTGCATAGACTATCGGAAACTAAATGCCTCCACGAAGAAAGATCATTTCCCGCTCCCATTCATTGATCATATT
This sequence comes from Thalassia testudinum, assembly GCA_037157565.1. Lineage (NCBI taxonomy): Eukaryota > Viridiplantae > Streptophyta > Magnoliopsida > Alismatales > Hydrocharitaceae > Thalassia > Thalassia testudinum. The sequence continues at coordinate 107,826,182 of JAZHRO010000036.1, read as the reverse complement.
TTTCTATTTCCTGGTTGGGTACTCTGGATATAATCAGGTGGCAATTTATCCCGAAGATCAGGAAAAGACCACCTTTACCTGCCCCTATGATACATACGCATTTCATAGGATACTACTTAGGCTTTACAATGCACCCACTACCTTTCAATGGTGCATGCTAGCCATATTCTCCGATATGGTTAGTAAATACCTTGAGATCTTCATAGACGACTTCTCGATTTTTGGTGACTCTTTCGATGATTGCCTCCTGCATCTGGTCCAGATCCTTTAAAAATGCATTGAAGTGAACCTGATTCTCTCCTGGGAAAGGACCCACTTCATGGTTCTTGAGGGCATCATGCTTGGACACCTTATCTCTGAGAGAGGTATCCAAGTTGACTAGGCTAAGGTAAATTTGATTTCTAAACAACTTGTACCTGCCTCGGTCAAAGACGTTAGATCGTTCTTAGGGCACATCAGATTTTATCATCGATTCATATATGATTTTTTCAAGATCGCACGCCCCTTGACGAATCTTCACTCAAAGGACACGCCGTTCAAGATGACAAGCGAGTGCATTCACACGTTTGAAATCCTACGAGATCGAGTCACCCAAGCACCAATCTTGCAATCTCCTAACTGGTCTCAACCCTTCAAGATCATGTGCGATGCGTTTGACTATGCAGTAAGAGTGATGCTGGGTCAAAAAATCGATGGGAAACCGATGGTTATATATTACGCCAGCATGACACTGGACAAGGCTTAGCATAATTACACGAATTACAAAGAAAAAGTTGCTAGCTGTAGTATTTGGTCTGAAGAAATTTATATCGTACCTCTGGGATCCCACGTCATCATTTACTCGAGCCACACTGCACTGAGGCACTTACGAATGACGCTACTACAAAAAAAATTTCCTTTAGCGACATTTAATATTGGCCACTATAGGCATTATATTTGCCAATATATGTAATTAGCGACACTGAAAATAATTGCCGCCTTCATTGGGGTCACTAAAAGGTTAGCGGCAATTGTATATCATCGCTAAATTAATATTATTAGCGACACTTTAATTGCCACAAATATTGTCACTAATGACCTTTATTGGCAATTTATTTACCACTATTGATTTATATTAGTGGCAATTTAATTAATGCTATTAATGTCGCTATATACTTCATTTAATGACTTTTTTTTGTCACTAAATTGCCACTATTGATTTACTTTAGTGACAGTTTATTTTGTTATTTGATTGCCTCTATTGATATTATTTAGTAGCAATTATTTGTCTTTAAATCGTCACTATTGATTTACTTTAATGGAGCCTTCTTATGCCACTAAATCGTCACTAATGATTTACTTTAATGACACTTTCTTTTGTAATTTAATTATCATTGTTGGTTCACTTTAATGATGCTGATATGATTTAATTTTATTCTTTACTAAGAAATAAATTTTTTTAACAAGCACAAAACATAAGGGCTGAGCACAAAGTCCCTTTTATTAACTTCCTAGATCATTAAAGTACATATTCCCCTCTTAAGGGTGATACAAGAGAAAAGAAAAATACAGAAAAATAAAAAACAATGAGTTCGCGCATGACATATTGTATCTTCTGTAGATCTAATTCCAACTTTGCAATTGTTGAATACCTTTCATAAGCAACTCATCCCTCTTGTTAGCCTCCTTCCCATTTCCCTTTTGTAGCCTACAATCTTCGTTTGATTGAATATGGCCATGTGATTTGGCATTTGCAAGACTGCCAGTTCTAGCTCTAGAAGATCAGCTTGATCTTACTTAATCTAGAAAACAATTGCCACAAGAGGATCCCACATTTATGAAAAGAAGAGATGGCCATGATGAGATACAAAACAATCAAATACATGGATGACTTCATTGAAGGGAAGGGATATACCAGATTGGAACCAACAAGCCCTTGCATCTCTTGCTTCTAGTGTCCCTAAGAATCAAGCCCTTCATCCTATGGTTATAATTAAATTTCAATGAGATAAAGCAATATCTCAGTACCTTGAAGAGCCATTGCTTATGCTGCCTCAGAAAATCACCAATCCCAACAAATAGCTACGACAAAGTTTTAGACACGTCAATGCAAACATGAAAATTTCCTTCCATGATCTCAAAATCAATAATCTAGGGTTGAAAAATTTTAGCTGGATATGCTTCCATAATTTTTTTTATATACACAAAATGGTACTACTTGATTCTAAAAACATTGATGTTGCATCAAACTAATGCAAAAATAATTAAAGTAATAAATGCATTTACTATTGCGAAGGCCATATTTAGCATATTTAGTAGGAACTTTTTTTGAAGGGGATATCCAGTAGGATCATAAGATGTTTTTCCAAAATGTAAAGAATAATATTGATGCAACCATGTGAATAAAAAATAACATGATAAAATCAAAATGACCCAATTACCCATGAAAGTACCCAATCATCTAAGGAAAATACATAAATCATCTATTGTAAACAACACTCATCATTAAGTATATGATGGACATTACCATTCTGTGGCTATAAATTACATGACCCATGATTGTGAAGCACACATCAAAAAAAAATGCCGAGCAACTTTCAAGCAATAGATGGCAAATGGTAAGCTAGTCAAGAGAATTAAATTCAGTAAGATCTAAAACATAGCTAAACTTACCTGATGGGTACTAACTCTTTAGCATCAGGATCTATGTCACGTACGGTTACTCCCTGTAAATAGGAGCAAATCTACATGGAGCACATCTTGAGTCTCAAGCTAGTAAGATATAGAAGCATACAAATTACATGAAAGTTAAGATTATTATGGTCCTATTACATGATTTGGAAACAAAAACTAAAAACAAAAACATAGTATTGTTAATTGTCAATAATAATGGTTTTACAAGAAGATGTATTGGTAGTTTTACATGAAACCCTCAATAGTCAATACTTATTGTATGAAGTACAAATGATGCCCAGCTTACATTGATGTTCTAATAAAATAAGAAAATACATGAAAGGCCATATAAAAGAAATGGATAGAAAGAACACTATCTACATGAAATGCACAAAAGAAAACTATAATGAATTTAACCATAAGGATCCAGGAGTATAGATAAATGAGGTGTAGTCCACAGAGGACTTGGGCACATTAGATGTCTTTTAAAAGAGAAAGATACACATTAGATGTCTAAATTTTTCAATGGGGGGGGGGGGATTGATTTTTCTTTTTTTTTCTAAGAGGTGAAAAATCTATTTTTCATTTTATTTCATATAGAATGCATGATGTCAATCATTAATCTATCTCACAAATAGTCATACTTGGCTCAAGACTAATTTCCACTCTTGTGACAGAAAGAGCATAAATTGGAGCAAACAAATATAAGCTGCACCTGCTCTAGCATTGACAGAAAGTATTTTCACTGCTAAAAGCAGTGCATATATACCATCCAATCGTAGTGCTGCTTTGGTAAAGCCAGTCTTGGCAAGTTGGATAAGGGGATCCAACAATGGAGTAGTCTGGATTGGGTATCAAGTATTACTCATGTGACATATACTAGATGGTGTATCACATGGCCTAGAAAGTTAGAAGAAACATAAAGGAGGAAAGCTTACTCTTGCCAATATATTCGAATTCTTGAATATGACTCTCGGGCATCTAAGATGCCCTCGTCTTTTTACTTCCTTCTCCCTGATTCCAATAGAGATGAAAGAAATTAATTTAGAATTAAAAGTATCTACAGATTTCACAACCCAACTTGCTAATGCAGGTAATATGTCTAGTTTCACATCCTTACTTCCTGACCAAAAGATAAGAATGTGTTAGATGAAATAATTGGACAAAAAGGAGTGTCACCAAAGAATTCTAAGGGAAAAGATCCTCATCTAAGTCCCCACCATCACTTTTGTTGCAGGAGATAAGAGAGCTAGCAGCTGAAGGAGATAAAATATTTAAATGTATGTATGCTATTCTTATTTCCTTTATTTGTTAATATCTGATTTGGATATAAGAAGCTGACTCAATAAGTGTCTACCAGGGCATATCTAAGTAATGTTGGCATAGCTGAAGAACCGCAAAGGAATGGCTTGGACAACCCTTTTGGTGTTGTCCATCCCTTCTAAAACCAAATAAGTGTACACATGACATGCAAATATTCACCCGCTTGTTGATTTTTGAATACTAATTGTTTCAACTTCATTCTCCCAAGTTGCAGAAGGTGATCCTAACCATGGCAATCTTTCTAGGTTTGTTAAGCCTAAACAAGTCAACTATAAGCATCTACGTGCACAATTCCTTCTTGTATTCCATGATAGGAAGCATGTGCTGATTTCTACCATATACATGAAAAGAAAAAAGAAAGAAATTTGCTTAGTGCACATGTACAAGGAGTACTAAGGAAGCTAAAACAAGAAAATCAAGACATTTAGCAAGAATGGAGGAAATCAAGGTTCCTTACCAAGGATGTAACCTATTAAGGTGGAGTATCAAGAATCCTCTAATCTTTTCATCACAAGGACCAGCCCATGGACCAAATAAGTAGATTAGTAATAAATAGCCAAGCAGAAAAGCACTCTACTTTCTTTGTCCTCCATACAAGGTGGAGAAAATGCAGACCTTTAGGGGCTCACCACAAGTCTAGAAAGTTATCCAAACAATTCAACCAAAATCCAAACGTATGTCGCTTTGTCAACTGGCCCTTCAATAAAGGCAATCACATCAACTACATAACAGAGACAAATGATAGAAAGATATCTGCTTCATACTATCAAAAGAATGATGTATATACAACAAATGATGCTTTAGAAGCTTTACAAAAGACTCTTGACAAGGTTAAATGTCAGTTAGAAGAAAAGATAAAGTTGATTACAAATTCAAAATGACCATTTTTTTAGAAGCAAAAGGGTGTGTCAACTCTAGGTAAAGGATAATGTTGCTTCTATTTCAACAACAAACTTTTGCAATTAAGATAGAAAAGTATTTATAGCTATCATTTTAAAATCAAATCCAATCTAGAAAGTCAAATCATTTAATGTTGTTCATGATGAAAATAACTACCAAGCAATATTTACATTAAAGCTTACCTTCGAGAATAGATCTAGAAGCTCAATAGGAATATTTTCCTGCACTCCATCCCATAGAAGACAATGATAACATGCTTTTCTTTACTAGGGCTCTCCTCTAGTTTTGCTACAAGCCAAACACAACTAGTGGCTACCCTCTACAAAGGAGCAACGAATCTAGGTATATTGCCTCTTCTTTTGGTTGCAAGAGAGGGTGATTTAGCTATTTATGTCACTATACAAGGCATCCAAGGCAACCACTACAACTCTGCGAATGCTCCCAAAAATCATCATCCAAGTAACCACAATCATCATCCTTCCCCTATACACCCCACGCAACAGATCCCATTCGCAACCAAACACCTCTATCTAGACCCCGTCTATCATGTCTAGATATAGCAAACACATCCAAACAACACCAAATGAATATTCAAGAACTCATATTCGTATGAGCATATATCCCCCTCACATACAGACCTAATGATCAATCGTCCAATCGCATGATCGAACGACTTAAACGTCGCGAGTGCTTGATGTTCAGTCGTTGCACACACCGGCATATGATGGCACATCAAATTCCGTGTCATCGCGTGCATGCGTGCTATGCTTCCATCCAGCGCTCCTAGCCATCACCGTGCCCGCTCATCGCTGATCGGGAGATGGAATTTTGTTGCACCCACTCACACGCTTGATTTGAGGCACAGTGAGGCTTGATCCCACGACCTCCCTCTCCGTGTACACCACTCGACCACTCTGCCACCCACCTTTCTTTATCACTTTTGTTGATTTCCATCCATGCGCTCTCAGCCATTGGATGGATGATCTAACAGCTGAGATTGCTTAATCAGAGGAAGAAGAAGAGCTGCAGACGTTGCTGGGGTGATTTAGGTGGCTGGGATTGTGCCACGTGGTACCATCCTGACCGTCCATCTTCAATGTTCATAGGTAGTGCCACAGATGTTGGATTGGACCGATTCTTATACCGTTGGGCTGCAATCATCGATCTGAACTCATTCGTATGGTTTGATTTGTCATCTGAGGTGTGGATTTTATACCACCTGTCCCTTAACTTCTGATCTTTCTTGGATTGCATCTGATGCTACACAGGTCCAATCAAGGTGATCTCGGAGGTGTTGGACTCTGATCGTCGCCCTAATTAGATTTGTACGGTTGGATCTTCAATCTGAGGTCCCAATAAATATTTCCTTGTCCCATTATCACAAAAAGGAAAATTAACTTATAATTTGTACAAACTAATCTAAAAGCATGATGATACATGATATGCAATACTTATAATGCACGATGCAATTATAGACCTAGGAACATACATAAATATGTATTTTAGGCCAAATAGATGTGTGCACATCACACCCCCATGCCTACCTTTCGTTAGTCCCTAGCAAAACTACATGTTATTCATAAAAGAATTAGGATCAATTACTTGAGCAATAGTTATTTAACACTAAGAAATTTCTACTAAAGACCTGAACTACAAAAACTCAATAGCACCCGTGTGTCTGCCAAAATGCAGACCGCCTAAGCCCTCGCCTTATTCAAAAGCAAAAGCATCTTTTTTCTTTTTCTTCTTTTCTAATTTTTTTTTATTTTTGAGTTTAGAGTTTCGAGGCAACTTTCTACGGCTACCTAACCTACCCAAAACTCAAAAAGAATGCTGAGTTCTAAGCATTTTTATATATGAATTGATAAACTCACTGATTGGTAATCAAAACAGACTTCGGGTTTCTACACCCCTAGGTGACCTTAAAAAGAAGTTTTACCTAAAGGTATATTGACAAACCTGTTTTCGCGCATTTTAAAGTTGTCGGAAATTGTAGTATAGTCACACTAAAACATTCATCAAAAAATGATTTTGTAAAGATAACGAAACTTTGAGTCCCGGTTGTTCATCTTTGGGAGGCATTTGTGCAAATCTGAAATCAATATTTTATCACGCTACTTTATTTAAAATCGCACGTCGATTTTCAATCTTTATATTAAAGTTTCACTACTTCTATTGTGAATTCTGATTACATGCGCGTGTTAAATAGATAACAAATATGAAAGTGTGAGTTTCGGTGCACACAATTCTAGTGATGTGGTGGCTGTTTACAGAAAATGCATTTATAGTTAGATCTTCTATATTTTTCGAAACCGACATGCTTGTCGCAAAATATATAGAAGCGAAAAATAAGCAACTTGAATCACACAAATCAGATGGCAACCAATAAGCTCATAATGATTTCCCACATAGAGACATATATAAAAATATATCTTTTATTCATTCATTTAGAGGATGTTTGCAACATGAAATGTAGAGGAAAGCTTGTAAAGAAAAACTTGAAAAACATAAAACTAGCTACTAGAAAATAATCGCATACAGGAATCTATGAGGGGATTTTGGAAGCAACATTGGGGGAGAATAAGAGCTAAACTACTAAGCAGTAAATGAAAGCAGTAAAACAACGAAGAGCTAAGTTACTAATCTAACAGAAAGGAAGGGCATTCAGAGGTGCTTAGGTCGTCCCTTGGAGAGAGGTTGGGGAGATGATCTAACATCCTGGCGTGGAGATGGTGGCAGCCATGGTGCCCAACTCATGGAGGTGGAATGAATGTGGAGGTAGCTACCCTAACTGGAAGTGAATGCCAAGAAAATGGATGGGTGCAAATGACTACCCCTTAGGTCTTTTTAAAGACCTAAGGGAGTCTCTCTAGAGAAGTGTGGAACTCTCTAGAGAGAGTCTCATGAGTGGTCGACCAAGTGGCTTTTAAATCCACAAAATGTGGATCTCGATTTGAATGTCTCTTGGTTGCTAAATTTGGCAACCAAGAGTGGCACCACTTTAAGAGAGTTCTAGAGAACTCTAGATATGTGGGAGTGCGTGAATGGGTGTGTGTGTGTGTGTGGTCGTGCCCTAGGTGTCTAAGTGATATAAGTTAGGTCCTTAGGGGTTTAGGTAGGTGTATGCCTTGAATTAGGGTTGCAAACCCTAATTGCTAAGGGGAAATTGCAATTAAACTTAACCTAAGTATAATTGAATAAGTGTGAACTTAATTGAGAGTGAAATAACTCAATTAGGTTGGGTTTAAGTCAATTGAACTCACTGAGTCCAATTAGACTTGTGTGGGTTGAGATCTGAGCTCAATTGGACTCAGTGAGTCCAATTGGCTTAGGTAATGGTAATTGACTATGATCTAAGTCAATTGGGTTTAGTGAGGACCTAATTAGATCCTTAGAGATGTCTAGAGGTGATGTACTAGGGTTAGGGTACCTTAATTTAGGTTCCTATGAGGTTGGAATTGGGTCTAATGAGCTAGAGATCTAAGATCAAGGCTTGAATCTCAAAACAGGAACTGGAGAGCAATTCCAGACGTCCAAAAATGGAATCAGACGTCTTATACTCAAAAATCAGAAGTCCAGACTTGTCTAGACGTCCAATCAGAGTTAGGAAGAATTCAAGGTTCTGTCTTGGGTATTCTGCAGAAATTGGATGTCTGACAAATTGTCTAGACGTCCAATAACACTGCAGAAGTGGGTTTGAGGTGTGCTCGAGTTGGCTAAAGGTTCTGGACGTCCTATAACTTATCTGGACGTCCAGATAAGGGTTGGAATTAGGGTTTTAGGATTTTCTAGTGTGCAGTGACCTAATATAAGGGTGGCTAAAGCTTGGGGGAAGTCTCTAGGCTATCCTAGGACTAGGATGGACCTAAGCTCTTCACATTTTACTGCTTTATTCCTACTTAATAGAATAACATACCTTAACTCCCTTACATCATCATTCACTATATCTAATCTAAGTCTTCTGCTCCAGTCCTGCTGCAACACTGATTATTCCTGATCTAGCTCAGATCCAGCTTCAAATCCAGCTCCAGATCCAGCTTATTACCTGTAATTATCATAATGCACTTAATCAGCACATTATAACATTATTTTATGCATAGCTAAACGAAAGCAATAAAGATGCAGATAATGCTTATACATGCATAAATTACCCTATATTATGCTAAGTTCTAACCTAATTTAGGTCAATTAAAACTTATGATTGCTATGCAATCATACTCCCATGCCTGAATCTTGCTAGTTCCTAGCAAATGCAAGACTAAATTATTCATAAAAGAGTCCCTAAGGGATTGATTATTTTATCAAGTGTATGCATAGAGGTTTTTCACATTTTTATTTTCATCCTATGCTCTAGAAACCCAGACAATCGTGAAAGTGCAGCTATGTAGCTTTTGCAACGGATTCAAGTAAAAAACTAATACACCTCTAAAGCCTGTACTTGACCCCTAGTAAAGATTCTAGCAGGATAGGCGGACTTCTTCCCTTGGGGTATTCAATATATTTTATGAATTTCACCTCGGCTTTAGGCTTAGGCAGAGAATCTCTGAGGGGAAAGATTATATATTTGGTAGCTCACTCTCACTTGGTGCTACATAGAAATTAATACTGTAAAATCTAGATTCGTAGATTGCTAAGTAACTCAACTCAGAGAAAGACGAGAAAAACTATGCTCTTTTGATTCCCTTGTATTCATTCTCTTTCGCTTTTTCTTTCTTTTTCTTAGAGTCCACAATCTCACCAGATTCACATATATGATCTGTATTTAGTGGTCTCACTTGGCATTAACACTTTAATTGAGTTTCCATAACCCTAACACTAAGTTGGAATTCCTCAGCCAGTATTTAAGCAGTCAGAAACACAAGAAAGGTGGGTTAAGGTCATATTTGGTGGTATTACCTCAATGCAAATGAACTAAATATTCACTCTTTTTTCGTTGTTTTTTCCTCTTTTTCTAATTTTTTTCAATTTTACTTTCTTTTCATCATTTTTTTTCATTTCATTTTTCTCTTTTTTTTTCTTTTTCAACATAACACAACTAGCACACATCCATGAACTTTATTAAGGAGGCATTATTAGGGATTGGTGGTACTCAAGAGTCATTGGGTAGCTTATTTGGTGGAAGTGCCTACTCACGGCACTGGGAGAGACGGATAGGACGGTATATTTCTGACCTTAGCATCAATACCCTCCTTCAGCCAAGGATTCCGTAAAGAATGGTCGTAACCATCCACCTTAGGACCAGTTTTATAAGAACTCGCTTTTCGTGTATTGTCTTATTTGGTGGCTCTCACAATTCGCACAAAAATGTATACGCAGAAATCGAGAGCGAAAACTATGCCTAATCTTAGAGTATCGTCACCTAATTATCTATGACTCCGTATTCCTTGCACTAATCTTAAAGCACCAGTACACTCTACTCTTATCTCACTATTTGGTGAATTTTTGGAAGAAAATCTGCTTGACTCCCAAAATACTATCCAGGGGTTCAAGAAAAGAAGCACTGCTTCTTCTCGACAGACTAAAGACGTTTATCAACCTTCACCGTAAATCCATTATAAATTCTACGTGTGAAAAGTTATACTGGATTCCAGATTACATGAATCAACTAGAGGATAAAATCCCTATTACATTCTCTTAATAAAATAATCTTATTCATGAATGCAATATGTATATATGCTATAAACAAGTAACCTCATATAATTTGTACTTCGTGAAATTCTCGTATCGGGTTACATTCAGCATGACCCTAAATTTAGAACACAAGGTGAGCGAGTGAGTCAGAAATGGCTGTTGCGGACGATTTTTAGCTCCAGTGAGAGCATTGGAGGTGGAGTCGGTTCTTTTATTTAGGGTCCTAAAGCACGTTTTACATGCAGCTCCGAGGTTTTCCTAAATGTTAGCATAAAATTTTCAATTTTGTTGTATCTACCCCCTCATGCATAAGTCCTTGCATGTCCTCATGCATGAATATAAAAGAAAATAAATACAGTAAGGAGAGAATAGGTAGAAATCACCTATAATTGCTCGTGAAATTATACATTCAGCACTAGCCAACCTATCAGTATGCAATATGCAGAAAGAAAATATGCTGAAAGGAAAAATATGCTATATATAAAAAATGGTTATGTGTAGATGATGGTAGAATGTGAGGTAGATTTTTCTATACGTGCTAAGTTTAACACCTCCAGCTGGGCGAGAATTCAATCAGACGTCCTCAATAAGATGAACGATCTCGTCAGGTGGAGGCTTGAGGCGCTGACCATTTACCGTAGATATATGCCCAGATTTTGGGTCCCTAATCTGGACTGCCCTATTAGGATTTGGATGAATCACAACATACGGGCCAGTCCACTTGTAAGCTTCCCTGCGAAAAGTTTTAATCGTGAATCATACAACCAGACTTGCTGGTTGGGCGTGAATGTTTTTCTCCGGATGTGGCGGTCATGAAAGACCTTGATCTTGTCCTTGTATATCAATGCATTCTCATTGGCCTCCCGCCGGATCTCTTCTAATTCGCTGAGCTAGAGTTTCCGTTCTTGACTTCCTGCATCGAGGTCAAGGTTACATTTTCGCACCGCTCAAAAGGTGCGGTGTTCCAGCTCTTCAAGAAGGTGATAGGCCTTGCCATATACCATACAATATGGTGACATTCCGAGTGGAGCCTTGTATGCGGTTCGATATGACCAGAGTGCATCAACTAATATATCGGACCAGTCGTTCCTGTCTGGTCTAACCATCTTCTAGAGAATCAGCTTTGATCAGACGGTTAGACACTTCAGCCTGCCCATTGGTCTGCGGGTGATATGGGGTTTAATCGTGAATCAAACAACCAGACTTGCTGGTTGGGCGTGAATGTTTTTCTCCGAATGTGGTAGTCATGAAAGGCCTTGATCTTGTCCTTGTATATCAATGCGTTCTCATTGGCCTCCCGCCAGATCTCTTCTAATTCGCTGAGCTAGAGTTTCCATTCTTGACCTCCTGCATCAAGGTCAAGGTTACATTTTTGCACCGCCCAAAAGGCGTGGTGTTCTAGCTCTACAAGAAGGTGACAGGCCTTGCCATATACCATACGATATGGTGACATTCCGAGTGGGGCCTTGTATGCGGTCTAATATGCCCAGAGTGCATCAACTAATTTATCGGACCAGTCCTTCCTGTCTGGTCTAACCGTCTTCTGGAGAATCAACTTGATCTGACGGTTAGACACTTCAACCTGCCCATTGGTCTGCAGGTGATATGGGGTGGCTATATGGTGATGTACCCCATATTTCTTTAATAATGACTTGAAGTGGGCATGGATGAAGTGGCTTCCCCCATCACTAATCAAAGCGCAGGGTATTCCGAATCTTGCGAAGATATTACTGTACGAAGGAAATGACGGTCTTATGATCAGCCCGTCTCTCCAGGATGGCCTCGACCCACTTCGAGACATAGTCAATGGCTAGTAATATGTACTCGAAGCCATGCGAGTTCCAAAAAGGGCCCATAAAATCGATGCCCCAGACGTCGAACACTTCTACAACCATGATGGGCTGGAGTGACATCATGTCTCTCCTGGTCATAGAACCGATCGACTAGCATCGTTTGCAGTGTTGGGTGTATTCGTGTGTATCTCTAAAAATGGTTGGCCAGAAAAATCCCGACTGCAAAATTTTTGCAGTAATTTTCCATCCTAAGAAATGACCACCACAAGCATCATTGTGGCAAAAAGATAACACACTGGGGATCTCGGAATCTAGGATGCATCTTCGAATAATCTGATCCACTCCAATGCGGAAGAGCAGTGGATCATCCCAAAGGTAGAATTTGGCCTCCGCAGTGAATTTGAGTTTCTGGTCCTTGGATAGGTTCGCAGGAATCTTGCCTGTAGCAAGATAGTTTGCGATATCCGCGTACCAGGGGAACTCAACAGAGTGAACTACCAAAAGCGATTCATCCGGAAATTGCTCATGGATAGGCAGGGAATAAGGAATGTGGCCTGGGTCTAGTCTGGATAGGTGATCCACCACAACATTCTACTTTCCGGCTTTGTCGCGGATTTCAATATCAAATTCTTGCAATAGAAGGATCCATCTGATGAGCCGTGGTTTGGCATCCTTCTTTGCCAACAAATGCCGGAGGGTGGAGTGGTCAATGAAGATGATGACTTTGGACCCTAATAGGCAAGATCTGAATTTCTCCAAGCCGAATACTACTGCTAGCAGTTCTTTTTCAGTGACAGTATAATTGCGCTGAGCCTCATTCAATGTCTTGCTAGCATAGTATATGACAAAAGGTTGTTTTTCCCTACGCTGGCCTAAAACAACACCGACGGAAAAATCAGAAGCATTGCACATCATCTCGAAATCAAGCAACGAGTCAGGTGGTTGGAGAATCGAGGAATCAGAGATAGCGCTTCGTAAAGTCTCGAAGGCACTAAGACACAAGGTGTCAAATTCAAATGGGACATCGGCAATAAGGAGATTCGTCAAAGGTCGTGCAATTTTTGAGAAATCGCGTATAAATCTCCGATAGAAGCCATGACCCAAAAATGATCTGATCTGCTTGACCGAGCTAGGTGGCGGTAAATGGGAAATAATCTCTGATTTAGCTCAATCGACCTCGAGTCCATTTTTAGAGATCCTGTGCCCTAGTACTATGCCATCCCTCACCAAGAAATGGCTTTTCTCCCAGGATAGTACTAGGTTTACCTCAATACACCGTTTCAGGATCTTGGTAAGGTTATCAAGACAAGATGCAAAATCATCTCCGAAAACGGAGAAGTCATCCATGAATACCTTCATATAGTCCACAATCATGTCAGAGAAGATGGCCATCATACAACGTTGAAATGCTGTTGGTGTGTTGCAGAGGCCAAAGGGCATCCGCTTGAAAGCGAATGTTCTAAAGGGGCATGTGAATGTGGTCTTGTCTTAATCTTCCGGGCTAATCGCTACTTGATTATACCTAGAATATCCATCCAGAAAGCAAAAGAAACTACGTCCGACTAACCGTTCCAAGATCTGATCAATGAAAGGCAAAGGAAAGTGATCCTTCTGGGTAGCCATGTTCAGTTTCCTATAGTCGATACAGACGTGCCAAGATATTACAGTGCGGGTAGGGATGGATTCGCCCTTATCATTTTTTACTACGATGAGTCCTACTTTTTTGGGCACTATCTGGATCGAACTCACCCACTGGCTGTCAGAGATTAGGTATACAATACCTGCATCTAGCCATTTGATGATCTCCTTCTAACAACCTCTAGCATATTCGGGTTAAGCCGTCTTTGAGGTTGTCTCGAAGGTTTCACCCTCTCATCTGTGTAAATGTGATGAGTGCAATACAAGGGGCGAATACCGCGGAGATCAACAATACTCCACCCTATAGCAGCCTTATGGTCTTGTAGTGTAGAAATCAATTGATGCTCCTGTTCTTGGGCAAAGTGGGCATTGATAATGACTGGGTATGTCTCACTTTCGCCCAAGAACACATACTTAAGTCAGTCAGGTAAGGGCTTCAATTCGATCACGGGTGGGTCAGAGTCAGAAATGGAAGTGGGAGGAGCAAACTCGAGGATGGGAATTTGCTGATCCGTATGCACATGAATTCCCACTGATTCGCTTCCTGTGAAATAATCGGTTGTGACTACGTTAATGGGAAACCCATTAGCTATGGTCATGTCTTCCTGCAACAACAGGGGCAATTAAGTAATGTGTGGATCAGGATAGCTGGATTCAGGGGTGCTGTGGTCAGAAGCACACCCTAAATAGTCAAATCCTCGGGGAGATTTGTGTTGTAAGTGGTCTCAGTCCCATGTGGATCGAGGTCCAAGAACCTAATAGTACAGACGAATGAGACATTGGGTCGTCACAAAGGAACCCAATGTTACCACAATATGTCGAATCTTCGTCTTCACCATCCTCCTTTATGTGATCACAGTCAAAATTCTTTGCTACCCTGAATATGTCAAGTCGAAGTCACTTATTGCCTAGGGCTATCTCCAAACACCCGGATGCACAATCAATGTTCGCTCGGGCTGTCGCTAGAAATGGGCGACCCAAAATAATTGGTGCATCTCGGAGATTAGGAGGAACTTCCATATCGAGAACGAAAAAAGTTTGCGGGAAAGCAGAATCCGTGGACTTTTACGATCACGTTCTCAACCACCCCCTCGGCGTTTTTATTGATCTGTCAGCCAGCTAAATCGTGACCGAGGTGGGCTTTAACTCCCCAAATTGAAATCGATCAAATACGGCAGTGGGAGTTAGGTTGATGGACGAACCCAAATCTAAAAGGGCCCGATCAAATGGAGAATCCTGCAAGAAGCAGGATATGAGTGGGGTACCAGGGTCTTTCTTTTTGGGCAGCAAGTCGGCTAGAATCACGGCGGTAGCCTCTTTTAACAGTACCACCTGTCGTCCAATTCTGGGCTGTCGCTTCGAGGTACAATAGTCCTTGAAGAACCTAGCGACAGCAGGAATGTGATCAATTGCCTCGAGGAGGGGGACCTGAATATGTACTTCCTTGAACATTGATTTCAGATCCTCAAAATTCCACGTGTCCTTTTTCCGTACTACATTCTAGGTTAGAGCCTCGAGAAAAGGGACAAGAATCTCAGGGTCAAGTGGCCTCTTACCCTTATCTACCGCAGGTGGCTCCTGAGATGGAGTCGAACCCGCCTGTGGCGAAGGGTGAGAAAAATCAGGACCCGCCTGCCTATGTGGTGAGTCAAATGTCTTCCTTCCACTCCTTAATGAGGCAGCACTTGCATCGGCTTGCTGTCCGTGAGGTGGTGGGGGAGCGGAGAGGGCAGAGTATGTGGGGTTCTGCAAAGGCGGCTAGCCTTGAGCATAACCAGGTGGTGCAGGAGGCGCCTGTAATATGGCATGTGCATGTTCCTTTGGTGCCTAAAACCTAGGCGGGGCGCCTTAGTTCTACACATATCGAGGGTTCGGGACGGGTTGGGAGGGCAAGGCTCCCTGAGTTCTATGCTCCTGCAACAGCTGATTTTGCGTGTTCTGTATAGTCTGCATCTGATCAACCATCGCCTTCATAATCTGCAAGCTATCCTGTGTAAATTTCCTCATTGATTCTTACAGCTCCTCTTTCAATGCCTCCAAAGGGTCAACCCGCTTTGGAGGGTGATTGGCAGCTTGGTGCTACGGCTGGTATAAAGAACGGGGTTGCTACTAATGTGGGAATGGCTACTACCTGGGGTACATGTTTTGCGCATTCCCATATTGCCTGGTCTGGTAGTGTGGATCTTGATGTGGTCTCTGTGAATTACCAGACCAAGAGAAGTTCGAATGCTGGCGCCAACAAGGGTTATACGTCTCTAAATACGGGCTATTATGCCCGTATCCGTAGATAGCATTGACGTCCTCGTAGGCCGAAGAAGTTTGAGACGTATATCCGTCAAGGGGATATGTGTTATAATCCATGGGTGGTGCGTAACCCTGGTCGTAAGGTGCTAGATTTGGATTGTTTACGGGATCCTGATATGCAGGAACTCGTAAATAAGGAGAAGATACATCCTGAGTGAGTAGATTAACTCGAGCAGGAGGGGCTTGGGGTGCATAGGAGGGTCTTGAAGTGGCAGAGTTTATGTCAGGTTGACCCTGACTAATCTGGTTAATCTTCTTCTCAATTAGGTTTATTCTATCCAGCTGCTTGACAATGATATCCATGTCGGCTCGAATAGACTCGGGGTGAGCCTCATGGACACCAACCCGCTCAAATAGACTAGGTGCCATCTGGGTATACCATGGTGCGGGCATTTCCGGAGAAGGTCGAGAAATTGGTCCTAGGCTTCATGCAGCTTCTCCCCAGCTCCTTGGGAGAAAGTCATGATTGCGTGCCTCATCGCATTTGTTCGACCGATTGGGAAGAACTTTTGCAGGAATTCACGTTGTAATTCCGGCCAAGTTCCAATTGGCTTCCCAATGGTCATGAACCAGTATGAAGCTTTGTCCCTCAGAGAGAATGGGAAAAGCTTCATTAGAACAATCCCAAGATCAACGTTCCTGGGTTGAATCGTTTCTGCGAGTCGACTCAGGTCCTCTAGGTGCTAGAACAAATCTTCACTTGAGTTTCCATAGAAGTGAGTGCTGATCAACCCGATCACGTTGGGCTTGAGCTCAAACGTGTCTCCGCCTGCGGGAATTCTGTCTAAAGGTGCGACGATTGGTGCGGCTGGATCGTAGAAATCCCGCAGTTGTTCTCCTCGCGGTGGATGCTGCATGTTGTCAAGCGCCATCAAAATGCGGTCCATGCTATGCCAATGCCGCTCCTCAGATTCCACTACCCAGGCTTCCAGACGAGCCATCAGGTCCAGATTATCAATATTCTGACCCGGTCTAGGTCCAGGTCTACGATTAGCCATTGTGGCTACGGGAGTAGAAGTGTGGGGAGAAGTAGGTCCTGGAGAGGTGACTCGCCTCCTTGGGAGTGGCTCCCAAGGTCCAACTAATTGAAGTCTAAGTGACCTCCTTCCTTGCATACACCACCCAACCCCTAGGTTGGTGTAGCCAAACCTGACAAGGCTACGGCCCTGTCAATCAGATGGTCCTTATGAATCAGATAACCAGATTTTTCATTTTAAGTTCTAATTTCTAAAGAAAATTCGTCGTACAACTGACTGAAAGCGATTCCCGCCACTCGGCTAACCCAGCCAAGAGGTAGAAAGCACCCAGAAGTACGACAACAAATTCGGGTTTATTTCATGTTTTAGACTTGATTTTTAGCCCATTTTCCTCAGTTGGGGTTTTCTTTTGGTGAGTGGCCCACAAGGTGACCAAGCTCACCGACTAAGTACTAGACTTGACTAAGTCTAGGTTAGCCCAAATGTGATCTCTAAGTTGTAACCCTAAAGGTGTAACCTAAGGTTCATGCAATTCTATGATTTTTTTATTTTATTTTTTTTTTCTTGCTCAATAGACCACAAAAATTACAATCAGTTCTCTGACAAAAATGAAATCCAATTAACTTAAAATTTGGCAAGTAGATTCTTTTTTAATTATCTTTTCAGAGAATATTTTTTTGTAATTTTTACTGTTTCAACAGAATTTTGCGAGATTTTTTACTGTCAGGGGGTCAGGTCTGGAATTTTGACCCCTGGTCGATTTTTCACTATAAAACAGTAGCAAATGACTTTCAAAAATTCAAGCAAAATATGGAAAATAAAGCAAATGAGATTAGCTTTCAAACCCCACCATTTTTAGTCAAAACAAATTCGCGAATTGCTCGGAATTGCATTTTGAATTTTGAAAAATCTCATATCTAGGTCAGTCTGACCCCCTTGCACTTCGCGAATTTCTAAAAATTTTATGCTTAGAATTTTTTCAAAAGAATAGTACCGTTTGAAAGATGGTTTGAAAATTAAGGTCTAGCCCGAAGTTCAGATTTTTTCGTTCACTAGGTTCTCGGCAATCGAATTTTTAAAATAGACTTTGAACCCTAGCCGAAAATTAGAGAATGGTGGAAAAGCTTTTAAAAAGTGTTTTAGTTTGAAATCCAAACTTTCCACCAAAAAAAAATTTTTTTTTTCAAAACTTTTGCAAATTGTTTTTCCAAAAAGGATTTTTTTTGTTTTCAAAGGATTTTCAAATATATATATATATATTATTTTTTCAAACCAACCTAGGATTCAAAAACAAACCTAATCTAGATTTTTTTAAAATTTTTTTATTTTTTTATTTTCACAAAAATGAACAAGTTTTCTTTTTTTTTCAAAAGAAATTGCTGGAAGCAAATCTAATCCTAGGGTTCAGAAGAAAACCTAGACTAAGGAAATTATGTGCACCTGATTTCTTTTTCCACGCTCGTGTGCACAGATCCAGTTTCTCCTGTGTTGTCCTGCACATCTAAAAATAAAGTGAATGAAGATTTATCAGTGGTAGTTTAAAAGATCGAAATCAAGAAAAATGACGTTGCACCCCGACAATGGCACCATTTGACAAACCCATTTTCGCGCATTTTAAAGTCGTCAGAAATTGTAGTATAGTCGCACTAAAACATTCATCAAAAAATGATTTTGTAAAGATAACGAAACTTTAAGTCCCGGTCGTTCGTCTCTGGAAGGCGTTTGTGCAAATCTGAAATCGACCTTTTATCGCTCTACTTTATTTAAAATCGCACGTCGATTTCCAATCTTTGTATTAAAGTTTCGCCACTTCTATTGTGAATTCTGATTACGTGTGCGTGTTAAATAAATAGATAACAAATATGAAGGTGAGTTTCGATGCACACAATTCTAGTGATGTAGTGGCTGTTTACAGAAAATGCATTTATAATTAGATCTTCTATATTTTCCGGAACCGACATGCTTGTCGCAAAATATATATAAAGTGAAAAACAGACAACTTGAATCACGCAAATCAGATGGCAACCAATAAACTCATGGTGATTTCCCACATAGAGACATATATAAAAATATATCTTTTATTCATTCATTCAGAAGATGTTTGCAACATGGAATGTCGAGGAAAGCTTGTAAAGGAAAGCTTGAAAAACATAAAACTAGCTATCAGAAAATGATCGCATACATGAATCTATGGGAGGATTTTGCATGCATCATTAGGGGAGAATAAGAGCTACACAACTAAGTAGTAAATGAAAGCAGCAAAACTACGAAGAGCTAGGTTACTAATCTAGCAGAAAGGAAGGGCATTCGGAGGTCGTCTCCGATGGCCTTTGAGTGGCTGAGAGAACAAGGAGGGGCAGCCAATGGTGCTTAGGACGACCCTTAGAGAGAGGTTGGGGAGATAATCCAGCATCCTGACGTAGAGATGGTGGCAGCCATGGTGCCGAACTCGTGAAGGTGGAATGAATGTGGAGGTAGCTACCCTAAGTGGAAGTGAATGACAAGAAAATGGATGGGTGCAAATGGCCACCCCTTAGGTCTTTTTATACACCGAAGGGAGTCTCTCTAGAGAAGTGTGGAACTCTCTAGAGAGAGTCCCATGAGTGGCCGGCCAAGTGGATTTTAGATCCACAAAAAGTGGATCTCAATTTGAATGTCACTTGGTTGCTAAATTTGACAACGAAGAGTGGCGCCACTTTAAGAGAGTTCTAGAGAATTCTAGATGTGTGGGAGTGCATGAATGGGTGTGTGTGTGTGTGTGTGGTCGTGCCCTAGGTGTCTAAGTGATATAGGTTAGATCCTAAGGGGTTTAGGTAGGTGTATGCCTTAAATTAGGGTTGCAAACCCTAATTGCTAAGGGGAAATTGCAATTAAACTTAACCCAAGTATAATTGAATGAGTGTGAACTTAATTGAGAGTGAAATAACTCAATTAGCTTGGACTTAGGTCAATTGGACTCTCACTGAGTCCAATTGGACTTGTGTGGGTTGAGACCTGAGCTTAATTGGACTCAATGAGTCCAATTGGCTTAGGTAATGGTAATTGACTATGATCTAAGTCAATTGGGTTTGGTGATGACCTAATTAGGTTTTTAGGGAGGTCTAGAGGTGATGTACTAGGATTAGGATACCTTAATTTAGGTTCCTATGGGGTTGGAATTGGATCTAGCGAGCTAGAGATCCAAGATCAAGGCTTAAATCTCAAAACAGGAACTGGAGAGCAGTTCAGATGTCTAAAAAAAGCAGAATCAGACGTCTTATACTCAAAAATCAGTAGTCCAGACTTGTTGTCTGGACGTCCAATCAGAGTCAGGAAGAATTCAGGTTCTATCTTGGGTATTCTGCAGAAATTGGATATCTGACAAAATGTCTGGGCATCCAATAACACTGCAGAAGTAGGTTTGAGGTGTGCGGGAGTTGGCTAAGGGTTCTGGACGTCCTATAACTTATTTAGACGTCCAGATAAGGGTTGGAACTAGGATTTTAGGGTTTTCTAGGGTGCGGTGACCTAATCTAAGGGTGGCTAAAGCTTGGGGGAAGTCTCTAGGCTATCCTAAGACTACGATGGACCAAAGCTCTTCACATTTTACTGCTTTATTCCTACTTAATAGAATAGCATACCTTAACTCCCTTACATCATTATTCACTATATCTAATCTAAGTCTTCTACTCCAATCCTACTGCAACACTGATTATTCCTGATCCAGCTTCAGATCCACCTCCAAATCCAACTTATTACTTGTAATTGACATAATACACTTAATCAGCACATTATAAAATTATTTTATGCATAGCTAAAGGAAAGCAATAAAGATGCAGATAATGCTTATGCATTGATGAATTACCCTAACTTATGCTAAGTTCTAGCCTAATTTAAGTCAATTAAGGCCTATGATTGCTACGCAATCATATATCTATCCAACCGGTAGCTTTCTCCCTACATTTTAGTTTTATGGGGTCAATACAAGGGTGAACCTAATGTATATCTCCCCATCTTATTCTACTTCCCCGCTTCTTCCTAAATATTTAGAATTAAAGGTGCATTTTTGTGAGCTGGGTTCTAGACACCAACCGATGAGCTGTTACCATCGAGAACTTGCCAACCATATTCGTGCAGTGAAATGTAGCTTATTTCTTATTTTCTATTTCTTTTTCTTTTTGGATATTTTTCTATTTTTTTCTTTAAGTAGGTGGATTCGATAATCTAAGATTTACCTAAAGACAGCAGAAAGAGATTGGTCGTATGGCTGAGCTCTAAACAACCGGCCGATGAGTTGTTACCACCGACAACTTGTCAGCCATACCACCCTAGAAGGTTCATTAGCTACCTAATTTTCATTAAAACTGCCAAAAAGTGAGTCAATGCAAAGAGTGTGTAGATACTTAAGATTATAGTCCCCTCAAATCAGAGGGTAGGTTGATGAGTCATATACTTATCACCCCAACTTATTTAACCAATTAGAAATGAACTTTTAAATGACGAGGACTCGAAAAACAAGTCCACATTTTAGTGAACACCCAGACTGATTGAGTTCGAAGACCTGAAGAATCTAAGTGTTTAGGTCCTAACGTATTATTTCCTATGGTTGACAAATTTCTAAAGTCCAAGTTCTCTTTTCCTAATTCATTTTTTTTTAAAGAGAAAATAAAAAGAATGTACGGAGCTAATAAGATAATTCAGATAATGATATCCACCTCCCATGCCTATCTAATGCAATATCCTCATTGCATTAAAAAGACATGAAACAGAGTGGAGTAGAAAGCACCTGAATTTTATGATTACCCGATCAACTCTGAGATGAAAATAGACTGTATATGTATTGAATTTAGTGTCTTTAGCTAGGCACACTATACAAAAGATGAAATCAACAATTCACAGGTGTAGGTCAAGATCAAAATAAGAAGATTGATTATTTGATCCGCAGCGAGATGTCCACAAATGTGGACGAGATTGTGGTGCAGACACATGCCCCAAGGTCGAGTGTATCTAAGATTCTGGATAAAAATTACCTAGAACCAGAGATCATTATGCAAGTGGGGCCAGGCCTACAATTTGTGAGGATGCAACCCAAGTCAAAAGAGTTGGATAATAGGAAAATTCATATCAAAAAGATAATTAATGAATTTGTGCTCGGGTTGTACATCCTCAGAATCAAAAATGTCATAAGAGTCCTAGTAAAAGGTTGGTGGTTTTAGGCAAATAGGAACCCTTAGACACAAAATTATGCTTCCCCTGAAATTGGCTTCCCAAATTTTCATTTCCTGATTCCTATCCTCCATAATCATAATTTTAGATTCTGGGACCTCCTGCATGTTTTGCACCCCATCTAAATTATCCAAGTTGAAGATTTGTGGCAGAATTTGAATTAACTTGGGTCTAGTGATCTCAAAAACCAAATTGTCATTATGCTCAATAGGGTGTGATTGAAGAATGGGGCTATGAATTGAATCATCTATGAAAACAGGATTTGTATCTTCCAAACTAGCCCTAATAGGATCAATTTCCTCAACTATAGGGCCATCAAATGATTCATCGAATTCCTTAGACCCGGTTGTCTCACTGAATTCATTTCCTTTAAACTCGGGTGTGGCTTCACATAACGATTTTTTACCTTCAGAATTAAAGAATTCTGGATCCACATTTATATATGTCTCAAAATTATTTATCATTTCCTGGCCTATGGAGACATTTTTCCTCATACCCTGGTTCAGGGATCTCGAGTGAAGAAATCAATTCATCCTCAACTAGTTGCTCTAAACCAACCTGGTCAACCCCAATCTCATAAAACATGTCCCCCCAACAAGTGCCTGAGCGGGTTCTGAATATGGCTTTCCTGAAGGGGGTTCATCCTGGAAATCATCCCAAGATTGAACTAAAGCAACCACAAATTTCATCCTCAATTTCGACTTCACAAGTAAAAACTCACCTGGGTTTTTATCATTAACATCTTGGAGCCAAACCAACAAATATTTGTTAAGATCATCAATCATTTGAATCAGAGGCTCCAATTCTTCAATACAGGGTGTTGGCTGAGCTTCTAAAGATTATATGGTATTCCTTAAGTTAATCAACACCTTATCTTGGACCTAATTCACTTGAACCAAATGGTTTGATTCAGAGTTAGGTGGGTTTGGATTTAGTCCAAGGGAGTCAAGGAATTGAAGTTTTTGGTACCTTCCCTGATAATAGGTCATTTCTAATTGTTCATAAAGGGGTGGTGACCCATATGCAATATAATCTAGGGGACAGTAAGGATCAACATATCCTTCTTGATTGTAGATCGTATTAGGTTGTCCATAGGAGAGCGGTGATCTATAATCGATGTAGCTCAGAGAAGGATAAAAATCAAGATCATGGTTTCCAGAGTTAGACCCTGAACACAGAGGTCTTGAATTGTATCCCCAATCAGGATTATCCCAACTAGTAGATGGGTGAGAATAAGCCTGGTTAAGATAATAATCATCTTGGGAATAAGTAGTGGTAGGAGAATAGGAGTGGAAATGCGAGTAGGATATGGAAGGATCCATGGAAAAGTGGAAGGAAGAAAGGTGCCCTGCAGTACAAACAATCAAACATGTTCTTAAGTGGGATAGCCTAAAGATCTACAGACTCCCAGAACCCATCTTGAGATGAAAAGAACAATTTGATCTACTTCTTTCCGGTCAATGCAACCAGTTAGAGAGAAGGATTGGAGAGACGGTTCTTCCCTTGGCTTTCATCTTAGATTCCTTTGATACCCCCCCAACCACAGTCATTTGACACTGCTCCCCTAGTTAGACATCAGATTGAATTGGTAGAAATAGATTAATCGAAAATAATCTTGATCTGGACACCGAAGAGCGAATTAAATCCTTAAGGCCAACATCTACTTGATTTTAGTTAGGCTTAGGTTTGAATGTGCTTGGGAATGTGATGGATCCTTTATCTGGGTTATGCCCTTAAAGATTAGTTTCAATGTATGTCCGTGCACAACCAATGGTTTTCAAGTAAGATTATTTTTAGATGCAGTAAATTTTAGGGTTTAAATCTTGCATTAGTAGCTTTTAGGGTTTGAATTAAGGTGAATTCAATCAAGTTCAGGAGGCACACCAGGATCTGAAAGCACAGGTGAAGATATTTTCCTCTGAAATCAAAATAAAGTGGAGTACCTGGTATTGACCTTAAATGTTAACCCTAATGAGCAAGCTACTTGATGAGTCATTTTAAATGAAGAGGTGCAGCCCAAACAACTAAAGCAATTGGCCTTAATGCACCACTGAGTTAGGCACACAACTAATTACCTAGTCTGATTTCTAGTCAATTATGTGTTGATGAGTGTACCGATTCCAAATATCGGATTACTGGTTGAGTATGAAAAATCAGAAAGGTTGTGTACCTCTGTGGGATTTTTTTTAGATTTTTTTTTCGTAAGAGGAGGGTGAGGTGGGTGGTGGCAACCAAACAACCAAACTAAGCCTAGGGTTTATGTAAACTCCTAGGTTAATTAGGATTTGTGTTATTTATGTGATGAAATGAAATCTAGGGGTGGAAGGTGTGAGATAAACTTTCAGATCCTTCAACAGCACTTTACTACAATCTATCACTTTTGCTCGCCTCAAGTGAATACCTGTAATCACAATAAGATCAGAGAAAAAGTGAGATAAAAGTTAGGTAAGGCGGAAAACGTGGGAAATCAAAGGCGTTACCTCCCTGGTAACGATGCCAAAATGTTGAATGGAATTTCCATGCTAAAAGATTGAGTTTGAAACCCTATCATTGTAGTTGCGTAAAAATCTATCAAACAGATAATTTAACTGAAACTTTAGTGAGTCCCAAGTTGAACATGGGGAGGTAAACATTTGATTAAAAATTACATTAGAATTATTGTCACGAAAGTAGAATAACTGATTGAAATCAATCTACTGGCTATTCTACTTAAAGAATAATTAATAGAAGAGAGATAGAATAATACAAATAAAGAAAAAATAGAGAGAATGAATAAGAATTTTATAACAATAGGTGCATGTCCATTACAACTACTTGCTACACTAGAAAGTAGGAAATCTACACTAAAAAGTGATAAAAGAGATGAGAAATGATCCTCCTCGATAGCTGCTTGGATGACGAGCTGTGTTGACAGGGCACCCGGACGAGGGTGGTGAGATGCTGGACAAAAGAGGATGAAAACAAAGGACGGAATAAGGTGTCATCACAGCGAGATCCGCTTCCTGAATGGTGGTGAGAGGACAACCACGAGATACTCCACGAAGAGGGTAAGAAGATGGAAAAATTATCGTTATAACTCTAATGGAGCATCCCTGGTATGGAACCAGCTCCTAAAGCTTTGGTGGGGGTGAGAGAAGAGAGAAAGGGATGAAGAAGTAGAGGGCGTAGAGGCTTTATATAGGAGAGTTTTGAGGGCAAAGAGGTCCTTTTACATGCTTAATAATGAATGCAAGGCCTTTAGTGACAGACGTGTACGTCGCTAAAGCCCCACATCGCTGAAGGCATGCGCTCCATCTCCACTATGCATTGCTGATCTAAGAGCTCAAAGTGTACCACATCGATGTCACCTCAGCTCCAGCCATTCGCGCTCCCACTGCTCCTCAGTCGTCCGATCTTGCAACCAATGGCTTAAGATTGCCCGTGCCTCAAAGCCTTCATGCATTAAGAGGCGACACAGCCTCTCTTCTCACCGTCAGATCAAGTATCAATGGTTGAAAACTCACGCTCGTGGGCCTTTCCAACTCCCGCCTCCGATGCGTGTGATCAGGCGTGAGATCGGGAGTCCAATCGCATGTCCATCTGATCAATCGATCTGAGCCATTAGCACATGATTGAACAGTCGAATTGCGCTCTTGCGTGCGAAGAGGGAGCGCAGTATGGGCGACTCGAATGCGAGTCCACCTATAGCGCAGTGTTGACCATGTCAATTAGGGTCCTATTCTTTCACTCTGCCATCCCATGAGATTGAGGAGATAATGGGGCCATCACTTCATGAACTATACCAAAAGCTTAGCATTGTTCATCAAATAAGTTGGACGTATATTCCCCTCCTCTATCTAACGTCAGTCTTTTAAGAGTTTTCTCAATTTGTGTTTCTACTTCTTTCTTAAAGATAAAGAATTTACTTAATGTCTCTTCCTTAGACTTAAGCAAATATACATAGCAGTATCTGCTACTGTCATCTATAAAGGTGATAAAATACTTTTTATTATCCTTAGTTAACACACCGTTAAACTCGTAGATATCCGTGTGCACCAAATCTAGAACCTCAGTATCTCTGGTAATAGAATGAAAAGGCTTCCTAGTTTGTTTAGCTTGCATACATATCTTGCATTTGTTAGTTTTATCTATGGAGTGTTCAAGAATCATATTTAATTTGATCATTCTTTTTAAAGAATTGAAATTTACATGACCCAATCTACCATACCATATATCATAAGATTAAATATTACTGCAAACAGATTGAATCGAATAAAAACTATCATTATTTAAAGCATTTCTAGATGATACATCTGCATCACATCTTACACTAAATAATAGATCAAAATTTGTCAAATACCCCTTTCCATAAAATATTCCATATCTCAACATAGCTTTATTACATTTAAAGTTTAACTCAAAACCCTCTCTAACTAATAAGGAACCAGAAAAAACATTCTTTTTCATAGTAGGAATGTGCAACACCCTGCGCAGTGTCCAGACTCGCCCCGAGGAAAACCTCAAGTCCACGCATCCGAATCCCAATACCTTGGCTGCAGAGTCGTTTCCCATTTTCACAGTCCCGCCACTACAGGACTGATAAGAAGAAAAGAATGATCTATCAATATAAATATGTACATTGACTCCAGTATCCACGAGCCATTCAGTAGGATCGTGAATAACATAGAGTTCGGATTTTATTGAAACATACCCATCCCTAGGCCCGACCTCCTCAGTGGTCACATTCACTTGATGATTCCCATCTGTGGTCTTCTACTGAGCTTTATTAGAAAGACAATCCTTCTTCCAATGCCCAACATGTCCACAGTGCCAGCATGGTTTGTTGGATTTCTTCTGGATCTTGAGTTTGGCCTTCGTTTTGTTTTTATTGTTCTTATTTTTATTCTCCTTGCCCTTATACGTTATGACATTCACCTTAGACTCTACAGGCATTACAGGTTTCTGTTTCCTATGCTCTTCCTCAATAGCAATGGCTATCATCAAGTTATCAAGAAAGGTTTGGCGGATGGAGGAGAGGAGAGGGGGAGCAAGGGTTAGGGAGGAGGACGACGGCTAGAGGGTTTAGAGGTCCAGGAGATGGGGTCAGAGAGAGAGGATGGAGAAAGGTAGGGCAGCACCACACACAGCCCAAGGGGTTGGTGATATGTGGAGGCAAAGGAG
Organism: Thalassia testudinum; assembly: GCA_037157565.1. NCBI lineage: Eukaryota > Viridiplantae > Streptophyta > Magnoliopsida > Alismatales > Hydrocharitaceae > Thalassia > Thalassia testudinum. Next base: position 107,798,599 of record JAZHRO010000036.1, on the reverse strand, counting down.
AGGAGGGAACATAGATATTGTGTGCTATAGGTGTAGAAGGAGAGGGCATATGGCGGCCGTGTGCAGATTGCCAACCTTATGCCTGGAATGTGGGGGTTGGGGCCATAAGAAGGTTGAGTGTAGAGTAATGAAGAGGATGGCTCAACAAGATGGTGGGCAAGTTAAGGTCCAAGGAGCGAGTGGGACAACACCGCCGCCACCTCCAACGGGGATGGGGCAGGTGTACAATGTGGAAGTACCACAATCTGAGGAGGTTATGGTAGCGAAGCTAGCAATAAGGGGGGCCCTTATTGGTGAGATTATGGTGGGAAAGTATGCACATGAGCGGATCCAAAACCTAGTAAGATCTCTATCATTATCCTCTCAAGGGTGGAAGGAAGCGCATTTAGGTGGGGCAAGGTTTGTGCTATTTGATTTGGGTATATTGGACGTGGAAGGTCTCCGCTTCCGCACAAGTACTTTTGAAGGAGTGACGGTGATATGGAGATTGGTGTCGCCCTTTGATGGGGCTCTCCATGACCGCCCTCCCCAAAGGGCTAAGAATAGAGGGGGAGTCATGGAGATCTAGGGACTGCCTTTGCATCTAAGGACGAACAAGATGGTGGCAGGAGTGATTGCCAACTTCGCTACCCTGGCAGAGAACGCCAAGGTGGGTCTATGTAAGGGAGATGGGAGATCGATTAGGGTTGAGGTAAAGGTGACGAGAGGGGTCCCAATCCCTGACAAAGTCATTCTTAGGTGTGGAGGGAGCTCGTGGCTCCTACGGTTGAAATTAGCCCTCCTTCGTGAGGATAAACAGCAAGAGGAGGCACCAAATGTGCAGGCAGAGGGCATGGCTACTTAGAATGACACTTACGAGGTTAGATGCCGAAGATCAGACAGGCAAGAGGTGAAGAAGAGGAAAGAGCTTCATTGATCGGAGATGCTAGACGATGAGATGAAGGGGACGGACCAGCCAATGCCCGAGGATGTGATGGTGCAGGATGACTGCGGGGGAAGGGAGCTTGTGGTTATACACTTAGATATGCAGAGGCAGGAGGAAAGTTGTGCGCTCCCCATACAAATTGTGGGGAAGGAGAGCTGGAGGTGACCAAAAATCTAGTGAAGAGAAGGTTGCATCCATTCTGAATGTAGAGAAGAGGGCAGGGGGACAGCAGGGGGCTCCGGAGTTCAGGGGATGAAGGTGATCACATGGAATGTGAGTGGGTTGCGCGATAGGGTGCAGAGGGCTTCCTTGGCTCATTACCTTCGTGAGTAGGAGGTGGATTATGCCCTACTACAGGAAACTCATATAGAAGGAGGAGGGGATTTTTTGTGGTAGTTGATGCTCCAAGGGGGTCAAGCTAATGTTAAAGTGGTGGATGTGCTTGGAAGGGCGGGGGGGTTGGCAGTGTGGTGGAAAACATCTAGACTAAGTTTGAGAGAGGTGTGGAAGGGAAAATTTATGGTCTCGTGCAGATTTGAAGCTGTAGGGGATGATCAGGAGTTGATTATCTCATGTGTGTATGGTCCATGTGCGGACAATTTGAGAAACGAGCTGTGGCAAGAGTTGCGTGTGATGGTGAGCAAGACAAATGGGGTGCCTTGTCTTGTAGGTGGAGACTTCAACAACGTCTTGTCTGAAAATGATAGACGGAATAGAAGGGTGGATAGGGCCTCACTTAGCTTCCAGTTGGTGGTGTTAGAGGTTGGACTGAATGAATACCCATCAGCCGAGGTAGAATTCACATGGCGAGGGGGGAATGGGCTGGTTTCAAAGTTGGACAGGTTCTTTGGGAGTGTGGAGATGCTGGAGAAATTTCAACTCTCATTGGTCATGGGTTTGGATCGCCCCTTCTCGGACCATACCCCATTGCTATGGGATAGTGGGGAGGAGTCATATGTTGGTACTTATTCCAAATTCAGGAAATCTTGGCTGAGGGAGGAAGGCTTCAAAGAGATGGTCAGCTGCTGGTGGGAGCACAAGTAGGTGGAAGGATCTGCTACTTGTCGATTGGCTAGGAAATTAAAGGACTTGAGAGCGATGTTGAGGGAATATAAATGAACGGTGGAGATTGTGAGAAGCCAGAGATGGTCTGAAGCATTATCCATGGTGCGGCTGTTGGACAAGAAGGAGAATAGTGGACAGTTGGCTGAGGAAGAGTTGGCACAGAGGAAACACTGGAAAGGGGTGGTTCAAGCAGAGGACCTGGCAAGGGAAGTGGACTAGTGAGAAAAGTCAAGGCAATTATGGTTGAAGGAGGGAGATGCAAACATGACGTTTTTTCATATGGCAGCGAGCTTTAGAAGGAGAATGAATTTCATCTCTTCCCTGAAGAAAGGTGATACAGTGCTAACTTCTTCAAATGAGATCAGAAGGGAGGCAGCTAGATATTTCAAGGAAGCCTCAAAATCAAAAGGGAGAGGAGAGTGGAGGTTGGCAACTTCAAACCTCCCCTTGGTGGGAAATGTAGCTGTTGCAAAAATGACAAAAAGTATCTCTAATCAAGAAGTGCTGGAGGCCATGGCCGGGTTGAATGCAGAGGGATCTCTAGGTCCATATGGATTCCAAGTCCTTTTTTACAAGGAATTTTGGCATGTGGTCAAAGGGGACGTGATGGAGGTTATTAAAGAGTTCCAAAGGGGCAATTCAAGTATGGAGAGAATAAACAAATCTTACCTGTTCTTACTACCAAAGAACAGTGGGGCAGAGACATTGGCAGACTTCAGGCCTATCGCGCTTTCGAACTCAATTCATTTAATCATTAGCAAAGTGTTGGCAAATCGATTGAAGTATGTTTTGAATGACTTAATTAGCATGATGCAATCGGCTTTCCTCCCCAATTGATCGCTACAAGAGTCATTCATTGTAGCACAAGAGGTGGTCTCAGGGTGGAGCAGGAGAAAGAGTAGAGCATTCATGTGGAAGGTAGATTTTAGTAGAGCCTACGACTCGGTAGAATGGTCATACCTTTGGGAGATTTTTAAGAGGGGCTTCTCATCTCTTTGGATACAATGGATGAAGAGATGCATTGTCACATCCTCTTTCTCCCCTCTTGTGAACAGGAGGCCATGCAAAGTGTGGATATAGCCTCAATGCAAAGTGAGGCAAGGGTGCCCTCTGGCCCCTCTTACTTTTAATCTAGCAGTGGACACCATAGTGCACTTAAATTCTAATCTGGCAGATGCAGGTTTATTTACGGGGTACTCTTTGTCAAATTCTAGAGCTCTGGCACCAATACTGTAGTACGCCGACGACACAGTTTTCTTTGTGGAAGGAGGGCTTTGTGAGGTGGAGACCCTATTTACAATGATCAACATATTCGGTGAGATATCAGGCCTAAGATTGAATGGGGGGAAGTCGTCACTAATTTGCTTTGGCATGACTAGCCGGAGGGTGAGGCAATTTCAGCTACCTTGCATACCCCAACGGCCACACTCCCAGTGAGGTATTTGGGTCTACCCCTGAGCGATAAGAAACTGAAGAAGAGTGATTGGGCCTCTCTATTTGAGAAAGTGAACGCTAAGCTAGAATCTTGGAGTAGTTGATTCCTATCGAAGGGAGGACGATTGATTCTGCTCAACTCAGTCATCACTTCGATACCAGTCTTCGTTTTCTCAGTGTTCAGATCTCCGAAGGTAGTATGGAAGAGGTTGGATGTGATGAGGAAGCACCTTTTCTAGAAGGGTACAAAGGTGGAGGGTAGGTTCTTACATCTGGTGAAGTGGCCGCAACTTTGTAAGCCTCGATCAAAGGGAGGGATGGGCATCCGTTCGTTGAAAGAATTTAATGACACTTTGCTCCTGAAGCGAGCAATCAAGTTGACAGTGGAGGAAGGAAAGATGTGGCCCCAACTAATCAAGGAGACCTATGGACCTACGTAGGTGCAACTGTGGACAAAGGCTCCAAACCGGGCTTCACCACTCTGGAAGTCAGTGAGGAGAGCGATTCAAGAGCACTTGTCTGAATTTGCACCTGTCCTGGGGGATGGCAGACACTTCGCTTTCTGGACTGATGAATGGTCTGATCTGGGCCAACTAAGCGTGGCATATCCAAGAGCATTTGTTGCAGCCATGGATAGCAGGGCTTTGGTCAGGGACTGCTAGGATGATGCAAATGGCAGGTGGGTCCTTGTTGCAGCAGGTGCACTGGGGGAGGCCAAATGCAAGCAAAGCAAGCACGACTGATAGTAGACTTGGAAGCCTTCCAGCCGATGGGAGCGGTGGATGGCTTTCGCTGGAAGCATGGCCTATTCACTCCATCCAAGGCGTATAGAAGGTTGTTGGACTCCATGGATGCAGCCCCCACAACCGAAGACAACGACTGCGCCAAAGTGTGGACTCTAAAAATTCCACTCAAAATTAAGATTTTTTTGTGGTTATGCAAGCATGATGGAGTTATTACAGGTGAGATGAGGAGTAAAAGATTAGGAGCTCCAACTCAGAATTGCTCGCTATGTGATTTCCCCATGGACAACAGGATGCACCTTTTCGCATCTTGCTTGGTGACGGATCACATCTGGAGGGGAGCCTATGGGGAGCCTTTGCCCATGTGGGATGGTCTTTGGAGGAATTTATGGATGATAGGGAAGCCGCAGGTGAAGATGGTGGCTGTTATGTGGAGTGTGTGGCATGCTCGCAACGAGTGTCTGTTTAGAGGGGGATCCATTAATGTGGGGGCCATTCTAAGGGAGTGTTGGGTGCATGTGAGTGGAGTGACTCCATGTAATGCCTTGTTTTTTTGCATGAATAAAAGGATCCCAGTTTGCTATCGTCATCGATAGCACTCTTCATCTTTTCAAAAAAAAAAATCAAGTTATCAAGAGAAATATTTCCCTTCCTATGCTTAAGAGTCATCCATAAGTTCTCCCAAGATTTAGAAAATTTCTCAATGATAGACATGATTTGAAACTTCTCAAGAAGCTTCATTTTAGCCTCTGTTAAATCATAGAGCAATAATAGAAATTCGTGTGCCTGCTCTGATACCGATTTGCCCTTAGACATTTGGAATTTAAGGAATTTTGTGATAGAGTATTTTTCAATACTAAGGCCCTCAGCATTATACTTCTTGTCCAACTCCTCCCATAACCCCTTCGCAGTGGACGTGGATGTACTATATACATCAAACAACACATTGGACAATGTCAATAAGATGCAATCATGACAAATATGATTACACTCATTCCACATATCCACCGCCTTTTGGCCTTTTGGAGTGGATTTTTCCTTATCCAAAATCTAGCAATCAATTTCCAACGTCGAGATCAAACCAATGGTAGTCAACCAAATTCTCATGTGTTGTTGTCAATGCTTCAAATTTTGCTCACCAAATTTCTCGGACATACCAGATAAGTCTATACGTGATTTAAAAGTCATTTCCGACATCCCAAATATTTTAGATTAAAGCGATACCTTCTCTAAAATTGTTGAAATAAACGCATATAGGAAATAAATAAATAAAAGCACATGTATTTCCAATGTTTTCGCATAAATCAAAAATATTAAATCAAGCAAGTCAAACATGATTTGGTAAAATCCAGAATAAAATAAACAATAGCATACAATAGCACAAATAAACAAAACGAAGAAAGATTAGATATTACTCCGATCGAAGCGTCCATTAAAGACTTCTCTTAGAGAAGGTATCGCCCCCTACAATACCGATGCATCAGGGTCTGACAAACTCCTCCAAGGATACAAAGATCCACCTCCAAGATTCAGCGCACTCCGATCTTGGACGTCCTCGAAAATCACCTCAGGAAAATGAAGTTGAGGCAATTTGATTTCCAACCAAATTCTCGATTGATCTACCAATTCAATGGTTTGATCAACCAAAAACTTCTCGTCGATCTCTCAATCTCCTTGTGCAAGATTGACAAAAGTGATTGGAGATTTTTTTACCAATCTCACGTAGAACCAATGCACCAAGAAAGAGAGATAAAAATGAGAGAGAGGGGGAGAGTGTGGAGAGAGCTTTTTTGCTCTTGTTGTGTGTCAAATGAAAGCCACCTCATGTCCTTATATAGAGCTCACGACTACACATTTATGGAAATTCCCGTTTAATAGAAATATGGCAATTAATCGACAAATTAAGTTCATTGATCGACCAAAACAATTGGTCGATTAAACTTCACTACTTGGTCGACTAAACTAAATTCATTTATCTCACAATTTAACATTCTAGTCAACCAATCCAGGTCAAAATTGTGAGATTAAAATCCGTAGCAAAAGAGTCCAAGTTCCACGTTCCAAATTAATTCTCACCTGAGTCCAAACCCGAGTCGAAGTTGGAGTGGGACTAGGTTGGCGCGCATGTGTACGTGATCCCCAGCCCCACCTCTCACTCTTTACTACATAAACTATTGGAGGCAAAAAATTTTACACCCACCAAGAGATTTGTTCACTTTTAGTATGGGAGTAAAATCCTCTCTCAAATCTCACTAATTTCAATATGAATTCCCACGTCACCATATAACAATTGCATCCCAATTCATACAATTAGACTCTCAAATCTAACATAAAATAAGTAGGAATTATTTACTCTAACAAAGTTATGATTGCATCCAAAAAATACAATAAGATCGATTCATTTGTAAGCTTTGTTACATTTTACTAAAAGTAAGCTTAAGTCTAGTTAACTGCATTGAGGATTAAGGTAAGTGACATAAGTTGCATAAAGGACTATGCCCAACAGAAAGATCACAATCACATTGGTGCTGACTCTCTGGAAAGGAAGTCTCTCTAGAGTGAAGGTGGCATCTAGGTTACACTAAAAATAAGTGTCCCCTATAGGTGCATCATGTCTTATTGGGTTTAAGGTTTAAGCTCTCATTCTCCCCCCTTCCTACAGCACAAGACCCCAAGTATTTCTGATCATGTTCTGTTCAAAGCAGGAACACTTCACTAGCATGTAAGAATGACCACTAAGATGTCCCGAGCTTGGTGTGCTTAGATATTGCCAATTTTATGTAAAGTGTACCTTTACAACACGTTTCAATATTTCCAATTTTTTGGATACTACTTTTAAGCAGGTGCAAGTACCTTAAAATTTTTAAAATGGTGCAAGTACCTTAACATGATTTTCTTTCAGGACATTCATCCCTGGAAGATCAAGTAAAAGGTATTTTTTAATTTTTCATTTAATGGAAAGAGGCTGTTATGAGTTAATGGAGGATAAAATGAGATAGAGACTCCTTCAAGGTAATTCTGACATCTAGAGAGAGCCTTTGATGCACCAACCTAAAGGAGTGAAATTGGATTTTGAGCTTGAGAAGATTAACAACCATATAGGTACAAAGCCAACAACCTCATCCAATCCACCGGGGGAGCGTCAGATCCTCCTTGATCGATGCATGTTCCTTGACGAACACCCGTGTGCCTACTCCAGTAACTGTGGATCCTCGAGAAGTAGCGAGGAGACCCTCAACAGATACTCCCTTCTCCTCCTCCCACCACCCTCCCCAAGTATGCAGCATCCTACACCATAAACCTACCCTGAAATCCATTTGTATCAACCATCTAGCCACTTTCCCATCGTAGCCAAAACAAACACCCCTATATCCATTACTCCAGTTGTTGATCTTCGCAGCAGCCAAGACAATCTCCAATGGACAGATTTAATGCCCCTTTGTTTGGGCCGTTGAGAAGAGGTGCTCAAATAAACAACAAACTTAAATGGCTAAACCACTAATGCTTATTGTATCGCCTATTTTCTCGATTCAAGTCGCAACTGATCTAATCGTCGCCAGTTTCACAGAGGTGGGAAGGGGCATGTTCAAGCTACGAAACTGGACACCGGTCGGATGTCGAGTAGCTAAGATGCTCAAACAAACTAACTAACATAGAAAAAAAAAGAAGAGGGATAGAAAGAGGGATTTGGGACCTCTCTAGGGGGATTAGGCCTGTCAGGGCGAGAGTGCTGGAAGTGGGGTGGACACAGTCAACGGAGGAGTCGATGGCGCACCACACGTCAGAGGGGTTGACGATGATGCAGTTGGGTTGGGGGAGCAGGTGGTGGTGGTCCCCTCCACCCCTCGGTTCCTTCCTCTCCTTCTTCCTCCTCGTCTGTGGCTTTCTTGGGGGCACTCAGTGGAGGACCACATGGCGGCGACCACCGAGGAGAAGGAGGTGGGGGTGAGAACATCTGCTGCCGAGGAGGGGGAGGTGCAGCCGAGTCCGCGGGACACCCCCATGGGGGGAAAACCCCCCGCTTTCTTCTTCTCCTCCTTTAATAGTGACCACCAAGGAGCAGGCCTGTGGGTTAACGAGGGTGTTGTGAGCTAAGGTTGGAAAGTAGTATGAGGTTAAGAATGAGCGTAATCGACGATGAGGGTGGGCACTCGAGTTTTCAGCGGTAGTGGTCATAGGGGAAGAGGACAACGGCAGAGGTCGTGATTTAGGGAGTTCGATGGGTCGGGGGCGGTGAGGTCGATGGTGAAGGGGATTGGGGGAGGGAAGGAGTAGGAAAGGCAAGCCGGGGAAGATCGTGAGGGATTGGGATTTGGAGGGGTAGGAGACGAGGCAAGTAGGGGTATGTTTTCGTGAATATAGAGATTGGACTTTGTAATAAAGTTGTCAGATTTTCTAAGGGAGTCACGAGATGTATTTGGAAGAGATAAATTAAGGGATTATCATACATTTTAAAATAATGGTTGTTAAGATATTGGTTTTAATTTTTTTATAAAAAATAAATACTCTTGTGAAAGTATATTTTAAATTATATCTTGGTACTTTAATTAATAATTTTTTTCAACATTATTGTCACTTTGCTTCAATTCCCGCCTACATGTATTTCAATATTAAATAAAATCAGAAGTTCTTTTCTATTTAAAAGGATAAGTTTGAATTTAACTTTTTCCCCTTTATATTATTAAAAAAATATTGAAGATGAAATATTAGTCCCATTTCATCTACCAATTTGTCGTTTGAAAAAAATATTATAATAACATAAGTAAAAATTACCTTTAAATCAAAGGTTATAGTGGTAAATATATTTATCACTAATGCTAATGGTTATTTAACAAAAATATTATAATAGCATAAGTAACAATTGTCACTAAATAAAAGGTAATAGCGATAAATATATTTGCCACTAATACTAATTATCGTTTGACAAAATATTATAGTGGCATATAAAAAAAATTTACCGCTAAATCAAAAGAATTAGTGACAAATGCATTATATGCCACTATCTAATTTGTCGCTAAAGGTTATTTTTTTTGTAGTAAGCGAAGCCTATATTAATCCGTTGGATCTTATTGTTACGAGAATTCGATCTTGAAATTCGTGATAAGGCGAGAAAGTAGAACATGGTAGCTAACCATTTGTCTTACCTTCCTTCTTCAGTCATCGACCTGCCCGGACCTATCACCGAGTAATTTTTGGATGAGCATCTCTTGGCCATTAATGAACTTCCATGGCTTGCCGACATCGTGAGCTATTTGGTTGTGGGGAAAGTCCCGTCAAATTGGGTGACCTCTCGACGGGACAAGTTGATTTCCGATGCCAAGTGCTATGTCTAGGAAGATCCGTATCTTTTCCACATCTGTAATGACCAAGTGATCTGGAGATGCATTCCCGATGACGAGGTCAATGATGTCATCTCGTTTTGTCATGACCAAGCCTACGGTGGCCACTACTCTGGGCTTTAAACCACAGCAAAGATCCTCCAGTGTGGATTCTTTTAGCCCACAATGTTCAAAGATGCACAATCCTATTGTAGGGCATGTGCCCGTTGTCAGACCCTCGGTAACATGAGCCCGCGCGATATGATGCCCTTGAATCCAATCATCGTGTGCGAAATCTTTAAGATATAGAGAATTGATTTCATGAGACCCTATCCATGATCTAACGGCTTTGAGTACATCTTACTCGCTGTTAATTATGTCTCAAAGTGGATCGAAGCTGTCCCCACCAAAACAAATGATCATAAAGTTGTTCTTCAGTTAATTCAGGAGAACATATTTTCTAGATTTAGGGTTCCAAAAGCCAACATCAGTAATGGCAGGTCTCATTTCACGAATGGACACTTCTAGTCCCTAATGAAAAAGTATAGGGGCTTGCATCGTATTGCGACACCTTATCACACCCAGACTAATGGATTGGTTGAATTATCCAATCGAAAGATCAAGAAAATCCTTTAGGTCACTATTCGGCCTAATAGGGAAGATTGGTCTACCCGCCTTCCGAAACCCTTGTGGGCCTATAGGACTGCCCATAAGACCCAGATAGGAATGTCTCCCTTTAGACTTGTGCGTGGGAAGGCATGTCACCTCCCCATAGAAATGGAGCACAAAGCCTACTGGACAGTACGGAAGTGCAATCTAGATCTCATGAAGGCTGGAATCCACCGTCGGTTGCAAATGACTGAGATCGAGGAACTATGTAATGATGCGTATGAGAACTAGTGTATCTACAAAGAGCGAGTCAAAGCCTTCCATGACAGACACATTTCGCGAAAATCTTTTCATCTTGGTCAAAAAGTATTACTCTTTGTTGCCAAGCTCAAGCTCTTCCCAGGAAAACTGATATCAAAGTGGATTGGACCATTCCTTGTTCGACAAGTGTTTGGAAATGAAGCCGTAGAAATCAACGAACTCAGCCACGAATCAGAACCATTTGTCATGAACGGTCAGAGACTCAGACCGTTCCTTGAACTTACTTATTCGAATCTAGCTGTAGTATCTTTTGATCTCTATTCTCCCTAAGTCACATTATGCCCAACTGATGGCATTAAACTTAGAGCTTAATGGGAGGTAACCCGTCATTTTGAAAAACTCGAGACCCTTCTGACTTATATTTTCTCTAAAATCATATGGCACTTTAGGGTTCGTCCATTAGGATAGCCGACTCCAAATTTAATACTTGTATCATAGCTTAAAATCATCTGCAACAATCATCCCAACCCATTTTCCACCCACCAAACATGTTCTAATGTACGATCTAAGTTGAACTCAAACCCACCAAATTTACAATGGGGACATTGCAAATCTTAGGCATGATAGAGATATTAAAGTGCAAAATGCTATAAAATTCAAGTCATGGAGGCGTTTCATCGAAAAAAAAATGGAGAAAGGAGGAAGGGGAGGTCAAATTTTTAGCTTGACCGAAAACAATTGAGGAGGAGAAAAGAAAAGAAAAGAAAAAGGGAGCACCCAAAAGAAAGAATTGACATAGTCCCTTGTGATTGAGTATGGAATTTACCTAACTTCTAAGTTGGATTAGATGATGAATTATGACTTGGAAGGCTAAAACTTAGGAAATTAGTGACGAGTACCGAACTTAAGCCTTTTGGGCCTTTTTTAAGGCTTAAACACTCATGTATTTGTTAAGATCTGAATTAGTCCTCAAGAGGTTAAGGAAAGTGTAAAGCTGATGTATTAAGTCTAAGGCTTAAGAATTATTGGGCCAAGTTGCTTTCCTTTTAGATTGCGGGACTTGGTAACCTAAGCACACAAAATTCACACACCAGTTTAGTTCAATGCGTTTAATGAAGAAATAATGTCAAAAGTATTTCATTCTAAAAAGTTTTTCTGAAGATCTAGCTTAGGAGAGGCTCAAAGACACAAATTGATTGGACGAGTTCTCAGCGCGGAGAGGTGGAATGAAATACTCCCCTCAAAGATGCGTAATAACATATCGTCTCCTCGATGCTTGTCTTCTAGGATATCTAAATATCCTACTGGGGCCATATAAGCACCTTATGCTGATCCGTGGGCAGGATTATCCTAAAATGTCGATTGCCAAGGCCTAAATTTAGCTATAGAATGCCATGGACGGCACTATCCTGAAGTGTCGAAATCCAGGGTTCTGGAGATTGCCATGGGCAGTGCTATCCCGAAGCATCAAAAGCCAAGGACCCTTCAAGGATTGATGGTGGGGACAAGGAATCCGATTCATATCTTGTTTAAGGCTAATCCGATGCTAGATTTAGGAGAATATAAAAAGAACAGAGAGAAATAACTCTTAAAATGAAAAATCCCTCTCTATCTCTCTTACCAAAAATGCACTGGCAAACTGAACCTAGACTTGATTCGTTTATGCATGAGTGCTTGAACCGCTGGGGTCAACGAACCTCTAGGTAGTTTTTGCAGGCCTTAAAACCTTTGTGGCAAACCCAAGGCTAAAGCTAGCCCAGTCTGGATCTTGGTTGGTACTTGAGTACCTCTAAGCCTATTGTTGTATTTTGATATGATTTCTAGAGATGCGGCTTAGTAAGGCATCATGATGACTAATCTGGCTTAGAGATCAGGTTTGATCCATAGGATTTTACTAGGGGCTAGCAAAAGCTAGGCTTAAGGATATGATGGTAACACCATCATTGGTCCTAACTAGCCACATTTCATCAGGTTTGAATGATAAATGCTCCTACTTAATCATCTGAGGGTCACAACCCTGCACCATTCTGATTTGAGAAGAAAATAGGAAATCAGGGTTAATTCTATAATTTTGATAGCACATCACAAACACAAATAACCACAAGGTTACTAAGGGGTTCACTAAAGGTCAAATGAGCACAAAAGTTTAAAAGTGGGTCAACACTGATAGAAATAGGGTTTCACACATTTCGAGGGGGAAAGCAGCACCAAAACCTACTTATCAACCTAATTAAATTAAAGAGGTTCTAGTCCGAATAAAATTAATCTAAATACCCTAAAATTCATATAAAAATATTCTAAGAGATTCGGTACCCTTGGTTTGACCATCTGAACCTATTTTGACCTAGAATAGAGTTTCAAACGGGATTTTACCTTAATTTGGGCTTCTGTGCAAATTTCTCAGTCAAACATGGTATTAGAGTCCTTGGGTCAAAATTAGGTTAGCACCAAAATTTGGTCACAATCAAAGTCCATCTTGACATAATTTGCATTTTAGCCCTTTAAAACTCTTTCTTACATTTAGCCCCTCAAGTTTCAAGTTTATTGCAATTGGGTCCCTAACTTTCTCGTCATTTTATTCGCTTAGGTCCCTACCACCATTAGTCTGAACCAAGTTCTACAGCCGAGATTCGAGGGAGGATTTCTCCCTTACATCAATGCTAAATCTCTCCAAAATTGGAGAGACTCATCCTCAGACGATTCCCAATCAGTTGAGCCAACTCAAGAGCCCTAACATGGCCCATTGAGATTAAGCGAATGTGAGAAAATTTGGGGATTGTTTCCCCTAAAATCGTGGCCAAATTTGGCCCTCTCCTTGCTTCAGAGGTCATTTTTGAGCTCTATAAATAGCCCTCGAGTTCAAGTAGTCCTCCTCAGTCGATTCTAAGCAGGAAACCTCCTTCTTTCCTCCTCTCCAACCAAGAGCTCCATCGACTCCAACAGCCCTCTCGCCCCTCCTCTTTCACGTGTCCAACAACCAAATTCAATGCATCTTCTTCCTCGTCTTCTTTCGACCCAGCCGGTCAAAGCGCCATCCTTGGTTGTAGAACTTGGTTCACACTAATGGCGGTAAGGACCTAAGTGAATAAAATGATGATAAAGTTAGGGATCCAACTGCAATAAACTTGAAACCTGAGGGGCTAAATGTAAAAAATAGAGTTTTAAAGGGCTAAAATGCAACTAGGTCAAGATGGACTCTGATTGAGCCTAAATTTTGGTGATAACCTAATTTAGACTTAAGGAATCTAATGGTGAACTTCGATTTGAGTTTTGACCATGTTTGACTGGGAAATTTGCACAAAAGCCCAAATCAAGGTAAAATCCCGTTTGAAACTCTAGTCTAGGTCAAAATAGGTTCAGATGGTCAAACCAAGGGTACTAAACCTCTTAGAATATTTTTATATAAATTTTAGGATATTTAGATTAATTTTATTCAGACCAGAACCTCTTTAATCTAAGTAGGTTGATAACTAGGTTTTGGTGCTATTTTCCCCCTCGAAATGCATGAAACCCTATTTCTGTCAGTGGTGACCCACTTTTTAGACTTTTGTGCTCATTTAACCTTCAGTGAACCCCTAAGTGACCCTATGGTTAATTTGTGTTTGTGATGTGCTGTCAAAATTATGACTTTTATGAATGTTGAGCCTCGTAAGAGGTAATGTTTGAAGTAAATAATTAGTTATTATCATAATTGAAAATCCCCTCCAAAAAAATTCCTTATTGAAAAAATATTGGAATGAAACCATTAGGCATTATCTTTCTTTTATTTCCTCTAAAAGTAATGGTCTTTCTTATTCGGATTTAACGATGGTGTGACCCATGATTGAATATGTGGAGGCAAAGAATCTAGATAGTTGATTCTACTTAACATCTAAAGAGAGTTGATTTTTAATTGAGTCTGGCAGATTAATGAGGACAGCTGGGCTTGAAATTGTGCTGGAGAAAGAAAATAGGAGTTAAGATGGTCTTCTTTTCACATTTAGTAGTCCATGTAATTTCTTCTTATAAATAATATTTCTTGTTGTTTTATTGCCGCAAGTAGTGGCTACCTTTGATGTTGAATAGTTGGTTGGCTTATTGATTCATACTCTTTTAGATGGATTAGATTCATTGAAGTAGTTTTCTACTTTGTTTCAGTTAGTCTTTTCTTTAGTCGAGTATTATGGTATCACTTGTCCTGCTTCAGTTTTTTTACTCAAGTAATCTTGTTTTGATTATATTACCTATCCTGCTTCATTTATTTTTAATCTAAATGATCTGTCTTCTTCCATGCCCATCTCATTTCATAAAGAGGTTTGTGGTGGTTGCTGGGTGTCTATATAGCAACATATGTGGCAAATTCCCAAGTTTCTGGTAGCATTTTTGTAGACTTTTTCATCCACCAATAACTCATCCTCCTTGGTCAAAGAATAAATGTCAATCTAAGTCCATCAAAGACACAACCTAATATGCTATAGAGATATGGCATAAACCTGTGAATGATGAAGATAGATTAGATACATTATTGAGAAAGGGTAAAATCAGAAATCCACTGTGGAAAAACACCAATAAAGGTTTTACAGCTCATCAATTCTTTTTTAAAAAATTAAATAGCACCTTTACATATATTTGGCAACCCAATCAAAGGATAGAGTAATGTGGACAACATTTTTAAAGGTTGACTTTTGCTAAGTAAACTAAAAACTAAATAGAATAGTCCATAAAAATTGAAATGTAAATCAATATGGCCCTGTTTGGTTGCCGGGTTAAGTGGAGTTGTGTCGGGTTAAATACTTAACCCACCACTTGCATCTAGTTAAGTCTCACTTAAACCATGGTAAACTTATTCTGCTCTCTGTGGAATAACTTTAACCCTTTAAAACATCCAAATGGGTTAACTCACTTATTACGTCATTTATTTCACTCCTTCTATACTCCTCTATTTATTCCACAAACTTATTCCCCTTACCAAACGGAGCCTAAGTAAATAGAATATTTCACCAGCCATTGCGCCATATCTTCTCCAAAACTAGACCTTTTATTAGGGTTTTTACACAAATACCATCAAAAGCTTTCGATATCACATAATTACCATCATAATTTTCACATTTAGACAAATGGCACCATAAAGCTGACTACCATTTCAAAAATGCCATCATAATTGATTCTTTTTCAAGTTTATGATACAATCTAAAGGCAAAAACAACCATTTACTTCGTTTCAAAAAAAAGAAAAAACCATTTGCTAACATTTTTTTAGTCGAAAATAGAACATCATCTTGATGGAACTTAATTCGACCTATATTTTTGTAAACGTAATCAACTTTATGATGGTATCTATGCAAATACAAATGTATGATGGAAATTATGTAATATCAAAAGCCTTTGACAACAATTGCGTAAAACCCCTTTATTTTTATATTTTTGATAGATGTCCAAGCTTAAACCTATTATTCTTTCAAGATTTGAATGGAGCAAATTACTTGGGATTCTTTATGCCAAAGTTGTGGTACTGAATAAGAAGAGAGAGTGGAAAATCCAAGTCAAGTCCAAGTTGAACCTTATTAGCAAAATCAAAATTGTAACTTTACAATTCTCAATTATTCTCCAAGAGTCAAAGTTGCCATAGGCATTTTAATATATATACCAAACCTTACTTTACTAACTAGAAATACAGAACTTTCTCATGTTATTTGAAAGATGCTGCTGGGAATCAATGCCTATTTGTAGGTCTTGAGATGCATTTATTTTTTGAGAGCAACCTGCAAAGTACTATTTGTAGCTTTTAGCTTAATAGTATAGTACAAAATTGAGGAAAATGGAGAGTGGACTCTGTTATTCTTGCCAACTTTTACTAAGATAGGTTATGAGCTTTATTTTGGCAAAAACTTGCCTTTGGCCTCTGATTGGTGGAAAAGGTCCATTTTAAATGTTCTTCCTCTTCCAACAATCATTATAAGTAGAGATCTGTACCATTCATGTGCACTTGTTGCTCATGTGATGACCTACCATAGCATTTTCATGCCACTTGGTAGAGTAGGCCACAGATCCCTTGTCAAGCATTGAATGGTAGGGTTGTTTGGGTAATAAGGTAATCAAGTTTTTCCTTTATTTTCTCCATTATTTCATTTCTGTTCCTTCTACCAAACAAAGCTTGGAAGTTGCTACCTTATTCCATTTGCCTCCAAACTATTCCTTCCTATCCATCTTGATGGAAGGATCTTTCATTAAGTCCATTGAATGAGGATTAGGCTTGCTTTTTACTGTTCCTGTACATTCAGGAACATGTACAACTGCAAATTTGTTGAATAACAGGAGCTCTAAAGACTCTTTGATTCCATCGGGAAGAATTAGATTTAATCATTTGACAGTTCATAGTAGGATCTCCCAAAAAAATTAGTTTGAAAGAGCTTTATATGAAGTCCATCTTATGGTTGTATCACAAAACTTGGTTTGAAACAATCATGTAGGATAAATCACTTTTTTGGTTACTAGTAATTTACGAACTTCTCAAAAAACAAAAAAGAAAAAGATAATTTTTCTCAACCATGGGGTCAATTGAATTATAGTTCCTTATCTTTTGCATTACACATCTAAATTATGAAACTGACTCATTGTGAAAATTTGAAATGGTGCAGGGTTGCATTGATTCTCCTCCTATTGGTTGTAATATACATTGTTGCTACATTTTTCTGTCATGGTCTCACACTACCTTCTTGTATATAGCTTGTGTCTCTTCCATTCATGATTGTGCTTGTTTCATCATCATTAATGTGTGGTTTTGTATAATTTGCTTGAGAATCTCCTATATAATATCTGTTGCAATTGATTTGTATGCCCAA
This sequence comes from Thalassia testudinum, assembly GCA_037157565.1. Lineage (NCBI taxonomy): Eukaryota > Viridiplantae > Streptophyta > Magnoliopsida > Alismatales > Hydrocharitaceae > Thalassia > Thalassia testudinum. Next base: position 107,781,424 of record JAZHRO010000036.1, on the reverse strand, counting down.
TTTGGTCTGTCCATTTGTTTGTTATGTATTCTTCTTAGTCAACTAATCATCTTTCAATGAGCAGTTCTAAATGTGTTGCTGAGAGATCTAGCGGCTGCAGTGAATTTTGTGGGTTAATGAGATCCAATTTTCTTAAAAAGTTGTGAAAAAATTGGTAGAAATGTTGTCTTCGTGTATACTTTCATTAAGAAGCAATTATCTTGGTGATGTGCACACATTTAATTAACCTAAAATGTCTATTTATGCATATTTCTAGTATCATAAAAGCATTCATCATTATAAATATTGCATAACATGCATCATCATGCATTTAGGTTAGATTGTATAAATTATAGGTTAAGTTTCTTTTTTGCAGCTAGGGGAAAAGGTGATATTTATCGGGGCCTCGAATTAAAGATCGAACCATACAAATCTAATTAGGATGACGATTGGAGTTCAATGACTCTGAGATCGCCCCAATCGGATTTCTGTAGCATCAAATACAGTCCGAGAAACATCAGAGGTTAAGGGCCAAGGTGGAGTTAAATACATACCTCAAACAACAAATCCAACCGCACGGATGGGTTCAGATCGACGATCGCAACCCAACGTCGCAAAAATCGGTCTAATCCGACATCCGTGGCACCATCTACAAGTTAGAGAAAATGGACAGCTAGGATGGTGCCACGTGGCGCCATCCCAGCTACCCAACGCCAGCCCAACCCTCCCGCTCCACCTCTTCAAGCGACGATCAATGCATCTCAATCATTGGATCATCAATCCAACGGTTGAGAACGTGTCATGTTGTGCCCCAAGCCACGCTGCATCTTCTGAAGGTGGGGACTCGGTTGATCTCGACCGTTGGATCGCCATCTAACAATCGAGAGCAAATGGCCCTTAAAACAAGAACTTGAAAAGGAGTCGAGCGCAGCGCAGCGGTCGTGCGCCTTACGTACAACACGTGATGCGTGCTTGAATCGCGTTGATTAGGCGAAATCGTTGAAGGCGCGTCCAATCGAAATTATGTCACACAATCGACATCGAACAGGAGTAGTACGGTCACGTGGTGCTTCCTTGTACGTTGGATGAGAGATCACGCCACATGCATGCGATGACGCTCAATTGAACGCACCATCGCACATGGGCACGGTTAACAACCGAAGGTGAAGTAGTGTTCGCGATCCTAGGTTGTCCGATTTCTTGATCAGACGACTGAGATCGTGCATATGTGGGCGCATGCATGAAACAGCGGAAGGAGAAGAGGTGCGCCTTCACGGATGTTCACCTACAGTGATGGTTATATCCATCACCCCATCATTTATTCTGTAAGCTTTGTAAAAAGACATCTATGCCCCCATTCTTACAACTATAAAAGAGGACTGTTGAAGCTACGAGTTACTACACTAACGTATTTGATTTTAAAAAACCTATTGTCATAGTTTGAAAGTGAAGAACTCGTGTTCAACAAATAAAATTTGTACCGGAATAGAAATCCCGAGTCAAACTCAGGGAAGCTACATCGATCTATATTCGCAATTATATTTTTTTTAGAGTTTTTGTTGAAAAGCGAAGCGATGTAATTACAATGAAGCAATATTAACAATCAGAATAAACGAGAGAGAGAGAGAGAACTTGCACTCAATATTTCAAAATATTTATACAATAAAACTAGAGAAGAATTACACTAGAAAGTAAGAAATCAGCTACACTAGAAAGCAGGAAAATTCTATTCTAGAAAGCTGTAAAGAAGAATGGGAGTGAGAAGTTATCCTCCTCAAAGATCGCTTGGAGGACGAGCCAGACGAGATGCCACCTGGACAAAGGACGACGGAGCGGGAAGAAGGAGGTCGAGGAAGGATGAACGAGAACGGGACAACACGTTGTCGTCGTCGAGGGATCATTGGAATCAGGTTCCTAAGCCTTGATTTCTTCTCTAGAATTCTCCTCTCTCTCCTCAGGTTCTTCAGGATTCAGTAGATAAGAATAGTGTGGTTGTGGATCCTAAGTCTACTTACCACTCCTCAAGGTGACAGAATTTGCAGATGCATAAGAGTTTGGGTCTTGGGGAGGGTTAGGAAAGATTGGAGGGGCTTGATTAGCCAGGAATTGTTGATTTGCAGAAGAGGAAGAGGAGGGACCTAGCTCAACCACCGAGCATGTGCGTGTGGGTCCCTCTGATTTCCGTACCCATGGGCTTGGTTGCCTGGATTTAGAATATTTCATGGGTTGGGTACGGGTTGGGATGGTAGAGATCCGGGTTGACGAGAGTTAGCAATGAACCCGGTCTGCAAGTTGTCTAGCGAGGTTTACATTTGCTGCATGAGCTGGAGCATGGATCCTTGCATCTCTGTCATTTGCTAGTTCAAATCAGCCTGCCCTGCGGGTTGACGGGCATTCCAAGTTGGCTGATTGACCTGATTTGGGAGCAACTGAGTATATACATTGTTGATTCCCTACTCGGAGGGGGTGAGATCAGCGTGACGTAAAAAATTGCGGAAAAGATGATAAACAATCTCACAAAATTCAATCACACAAAGTACACAAAGATTTTTAGGTGGAAACCCAAACTGGGTGAAAACCACCACCTAACCCTCTCGAGTTAGGATTTTCCGATCAACCAAGTTAATCAAATCCACTAACCGAATCACTTTAAACGAGGGTGATTCAACCTCAATTACAACCACGCTACTTTATACGAGGGTAACGTACCTCAAACCCCTTCTCTTCACGAGAAGGATTTTGTCCCACGAAGGAGACAGGAATTCGCAAAGCGAATACCCAACCAAATAACAAAGATAAAGAAACAACAATCCTATAGAGCCAACAAAGTAATTTAAACCTAGCTTCTATAGGAATTAGGAACTCCCCTTTGCAAGGAGTGCGTCGGATCGATGACGAGGGTACGTGAGCCACGCGACAACGCAACGTCGCTCTCGTGAACTACGGTGAGAGAGCGGGTGCTCGAACGCTTAATGCTCTCAAGATGTAGAGCTTGAGCTTGGAGAGCAAGAGCTTCTTTAGGACACAAAAGAGTTTGAAAGTGTATTACAAAGTTTTTCTTGTGTATTTAAGTGTGTCTAGGTGTGTGTTTGTGTGCAAGAGGTTCCTCTCTATTTATAGAGGCCTTAAGAAGGCTTTGGAAAGCTTTGGAAAGCTTCCATAGCCGTTGGGTGCAAGGCCCAAGAGAATCAGCCCGAAATCAAGAATAATCATTGCACTGACAGGGTTATCAAACGTCTAATCCTGGCATCAAAAGTCTGGAAGATCACTTTAAGACGTCTGAAAATAAGGTCAGACGTCTGATTTTGGGCAGGTCTCTTCCTGACTTGGATCAGATTTAAACAGGGTTTAGTGCAAGTCCATTAGACGACATACAGAACGTCTGGCACTATGTCTGGACGTCTGGAAACCTACTTTTTCGTGGGAATGGATTTCCAAGAGAGTGCAACGGCTAGAAAATCTCTGAGAAGAGATTTTGGGTCAGCCGAGGCAAAACGGTCATATATCAGACGTCTGGAAAGGCTTAAGGACGTCTGATAAGGCTCTAACGGTCATATCATTTAGTGCTTGCTAAGCCAGCCAACAGTCCATTAATTGGACGTCTGGCAAGTCCATCAAACGTCTTCTAAGACGTCTGGACTAAGGTCTGGACGTCTGATTTCATCAGACAGAATAACTATATCCAGCCTAATTATTATCAGACGTCTGAATCAACAATCAGACGTCTTAAAACATATTATCAGACGTCTGATTTTGGAATTAGACGTTAGATTTTGGAATTAGACGTCTGGAAATGCTGTTTGAACCCTATATTGGTTTTCTAAGTTTTCTACAGAAAACCTAAGTATCCTAGGGTTGTGCTGGTGTTCCTAGGACTACTGTTAGGGTACTTTGAGGCTCTTTAACATGAATCTAAGTAACAAAAATAAAGAGCAACAAAAGAAACGAAAAATACAAAGAGTACAAGAGAAGGAAATCTATCCTATTCTTCATCTCCTTCCTTCTTCAATCTATCGCTCCTTGCGAATCTTCTCGGTTCTCCATCAAGCTCCTCCAATCCGTCCTGGATGCGAGCTCGAACTCCATCTAATCACGTCTCCATTTGCAATTTGCCTGAAATCTAACACTTTAAGTGTAAATGTTAAATGACACGTGTTTTGTTATCATCAAAACAAATGATCGTGGTGCTCTAGCACCAACATACATGACCCTAATCTATTGGTCGTTGCGGAGCATAGTTGCCGGGTCGAAATTGGGTCTGTTGCCTCGAGTTTTTCCAAGAGAAGTTAGGGTGGTTTCTCCAACCCAGATTATAAGCATTAGAGTAGGGGTTGGATCTAACATTCTCTTGTATAGCACAGACATCCTCATAGGGTGAGGATGGAGAGAAAGAAAGGAAAGGATCAGAAAAACTAGGATCAAAGGCCCCAGTTTGGAACCCGTGGGGTTTCGAAAAATGCTGACTCACCGGTTGAGCCGCATTGAGTTGATTCACAAACTCCCATCCAGAAGGAACTCGTGAAGAATGGAATCCCAAATTTTGGGATTGAGTGGATCGAGAGTTGTTTATAGAATTTCCAGCCATCCACTCTTCCATTCTCTTAGCAACTAAGTCCACCTTATCTAGTTTGTTACAAATCAATTCCATATCAAATGAATGGGAGTCATGGACTTCCTTGACATTTGATTTGGGCTGCTGGGACCGATTAAATGTATTCATGGAGGCATGATTTATTGAATTCTTGCTCATTTCCTCAAATAAATCATGTGCACTATCTGCGTCTTTATTGAGGAAATTGCCTCCGCAAGAAGCATCCACATGATTTCTAAGTTGCTCAATCAAACCATGAAAGAAGATCTGCACAAGTTGCCATTTCGGCACCTCGTGGTGTGGACACCTCCACAATAGGTCCTGGAATCGCCCAAGGCACATGAAACTGCTCCCCCGGCTGCTAGGTAAAGGTAGTGATTGCCCGTCTCAAGGCATTGGTACGTTCGACTGGGAAAAATTTCTTCAAAAAGGCCGATTTCAACTCATTCCAAGTTGCAATTGGTCTTCCTATTGTCCTGTACCAATGCGCAGCCTTATCCCTAAGAGAATGGGGGAAGAGCCTCATGATCATTTGCTCCTCATTTATGTTTCGTGCCTTGGTGGTCTAGACCAAAGTGGTCAAGTCCTCCAAGTGCTGAAATAGGTTTTCGGAGCCAAGCCCATGATAATGTTTGATCAGGCTTAACACCTGGGGCTTGATTTCTACGTCGCCGGTTGGAATTTGGACACCAGGACGTTCCCCGTAATTTGAAGGATCATAAAAATCCTTCAAGGGTTGAGCACCTTGCATTCTCTGGAACCATTCCTGCATTCTCTGCATTTGTTCCAGCTGCCTTTGGAATTCTTCCTGTGGATCTCCAGGCAGAGGAGGCTGTTGGTCGGCCATGGGATCAATTTGACCAAAATCCAATTTGTGCCTCCTAGAATACTCTAGTGGTCCTTCCAATCGGGGATTCAATGACCATCTTCCCAGCATAAACTAGGAGAAGGTCGGAAGGACTGGGGATAGGGACCCTGCAACACAACAAAACAAAGCTGTCCTTTAGTGGGGTAGCCTAAGGATCTACTGACTCCCAAAACCCGCCTTAAGATTGTAAATGATTTACTCTACTTGCATCTACTCAATCCAACCAGTTAGAAGGAGGGACTGGGGAGAAGGTTCTTCCTTCGGCTTTCGCCTCCAGTTCCTAGTGTACCCTCTAGCCACTGTCGTTTGACGCTACTCCCCTAGCTAGATATCAGATTAATCAATACAAGTAGGTTAATCAAAGACAATCTCAGACTAGGCCCTGAAGAGCAAATCAGACCTTAAGGCCAACGTCTACTCAATTTTATTAAGGCCTGGGATTGTGGTACTTATGGAATGTGACGGGCCCTTAAAATGGGTTGTGCCCTTAATGTTTGATTGTGAATTGTGTAAGTACGTGCATAACCAGGGTTTTCAAGCAATATTATTTGTGATGCATGGATTTTAATGTTCAAATCTTGCTTTATTAGCTTTTAGGATTTAAAATTAGGTTGATTGCAATCAAGTTTCGAGGTAAACCAAGTTGTCAAACACGGGTGAAGATTGCTTTCCTTTAAAACCAGAAAGAAAGTGGAGTGCCTAGAATAGACCTAGATTGAAAACCCTAAGGAGGAGCTACTTGATGAGTTGATTTTAAGTAGAGTGGTGCGGCCCAAACAACTTAAACAACTGGCCACAAATGCACCACTAAGTTAGGCACACAAAGATGGTTAACCTAGAATGATTTCTACTCTTTTATGTGTTGCTTTGTGTGTACCGATTCCACAGATCAGAACTCAGTTGAGCAGAAACAAATCAATTAGGTTAAGTGCCTTAAATGTAGGTGTACGTTGTGTGTCTGTTGAAAATTACCTCACAAGATTATCTTTTTGTTATTTTTTATAAATGAGGGTGAAATGAATGTGAGTGAGAATCCAAACAACCAAACTATTCCTAGGATTTATGCAAACACCTAGGTTAATTGGAATTTGGATTTAATGTGGCAAATGAAATCTATGGAGGGGGGAAGAATGGGGAGCACTTACAGTTGTCTTTAACTGCACTTTACTCCAGTCTATCGCTTGATGATTCCTTGATGGAGGGCTCTGCAAAACAATAGACTCAAGAGAAAGCAAGTTAGAAAATAATAAAGTGCGTGAAATGCAAAAAGCAGATTGGAAATCGTTGCCTCCCCGGCAATGACGCCAAAATGTTGAAGCTACGAGTTACTACACTAATGTATTTGGTTTTGAAAAACCTGTCGTCATAGTTTGAAAGCGAAGAACTCGTGTTCAACAAATAAAATTTGTACCGGAATAGAAATCCCGGGTCGAACTTAGGGAGGCTACATCGATCTATATTCGCAATTATATTTTTTTTAAAGTTTTTGTTGAAAAGCAAAGTGATGTAATTACAATGAAGCAATATTAACAATCAGAATAAACAAGAGAGAGAGAGAAAGAGAGAAAACATGCACTCAATATTTCAAAATGTTTATACAATAAAACTAGAGAAGAATTACACTAGAAAGCGAGAAATCAGCTACATTAGAAAGCAGGAAAATTCTATTCTAGAAAGCTGTAAAGAAGAATGGGAGAGAAAGTTATCCTCCTCGACGATCGCTTGGAGGACGAGCTGGATGAGATGCCGCATGGATGAAGGAGGATGGAGCGTGAAGAAGGAGGTCGAGGCAGGAAGAACAAGAATGGGATAGCACGTCATCGTCGTCGCGGGATCCGCTTCCAAAATGAGAGCGAAAATTTGACTTATCTCTCAAGGATTATCCCGCGTGTGGGACAAGCTTCTCTTGAGCTTTGGGGAGGTAGAGGAGAGACGGAAGGGATGCCAATTTCGTATGGAGGGGGTTTCTTTTATAGTTGCAAGGAGTGAGGGTAATTTGGTCTTTACAATTGCAAAACATTAAATAAGGGGTCTTTAGTGATGGATAAAACCATCGCTAAAGCCCCATCGTGGGCGACGTGCGCCGCCCGCTCTCCTTCCACGCATGAAATGCGTGCTCACATCCTTCAATTCTTGGTCGTTCGATCGTGAAACGCGCACTCACATCCTTCAATTCTTGGCTTCATGAGATTGAACGGCTGAGATGCGCCCTCGCCGCACCTCTTCAAGCCGCAACGCCCGCGTCTGATGGTGCATCACGCGCGGGCATGCAATAGCACGTGGGTGCTATTTAGCGCTTGTGGCCGTTTGATCGCAATCAGATGGTCGCTATGCCCACTCGCCCACGCCTGCCTCCTGCGGTTCGATCGCTCGCCTGTGCTTTGCTTAAGCGATCTCACCCACTATGCTATCCGCGTGGATGGGCAGGCAGTTAACTTAAGTGTGGGTGCGTCCCAGCTGTTGGATCTTGATCCAATGGTGGGGAAACATTGATGCGGAGGCATTCAGCGGATGCGTGCGGATGTTTGGGTAGCCGAGATGGTGTAGATGGTGCCACAGATGTCTGATTGAGTTAATTTTCACACCATTAGGTTGCGATCATCGATCCGAATCCATTCGTGTGGTCAGATTTGTCGTTTGAAGTGCAGATTTACACTATCCTGGCCCTTGATCTTCTAGGATTCCCCGGTCTCTATCTGATGCTACAGATGTCTGATTAGGGCGATCTTGGAGTCGTTGAACTCCAATCGTCGCCCTGATCAAATATGTATGGTTGGATCTTTGATTAGAGGCCCCGATAAAATTTGCCCTATCCCTAAACATAGAAGGAGACAATTAACATCAATTTTATTCAAACTAATCTAAATGCAAGATGATGCATGCTATGTAATATTTATAGTATGCAATGCAATTCTATGCTTAAGAACATGCATAAATAGACATCTTATGTAGTGTAAACATGTTTACATCAAGGACCCCTACCACCTCATTTGTCATCCCTTCCTCTCTACTCTCACCCCCTCCAAAGCTCTATGAGCTTGTTCCAAACCCAGGATGCACCGTTAGAGTCTTAAATACAAATTTTCCACCTTCTCACCCCCATTCATGGAGCGCCCGCAATTGTCCTCTCATTGTTCGGGAAGCGTATCCTACACGACATCGCACTACTCCATTCTCTTTCCTCCATCTTCATTCTCCCTCGTCCAGCATCTTACCCCCTCGTTTGGGCGCTCCATCAATGCGGCTCGTCCTCCAAATAGCTATCAAGGAGGATAATATCTCATCCCCTTCTCTTTTATCTCTTTATAGTGTAGATTTCTTGCTTTCTACCATAGCACATAGATATAATGAACATGTTCCTATCAATATGAAATATTTGTTTATTCTCTCCCTATTTTCTCTTTATCTGTATTATTCTTTCTCTATCTTCTATTATTTATTTTTTAAGTAGAATAACTAGGGTAGATTTAATTCAACTAGCTAATCTCCTTTGTGGCAATAAATCCAATGCGATTTTTTATCAAACGTTCGCCTCCCCGTGTTCGACCCAGGACTCACCTTGAGTTTCGGTTAAATTATCTGTTTAACGGATTTTTACGTGACTACAACGACAAGGTTTTTAACTCAAAATTTTTAGTGTAGAATTCGTGTTCAACATTTTGGCATCGTTGCTGGGGAGGTAACGCCTTTGTTTTCCCTCATTTTCTACCTTACCTAACTTTTATCTCACTTTTTCTCCAATCTTGCTATGATTGTAGGTACAGTTTCGCAGCGGGCCAAAGCTATTAGATTGGAAAAAAGTATGGATGAAGGTTCTATAAGTATACCCCACCTTCTACTCGCTAGTTTTCATTCCATCACCTAATAACACAAATCTTAATTAACCTAGGAGCTCTCATAAACCCTGGGCTTAGTTTGGTTGTTTGGTTGTCACCTCCACCCACCTCATCCTCTACTTATAAAAAAAAAAAATCTCATAGAGGTACACAACCTCTTCTAATTCTTCATACTCAACCCGTAATCCGATCTTTGGAACCGGTACACTCATCAACACATAATTGAGTATAAATCAGACTAGGTAATCATTTGTGTGCCTAACTCAGTGGTGCACTAAGGTCAATTGCTTGAACTATTTGGGCCTCACCACTTCATCTAAAAACAACTCATCAATAGCTTGCCACATAGGATTCAACTTTTAGGGATTAACCAGGCACTCCACATTCCTTTTAAGTTTTAAAGGAAGACATCTTCACCTATGCTTTCAAAACCTGATTTGCCAATTGAACTTGATTGAATACACCTAAAGTCGAACCTTAAAAGCTACTAAGCAAGATTTAAATAATAAAATTCACTGCATCCAAAAATAATCTTGCTTGAAAATCATTGGTTATGCATCCACACACATTGAAACTGATCTTTAATGGCACAACCTAAATAAAGGGCCCATCACATTCCAAAGCACATTCAAACCTAAGCCTAATTCGGAGCCTAGATCAAAATTATTTTTGATTAATCTGCTTCTATCGTTTAATCTGATGTCTAGTTAGGGGAGCAGAGTCAAATGACTGCGGTTAGGAAGTATCAAAGGAACCTGAGGTGAAAGCCAAGGGAAGAACCTTATCCCCAATCCCTCCCTCTAATTGGTTGGATTGACCAAAAAAAAGTAGATCAAATCGTTCCTTACATCTCAAGACGAGTTCTGGGAGTCTGTAGATCTTTAGGCTACTCTAACTAAGGACAGGTTTGAGTGTTTGTATTGCAGGACACCTTTCTTCCTCCCATTTTATCATGGATCCTTCCACATCCAACACACATTTCCACTCCTACCCTCCTGACATTTCTTATCCCAAATATGATGATTATTATCCCGACCCGTGCTATAATCAACCATCACTAGTTGGGATAACTCATATTGAAGATACAATTTCGGACCTCCATGTTCAGGGTCTAACCCTGGACATCATGGTTGTGATTTCTATCCTTTTGTAAGCTATATTGATTATAGATCTCCACCCTTTGATGATCAATTTAACTTGATCTACAATCAAGAAAGATATATTGATTACAACTCCTACCCTTCCCCAGATTACACTGCATATGGGTCACCACCCCTTCATGAACAATCAGAAATGACCTATTATCAGGGAGGGTACCAAGAACCTCAATTCCTTGACTCCCCTGGATTGACCCCAAACCCACCCAACCCTGAACCAAACCATTTGGTTCAGGTGAACTAGGTCCAAGATAGGGTGTTGGCTAACTTAAGGAATACCATTTAATCTTTAGAAGCTCAACCAACACCCTACACTGAAGAATTGGAGCCTCTTATTCAAATGATTGATGATCTTAACAAATATTTGTTGGATTGGATCCAAGATGTTAAGGATAAGGACTTGGGTGAGTTTTTACTTAGGAAATTGTCAAAATTGAGGATGAGATTTGTGGTTGCTTTAGTTCAATCTTGGGATGATTCTTAGGATGAACCCTCTGCAGGAGAGCCAATGTCAGAATCCGTTCAGGCACCTGAAGGGGGGACACATTTTACGAGACCAGGGTTGACCAAGTTGGTCTAGAGCAACTAGTTGAGAATGAATTGATTTCTTTAGCTGAGATCCCTGAGTCAGGGAACAAGAAAAGTATGTCTCCATGGACCAGGAAATCATAGATGATTTTCAGACATATATTAATGCGAATCCAGAATTCTTTGATTCTAAATGTGAAGAATCTTTATGTAAAGTCTCACTTGAATATGAGGAAAATGATTTTTGTGAGATGATTGAGCCTGAAGAATCCAATGAATCATTTAATAGCCTAGTAATTGAGGAAATTGATCCTCAATTACACCCCACTGAGCATATTAACGATTTTGATTTTGAGATCACTAGATCCAAGTCAATTTTAATTCAGCCACAAACCATGGACTTAGAAATTTTAGATGGGGTGATTAACATGTAGGAGGTCCCGGAATCTGAAATCTAGATTGTGGAGGATAGGAATTTGGAAATGAAGATATGGGAAGCCAATTCTGAGGGAAGTAGAAGTCTAAATCAAGGGTTCCTATATACCTAAAACTACCAACCTTTTACCAAGACCCTTATGACATTTTCTACTCCGAGGATGTCCAACCCAAGCAAAAATTCATTGATTATCTTTTTGATTTTTCCATTATCCGACTTTTCATACTTAGGTTGCATCCTCACAAATTGTAGGCCCGACCCCGCATGCATAATGATTTCAAGTTTTGGGTAATTTTTATCTAGAACCTTAGATACACTCGACCTTGGGGCATGGGTCAACACCACAATTTGGTCCACATTTGTGGACATCTGCTGGCAGGTCCTAACGTGAATCTTTTATTCTGATTTTGGCCTGCACCTTTGAATTCTTTATTTCTTCTTTATTTGTATAGTTACCTAGCTGAAGGTACTAATTTTTGCACAAATATAGTCTATTTTTATCTTGGAGCTGACTGGGTAATCACGAAATTCAAGTACTTTTTTCTCTACTCTACTCTTTTTCATGTCTTTTTAATATAATGAGGACATTGTATTAGATAGGCATGGGGGGGTGGATATTCATCTCTGAATCATCTTATTAGCTTCGTAGATCCTTTTTATTTTCTTTTTATTTTTTTTTGAAAAAAAATTAAATTAGGAAAAGAAAACTTGGGCTTTAGAAAATTTTCAACTTTAGGGAATGATACGATAGGATCTGAACACTTAGACCCTTCAGGTCTTCAGACTTAATCAACTTGGGTGTCCACTAAAATGTGGATTTGTTTCTCGAGTCCTTGCCATTCTAAATTCATTTCTAATTAGTTAATAAGTTGGGGTGAAAAGTACACGACTTATCAACCCGCTTTCTAATTTGAGGGAACTTTAAGTCTATGCATCTACATACTATTTGCACTGACTTGCTTTTCAGAGGTTTTAACAAAATTGGATAGCTAATGAACCTTCTAGAGTGGTATTGCTACAAGTTGTTGGTGGTAACAGCTCATTGGCAGGTTGTCCAAAGCCCAGCTACACGACCATTCTCTTTTTGCTCCCTCTAGGTAAATCTTAGATCAGGGAAGTTACCTACTTAAAAAAAAAAGAAGAAAAATATCCAAAAAAAAAATAAAAAATAAATAAAAATGAAGAAAAGAAGAAAGAAATAAGCCACACTTCACCGTATAAGTATGGCTGGCAAGTTGTCGATGATAACAGTTCATCAACCGGTTGTCCAGAGCCTAGCTCATGAAATGCACGTATAATTTCTAAACACTTAGGAAGAAGTAGGGAAGTAGAATAATCCAGGGAGATATACACTAGGTTTGCCCTTGTGTTGACCCCATAAAAATAAAAAGTAGGGAGAAAGCTATCGGTCGTATAGATACACCTTTAAGCAGAATTCTTTTTCAAGGACACCTAGGGGCATAGAAACACAAAGTCCATTCTGATTGCCAAATCAGTGAGTCTATCACATTCACCTAAAAAGATGCTTAGTACTTAGAGTTCTCTTCAAGTCTCAGGTGAGTTGGGAAGCTGTAGAAAGCTACGTCGAAACCCTAAACTCAAAAATCCAAAAAAAATGGAAAAGAAGAAAAAAAAATGATGCTTGTACTCAACTATTGGTAAGTCACATTGATTAGAAAATGTTCCTTTGCCATTGCATAATTTGATTTAGGGAGATTAATTACGTAACCATGTCCAGTGGTATCTACTGAGTATGTTGCTCCAGTTGGGTATCGGTTGTCTTTAGCATATCACGTGGGTGGTGTACGTTGTAACACACCTTTGTTGTTGAGTTGTAAAGAAATAAATCCCTCCCTCAGCATATTTTTCATTGTTTTTCTTTTTTTTCAAAAAAAAGTACAACACAAAATCAAAGAAGCTAACGATTTGGAAGCTCAGATTAGATAGAGCTTGAAAACTTGGAATCTTACCATCCGTGGAGTTTTCCATATTCTTGGGTAGATTATAGATGCCTTCACTTTCAAATTCCTTTGACTCCTTTTGCACCGATGGTCATGGTATACACTAAGCTAATAGAAATTCATAACCATATGCCTTATTTGAAAGCTCATTTTGCTAAAACTTTTAATAAACTTCCATTAAATGCATTATCATTGCCCTGCATAGGGTTCATAATATCCAGTAAATTACAAAGGAAATTTTAGCCAGCAAATTACAAGGCAACCAAGCATGCATGATAACTTTAAAGTGAGGTTAGCTAAGCCCTTCCATTCTGATCTTGGCACAAAGCTCAACTTTTGAACCTAGAAAATAGATGGTGAGGACATAGATCAGCCAAGTCAGATGGGATGTGAGCCAGCTAAACACAACAGGTATAATCAGAGTTTTGTGGAAACACTAAAGCTTGGTTTCATAGCAGGATTGCCTTAAAAACTTGTGGGATAACACTTTTTGGCAAAAGTGGGCTAATCACTAGGGGATCGAGTTACAAACTCGTGGAATGCTATCCCATTCACATTGGCATATCATAGATATGGCTAACTCACCATCTCTAGTGGTTGGAGTTATCCTCCATGCAAATCATAGGTTAAGCACCCTGCCTGCTAAACAGAAACAGTTGACTCCGCAGATTATTCCCCTTGCATACCATGAAAAATGATTGTTGACCCCTTTACACAAAAGCTATCCCATTTAGGAAACCAGACCTACAACTTTACATGTTCACTTTAATAATCAAAGCTTGGTTGATTGAGAAACTGTCTTATCTTTTTCATTGAAACATCATCAATAAGACCATAGGAGTGGAGTTGGTTTAGTTGGGAAGACCATTAACTATTGCTTTTGCTTCCACTTTTATGTAAAAGAAAGGAATTTTTGCATAAATTTCGTTATAAAACCTTTTTCAAAAAGGTGAAGTGTGACTATCCTTTAATAGATACCCAAGTGTATCAATAAAAATCAATATGTAACAACCACAATTACAAGTATTTGTCCCAGAAAGACATCAAAGAGAATTCAAGAGATAAAATTTTGAACATAAACCCTATATCCCCTCACCCACCCCCACCTCCACCAGATTCCCCAAAGCACAACCAGCACCTTTGCTTTATCTTTTTTGCATACCATAGTAGAGTGAGCACTCCCATGTTAGAAGCTTTCCCAAAATCATGACTCCAAACAATCAAGCCAACTAAAGTTGAAGTGATCCAAAATATCCCTACCGAACACACCTAAAGAACAAATGCTTGTAACCCATAGGCTAAAGGCCACAAAGATCACAACGGACACCAGCCTCAGGGAACCATCGTGCCCACATCACCTTTGTCAAAAGTCTTCCCATCTGAAAAGCCAAGTGAACACTTTAATTTTTAAGGGGCATGTTGCGGCCCATATCAAATTATAGTCTCCCACAACTGCAAAATCAACTTGTAGCAAACGACCTCTCAATCTTTTATAAGCATCCCAAGTAGTAAAGCTTCCAGAATTCCAAAACATTTCATCTAGATCTAGAAGTGGTTGGAAATTGTCAATAGATTGGAGCAAACCAAAATTAAGTAATTTTGAAACTGCAGTTCATAGTAATTATGTGATTTCCTCATTGTAATAGATTGATATATAACAGTTTGATGAGGAATTTTTCAATATGTTTGCTGCTGCTGTTGTTAGTAATTACTCTCTTGTTGAAGAAATCTGTGAACAAGAATTGCTGAAATAGACCAAGGCGTGTGGCATTTTATGCAATTGATTACAGAGACTCATGTGGAGATTTTTTTTGATCTGTGGAACTACACCTACTCTCAGAAAACATTTGATGGTTCCAAGGAATGTTGTTTGACATACCCTAGGTTTCATGAAGCTATTGCATCTCCCTGGAAATGTCTTCCTAAGGAAGTAACAAATTTGTATTTTGCTATGAGAGTAATCGAAAGGTATGAATTTTCTGAAGGATGCAATCCTGGGGAAATATCACTCTCAGTTCTTCTTAATATTTTCAAGCAGAAGATAAAACTTTGTGAAGCAGAGTCTACAAATGAAACTTATGTCCCAGTTAATCTTCTGGAACGACTAGTAGTAGCTGACAAAAGCGAACACCCTCCTATTTGTGCTAGTCTTGGTGGGATACTTGGTCAGGAGGTCATAAAAGCTCTATCAGGAAAAGGTGATCCACTCATGAACTTTTTATTTTTCAACACAACTTATGGAAAAGGCATAATTGAAGACATATATAATTGCTTCTGCAAGCTGAGGTGCATAACTGATCTAATGTTACAAAGGGGCCATCATTTGTACATGAAAGGAAACCTCAGAAGTAGAGGTCTGAAGAAACTCCTTTTTCATTCACTGCAGCAAGATGATGTCTGGCAGTTGCAAAGAGCCCCCCTGATAGTTTGGTTTGGACCCTGAAATTGTATTTATTGCCCGATTTTGATACGGATTGGAATTTATGTTATATAAATACATCTGATAAGCTAATTTAAAATGTCTACTTTTTGCTCTTAAAAAATAAACTTACTATATCCCCATAATAGAATGTTATCCAGAGAAGAAGAATAATTTGGCGTCTAGACTATTAGCAAGCATATCATTGACTTCTGGATAACCTTCTGTTATCATAAATGTTGTGGCTTTAGTCACAATAAATGGCTTTTGGTGGAGATTCTTGTTGACATTGCATGGGAACAATTGTTGTTTAGGAGGCCAAGCTAAATCTCTGTCACAATTAGGTAGAGCCCCTAAGTCTCCACCAAGGAGGGAAACATATAGGAAAATATCAAGATAGCATATGCAGTAATGGTCTTCCAGGCTGATGGTCATGGATAGCAAGGCTAACAATTCTCACTTAGTTGAGACTCCACCCCCACTTGATCCTGCTTTTGTCACTGGTGAAATCAAAGTTGGAAAAATAGGTGGTTGTTAGGTTCCTTGTATCATGGAGTAGGTGGTGAATCCTTGTTGAACTCTTTTAATCACTTTGTTCTTTTTTTATTAATTCAAATTGCGAGCTTTTTATCTTTGACTTTTTTGGAATTAAAAAAATAACTACAGGAATTTCTTTTCGACCATCTATGATTAGAATTCACTACTAAAATAAGAGGGAATGTGGTGGGATTTCCAACTTCTCATGTCTTGACAAGAGAGAAGATGCTCATCTATTGATTGTGTATATTAGGTTTCTCCTTTCTTGTTATTATAAATTGACAATAGATATTCTTGATCACATGACTGCAGGCTACTCCATCCATCGTGCATCATGATGTCAAATCCTCAAACATTCTTTTGGATGAATCTATGAGTGCTAGAGTGTGTAAACCATACACCCAGTAAAAATTTCTCTTTTTGGTTCTACTTGAAGTATATATATGACACCATATACAAGAGATAGAGGATGGCATTCTTGTTAATAAAATGTTAGTACTTGTACAGGTTGCTGATTTTGGATTATCAAGGGAAGAAAAGGTTATTTCCCATGCATCGAATGTCAGGGGAACTTTTGGGTATCTCTATCCTGAATATATATCTGCTAGAACCTTCACCAAGAAAAGTGATATTTACAGTTTTGGGGTGCTTCTCTTTGAATTGATTGCTGGGAGAAGTCCCCAACAGGGTCTGATGGAATATGTTGAGCTGGTAAGTTGTCTGGCCTTTTTACTTCTCTACTCTCGTGGATAGCCTTTTTTGTCTGATTGCAATCTTTTCAGTTCCATGATCTAGGACCAAAATGAGATGTTAATATCGTTTTGTTTCTAATGGTAGGAACCACAATGATTTTGAATATATCCATTTCCAGTTAAATTGAATATGGTTAAATCCTCTAATGTTGCCACACTGGCTCTGCAAAATAATCAATTAGCCTGCTTGCTAGTGGAATGCACCATTTAGAGTCAATATTTCTTGAAAACATATCTATCCAGTTGTTTTACCATTTTGTGGTGCCTGATAGTAATATGAAATTTCTATATGGAATGTAAGGACAACCCATATTACTTATTATTTAATCTTCAAGATGTGATGTAACTTCAATCTCACTACAAACTCTTAGCACCTCTCCCTTTAAGTACTTCATGTACGAGTAGAGCTTGGCACATCATGTCCTAAATTTCTACAATTCCACATCAGTCCCATGGCTGTGGGTTAGCACTTAACCTTGGTTAAGTGTTAAGATGGGAAAGTGGTGGAGTAAGTGGTAGATGTGGTAGATGAATTATTGTATTGTAAACTCTATGGCCCATGTTATTGTTCACACACCATTCACCCACACCATGTGATATGGGATCCTCCACCACCATGCTCCACATCCGAACAAGGCTAGTGTTTAAGCTCTTGACTGTTATGACATGTCCTAGTCCTTTGGATTTCTTACCTCTAGGATCCTTATCTTTCAATGGGTCGATTTTTCTTCATGAGCATTACTTTGATGTGCATTTATGTTCTGGTTCTTAGCTCATGTGGAGATGCCTTCATATTCAGTGAAATGTATTTTCTATATACAGACTGCAATACCTCATGGCATGAAGTGTTGGTGCTAAAGCACCACGATCGTTTATTTTGATGATAACAAAACACGTGTTATTTAACATTTGCACTTGATGTCTTAGATTTCAGGTTAATTGCAAATGGAGACGTGTTTAGATGGAGTTCGAGCTCGCATTCATGATGGATTGGAGGAGCTTGATGGAGAACAGAGGAGCTTCGCGGGGAGCGATAACCTGAAGAAGCATGAAGACAAGAATAGGATAGATTTCCTTTTATCTTGGTCTATGTAATTATGTTTCTTTGTTTTGTTCTTTATTTTTTTCTTAGATCTTATGTTAAAGAGCCTCAAAGAACCCTTAAAGTAGTCCTAGGAACACCTGCACAATCCTAGGATACTTAGGTTTTCCGTAGAGAACTTAAAAAATCAAAATAGGATTCTGACAACCTAATTAGACGTCTAATCTGAAAATCAGACATCTGATAGAGACTTTTAAGGCGTCTGACTGTTAACTCAAACGTCCAATAACTTAGGCTAGACTTTGTAGCTTTTGTCTGATGAAATTAGACGTCCAGACCTTAGTCTAGACATCTTATCAGACATCTGATGTTTGTGTTAGACATCCAATTAGTGGAACATTGACTACCTAAGCATACATTGAGGAAAATGACCGTTAGCCTTATATTAGACTTTCGTAGAGGACCCCAGACGTCTGATATGTGATCGTTTTGCCTCGACTGACCCAAAATCTCCTTTGTAAGATTTTCTAGCCGTTAACCTATCTTGGGAATCCATTCCCGCAGTATAATAAGTTTCTAGACATCCAGAGCTAGTACTAGACGTTCTGTATGTCGTCTGATGGCCATACACTAGAACCTTGTTTAGGTCTGAATCAAGTCAGTAAGGAAACCTGCCTAGAATTAGACATCTTACTTAGTTCCCAGATATCTTAAACAAGTTTTTCAAACGTCTGATTCCTGGACCAAACATCTGATGACCCTGTCAGAATCATGATTGATTTTGATTACAACCTGTTTTGCCTTGGGTTCAACCCCAACGGCTATGGAAGCTTTCTAAGGGCTTCTAAAACCTTCCTAGGCCCTCTATAAATAAAGGAGGACCCTTGCCTTACAAAAACACAGCAAGGCACACCTTGAATAGCATTTCCACATCTTTTGTGTCCAAGTGAGGAAGAAGATCATTCTTAAGTGCTGTTGCTCTTCTAGTTCATCAAGTCCACACTTGAGAGCACCACATCCTTCAGGCACCTGCTCTCCTGCCAAAGATTTTGAGAGCATCGCTGTGTCGTTGCGTAATTCACGCACCCGCATCGTCACGCCGACGCACTTTCACCTTAAGGAAGATTCTTCACCTATAGTAGCTAGTTTCATTTACATACTTTGTTGGCTCTATAGGTCTATTGTATTTTTCCTTGTTGGGTATTCAAGTTGCAAATTCCTGTCTCCTTCGTGAGACAAAATCCTCCTTGTGAAGAGGAGGGGTTGAGGAACGCCACCCTCGTACTTGTAGCATGGTTGTAATTGAGGTTGGACTACCCTTGTTTAAGTAGTTCATATAGTGGATTTGATCGACTAGATCGATCGGGAAATCCTAACTCGAGAGGGTTAAGTGGTGGATTTCACCTGATTTGGCTTTCCACCTAAAAATACTTGTATACATTGTGAGATTGCTCTTTTTGTGAGATTGTTATCTTTTTATTCTGCATTTTATACGTCACGCATATCTCCCCCCTCCCGTAGGAATCTACAATTGGTATCAGAGCAGATTCTTGCTGTTTCGACGTAACAACCAAGTAAGAAGATCATGGAGGGAAGCAGCTCGGCGATGAGGATTCTTGAGGGGTAGTCTACCACCCATCCATCATTCTTTGACGGGAGCAATTACCTGTACCGGAAGCTGCAGATGAAGACATGGCTTCAAGCCAATGACTTCACAATATGGGCCTGATGTGAGACCCCCTTTGACATCGTGGAGAGACCCGCCGCAGGATACTCGCAGCAGTAGATTCGGGAGCTTTCTCTAAACGCAAAAATAATGAACGCATTGTATTACGCTTTGAGCCTGGAGGAGTTTAATAGAATCTCACAATGCGCCACCGCATACGAGATCTGGCACACACTCGAGGTAACTCACGAGGGTACCTCTATGGTAAAGTCTTCTAAAATTAATTTACTTTCACAAGAATTTAAATCATTTTCTATGAAGACTAATGAAACTTTGAGTGAGATGAACACTAGGTTCACTCTCATAGTAAATAATTTGAAAGCTTTAGGGAGACCTTCATCAAGGGGGAGCTTTAAGGGAAGCTTGTTTGCTCTCTCGGACCAGAGTGGGAACAGAAGGTCACCACCATCGAGGAGGCGAACGAGGTAGAGGAGCTCAACATGGAGGATCTCCTAGGCAATCTAATGGCCTACGAGGCAAAGTTAAAGCAGAAGAAGAAGGGTACACTAGAGCCAAAGCTGAAGAAGACTGTCGCATTCAGAGTCGCGTCAGATAGTGAGGTAAGTTCCGATGATGAAGATTTTAAATTCTTACTTAAAAATTTTTTGAAGTTGTGTAGGGAATCAAAGAAAGAAAAGAAGGAGAAGAAGGGAAAAGAAAGCCTGAGACATTGCTACCACTGCAACGAAAAGGGTCATCTTCAACCCAAGTGCCCTCTTCTCAAGAAGGAGAAGAAGGAGAAGGAGAAGAAGTATAAGAAGAAGGCGTTCCAAGCGACTTGGGATGACTCAAGCTTGGAGGAAGAAGAAAATCCCGAGAAGAAGAATGAAACTGCCTGCATGGGTTTCATGGTGACAGCGGGCGACAGCGAAAGTGACTCTGACAATGAGGTAAATTCTTATTTACAAGATGCATTTGATGAATTATTTGAACTTAGTAAATCACTTAAGGTAGAAAATAAAAATATTAAAAGGAATCTTAATTTTCTTAAATCTGAAAATGATAGGTTAAAAATAAAACTTAAGGACCTAGAAAGTAGTTCTAGTCCTAAAGATGATGATCTGTCATTAGAAAATCACAATCTAATCATTGAAAATAGCAAATTGATTGAGGATAACACTAATTTAAAATTAAAAGTTTCTAGTTTAAAAGCCAAGATGCATATTATAGAAAAAGAAATTGCATGTCTTAGGGAAAAATCAAATAATTTGATCAATAAAGTAGAAACTTTATCTAGCCTTAAGGTTTAAAGCTAATAGATATGGATCCGAATTGATTTGGATATCGAAGAAAGATTTAGAATCCTATTTTGTAGGTCATAAAGATTACAACACAAAGGACTGGACCTACAGGCTCAAAGATGGTCAACTCAAATTGGGAGGACCAAGGAGTAGACCAAGGAGAAAGGAAAAGAGGAGATCGGCAAGATGGCGAACAATCGCCCAACCCATCGCACATCGACTACCAGATTGGAGACCGGCGCCGATGCCTAGACCTCCAAGCTATAGATGGGAACCTCATTCGATTTGGCATCCACATCCATTTAGGCCATTTTATTGGCCATGGTAGGTGAGGTAATCTCTAAACCCTATCTTTTTTATCATTAACATATAGATAGGGGGAGTTAAAATTAATGAGCTACTTGTTAATCTTTAAGGGGGAGTTTCAAAAATAAGTTAGCTATATTTCCTTTAGAAAGTGGGAGAAAAAGATATAGCTATCTTGTTATTACAAAGGGAGAGAACATTATTCTTATTAAAAGAAATTTAAAACTAGAAGAGCATGTTTTAACGGGGAGCTTAGGAAAATTAAAATTTATAATACCTTTTTGATAATGTTAAAAAGGGGGAGATTGCTGGTGCTAGAGCACCACGATCATTTATTTTGATGACAACAAAACACATGTTATTTAACATTTGTACTTGAAGTCTTAGATTTCAAGTTAATTACAAATGGAGACGTGTTTAGGCATCCATGACGGATTGGAGGAGCTTGACGGAGAACAGAGGAGCTTCGCGGGGAGCGATAGCCTGAAGAAGAATGAAGACAAGAATATGATAGATTTCCTTTTATCTTGGTTTATGTAATTGTGTTTCTCTATTTTGCTATTTATTTCTTTCTTAAATCTTATGTTAAAGAGCCTCAAAGAACCCTTAAAGTAGTCCTAGGAACACCTGCACAACCCTAGGATACTTGGTTTTCTGTAGAGAACTTAGAAAATCAAAATAGGGTTCTGACAGCCTAATCAGACATCTAATATGGAAATCAGACATCTGGTAGTGACTTTTAAGATGTCTGACTGTTGACTCAAATGTCCAATAACTTAGGCTAGACTTTTTAGCTTCTGTCTGATGAAATTAGACGTCCAGACCTTAGTCCAGAAGTCTTATAAGATGTCTGATGTTTGTGCCAGACGTCCAATTAGTGGAACATTGGCTACCTAAGCATACGTTGAGGAAAATGATCGTTAGCCTTATATCAGACATCCGTAGAGGACCCCAGATGTCAGATATGTGACCGTTTTGCCTCGATTGACCTAAAATCTCCTTTGTAAGATTTTCTAGCCATTAACCTATCTTGGGAATCCATTTCCGCAGTACAATAAGTTTTTAGACGTCTAGATCTAGTACCAGACGTCCTGTATGTCGTCTGATGGCTAAACAGTAGAACCCTGTTTAGGTCTAAATCAAGTTAGTAAAAAAACTCGCCTAGAATTAGACATCTTACTTAGTTCCCAAACATCTTAAACAGGTTTTCCAGACATCTGATTCCTAGACCAAACGTTTGATGACCCTATTAGAATCATGATTGATTTTGATTATGGCCTATTTTGCCTTGGGTTCAACCCCAATGGCTATGGAAGCATTCTAAGGGCTTCTAAATCCTTCCTAGGCCCTCTATAAATAGAGGAGGACCCTTGCCTTGCAAAAACAAACCAAGACACACCTTGAATAGCATTTCCACATCTTTTGTGTCCAGGTGAGGAAGAAGATCATTCTTAAGTGCTGTTGGTCTCCTAGTTCATCAAGCCCACACTTGAGAGCACCGCATCCTTCAGGCACCCACTCTCTTGCCAAAGATTCGAGAGCATTATTGTGCCGTTGCGTAATTCACGCATCCGCGTCGTCACGCTAACGTACTTTCACCTTAGGGAAGATTCTTCACCTATAGTAGCTAGTTTCATTTACATACTTTGTTGGCTCTATAGGTCTGTTGTATTTTTCTTTGTTGGGTATTTGTGTTGTGAATTCCCGTCTCCTTCGCGAGACAAAAACCTCCTTGTGAAGAGGAGGGGTTGAGGAACGCCACCTCATACTTGAAGTGTGGTTGTAATTGAGGTTGAACTACCCTCATTTAAGTAGTTCGTATAGTGGATTTGATCGACTAGATCGATCGAGAAATTCTAACTCGAGAGGGTTAGGTGGTGGTTTTCACTCGGTTTGGGTTTCCACCTAAAAATACTTGTGTACATTGTAAGATTGTTCGTTTTGTGAGATTGTTATCTTTTTATTCCGCATTTTATACATCACGCATATCTCCCCCTCCTGTAGGAATCTACATGAAGTTCACTCAGCTATCCCAAGATGCATATGTTAAAGGTACTAACAATATTATGGATTTTTCATGTTAATTTAACAGGATGCCATGAATGCTAAAGGAAAAGCTAGAAGGGAAGAAAAGCATAGATGTTCCTTGTACAATCTAGTTATATTAACTAGGTATTGTTTGGTAAACAGAAATAAGGATAAGGTGGGTTAGTTACAAAATTCCAAGTTATTTTTATTTTATTCTTTCCTTATCAATCACTCTAAAAAGGTCTTCTCCTTATTAATCGCATGCTATAAATAATTGTGTAAGATCCATCTTCTATAATTGATACATGGTTTACCTCGGAAAAAAGATAAATGGTCAAAAAGACATTTTGTTTTTCTTTCCTTTCTTATTGGGATAAAAAAAGATGATTCTTAAGGTCAATAAACATCCATTTCATGAGACACTAGTCAGCATCAATTATATTGCCATTTTATTCAATATTGAAGCTTTATATCATTATTATTTCAAATTATTAGGGATGACTTCGAGATTATTCATCTTCTGGTTACTCTTAGTTTGTGTTATTTTAAGTTTATGAAATATGAATAGCACCAGTGGTCTAGTGGTAGAATAGTACCATTTCATGATATAGACTCAGGTTCGATTCCCAACTGGTGCATCCTTTTTTGATTTCAAGTTGGAGCATACATTTCTTAATATTTATGCTTTTTGAATTTGAAATTGGAGGTTGTTTAAAGACAATAGAATTATAAATAATTATATGACATTTGTACATATGCATATAATTAAGAAAATATGGCAATATTCACTAACGGAAAAAAATATTGTTGTATGAGCTTATCAAAACTTCATTTCTTTATAGTGACGGTACTAACATTTCTTACTGTTATCAAATACTAATATAAAGATGGAGTTCTTATCTATAGTGACAGTATTGCTGATGTTATATTCCATTAGAGTTGACAGTCTTGATCTACACCGACAGATAAAATAGTCGCTGCAGCATAAAAGCAAAATTGAACAGCCTTTGGAGGGTTGACCGTCACTGTAGAATTATGTGCAACACTGACAGTTTTTACCATCGGTATAGCCTACAGTGACGCTTCTTAACAAGACACCTAAGCTGACCATCAGAATAGGCCTCTAGAGCTATAGCGATGGTATTTTGGACATACACCGACGATTTTTGACCATCTGTGTAGGTATAAACGGTTGTAGTGATAATCTCAACTTTAGGACATAGCTCAAATTCATCTTTGGACTCAGGAGGGAGTTGGTCATAAGTGACTTCTAATAATGCCTCTATTTCACAAATATCATCCTAAAATGGCTTCATAGAATCATTCCTAAAGTAATAAGCTTGTTTGTTTTTTGCTTCCTCCCTTAAATGGTCAAATTCAGTTCTAAGACTGTCTTAAGGCTAGTTCAACCAATTCCCTACAAGGGAGTCCAATTCGTCTATTTGTTGTTGGGTCATCTTGAGATCCGACTCTGGTTCAATTTGTTCAGTCCCAACAACTTTTCTAATTCTTCAACATCCTTCCTAGTAGATCTTGCAATTGCTTTATAATTTATTGCTTATCCATGGATATTGAGTCTTCATAGATAATCGTGCATTCATCTACCTGACCTTTATGATCATCAAGGATTAAATCAAGTGATTCATAATTTAATTCAAAGTTTAACTGCTCGTCAAGTGTAATGGTAGGCAATTCTTTATACTTCACACCCAATAATCTCTCTATCTCAAGAATATCCCCTTCACATTGTTGCAAGTAGCTAGAGTAGTCTTTTTCCATAACATTGGGAGTGGTTTCTTCTATTGATTGTATGGTCATGGCCTCCTCAAGCACTACCTCAACTTTTCCAATCTCCTCAATTGATCTTCCGTATTTAAATTTCTAATATGCCTTGAAAATGTTAAGTTTCATCCTTTGATTCCCAAAGGCAATCTCCATGTTCCCAATCTCACAATCACTATGAGCCTTTCAAGTGGCTAAGAAGGGACGACCTAATATGATTGGAGTGTTGCTCAATTGGTCTGGTACTTCCATGTCAAGGACTAAAAAATCAATAGTGTAATAAAAGTCCTTGACCTTAACTATTATGTCTTCCAATACTCTTCTTGGGGTTTTAATTGATCGATCAGGTAATTGAAGTGTGACAGGGGTTTGTTTCAAATCACTGAGATTGAATCTCTCATAAATCAATGTTGGAATAAGGTTGATAGAAGCACCTAAATCTAATAGATCCCTATCAAAGGCTAAATCACCAATAGCACATAAGATCAAGGGGGCTCCAAGGTCTTTCCACTTAGGGGGTAGTTTGTTCAAAATCACCAAGTTGGCTTGTTCTGACAACATTACCCTCTTAAGGGACTTGGTCTTAGCTCAATCATTATAGCTAAAATGCCCAAGTTAAGCTAGAGACTAGGTTAAACACTATCAAATTAACATAATAATGGGTTAAGTGTGGGAATTAAGTAAAATGACCTAAAACATCAATTCTATGTTAAAAATGCATAATTAGGTCACTTTTGAGAGATAATTTACCTAAGTATGTATATGGTTATATTAAATGTCAAATGAACATCAATTTGAGAACAAATTTACAAATCATTGGTTGGATTATTTTCCAATATGTTCAATTTATATTCCATAAAAACATCTTTGTGAAAGAGTGATCTCTGTTTTCATTTAAAACTTTATCATAAAATGATGTATCGTTGTATTTAATCGCATGGTAGAAAATCGCTTTTTGAAAATATTTTAATTGTCAGAATCTAACCACAAATAGTTAGGTCGTCTCCACAGGGAGGAATTAGCCTATTTAATTTAATAAATAGTGTCACGTTTATTCAGGAAACTCGATAGATATGCATGCTACTTTGTACTTTTCTTTTTCTCACATAAATTTGCAATATAGATAATTAATCAAGAAGATGAGGGTGCATATGCAAAATTACCACAATATAATATTCTAAATAATGACCTTGGTAATAACAAACAATGTTAATGTTAATCTCCTAACTAATAATACTATAATTAATATCTCAGATTGTATGTCATTCAGAAGGAGAAATCAATTATATGTAATTTTGAATTAAGCAAGGGGTGTCCACCTAAATTGTGCAGCAATACATTAATTCAGAAAATAAATGAATAGTAACTTGACAATCGCATTTTATGTAAATTTTAATGGTGGAGAAAACAGAGCATTCGCTCTCTCTCCTCCTCACGAAAGAGAGAGCACCGGTGGGGCAGTTGCGATGCTCAGGAGGACGGCGAGGACGGGGGCTCTCCGATGGTGGCAACGGCGTCGACAGCGACGGTCGGAGGCGGTCGGCCAGCGGAGGAGATGAGGACCGGCGAAGGTTGTGGCGCGGGTCTGCTCGTGCGGGCGCGGCGGTCTGCAGTTAGCGCCTGTGGGTGCGGGCGAGCGGTGCCGCGCCTGCTGATGGCCTTGCGGGAGCTGTAGCTTGCAGATGGGCGAGGTGGCCGCTGCGGGTGCGGTGCGCGGGCGAGCGGTGCCGCGCCTGCTAATGGCCTTGCGGGCGCTGTAGCCTGCAGATGGGCGAGGTGGTTGGGAGCGCCTGTGCGTCTGCGGGCGCCTACAGGGAGGTGCGCCTGTAGTTGGACGGAGGTAGGTGCGCCAGCGGGGTGGCGTGAACGCCTGCAGCAGGGGCGCGGGAGGGCTTGGTGTGCTGGAAAGGCAGAAGCGGTGTGGGCGCTGGTGGTCTGCAGAGAGGAGAAACGCTGCGGTGGAGAACCTGCAGATGGGCGTGCGCCTGAGGGGTGGGGCGCTGGCTGGAAGATGCAGCTGAAAGGAGGATACAGCTGGAGATGGGTGCGCGGAGAAGGAATAGGGTGCGCGTTGATCCACAGTGCACACTGGGGTAGTTCCCCGCAAGGGGGAAGATGAAGATCCGCCCTATCCTCGGAGGACGCTGCTTCTTTTTGAACCCCCACTCTCCTCCTTTTCCTTCGGTCGCAAGTATCTCCAACTACTCACGACGATCGCGAGTGGTTGGAACGGTGGATAAGTGCGGCCGGTTCCTTCATCAGACATCTATATGGAGCATCAGACGTCTTAAAAATATAATGCCGCGGATTTATAATTAATAATTCCAGACGTACAATCCAAGTTGCAGACATCTTATATAAGTAAAAATTAACTCCTGATCTTGCACCTAACCTGCATTTATCAAATCAATTATATTATCATAAAGTATGCTATTAAATGTAAAAATTGAAGCATAAAATTAAATGCAGGTCAAGGTGAATTGCTATATAACTCCTAATTATTTAACAACTAAGAACAAATAATTAAATAGTACTTAAGCTAAATAATAGTTCACAAAAGTGGACTTATCAAATGCCCCCATGCTTAAGTTTTGCTAGTCCCTAGCAAAAATGAATAATAGAAGTAATCAGAAGACTTCTTTTCTTATTTCAAAACTTTAGAAATCCAGACAAATGTGAAGTGCTGATAACCTAGGTAACAGATCCAAGTGAAAGAGCCGATTTGCATTGGGAGTTCATACATCACCCTTGGCAAAAATTTCTGTTGAGATAGGCAACTACTTCCCTCGGGGATAAAGCAGACAATAATCTGTAATTTGACCCGGGCGTTTGACTTAGGTAGGAGATATCAAGTTGAATGGATTTGTATTTGGTGGCACACACTCAACTGGTGCTACATATAGTCTAGTACCACAGACTCTAGATCTCTAGACTATTAGACAAGTCAACTCAAAGAGAGGCTACACAACTGTACTCTCTTGATGTTCTTGGGCACTCCCTCTTCTTTTTCTTTCTTTTTGAGATCACAAATCTTTCCAGATTTAGAAATTGTACTCACTATTTGGTGGCCTCACATGGCATCTACACTTCAATTAAAGTCCTAATAACTCTACAACTAAGTTAGAGTCCTCAACCAGTATTCAGGCGATCAGAAATACTAGAAGGTAGGTATGGGTCATATTTGGTGGAACGCGATAGGTGTTTGTTGCCTCAGAAACAGTGTTACATCATACACTTGGACTTTTTTTTTATAACTTTTTTTTTCTTTTTCTTCTTTCTATTTCTTCTTTTTCTACTTCTTTTCTCTTTTCTTCTCTTCTTTTTATATATATATTTATATATATATTTTTTGTTTTTGTTCTTTTTCAATCAACACAACACGATACAGACTTTTATTTACGAGGCATTATTAGGGATGATGATGGTCAAAAGGAAGTTGTGTGGCTTATTTGGTGGAAGTGCCTATTCTCGGCACCGGGAAGGAATGGATAGGACAGGCGTTGAAACGTTGTCGGCAACCGGGTTTTATTGTTATAGCGTTGTAGTATAGCCAGTTATTACCAACATTTCAAATATAAAATTTTTTACTCGGAAAATAAAAGAGTTCCCGAGGTCGAACTCAGGGAGCAAGTTGTATTCTAGAGATATACATGTTTCTTTTACAAAAAATAAGGAAAGAGAGAGAAAGAATTTGTTGTTTTTTTTCTTCTTTTCTCTTTACTTCTCCTCGTCTCAGATCTTCTGTTATCCTCTTCTTCTTTATCTGCAGTGGTGATGTTCTTCTTCTTTTTCCTTTCTTTCTTCTTTTCCTTTCTTCAGATCTTCTTCTCGTGCTCTTCTTCTTTCAGTTCTTCCCTTGTTCTTTTGTGTTCTCTTCTGCCTCGCCTTCTTCTGTTGTTCTTCAGATCTCCTTCTTTCTTCTTTTCTTTTTCCTGTCAGGACGTCGTCTGATTTTCCAATCAGACGACTTAAACTGCTTGTTGCTACAGTGTCTCCCTCAGCTTCCTTCTTCTTCCGCGGTCCTTCTTCTTCACCTGTGTCTGCACACTTCAGAGTTTATGACAGAGGACGAAACCTACTCTACCCTCCCCCCCCGCGTCTCTCTCTCTCTCAGAAACCGCTCATGGGATAGCTCTCCCAGAGCTGCCGGGTAGTCGGGTACGGGTCGCGCCCGGGTTTAGGCCCACCGGCGTGCGTGGTGGGCGAGGAGTGCAGGTCAGTCTAAGTCGGGTCGGGTCAGGTCCGCGGGGCGTGAGCGCGGACGAGACCGGGTAACCGGGCGGGTGAAGGGGACCTCACCCCGTGTGCTGAGGCAGTAAGGCTTATTCACAAAATCAATTTAAACGGTGAAAGAGTTGTGAGGCTTACTGATGTGGGACTAAACGGAGGCCTCTCCTCGCGTGCGCCTGCTGGAAGACCGCGGCTTTGCTTCTGCAGCTGCAGCTTCGATTTGCGTCGGTTGCTGGCTGGCTGCCTTCGCAGGAATCCCCGTAATCCGCAGCAGCTGGAGACCTGGAGTCCTCAAGCCTGGAGTGCGGGAGAAGCTGCTTCAATGTGGCGTTAATGGCGGTCGAGCCTCAGAACCTGTCGGACACGAATATGGCCTCTCGGCCTGATTAAACTACTGGGGAACCTTCGTCGTGGCACGGCGAAGGTGTGGAGCTGTGCGGCAAGCCGCAAGGTGGTGTCTGGCGGTGGCCCTAGGTTGGACTGCAACCGGAGAAATGGGCTTGTTTGGGGAAGCGTTACGGAGGTGTGGAATGGCAGTGGAGGGGTGGGGGGTGCTCAGTGTGATGAGGCGGAGGTTCGGTGAGGGTCGGCGAGGCGTGTGAGGCTGTGGAGCGATGGGGGCATCTCGCCGGAGGGTGGCCGGAGACGAAGGGGGTGACGATGGTCAGGGTCGGTCGAGGGCTTAATTGAACAAATTGAAACCGGGGAAAGAAAGAGGAGAGGAAGGGAAGTAGGTCTAACTTACTTGCAGGGACGAAGGGGGAGCAGCAGGGCGACAGTCGTATCGACTGTCGCCGGAGAAGAAGATGCCCAGGGGAAGGGGCGGCGGCGAGCAGAGAGCCGGAGAGGCGCCAGCTGGGTGCGGCGTGGCGCGGGAAGAGCAGGGGAGGAAGTCTCTGCTGCTGGTATTGCGGCAGAGCGAAGAGGAGGAGGGGGAGGAACCGCCGGAGCTGGTGGGCGTCTGCCGGAGTGAGAGGAGAGGAAAGTTGGGGGTTTTCTCCGTCAGATCCGAGCTGCCGAGGTCGGTGGAGCGACGGGGGGTATTTATAGGGATCAAAACAGGGAGGAAGGCGGCGGGAGACGACGTGTCTCCCTCGTCGGAGGACGCCGGAGATGGAAACCCATACCGTCCGTGTGTTCGCACGGCCGGTATGGTGGGCTACAGCGACCAGGGGGGTGTCCCTGCGACGGCTGACGACGCAGGGCACCCCCGGTTTACTTGCCAGGCTCTCCCTCTCACCCTGCGCGGCGCCATCCTCCGCGCAAGGTCGCCGGAGCATGGTGGTGGCAGGTTTTGCAGGGGGGACCTGAACGCAAAGAACGAAGGAGAGATAGGGGCCAAAATGCGAGGGTTCAAAAGTTGAGGGCCAAAAAGTAAATATATGAGGACCAAAGTGTAAAGTTGGTCAAGGAGGTTTCTTCTTAGGCTCAAGTTTTTATACATGACTAATTAGGACCTAGGGAATCTGATGGTGAATTTCATTTCTATATTAAACCTTGTTTGATCGGTCAATTTATGCGAAAACCCAAATTAAGTTATTAATTGGGCATGGTTCTCAATGTAGGTCAAAAGGGGTTCTGAAGGCCAAATTGAAGGTTCTAAACCCTAGAAATTATTTTTCTATGAATTTTAGAGGATTTATTCTATTTTTACTTTGCCTCGAACCTCGTGAATTGAAGTGGGTTGTTTTAGGGTTACAGATTATCATTTAGTTTCTTGGAATTGCTGTAGCCCTTGCTAGATCATCTCATCCCACTTTTATTCTTATTAAGTTGCTTTGACCTATGTTTGGGCCTTGAATTACCCTGTATGCAGATTATACTGGTAAAATTGCATTTTTACCCCTTATGACTTGTTTTCTCCTTAAACTCAGAATTCTCTGAGTTAAGCCTTTCCTTGAGTTATGTAGGAGCTTTTATCCTTTGTATTAGGTCAAAATGAGCTAGTTATGGCTCATGATGAGGTTCTCATCATACCCCCATGCCTAGCCTTTGCTAGTCCCTTAGCAAAAACTTAAGGTTTCAACCCTTGTTCTAGACCATGAAGTTTTTAATAGTTTTAGATAAGTGCCTTTTTTTATTTGAGCATAGATTAGGTTAGAATGCTGACCATAGGCCTAAAAGGTACTCTAGTACCAATCAAGATTCAAATCTGTCTAGCCTTAGCCTCAGTCTTTAGCAAAGGTTTTTAAGGTCCACAAGAACTAACCTAAGGTTTATTGGACTTTGTGGTTAAAGCACCCGTGCTTGAAATGATTTTAGCCCTGGCTCAGTTCGCAGTGCGTTTTGTAAAAGAGAGATAGAAAGTTTTTCAGTTTGGAGAGTTTTCTCTCTCTTTTTCTTTTTAGTTCTAGCCTAGGATTGGCTTTTCAACACGGTCTGTATCAGATTCCTTGCTCCCATCATCAATCCTCAAGGGTTCCTGGCGATCGATGCTTCGAGATAGCACCGCCCATGGCAACCCCCGGAACCCTGGCTATTGAGATTTCGAGATAATCTCATCCATGGTGTTCCGTGGCCGAATCCAGACCCTGGAAATTGACACTTCGAGATAATGCCATCCATGGAATCTGAACCAGCAGAGTGCTTACATGCCCCCAGTAGGATATGTAAATATCCTAAGAGACAAGCACCGAGGAGATGATATTTTGTTACGCATCTTCGAGGGGATTTCCCGCCTCTCCGCGCTGGGAACTCGTCCAAATCAACTTGTGCTGATCGGCCGCTCCTATTCTAGGTGTTCTTTTCAGAATTTTGCGACACTTCTGCGTGATTCTGATTTTTATGCTTACTGAACCAGGCTGTGTGTGAGGTTAGGGTGCTTAGGTTACTGAGTCCCGTAAACCAAAAATTAGTTAACGAGGCCAAATACTCCCTAAGCCTTAGACCTAATACTTCAGCTTTTCATTTTCCTCAACCTCTTGAGGAGTGTCCAGATCTTAATGGGTACTAAGAGTCTATTCAAGAATGCCTAAGGTTTGCATTCTTACTAATCTCATTGTGCACTTTTCAGTTATTTTCTTGAATGAGGTCTAGAACTTAGGTTAATTCCTTAGTTCCTTACTAATAACTATCACCTTTTCTCATAATTTTGTGCTCCTTTTTCATTTTGTTTCTTTTCTCCTTCACAAAATTTCCTTCTCCTCTTTTCCTCTTATTCTTTTTCGAAAAATTTTTAATTTTTATGGTGTTTTTGGCATATGTGAATTTTTTTGTTTGAAACCTTTTCTTACAAGTTTTGCACTTTCATACCCCCCCCCATGCCTAAGATTTGCAATGTCCTCATTGTAACCTAGGGGGTTTTTATTTAACTTAGTTCATTCCTTAAGACAGAAATTTGGATGAGTGGATGGGTCGGGTTGAATTTTTTGCGGACGATTTCTAATCCCAGATGCAAGCATCTGAGGTGGGGTCGGCTGTCTACAAGGGTGAACTTCGAGTGCAACAAGGTGTCAGAACAAGTTTCAGGTTTCAAAGAGAATGACGGACTGCCTCCCGTTAAGCGCTGAGTTTTACGCCATCGGCTGGGCGCAATAAGCTCAAGGGGAAAGGAGGATATAAGATGCCTCAGCCAAATCAGCAGAAGTTACATCAATGAACGGCTTGAGTCTCTGACCGTTCACGATGAAAGGTTCAGAATCGTGGCTGAGTGGACTGATTTCGATTGCTCCATTTCCAAAAACCTGTCGGACCAAATATGGTCCGACCCACTTGGATCTCAGTTTTCCTGGGAAGAGTTTTAGTCGGGCATCAAAGAGTAGGACCTTTT
Organism: Thalassia testudinum; assembly: GCA_037157565.1. Classification (NCBI taxonomy): domain Eukaryota; kingdom Viridiplantae; phylum Streptophyta; class Magnoliopsida; order Alismatales; family Hydrocharitaceae; genus Thalassia; species Thalassia testudinum. The sequence goes on along the minus strand of JAZHRO010000036.1, from coordinate 107,748,236 downwards.
GACCAGGATGAAAGATCTTTCTCGAGATGTGTTTGTCGTGGAAGGCTTTAACTCGCTCCTTGTAGATTTGCGAGTTCTCGTACGCGTCTAGGCGTAATTCATCGATCTCGCTGATTTGGAGTTTTCTGTGGGTCCCAGCCTTGGAAAGATCTAGATTACAGTTCCGTACTGCCCAATAGGCTTTATGCTCCAGTTCTACGGGAAGGTGGCATGCCTTTCCGTACACCAGTCTAAAGGGAGACATGCCCAATTGGGTCTTGTGGGCGGTCCTATAGGCCCACAATGCTTCCGGAAGTCGGGACGACCAGTCCTTCCTGTCAGGTCGAACAGTGACTTGCAGGATTTTCTTGATCTCCTGATTAGACAGCTCAGCTAGACCATTAGTTTGGGGGTGGTAAGGAGTAGAGATTCGGTGAGACACCCCGTATTTGGTCATCAGTGACCTAAACTGAGCATTTGTGAAATGGGTCCCCCCATCAGAGATTATTGCACGAGGAATCCCGAACCTTGAGAAAATGTGTTGATGAATGAATTTGAGAACGATTTTGTGATCACAGGTTCGAGTCGGTATGGCTTCGATCCATTTGGACACGTAGTCCACAGCCAACAGAATGTATTCGAAACCATCCGAAACAGGAAAGGGGCCCATAAAATCAATCCCCCAAACATCAAAGATTTCGCATACTAGAATCGGTTGCATAGGCATCATGTCGCGATGGCTCATGTTGCCCAAAGTCTGGCAACGACTGCATGCCTTGCAGTGATTGTATGCGTCTTTGAACAGTGTGGGCCAGTAAAAGCCGCACTGGAGGACTTTTGATGCGGTTTTATGCCCGGCGAAATGGCCACCGCATGCCTGGTCATGGCAGAAAGAGAGGATTTTGTTGAATTCCCCTTCCGGGACACATCTCCGGATGATCTGATCGGCACCTATGCGGAAGAGGTACGGGTCTTCCCAAATGTAATACTTGGCATCGGAGCGTAATTTGTCTTTCTTGGCCTTCGGCCAATCGGACGGGATCTGATGAGATGCCAAGTAATTTACTACATTAGCAAACCATGGAAGGCTAGTACCAATAGTCAGCAGGTGCTCATCGGGAAAATGCTCAGTGATGGGTCCGGAAGGGTCAATTATTTCAGAAGGAAGACGGGACAAGTGATCAGCTACCACATTTTGCTTTCCCGCTTTGTCGCGAATCTCAAGGTCAAATTCTTGCAACAGCAAGATCCATCGGATTAATCGAGGTTTCGCGTCCTTCTTTGCAAGGAGATGCCTCACAGCTGTGTGATCCGAGTATATGATGACACGGGAACCCAGAAGGTACGATCTGAACTTTTCTAGGGCAAATACTACAGCTAGCAGCTCTTTCTCAGTAACCGTATAGTTACGCTGAGCCTCATCGAGTGTTTTGCTGGCGTAGTAAATGACCACAGGTTTCTTGTCAATTTTCTGTCCCAAAACCGCTCCTACAGCGAAGTCGGATGCATCACACATGATCTCAAAGGGTTGAGACCAATCAGGGGACTGTAGGATCGGGGCTTGGGTGACTCGGTCACGCAGGATTTCAAATGCTTGAGTGCATTCCTTGGAAATTTCAAAAGGAACATCCTTGGAGAGAAGAGTGGTCAGGGGGCGCGCGATTTTTGAAAAATCAGGGATAAATCGTCGATAAAAACCGACATGCCCTAAAAAGGATCGGATGTCCCTGATCGAGCTAGGCATAGGAAGGTGAGAAATCAGATTAACCTTAGCTCGATCCACTTGGATACCTTTCTCCGAAATTGAGTGTCCCAGGACAATTCCCTCAGGCACCATGAAATGGCTCTTTTCCCAGGAAAGAACCAAATTCACATCGATGCATCGCCTGAGTATCTGGACCAAGTGTTGGAGGCAATCGTCGAATGATGCTCCGAAAACTGAAAAGTCATCCATGAAGACTTCCAGATAATCACCTACCATATCTGAGAATATGGCAAGCATGCATCGCTGAAAGGTAGCGGGTGCATTGCAAAGACCGAAAGGCATCCTTCGGAAAGCGTATGTTCCAAAGGGGCAGGTGAACGTGGTCTTTTCTTGGTCCTCAGGATGGATTGCCACCTGGTTATAACCGGAGTACCCGTCAAGAAAGCAGAAGAACCTATTTCCCGCAAGTTTTTCGAGAATTTGATCAATGAAGGGTAGTGGGAAATGATCCTTCTTTGTGGAGGAATTTAGTCGGCGGTAATCTATACAGACTCTCCACGAGTTGGCTAATCGGGTAGGAATGATTTCTCCGGTCTCAGTCGTTATAGTGGTGAGTCCTGCCTTCTTGGGCACGACCTGAATTGGGCTCACCCAACGACTATCGGAGATCGAGTAGATGATCCCGGCATCTAACCACTTGATGATCTCCTTTTTCACGACCTCTTGCAGATTGGGGTTTAAGCGTCTCTGCATTTCACGAGAAGGTCGTGTGCCCTCTTCTGAATAGATATGATGAGTACAATAAGAGGGACTTATTCCAGTCAAATCATCAAGAGTCCATCCGATGGCTCTGCGATGTTGCTGGAGGACAACAATCAGACGGGATTCCTGTTCGGGACTGAGGTTGGAATTGATAATCACAGGAAGGGTCTGATTAGAACCCAAAAAGACGTATTTCAAGTGAGCAGGAAGGGGTTTCAGTTTGAGGATGGGGTTTTCAGCAGCAGCGGGTGGTTCAGTATAGATGTGAGGTTCAAGGGTGGGAGTTACTGGGTTGTTCATATCTGGATTCGACTCCTCTGTTTGCGGGTCAAGATCCTTCTGTGGTTGATGAGGCATAATCGAGTCATTCTGGAGGTGTGATTCATCAACCAAAGTCTTGATGTCACAAATTTGTTCGATGACGCCACAATTAATTCCTTGTTGGGCCTTAAATATATCAATTTTCAGTGTTTGATCTCCAAACTTAAGCTCTATTTGGCCCTCCTCACAGCTGATGTTGGCTCTAGCAGTAGCCAAGAAAGGTCTCCCTAGAATGATTGGTGTATCCCTAGGGTTCTCAGGTGCATCCATATCTAAGACTATAAAGTCCACTGGAAAATAGAAATCCCGCACTCTTACGATAACATCCTCGAGAATCCCTTTTGGTGACTTTATAGATCGATCTGCTAATTGTAATGTCACCTCGGTTGGTTTTAGCTCAGATTCTTCTAGATGGTCAAGTAAGGATGTGGGTATCAGGTTTATGGATGCACCCAAGTCTAACAATGCTCTATCAAATTGGGTACCACCTATCTTACAGGAAATCAGGGGAGTCCCAGGATCTTTTGCCTTGGGTGGGAGTCTACTAAGGATTACAGAGCTGGCTTGCTCTGACAGAACAATTGGGCTCCCTCCCTTGGTTCGCGGCTTACGCTGGGGTGTACATATATTCTTTAGAAATCGTGCGTAAGCTGGTACGTGGCGGATTGCATCCATCAAGGGGATGTTTATGTGGACCTGCTCAAAGAGCTTGACCAGGTCCTCCTCAGGGGCCACGGGTTTGGTGGTCTTCTTTCCCTTGGTCAAGGCCTCGGGAAATGGGATCTTGGTTGGTTCTTCTAGGATAGGTTCAGGTTGTGGATCCGGAACAGCGGTATCTTGGATAACTATCCTAGGGTCATGGTTATCAGGCTTGGAGTGGTTTGGATAATGCGGGTCTTGAGTTGTTTTACCACTACGTGTTGTTACAGAATTTAATCCGGCCTGATTTTGGTTTGGGTTTGGTAAGAGGGGTGGCTGCTGCTGAAATCCCGCATAAGAAGTTGAGGCTTCCATCTCGTCTGGAGATGGAGCAGTAGGGGCCTGATAAATCCATTGAGCGTGGCCTAAATTTGGATTCATAACGCGCTTCTGGGTTGGCACGTTATTTGGGTTAGGAAGGGGTTGGGAAGGGAGTGTGCCTGGCTGGCGAGAATTTGCCAACTGGGCCAGTTGAGTTTTAACTTCTGTAAGCTCGTCCTTGTGTTGTTTTTGAATAGCCGCATTCGTTTTTTGAATGTCAGCCAGAGTCTGAAGGATTAGGGACATTTGATCCTGATTTGGCCCTGATGGATGAGTAGGGTTGGGCCGAGGCTGAGGCGGCTAGTAATGACGAGAGGGCTGTGGGCGGGACTGAAAAGGTGGTCTTTGGATTTGGGAATTTCCCGCCCACTGAAAATTGGGATGGTTTCGCCATCCAGGGTTGTAAGTGTTGGAGAATGGGTCGTTCTGGATGGCGTTGAGGTCCTCGCAGGTCTGAGGAACCTCCTGAGAATCAGGGAAAGGGGGAATGGAGTTCCCCCGGCTGGTGTAGAAAGGATCGGATGATCCTCCAATCCAAGAATCAGACGGGGATGGATATGGATCCATCCCAGGGGAAGATCGGTGGAGGATGTTTTGCATAGTTTCCTGTGTGGAAGGAGGTTGTGCAAAGGAGTTACGCACGGGGGTGGCTCGCTGCAAGTGCTGAGTCAGCTCATCCACCTTCTTTTCAATGATTGAGACCTTGTCCAATCGACTGGCCATTAATTCCAGGTCGACTGATGCGGACAGGCCCTGCGTCTCATGTGCTCCCTTAAGATTCGTCGCTGCGCGGGTATTCGTCCTGTCGAATAATCCCATGGAGTCATTGTTGATGGAGTTCTCGCACATGTTTTCGAGAATCTCCCATACGGTGTCTTCATGTTGACCCATGATGTTTCCTCCGCAAGTTGCATTGACGAAAAGGCGGATGTCCTCACGGAGTCCCTGGTAAAAAGATTGGACTTGTTCCCATTTAGGAACTCCGTGATGAGGGCATTTTCTCATGAGATCCTGGAAACGATCCCATGCCTCATGGAGAGGTTCTCCTGATTGTTGAGTGAAGTGTGTAATCTGATGGCGCAAGGCGTTGGTCCGACCAACGGGAAAAAACTTTTTCAAAAACTCGGATTGAAGTTCTTCCCAGGTGTTGATCGGCCGGGTCTGAGTTTGATACCAATGGGCGGCCTTGTCCATAAGAGAAAAGGAGAACATCTTCATGAGAAGAATATCCCGATTTTGCGCATCTGATCCAAAAGTGTGGGCCAGATGCTTTAGCTGTTTGATGTGCTGGAAGGGATCTTCAGAATTAAGCCCATGGAATTTAGGTATAGCATGAATCATGTTGGGCTTTAATTCGGAATCAGGTCCTCCAGTCGGGATTCTGACTCGAGGCTCAATGGCCACCGCAGCAGGATTGTAGTGGTCCCGCATCATAGGACGCTGTGGTGGGTGCACGAAGTTTTGGAAGAGGTCATTGAGTCGCTGGAGCTGGTGTTCCAGATTATTTTCTTCCTCAACTGGCTGAGCCATGATGGGGGAAGAAGAAGAACTTGGTTCTGAATCGGAAGAGAGAATAATGTGAGGGTGTTGCTGCACAAACACGGGCGTCGAGGCTTGGCCTTGACGAGAGCGAATTTCTAAAGGAGGTCTTAAGGGTGGTCTTAGGGACCTCCTTCCGTACATGCACTGTTGGAAGAGGTAAGTTTAGAAGGTGCTGGACCCAATCAAGGCACCCAAAAATGTGTTGGGTGACTATAGAGGTGCGGGGCAGATGGACCCCTTGATCAGAAAGATCGTCCACCTGAGAATTACCTGGGCAGCCAGAGAGGGAGAGTCCCGCAAAGACCCCTACACGGTAGAGCGTCCCCACGGGTTACAGGGTTTCCCCCACCCGACCTCTCTTGTCACTGCGGTTCCAGGTAGACCAGAATGGGGATCTTGACCTCTTAAGTCTACCAATTTTAAGATCAGGGTGCTTAAGGTTTCACTTGAACTTTAGTCTTTTAAGTGCAAAGAGTGACCTAATTTAAGGTTGGTTGACCTAAGGGGTCAACTTTACCTCTTGTTTTCTTTGAGAGCTTTTAGGTCTTGTCTTTTAGGGTTCAAGTGTTTAGAGAGCCAATTGTTTTAGGTTTTCTTTTGAATAGGTATTTTCAATCAATGGTTTAGGCACACTTCTTTTGGATTTTCTCCATTCTTGATTTAAGTAGTGTGTCTCTAAAACCCTAATGTTGAATCTTATGTTGGCTCTACTTGGTCTAGTTAGTTCTCTGTTGGGTAATTAGGGCTCAAGCAAGAATGTGTTATCCCTTAAATACCCTTAATAGTGTGCAGGACTAATGAGTTGAAAACATGCAACTCTTTATGGTTACTAAGTATGGAAGACAGGTTAGCCCTATATTGCTTGTTCTTTTCTTTTCTTCCTCTTTAGAGTTTAGGGGTTAATAGCGAGAGGAAAAATTTACCTGTCCTCGGAGTGGTTGTCGTGCGGTTGCTTGTCTTCTTGATTTCCTGTAGTTTTCTACACAAAAGAGAGGAGATTATTAGAAATTAAAAAGAAACAGGAATGTTTACCTCTAGAATAGCCGTTGCTCCCCGGCAACGGCGCCAAAATGAAACGTTGTGCTCGAGAGATAACCGGGTTTTATTGTTATAGCGTTGTAGTATAGCCAGTTATTACCAACATTTCAAATATAAAATTTTTTACTCGGAAAATAAAAGAGTTCCTGAGGTCGAACTCAGGGAGCAAGTTGTATTCTAGAGATATACATGTTTCTTTTACAAAAAATAAGGAAAGAGAGAGAAAGAATTTGTTGTTTTTTTTCTTCTTTTCTCTTTGCTTCTCCTCGTCTCAGATCTTCTGTTATCCTCTTCTTCTTTATCTGCAGTGGTGATGTTCTTCTTCTTTTTCCTTTCTTTCTTCTTTTCCTTTCTTCAGATCTTCTTCTCGTGCTCTTCTTCTTTCAGTTCTTCCCTTGTTCTTTTGTGTTCTCTTCTGCCTCGCCTTCTTCTGTTGTTCTTCAGATCTCCTTCTTTCTTCTTTTCTTTTTCCTGTCAGGACGTCGTCTGATTTTCCAATCAGACGACTTAAACTGCTTGTTGCTACAGTGTCTCCCTCAGCTTCCTTCTTCTTCCGCGGTCCTTCTTCTTCACCTGTGCCTGCACACTTCAGAGTTTATGTCAGAGGACAAAACCTACTCTACCCTCCCCCCCCCGCGTCTCTCTCTCTCTCAGAAACCGCTCATGAGATAGCTCTCCCAGAGCTGCCGGGTAGTCGGGTACGGGTCGCGCCCGGGTCTAGGCCCACCGGCGTGCGTGGTGGGCGAGGAGTGCAGGTCAGTCTAAGTCGGGTCGGATCAGGTCCGCGGGGCGTGAGCGCGGACGAGATCGGGTAACCGGGCGGGTGAAGGGGACCTCACCCCGTGTGCTGAGGCAGTAAGGCTTATTCACAAAATCAATTTAAACGGTGAAAGAGTTGTGAGGCTTACCGATGTGGGACTAAACGGAGGCCTCTCCTCGCGTGCGCCTGCTGGAAGACCGCGGCTTTGCTTCTGCAGCTGCAGCTTCGATTTGCGTCGGTTGCTGGCTGGCTGCCTTCGCAGGAATCCCCGTAATCCGTAGCAGCTGGAGACCTGGAGTCCTCAAGCCTGGAGCGCGGGAGAAGCTGCTTCAATGTGGCGTTAATGGCGGTCGAGCCTCAGAACCTGTCGGACACGAATATGGCCTCTCGGCCTAATCAAACTACTGGGGAACCTTCGCCGTGGCGCGGCGAAGGTGTGGAGCTGTGCGGCAAGCCGCAAGGTGGTGTCTGGCGGTGGCCCTAGGTTGGACTGCAACCGGAGAAATGGGTTTGTTTGGGGAAGCGTTACGGAGGTGTGGAGTGGCAGTGGAGGGGTGGGGGGTGCTCAGTGTGATGAGGCGGAGGTTCGGTGAGGGTCGGCGAGGCGTGTGAGGCTGTGGAGCGATGGGGGCATCTCGCCGGAGGGTGGCCGGAGACGAAGGGGGTGACGATGGTCAGGGTCGGTCGAGGGCTTAATTGAACAAATTGAAACCGGGGAAAGAAAGAGGAGAGGAAGGGAAGTAGGTCTAACTTACTTGCAGGGACGAAGGGGGAGCAGCAGGGCGACAGTCGTATCGACTGTCGCCGGAGAAGAAGATGCCCAGGGGAAGGGGCGGCGGCGAGCAGAGAGCCGGAGAGGCGCCAGCTGGGTGCGGCGTGGCGCGGGAAGAGCAGGGGAGGAAGTCTCTGCTGCTGGTATTGCGGCAGAGCGAAGAGGAGGAGGGGGAGGAACCGCCGGAGCTGGTGGGCGTCTGCCGGAGTGAGAGGAGAGGAAAGTTGGGGGTTTTCTCCGTCAGATCCGAGCTGCCGAGGTCGGTGGAGCGACGGGGGGTATTTATAGGGATCAAAACAGGGAGGAAGGCGGAGGGAGACGACGTGTCTCCCTCGCCGGAGGACGCCGGAGATGGAAACCCATACCGTCCGTGCGTTCGCACGGCCGGTATGGTGGGCTACAGTGACCAGGGGGGTGTCCCTGCGACGGCTGACGACGCAGGGCACCCCCGGTTTACTTGCCAGGCTCTCCCTCACACCCTGCGCGGCGCCATCCTCCGCGCAAGGTCGCCGGAGCATGGTGGTGGCAGGTTTTGCAGGGGGGACCTGAACGCAAAGAACGAAGGAGAGATAGGGGCCAAAATGCGAGGGTTCAAAAGTTGAGGGCCAAAAAGTAAATATATGAGGACCAAAGTGTAAAGTTGGTCAAGGAGGTTTCTTCTTAGGCTCAAGTTTTTATACATGACTAATTAGGACCTAGGGAATCTGATGGTGAATTTCATTTCTATATTAAACCTTGTTTGATCGGTCAATTTATGCGAAAACCCAAATTAAGTTATTAATTGGGCATGGTTCTCAATGTAGGTCAAAAGGGGTTCTGAAGGCCAAATTGAAGGTTCTAAACCCTAGAAATTATTTTTCTATGAATTTTAGAGGGTTTATTCTATTTTTACTTTGCCTCGAACCTCGTGAATTGAAGTGGGTTGTTTTAGGGTTACAGATTATCATTTAGTTTCTTGGAATTGCTGTAGCCCTTGCTAGATCATCTCATCCCACTTTTATTCTTATTAAGTTGCTTTGACCTATGTTTGGGCCCTGAATTACCCTGTATGCAGATTATACTGGTAAAATTGCATTTTTACCCCTTATGACTTGTTTTCTCCTTAAACTCAGAATTCTCTGAGTTAAGCCTTTCCTTGAGTTATGTAGGAGCTTTTATCCTTTGTATTAGGTCAAAATGAGCTAGTTATGGCTCATGATGAGGTTCTCATCAGGCGTATTTCTGACCTTTGACACTATTACCCTCCTTCAGTTGAGGACTCTATGAAGGACGGTCGTAACCATCCACCATAGTTATAGCTTTATTAAGACTCAATCTCTGTGTATCTGCCTTATTTGGTGACTCTCAGGAATTCACTCAAAGTACGCACCCAGGAATAGAGAGTGAAAACTACGCCTAACTCTGAAGTATCATCATCTAATTATCCAGAACTTAAGAATCCTTGCACTAGACTTAGCGCACCAGTAATCTCTACTTCTTCTCACAAATATGAGATGGATTTTTTAGAAGATAGTATGCCTGACTCCCTATGAACTGTCCAAGGGTTCAGTAGACTACAAATGCTCATTGGTTTTCCTCAAGGATCCATTACCAAGTCTACATGCATGTGAAATAAATGTACTGGATTCTAAACTTAAGAAATAATTCAAGAAAAAAAACCTCCAATGACAAAGGTATTCTGCTAGGGACTAACCCAATCAGCTCAAGAAAAGAGAATTTTTTTTTTATATGCTAACCTAAATGCATGAATGCACCTAAAATGCACTCCCCCATGCCTAAATCCTACAATGTCCCCATTGTAAAATTAAAACAGGAGGAGAAAGGAAAGAAATCACCTGACACAGTTTGCTGGGTTGCCTCCCAATAAGCGCTGCATTTTCTGTCAGCAGCCAGACTAAGAAGGAACCTATAAGTCTTGTTCCAAATAAAAAAGGTTAGGCCCTAAAAATATGCGTAACAGCGCAGGCCTAGAAAACAGGTAACCACGGATGTTGGTGAGCTGATGATGCAATGTAATTCCAAATGCTCGCCAAAAGATATGAAAGCGAAAAACCTCGTTGGCTACCTTGGGAGGTCTAAGGATAAGAAACGGAATATGAAAAGGGACCTCCTAAAACGAAATAAGTGGAGGATAACAAGGGTCCTCCAAAGCAAGACGGGTTTTAAAAGATATAATCATTATTAGTTCAAACCCTTGAATGGCGAGAGTAAAAGTACAAGCATCAATCCATACTCGCCATTCTACCCTAGGATGTACTGGCTTGATATATTCTCCAGAAAGAATGTACATGAGCAGAGATCTGAGCCAAGGATCGGTTAGGGCGTATAAGGGTTGTTTGTAATGTTGGAAGATAATGGTTAAGTCCAATGAGGGCTTAGTACGTGTTAGGTCCAATTCCAACAATGATTCGAATTGTGTACAGTCCCCAACAGTAGTTGACAACTTCAAGTTATCCTGCCTAGTATTAATGATCGGAGTCATATTTGAATCAAGGGTAGACTCCAAATTAGAACTCTTTGATGGCAGGGTGAAAATGTCAGAATCATTATCATTCCGCTCATCCCCAAATTTGTTTGGTTCACTCAAATATTTATCGGGGTGGATATGTGATTCACTAAGAGTTGGATCAGTTTTTTCAATTATTTCTAATGGAGGATCAGTCTTAATATTTTGGAGGAAGCCTAAATCATTGAATTCGTTATTGTTCTCGGGGTATAAATCCTCAAATGACGTATTTTGTCCTCGAGAGTCTCCCATAGACTTCTCATTATTTTGCTTGTCCTCCTCTAATATCAACTCCTGTTTTGATGGAGGATGACTCTCAAAAGAAAGTAGGAATCCGGATTTAATCATATTATTTCTATCCTCTGGAGCTAAATCCTCAATGATAAATAATTCTCCTGTGATTCACTCCAAATTTTTAGTCCAGGTTCCTCTGTTGGGGCATCCTCATCCTCTGAATTAGACTCTTCATATCCCTGAGACCAGAATTGATCATCCTCCATTCCCTTAGGGTCATCTTCATTAGGTACATTTGAATCCTTAGGATATTGAATGATAGGTGTTGATTCCCTAAGTGGAGGGTTAGGAGTAGGCTCACTAAGAGTAGAATGGGATTCCACCAAATAATCAAGAGGGGAGTGATAGGAACAATAATCTTCTCTTGCTTTTGACTCCAATATAGTTCAGGGGGATAATCACTATGATTGTTGTCCTCTAGTGGCCGCGTCTCATTGGGAGAGTCTAAGTGATCGCTACATGAAATTGGATCCCTATTGTCATTAAGTACCTCAGAATTATTTTCATGATCATGATTGGATGGGTAGGGATCAGGATTATTGGGAACCGTGTAGCTAAGTTGTCTTATTTCTTCATTTAATTGTTGACTATTCCTCAACATCTCTCCCATTGATTCCATTATTTCCTTTTGTTGTTTTTGCATTTCTATCATATAAGAGGAGAGGCTACTATTATCAGGTTGGGGAGGATAGTCAATTTCAGGCTCTGGTTGCCTAGGGGTATCGGTCCAACCTCGATACGGAAAATCATGAAGGGTGGGAGGGTTGGATGTTTGCATGGAAGTAGGGATTTCAGGATTGGAGAATCCCGCTCCTAGGCTCTGCTCAAAAGTGGGAGTTATCAAGCCAGTACTCCCAGGGTAAGAATGAGAATGATCCCATGAATTATCAATGTACCCATCAAAGGATGGATACGCTCGGAGCATGGGATCCTGATTAAAAGATGGGAAGTATTGACTCTGATAATCTGAATGATAGGAGTAAGAATAATCCATTTCTTTAAGCAAAATAATTTTAACTCTCTTAGGCTTTAGCAAAATTCAGAATATAAGCAGAAAACTTCCTAGAGAGTTCTATTGTCAAAGCAAACGCAAATTCAACGGGATCTGTTTTTAATAGATTGTAGGTCTTAGAGTTATATGTTTAGTTGGTGGCCAAACAAGTTTTGCAAAAATTACGCTTCTTAGGCCAACCTTCGTTGGTTCCTATAACCTACTCGCAAGGGATGGAAGTCTCGAATCGAGCCCACACACGAGGAACTAAAGTAACTTGGTGGATAGGCTTGTTGATTTCCGACTAACTTCTCTTGTGGTGCAAAAGAGGAGAGGTAGAAATTTATCTAGTGACCTTATGTGAGGTGCACAGTGTCTCAAGTGTGCAAGCATACGATCGTGTTTTAATCTTTTTTGAAATTCCGCAAATAGGATCCTTTTGCACACAATTTTTTGTCACAGATTTTAAAGTCCAACCTCTTAACAGTCCCAATTTTTTTTTTTAAAGTGACCACTGAATTAATTTGATTCAAGCAATTTAGTGGTCTTAGATTTAGGTTCAATGCATATGCATGACAAATAATTAATGCTCAAGAGAAGACGTACCTTACTCCAGCTTTCTTTGTGCAGTAATGAATGCAATGCAATAAAAAATAAACTAGATGCTGCTCATTCAGTCCTAGATGATCGTCCTATAGATATGCAGCTTCTAGCAGGCAATTCGATTATTATTATTATTATTTATAATAATAACAAATACACCTAATCTAACTAACTAACAAACATGCAGTTCAAATAGTCCTAGAATCTAAATAAACGGGAACACGCTCCCAAAAATATGCTCCCGCATACAAGAGCGATAAGAAATAAAATGGCACTAGGAACACGTTCCCCAAAAAAAAAAGAAAAAAAACCAAACAAGGGTCTAAAAGGCAGTAATTTAAATTCTAATGTCTATCTAACTAAATCTAACTAAGACCTACTGGCTAAATCAGAAATAGGCTTCTTTGTAAGCCTATGTGCGTGGGATCAAGGCCCACATGTTCCTATTGCCGTCCTCCAGGTGGTGTCAAGGTCCACGAAAAAGATAGTCTCCGCCATACGCGCCCGTCACATTCGCCGCGTGTTTTTGCATAGAAGAAAATCCACAGTTAATAATTCAGAAAAGCTTTCAAAATAGCATAGAAATAACATAAAATTCCTGAAAAACTAATATGCATTTTTCCTTCCCGGCAACGACGCCATTTTGAAAGAGTGATCTCCGTTTTCGTTTAAAACTTTATCATAAAATGATGTATCGTTGTATTTAATCGCGTGGTAGAAAATAGCTTTTTAAAAATATTTTAATTGTCAGAATCTAACCACGAATAGTTAGGTCGTCTCCACAGGGAGGAATTAACCTATTTAATTTAATAAATAGGGTCACGTTTATTCAGGAAACTCGATAGATATGCATGCTACTTCGTACTTTTCTTTTTCTCACATAAATTTGCAATATAGATAATTAATCAAGAAGATGAGGGTGCATATGCAAAATTACCATAATATAATATTCTAAATAATGGCCTTGGTAATAACAAACAATGTTAATGTTAATCTCCTAACTAATAATACTATAATTAATATCTCAGCTTGTATGTCATTCAGAAGGAGAAATTATTTATATGTAATTTTGAATTAAGCAAGGGGTGTCCACCTAAATTGTGCGGCAATACATTAATTCAGAAAATAAATGAATAGTAACTTGACAATGGCATTTTCTGTAAATTTTAATGGTGGAGAAAACAGAGCATTTGCTCTCTCTCCTCGCGAAAGAGAGAGCGCACCGGCGGGGCAGTTGCGATGCTCAGGAGGACGGCGAGGACGGGGGCTCTCCGATGGTGGCAGCGGCGTCGACAGCGACTGCTGGAGGCGGCCGGCCGGTGGAGGAGATGAGGACCGGCGAAGGTTGCTGCAGTGGCCGCGGCTGTGGCGCGGGTCTGCTCGTGCGGGTGCGGCGGTCTGCAGTTAGCACCTGTGGGCGCGGGCGGCCTTGCGGGTGCTGTAGCCTACAGATGGGCGAAGTGGCCGCTGCGGGTGCGGTGCGTGGGCAAGCGGTGCCGCGCCTGCTGATGGCCTTGCGGGCGCTGTAGCCTGCAGATGGGCGAGGTGGTTGGGAGCGCCTGTGCGTCTGCGGGCGCCTACAGGGAGGTGCGCCTGTAGTTGGACGGAGGTAGGTGCGCGGGCGGGGTGGCGTGAACGCCTGCAGCAGGGGGTGCTGGAGGGCTTGGTGTGCTGGAAAGGCAGAAGTGGTGTGGGCGCTGGTGGTCTGCAGAGAGGAGAAACGCTGCGGTGGAGAACCTGCAGATGGGCGTGCACCTGCGGGGTGGGGCGCTGGCTGGAAGATGCGGCTGAAAGGAGGATGCAGCTAGAGATGGGTGCGCGGAGAAGGAATAGGGTGCGTGCTGATCCACAGTGCACGCTGGGGTAGTTCCCCGCAAGGGGGAAGATGAAGATCCGCCCTATCCTCGGAGGACGCTGCTTCTTTTTGAACCCCCACTCTCCTCCTTTTCCTTAGGTCGCAAGTATCTGCAACTACTCGTGACCATCGCGAGTGGTTGGAACGGTGGATAAGTACGGCCGGTTCCTTCATCAGACGTCTTAAAAATATAATGCCGCTGATTTGTAATTAATAATTCCAGATGTCCAATCCAAGTCGTAGATGTCTTATATAAGTAAAAATTAACTCCTGATCTTGCACCTAACCTGCATTTATCAAATCAATTATATTATCATAAAGTATGCTATTAAATGTAAAAATTGAAGCATAAAATTAAATGCAGGTCAAGGTGAATTGTCATATAACTCCTAATTATTTAACAACTAAAAACAAATAATTAAATAGTACTTAAACTAAATAATAGTTCACAAAAGTGGACTTATCACTTTGCATTCTAACCCCATTAAGACCTTGGATTGAGTGATTTACATTTAGGTCCTTCCTATATAAGTCAACATTCACATTTTCTTAAGGCAAAAGTCGTCAGGGACTCCTTTGTAAGCACTTAGGGACCCATTTATTATAATTTCTATCATTAATGGGTTTCCTATAATTTTTCTACCAATTCGTACCTTGACTTATTATTCAAATTACCCAAAAGACTTGCAGGTCTTCTCTTCTTTTGCTTGGGCACGAAGAACACACACAACGTCAGCCATCCATACCTAGCACCATCTGATCTACGGTGGATCTACTACCAACTTGCTGGAGCTAATTCCAATTATTCCTGCCACTTTCTAGATCACATCGTGTGGTTCTGATAAACACCAGTTTATCATCATTCTTATACTCTAAAATAGACCTAGCTCTTAAGTTTTTAACTTCGCAATTGGGTTTCTAGGATGCATTTAGGCATTTTCTTAGGTTAGGCATGCATTGCATTATTTTTGTATTTTTAATATGTTTATTTGAGTATCAGGGATAAGTAGATAGTCAGATCTCACGAACCCTAGCACTCAGGAAGGTAGAAGATGAAGAAGAAGCTCATAGCAAGCTGGATCCAACTCACCCCAAATGGATCCCAGCTCATTCTAGCTAAATCAACCTATTCTCAGCTCCATTCAGCTCACCTTAGCTGAATGGTAGCTCAAGCTAGTTCACCTCAGCTCCATTCAGCTCACCTCAGTTGGACGACAACTTAGACTAGCTTAATTCAATTGATCCCATCTCCATTCCAGCTCCAGCCAGTTCACTAAAGCTCCACTTGACTTAGCTTAGCTACTAGTGATCAACTAGCTAATCTAAATCAGCTGAAGACTCATCACCTAGCTCAGGTTAGCTCAACTCCAGCTCCTGAAGACCAAACTCAGCTTAAGTTAGTTGAGCTTCGCTATTTGACCTAAGCTAGCTACCTCAGCTAACTAGGTAGTTTTTAGGAAGACCACCTCCTACTCACCTCTGCTTAAGATTGAAGAATCAAGCTCAATCTAGGTTGGTTTAGTAGCTACCAAAGAACTAGTTAGCTTAGTTAGCTACTAAGCTCATCTTTAATTCTCTTCAGCAGCAGTCAGCTTCAACCAGCTTCAATGCAGCTCAATTTAGCTCCTCCACAGCTCCTCAACAAACAACTTCCTCCTCCATTCATCTGCTAGCTACGTATCTTAGCTCAGCTCTATTGATGATAACGCCATCATGAGCCATAACTAGCTTCAATTAATCACAATCAAGAGACAAATGGTCCTACATAATCACTGGAGAGTCATAATTTGTTGCATATCCATTCTGAGAAGAGTGCATTAAATCAGGGTTAAATCTGTATTTTTAACAACATATTATGAATGCAAAATAATCACTGGGTTTCCCAGGGGTTAACTAAAGGTCAAATGTTCATTAATGACTAATAAGAGGGTCTGTACAGACAGAAATGGGTTTTCACACACTTTGAGACTCAAAACAACACCCGAAACCCTAATTTCAGACCTGCTTAATTAACAAAGGTTCTAGTCAAGATAAATTCAATCTAAACATCCTAAAAATCATAAAAAAATATTCCATAAGGTTTAATACCCTTGATTTGACCTTTGGAAACAATTTTGACCCAGAATAGTCTCAAACGAAAAGTTACCCTAATTTGGATTTTTACGTAAATTACCCAGTCAAACTTGGTTAAAAACAAAATTTGACTTCACCATCATATTTCTTGGGTTCAAATTAGGTTTGTACCAAAATTTGGGCCCAATCAGAGATCATCTTGACCTAGTTTGTAATTTAGACTAGTCTGACTCTTTCGCTTTTAATCAACCCATCAACTTTGGAAATAATTACAAAAACCCCAGTAACTTCGTTGTCTTCTTCACCAACTACCCATCCTCCACCTTCTCGTATGCAAATTCCTAAAACCCACCATGCATCGACCTTCAATCAGGGATTTCTCCCTGATTTTGCAACGAAACCCTTCCAAAATTGGTAGGGAGACTCCTAACGAAATCCTCGTCAATCTAAACCTAATCTCACCTTCAAATTCATGCTCTAAAGCTCATGCGAACTTTTGGAAGTTCCAAATCCCAATCCTTGATTTTCTCGAGCTTTCAAGCTTATTTCCAAGCTTGGAAGCTTTTCTAAATGCCCTATAAAAGACCATCTTCGACTTCCTCACCTCCTTAGCTTGGTTTTGGTCGAATTCTACCCTTCTTCCCTCCTCTCCGGCCGAATGCTCCACGAGCTCCAGCGATCTCTCTGCCTGCCCTCTTTGCCCGCTGCCACAGATAATAGTTGATGGAATCATCTTCCTCAAGTTCCTTTTCACGTCGCAATACCAGCGAGAACCACCCATACCCCTTCGTCGTCGCCGCTTCTCCCACCGTAGGATTCACTTTCTTCAGCGCCAGCCATACCATAACCAGCGCCTTCCTCCCCTTTCATCTGATTAGATTAGGTTAGTTAGGTTCCCTCTCCCTCTACTTCCTTTGCGTCTCCTTTATCCCTCAATTCAACCTATGACGTCATCGTTCACCCGTCATCATCTCCACGTCCGGCCGCACATCCGGCAAGTCCTCCACACCACCACAGACCACTGTTTGACTCGCCAACTACTCCATAACCTTTGCCTCATCCACTTAAACCAAACCCCCATCCTTATTACGCCTTTCACTTACTACCAAGACCCACCGAACACACCCATCGCTGACCACCTTCTTCGCGTTTGCCCAACCTCCACAAACCTCCTCACACCACGCTATTTCCACCATCACTTTCTCCAAGCCTAGGCGAAGCTCCTGAGGTATTCTAATGTGGCCTTGAGGCCTTATTCATTTTTCAGGTACCCGCCGATGCTCCGCCATCGTTGCGATCATCTCCACCCACGTTCATCATGCTCCGACCACAAAAGCTCTAGAATTCACCTCCAAGCCTCGCAGAACTCTTCCAGATACCTCTCCAGGCCTTCAATTGGAGGCCTCACCTGCAAATTCGACCTCAATTGGAGAAGCCCCTGCTGCTGGTGCACGCGAGAAAAGAATAGTGGCTTTACTGCCACATCAATGGAAGATGAACACCCATGTAATAGCAGGAGATTCTCATGTAGAAAGGTTTGAAGTTTGGAAAAATCGTCATTGTAGTTTGATTCACGAGAAAATCCATCGATCAGATAAAATTTATAATCAAAACTCGAAAAGTGAGTCCCAGGTCGAACACAGGGAGGCAAACGTTTGGTTTTGAAAATCCGCGTTTTGCTTTTATTTATTTTTGTCATTTTTATCTTTTCTAATTTTTTTGGTATTTTTACCAAACAAGAGATTAGGTTGATGAATTCTAGCTAATCTACTTGCAAAATAAATAGAGAAAGATAGAGACAGAGAGAGAAACAATTATGTATTTTTATAATCAAATGTTTATTACAACTAGGAAAGTGGGAAATCTATACTACGAAAATAAAAAAGATAGAGATAGGTGAGAGAAATCCCCCTTGATGGTCACTTGGAGGACAACTCACTTTGACGTCACCTGGAGGAAGGTAGTGAGGAGCGAGAATAACGAGGACGAAGCCGGAGGACAAAGGATGGGGCATGATGGCATCGTGGCAAGGATCTTCTTCCCGAAGGGAGGTGAGAAGATGGCCATGGGATGCTCCATGAAGGGGTATGAGAGGCGGGAACAAATATTTATTTTCTACTCTAGAGGAGCATCCCGAGCTTGAGACAAGGTCTCTCTAGAGCCTTGGAGGTGGTGAGAGGAAGAAAGGAAGAGATGAATAAGAAGGGTAGGTGTAGGGATCCTTTTATAGTGGAGGGAAGAGGATCAAATCCATCCAAGGGCTTTAGTGATAGCTGCAATCGTCGCTAAAGATTCACCCCAAATGTTGCTATAGGTCCGTGCATACCCCCGCTGGCACATGCTTCGCTGGAGTTGCGTGCATCACGTGTCCATGCTCCTCGCATTGTGTCATGCCTGCACGCACTGGCATGCGCTACACTGCTGCTGTGCATGGCTGCGGCAGTGCGCATGTCTCACGCGCATGCGCTGGCACTCATTTGCTCCGCACGCACCTGATTGAAGAATTGAGGCATTGGAGGACTTGACCTCGTGCCATGGGTTTAAGAGGTGTGTGGCATGACCAATGTGTCAAAGGAGAGGAAGTGTTGCATTGAAGGGCTATCGGCGTTCGTTGATCCTACGATCGTGGCCGTTGGATTTTCATCCAATGATCACGATATAATCTTGAGCTCTCCTCCTGTGAAGGCAAGGCAGGGTTTGTTTCCAGCCATTGGATTGAGATCCATTGGTTGGGATTTCACGTTGAAGTTGAGCAGAGGGACATGGCCGGCCTTAAGTAGTTCAGATGGTGCCACGTGGCACCATCTGGGCCACCCATCGTCTTTCTGTTGCAGAGGGTGCCACGGTGCTCGGATCGAGGTAATTTTTGCATTGTTGGACTACGATTGTCGCTCTAGATCCATCCATACGGTTAAAATTTTCATCCGAAGCCCGTAAGGATGTCGCATTGCCCCCTGGATGTAGATCTTCCTCGAACTTCATATGATGCTACAAGGTTCTGATCTAGAAGATTTTGGAGGCGTTATACTTCGATCATCGCCCTAATTAGATCTGTATGGTTAGATCGTCCATTCAAGGCCTTGAAATAAATCTCCTTCCCTCCTGGCAATAAAAAGGATGTAATTAACCTAAAATATACACAACTACTCTAAATGCAGGATGATGCATGCTATGGAATATTTATAACATGAAATGCAAATCTAAGCTTAGGAACATGCATGAATAGGCATTTTATCTTCCATAATTGTGTCTACATCACCACGCATGCATAAATTGAATTTGTGTTCTACCCTTGTTGCCCAGTAACATGAGGGGTCGAGTCCCTCACTAGCCACTTCACACCCAATTACTCGACCTACTCACTCCTCGGTCACCACACATGTCAGTGACCCTGGACACTGTTTGAGACCCAAATACCTGAGTATCTGGATCTGATTAGACCTGGGGTCTAAGAGAGAAGAAAGAAGGGAACTTGTGAGAGAGTGGGGGAGGGTTTTTCTCTCTTGTGCTCTGTGCGACACTTAGTCATTGAAGGGCTTGGCTCCCCTGTGCTGTGAAAGAGAAGGATCGAGAAGAAGAAGAAGAGAAGGCTCTAAGGAAGCTGAAGAAGGAAAGAAGAGGAAGAGAAGCTGAAGAAGAAGAGGAATAAAGAAGAAGGCTTTTGAAGAGCCTTGTGTACTTAAGTCAGCTGATTAATAAACTTGTTGTCTGATTGAGCATTATCTAAATGCTACTGCTGCATTATTTATGTATTATTGTTAAGATTGAATTGAAATATTGAATTCATGCTTAATTAAGAAGATTAGTGGTGATCTAAATCACCATTGCTTTTTATTATCTTCTCTTTTTTGTTCCATGCAATCTCTAGATACATTAGATTTCATTGAATAACTAATGTGATAGGTTATTATTCATTGAATATCTATTTGAATGCTCAATTACTTGTGCTCATTGATTCTGAATGCGATTAATGCTGGGAATTTCATATTTTCTCCCTGTGTTCAACCTCGAACTCCATTGTAGATGCAGAGTCTATAAATTTTATTTATTTTCGAGCTATTGAGGCTTTGCTATGACGAATACATCTTTTAAATCTTTCCTCGATAGCCTGTAAACATTTTGGTGCTGTTGCCGGGGAGTAACATGCAATTCACACATTTGTCTTATCTTTATATTTTTCTAAGCACTAACTTGCCCTGTTTGTTTTCTTGTGATTTTTGCGTGGTACATCACGAAGAAATCTTCTGCACAAGTCAACCACTCCAGTGGTAGGTAACTCTCTCTTCTTCCCTAATCAATCTCCTAATCCTTGGAAGAGAGAAAAGGAAACAAACAATTAGGATTCATCTACCTTATTTTCTTATTAATCATTTCTAAGGCAAAGTTTCCTGATTTGCAATTCAAAACAATATCTGATTGAAACTTAAGACAATTCTGATTAGATATTCCCCATCTTAATTTCCTGTACCTACTAGGGATTATGCTTAATTTCTAATCTTCTTGGACTATGCATTTCTTATTTGAAGTCCAAGGAGAACATTTTGAAATCAAATTGGATTTGGAATAGAGCCAATTAGGGTTTCTATTCTAGGGTTTTTGGAGTATTAGCTCACATGTTACCTGCATAAAAGAAAATTAACCCCCTCGCATTTGTGTGCTACCCAACCCTTGCTTGAAAGAATCTAATCAGAAGAACCCTAAAATCAGGCTCTAAATTCACTTGAGCTCTAAAATTTTGGACCTAATAACCCGAGAGTCAATCCAGGGTGATCTTTTGGGTCATGACCCAGATTTCATTCTTCATCTTTTAGGGTAGATCAGGTGAAGTTGGTCTACTTTGTGGGCCAATCAACCTCTAAATTAGGTCACAAATCAAATCAACTTCTAATCAAGTGAAATAAAAGGTACAAACTAGGCTAAAATTGGTAGACTTAAGGTCTCAATTCACACATACCGGTCTACTTGGAACTATAGTGATAAGGAAGGTCGGGTGGGGGAAACCCTGTAATCCATGGGGATGCTCTACCGTGTAGGGGTCTTCACGGGGCTCTCCCTTCCTGGCTACCCAGGTAATTCTCAGGTGTACGGATTTCTTATTCAGAGGTATCATCCTCCTCGAAACAGCCTTAGTCATCCAAAAATCTTTGGGTGCCTTGATTGGGTCCAATTCACATCTAGTTCCTCATCCCTTCTGTAGAACACATACATAGGAAAGGTCATTAGGCTTTTAACCTAAGAGACCTCATTAGATCTTTTACAGGGATTTCTGATCTAATCTGATTACTTCAATCTAAACCTTAGTTTGATTCTACATCCTGATCCACCACCTGATTTGAAAATGCAACCTGGCAACTTAGGAAGACTAATTAGGAAACCTGAACCCTATGTGATCATAAAATACAAAGTGATTGAGGCTACCCTTAAATATTTTGAAGATTATTTAGCCAGCATGATTCAGGTTAATGTCCTAGAAACAACAAAATTTATTTTGAACCGTGCTTGTCTACTGCTTGCTCAATTAAAAAATGGTTCAACCCAGGAGACCCTCATACCATAATTCAATGAATTTTGGGAATTGCATAGCATGGAGGGTTTATATTGCTTTGCAAATCCATCACTCTGGGAGATACACCAAGATATCATTGAGCAACGTGCAGATATTCTAAATCTATTGCTACAAGCCATTAATGAGACATCTTGGAGTGATTCTAGAGCCTTTCTAGAGCCTGGGTTAGACACTCAGAATTGTTGTGGACCCCCAACCCAAATGGAATTAGATATAAACTATATATAGAATGACACACCTAATCTTGAGATGGGTTGGGAGGATCCAATTGCAGGTGTTCTCAATTCTGAATCAACCTTAGAAAGCCTTGAAGCTGGTCCATCAAGCCTAGATTCCCTAGACACCTGTAATAATAAGCTTGAGTCAGAACCTCTCGAGAATGCAAATTCTGAGCCTTATCCTGTTAAGGTAGTTCCCAAGAATGATTCTGTCATCCCAATAGAACCTAGTCAAAATTCTAGTGACCCAAGACCTACATTTGATCTAGAATCTAGATTGGAGCCTATTTAGGATGATAAAGAGGCCCAATGTGATGAGGATCAGATTTTGAATCTAGATTATGATTGTGGGCTTATATTTGATGATTACACCTCTCCAACCACCTCAGAGATATAGATTGATTTCTCGAAAGTCAAATCAATTTATGATATAGAAATCGAGGGGTTGGAAGAGCTAGGATTCATTTGGGTCTATCCTAGGAACCAAGAACCTAAGCCCATGCCTAATAAGGACACCTCTTTGAGCTCAGAATTAAAATTAGGTTAAATCTAGGTCAGGTTGCTGATTCTACACATCTTGATTCATTCTATGGTGGAAATCCCGATCTAGAATCAGGTTCAAAAATTAATCTTCGCAAAGTCTCCGATGATTTCAAATCATACTCTGATTTTGGAGAATCATTATTTCCTAACGATGATGAACCAATTTACGACCTCAATATCCATGATCCGTTCCTTGACTCTGACTCTGAGGTCCCTGATTCTGAGATCATTAATTCAAAATCAGGTTCCATTGAGATGGAATCATTTCTTTATGATCTGCTGAAATAAAAAAAGGTAAGTGCAAAGAGTGTCTGCAAACCAGAATTCGAATCATTTATTGACTCAAATTTCCATGATCCTATAAGCACTCTCCAGGCATTTACCTTTGATTTTGACGAGCATCATGAGAACCCTCTAGATGAACCTACCTTTGAATCTTTTCTAGAGGAGCCCTTAGCTCACACAGTTCTCATAGAAGCCACATCTTCTGATCCACACACAGAGCCTTGTGAAACCCGATCACAACCCCGACCTGCCACCGGAATCAACTTCTACTCTGATTCACCTCTCTCTGATCCAGTCACATATGATTCTTCTCCATCTTTCGATCGGGATTCAGACACTGATCAGACTATTAATCACGTCCTATCCTTCTCTGATCACACCTGTAGGGTTCCTACAACCTCTACAGATTCATTTCCTTTAGAGGACCCTTACTCTAATCAGGCTGAATTGACTTAGCCAAACCCGTGATTCGCATTGCCATATCTTTCTGAGCCTCAAACCAGATGGTGGGCTCCACATCTACTGATTGGCATCCATCAATCTACCGAATTGATTGGGTTTAGGCTGCATCATTAGCCTATAGATCTGAACAAGCACCTGGTTAGACCAACTAGGCTGTTGATCAAGGTGCTTGTTTTTCAAAACTCATCTCATTTTACCACTCCTCCTTGAACACCTTCTGCCCGGCTGAAGGTATTGAATTTAGAGCTTAACAGGAGGCAACCCATCATTCCAAAAATCCGAGACCCTTCTGATCATCTGTGGAGCTACACTCCTATTACACGCTTGAGTTCAATTTTAAAATAGCCGACTCCACCTTTGGTACTTGTATCAAAGCTTGAAATTATTCGCAACAGTCATCCCGATCCGTTCACCCACTCTTAGACCCTGTTCTAACCCTTGAACCAAGCTAATTTCATACCCTCCGATTTACAATGAGGGCATTTTAAAACTTAGGCATAAGGGAGTGTTAAAGTGAAGACATATGGAAATTCAATTCTCTAAAGGGTTCTCACAAAAAAATAAACATATTCAAAAAATTGATAAAAAAAAAAATTGAAAAAGAAAAAGTTGGAGAAAGGGGAGGAAATTTTGTGAACTAAATTGCAAATCTTTCTTGAGGAGGAAAAGAGAGGAGAATTCAAATGTCAAAAAGGAGCAAAATCAAGAACAAAAATGAGAGTCACTAGCACTTGATTATGGAGATTACTTAAATTCTAGACCTAATCAAAAAGAAAAAAAAATTAAGTTTTGAAATGACAAAGAGACAAAGAGATTAATATGAGTGCTGATCTTAGTCCTCTTGGGCTTGCTTTAGGGCTTAAACATTCATGTATCCGTTAAGATCCGGATTAATCCTCATGAGGTTGAGGAAATTGCAAAGTTGATGTATTAGGTCTAAGGCTTAGGGATTGTTCGGCCCCATTGCTTGTCCTTTGGTTTGCAGGACCTGGTAACCAGAGCACCCAAAATCACACACTTAGTCTAGTTCAGTGTGCTTAACAAAGAAAAATCTGCCAAAAAGTGTTATGTTATGAAAAACCAACTCGAAGATCTAGCTTAGGAGTGGCTCGGCAACACAAGTTGATTGGATGAGTTCCCAATGCGGAGAGGTAGGAATTCCCCTCGAAGATGCGTAATAACATATTGTCTCCTCGGTGCTTGTCTCTTAGGATATCTAAATATCGTACTGAGGGCATGTAAGCACCCTGTGCTGGTTTAGGTGCCATGGGTAGGATTATCCTGAAATGTCGATTGCTAGGGCATGAATTTAGTTACAGAACACCATGGGCGACACTATCTCGAAGTGTCAAAAGCCAGGGTTTTGGAGGTTGCCATGGGCGATGCTATCCCGAAGCATTGATTACCAAGGACCCTTCAAGGATTGATGGTAGGGACAAGGAATTCGATACAGACCGTGTTTAGGGCCAATTCGAGGCTAGATTTAGGGAAAAGTAACAAAGAAAAAAGAGAAAACTCTTCAAATGAAAAATATACTTCTATCTCCTTCTTACAAAAATGCACTATCAAACTGATCCTGGACCTGTTATGTTTATGCACGGGTGCTTTAACAGCTGGGTTTAATGAACCTCTAAGCAGTTTTTACGGGCCTTAGAAACCTTCGCAGTAGACTCAGGCTGAAGCTTGTCAGGTTTGAATCTTGAATGGTACTTTAGTACCTCTAGGCCTATCATTGGCATTCTTCCCTAATTTCTACATAATGGAACAAATCAAGACTCTGAACATCAATGCATGGTCTAGAACTCTAGTTCTTTCCATACGATTTTGCTAAGGGACTAGCAAAAGTTAGGCATGGGGATATGATGATAACGTCATCATGAGCCATAACTAGCTTCAATTAATTACAATCAAGAGACAAATGCTCCTATATAATCACTAGAGAGTCATAATTCATTGCATATCCATTCTGAGAAGAGTGTAGTAAATCAGGGTTAAATCTTCTATTTTAACAATATATTATGAATGCAAAATAATCACAGGGTTTCCTAGGGGTTAACTGGAGGTCAAATGTTCATTAATGACTAATTAGAGGGTCTGTATAGATAGAAACAGGTTTTCACGCAATTCGAGAGTCAAAACAGCACCCGAAACCGTAATTTTAGACTTGCTTAGTTAACAAAGGTTCTATTTAGAATAAATTCCATCTAAGCCTTTTAAACTTCATATAACAATATCCCATAAGGTTTGGTATCCTTGGTTTGACCATCTGAACCTATTTTGACCTAAAATAGAGTCTCAGACGGAAAGTTGCCCTAATTTGGGTTTTCACGTAAATTACCTAGTCAAACATGGTCAAAACCAAAATCCGACTTCACCATCAGATTTTTTGGATCTAAATTAGGTTTGTACCAAAATTTGGGCCCAATAAGAGTCCATCTTGACCTAGTTTACATTTTGGTCCAGTTTGACTCTTTTTCTCTCATTCATACACCCAACTTTCGAAATCCTTGCAAAGAGCCCCCTAACTTCCCTTCATCTTCTTCAAATGGGTCCCTATCACCATGGCAGGTGTGAACCCAAAGATCCAAGCTTCAAGGGAGAAGATCTCTCTCGTTTTAACTCCAAATCCTTCCAAAATTGGAAGGATGAATGTTTAGACAATTAGGAATCCCTCCAACTCCTTCTTAGGGATTGGAATTGATCCGACACATCGTGTGAACACAAGGATTACAAGAATCCTATTCCCTAAGTTGTGAGCTCAATCAAGCTCTTTCATGATCTAGAACTCGCCTGGGAGCTCTATATAAGCTCTTGGAGTTGCATCCATCCTCTCTAGCTTGGCTTTGGCCAGATTCTACCCTTCTTCCCTCCTCTCTAGCTGAATGCTCCACGAGCTCCGACGACCTCTCTATCTGTCCTCTTCACCCGCCACAACAAACAATAGTCGGTGAGATCATTTCCTCAAGTTCCTTCGTGCGTCGCAATACCAGCAAGCGCCACCCATACCCCTTTGTTATCGTCGCTTCTCCCACTGGAGGCTTCACCTTCTCTGGAGCCGGCCATACCATCATCGGCGCCTTCCTCCCCTTTCGTCCGATTATGTTAGGTTAATTAGATTTCCCTCTCCTTCTACTTCCTTTTCCTTCTCTTTATCCCTCAATTTGACCCATGACGTCGCTGCTCGCCCGTCATCGTCTCCATGTCCAATCGCACCTCTGACGAGTCCTCCACACCACCACGGACCACTGTTTGACTTGCCATCACCTCCACAAGCATCGCCATCCCTCACCCACCAAAACCCCTTAAGAAATTGAGGAGATTGGCTACCCAAACCTCCAACCAAACACAACCACCTCCGTACTTCATTCTCGACCTCATCCAACCACCACACACATGCTCACGCCACGAAACCACCGCCACCACCTTCGCCGTGTTTCGGCGAAGGTTTTGAGCCATCTGACTAGGGCCTTCAAGCCCGTATTCGTGTTCACAGGTCCTCGCCGTGCTTCGCCACAGCCGCCACTTCATCAGACCATGATTGCCTGCCTCCAGCTATATTCAGCTTCGAGTCCACCTCATGGCCTCGTGGAACTCTTCCAAATACCTCTCCAGGTCCTCAATTGGAGGCCTCGACTGAAACTCCACCCGTAATTGGAGGCATCTTCTCCGGCTGGTGCAAGCGAAGAAGCCCATGGCATTAGTGCCACATCATTAAGAAAAAAATGCCTGCACACGAATATATTGATTTTGTGAAGTTAACTTCTTGCCTAGTCACTGAGGGGTTGGGTCCCTCACACCCCTTTCACCTGAATACTCGCCTATGCCACTCCTCAGTCACCACCCGCGCCAGTGACCCTAGACACTGTTCGAGATCCATTTACCTATGTACTTGGATCCGACTATGCTGGGTCTGTGAGGGAGAAGGAGAGGAGGAATTATGAGAGAGCAGGGGGGGTTTTTCTCTCTCGTGCTCTATGCGACACTTAGTTGCTGAAGGCCTTGGCTCCATTGCGCTTGTGAAGGAGAAGGCTTGAGAAGAAGAAAAGAAGGGAGGGTCTGAAGAAGAAGAGGAGAGAAGAGAAGCTGAAGAAGAAGAGAAATAAAGAGAGAAGGCTTTGAAGAGCCTTGTGCACTTAAGTTGTTTGATGCTGCAAACTTGTTGTCTGATTGAGCATTATATGAATGTTACTGATGAATAATTTAAGTACTATAGTTAATATAGAATATGAGATGCATGCTTAATCAGAGGATCTAATAGGTGATCTAAATCACCACTTTTTAGCTTCTCTCTATTCTTTTTGTCTCTAGATACATTAGATTTCATTGAATAGCTAATGGGACAGGTTGTTATTCATTGAATATCTATTTTGTGCTCCGTTTATTATGCTTATTGATTTTGAATGTGGCTAATGTTTTGAATTCCACATTTTCTTTCTGTGTTCGACCTCAGACTCTTTTTGAATCTGAGTTATAAATTTTATTTGTTTTCAAGAAATTGTGGCTTTGCTATGACGATTACATCTATTAAAATCTCCACTCTCGCCTATCTAAATAGCCATCTAACCCTAACCCTAAATACCACCTATTTAGATCTCCACTTAGATCCACCTAAGCTACCTCCACTCCCCTTCTCTTTTGGTGCCTCCACTAGCCACCCCTTCATACCACAACCACCACCAAAAGCCACTTATTTTGGTGCCAAAAGAAAGGTGTTCTAAAAGGTTATTTTGGCACCAAAATAACCTTTTAGAACACCTTTCTTTTGGCACCAAAGCATCCCTAAATCACCACCCTACACATCACCATAGAAACCATCACCACCCTTCATTTTCCCTCCAAAAATCCCCCTTCTAGAAGCCTTCAAGTTGGCACCAACATGATGGTGCCTCTCCATGGTAGACTACCACCAAAAGGCTCCTACTAACCCATAACTACCACTACTCACATCCTCTCCCTTGGAGCAAATCAACCACCTCCTAACCTACATCCTAACCATCCAAAAAACCCAACACCAACCCCCCTTCTTCTCTTCCTATATATATTCCATCTAACTACCACATTAGGACCATCCTTGACTACTATAATCTCTATCTACACCTACTACTTTTTCGGCCAAGAAAGAACAGAAGATTAAGGAGGCAACCCTCACCACCTTGGTGTCTTCTTCTTCTTCCCTTCTTTCTTGTGCTAAGGCCAAGGAGAAAGCTTCACCAAGGAGACGACTAGGTAGAGGAGAGCTCAAGGTGGTGGTCGTCCACTTTGGAGGAGGAGAAAGGAGGAGGATACCAAGAGCAAGGAGGTGATGGGAATACCATCATGGGCCCTAACTAGCCACATTTAGTCAGGTTTGATTGATAAAAGTTCCTACCTAATCATCTGAGGTTCATAATTCTGCATTAATCAGATTTGAGAAAGGAATAGAGAATCGGGTTAATTCTGTTGTTTTAACAGCATATCACAGACATAGATTAACCACGGGGTCACTTATAGGATAAATAAAGGTCAAATAAGCTTAAAAGTCCAAAAAGTGAGTCAACACTGACAGAAATGGGGTTTTGCCTAATTATCAACCTGCTTAAATTATCAACCCTAATTATCAACATTGACAGAAACAAGGACCACAATAGTATATAAAACCCTAATTATCAACCTGCTTAAATTAAAGAGGTTTTGGTCAGGATAAAGTTCATCTAAACCTCCTAAAATTTATATAAAAATATTATAAGAGGTTTAGTACCCTTGGTTTGATCCTCTGAACCCATTTTGACCTAGAACAGAGTTTCAGATGGGAATTTGCCTTAATTTGGGCTTCTATGTAATTTATCCAATCAAGCATGGTCAAAACTTGAATCCAAGGTCACTATTAGATTCCTTGGATCCAAATTACGTTAAGGCCAAAATTTAGGCCTAATAAAAGTTCTTCTTGACCTAATTTGCAATTTAGCCCTTTAAAACTCTACTTCTTGACTCTCATACATATGTTGAGTTTGAGTTTGTAACCTTTTTCTTTATATAGTTAATAAAAGCTCTCCCGGATTGCTATCAGCGATTCGATAGCTTTCCTTTATGTTTCAAAAAAAAACTCTACTTCTTACATTTAGCTCCTAAGGTTTCAAATTTATTACAAATGGGTCCCTAACTTCTAGTCATTTTCTTCATTTTGGTCCCTACCACCATTGGTGTGAAACCAAGCTTAGCAACGAGATTCGAAGGAAGATTTCTCCCTTAAATCGAAGCCAATCTCCTCCAAATTTGGAGGGAAGATTCTAAAGGAGATTCCCAATCTCTCGAACCACCTTAGGGACTCCAAATCAGTCCTTAGAGCTAGGACGAGCTTGAGAAAATTAGGGGATCCTCCTCTTCCTTGATTTTGTGACCAAATCAAGACCTTTCTGCATGGTTGCAATCATTCTGAAGCTCTATAAAGTGCCCTCATGTTCTTCTGAGCTCGGTTAAAGGCCAAAAATAGCTTCTCTTCTTCCTCTACCGCCTCCAACCACAGCTCCGGATATCCCCCTTAACATCTTCCTTAAACTGACCAATGGCCAAATTGGCCTATCCCTCATCTTCCTTGTTTGGTCGAGCTCGGATAGGTTGTTAATATGATAATTTTATCGTTGAAATGTGTATAGTGGTTAACATAAATCAGACCTAACCATATCTTTACAAAATTTTTAACTTGGCTTATTTGATTTTATCTTGTCACTTTTAGGCCCAGGGTCGAACTCAGGGAAGTGGGGTTACAAGTCGAGTTTCTACACCTTTCCTACAATGAGTCTCTTCCGTTCGTTTATTGTGTTTTTGGTGTTTTTCTTATTTAGATTTTTTTTTCTGGTAATCTTTGTCCTTGAGGCACACCCTCAAAATTGTGTTCCTGGCTTTGAGCCAAACAAGAGTTCCAAAATGAATCTTGCTATTCGCAAAATGGGATACCTGCAAGTCAAAGATTATCTTTTCTCTTTTATATTTTTTTTTGTCTTTTTGCTATCAGGAAAGCGAAACAGAAATAAAGTAAATACAATATATATATATGTATATATTATGTATATAAAGGGGTGGGGGTGGAGGCGGCGATGGAGTATAGCACGGTGTCGAGTCGGTCGTCGTCTAGAGAGACGCAACCAACAGGACTAGGTGCCGCGTGGAGTGTGGGATGGATGGTGGATGATGTATGTAACCACGCTTTTTGTATGCGTGTATCGGGGAATATCAACAACTGGTGCAGATATTCCCACGATACAGCGCATGGTAAATAAGGTGAATATATATATATGTATATATGTAAATATGTCTATATATATATATATATATGGTTATAAATATATAGATATATATATATATATATGTAGATATATATGTATATATATATATATATCTGTGTGTGTGTATAACTATATAGAGGTATATATATATGTATGTATAGTAATATATGTATTTATAGATATGTGTAGCTAAGTATATATATATATATGTATGTATATATAGTTATAGATATATATATGTATAGATGTATATATATATGTATGTATGTATATAATACTATATAGATGTATATATATATGTATATATATGTATAATAATAATAATATATGTATATAGGTATATGTATCTAGATATGTAGATATATGTATATATGTATATATAGTTATATAGATATATATGTATATATGTATGTATATATAAGTAGGAGTGTATATATGCATATATATATATATATATATATATATATGTATGTATGTATCTATACTTAGTTATATAGGTAATATATATATAGATATATGTATATTTATATATATGTATATGTGTATAGATATATTTATATATGTAAGTATATATGTATATTTATATAAGTATATGTATATATGTATATATATATATATACATATATACATATACTTATATAAATATACATATATATATATATATATATATATATATATATAAGTATATAAATAAGTACATAGATATATATATGTATATATATGTCTGTGTGTGTGTGTGTGTATGTATGTATATTAATACATAAGTATATAGATACTACTATGTGTATAAATATAAGTATATATATATATCTATATATGTATATATGTATCAATATATAAGTATACGTATATATATATGTTTATAGTATAGGTGTGTGTGTGTGTGTGTGTGTGTGTGTGTGAAAGTGTGAGTGTAGGTGTGTGTGTGTCGGTGTAGAATGCTATGAGTGTTGTGAGAGAGAGAGAGAGAGCGAGAGAGAAAGCGGGAGAGAGCGGGAGAGAGAGGGTAGAGAGAGAGCAGGAGGTTAAGTCGTCTACGTTGTGGGCCCGTCGTCTGATGGCCTTCAACACGCGAGCACATATTCGCGCAGAGGAGAGGGCCTGCGCCGTCTGGTTGCGAGCGAGGAGGGCTCGCGACAGCGGGCTCGGAGAGGGAAGCGAGGTGTCTGCAGGCGCGCGCAGACGCTTGCAGAGGCTGGTTGGGAGGCGGGGAGACGCTTGGCCGGCAGCTGCAGAGGCACGCAGCGGCCGGTTACGGGTGCGGAGGATGTGCGACAGAGTAGAGACGCGGAAGCAGGGAAGGTTTGTAGGCGCGTGCGGAGGGGCTGGGGCACCTGTAGATGCGCACGGAAGTTGCTGCCGCCATCGCCGCTGCTGCTGCCGCCGCTTAGCTGCTGCTGCTGCTGAGCTGCAAAGCTTGAAGCGGCTCCAATGGCGGGAAGTTGCGGGAACGGAAAAAAAATGAAAGAAGAGCCACCACGCCCACCGGCTCTTTGAAGAGCTAGGCGGTGGTGGTCTCACTGTGGTCGTATAAACCACAGTGAGCTCCTGCTCGTCGGGTTTCTCCTCGGAGGAGGGCCGACGTATGGAGGTAGAGGGAGGAGAGGAAGGTGGTGGCCTGCTGGTGGGTTTTTCTCTTGCTGCAGGGACCAACCCCCTTGCAAAGGCAGGAGTTGCGGTCTTTAAATAGTAGAGGAATGGCATGGCTGCATGTAGCTGTTGCAGGGAGAGGGAAGTGCAGGGACGGGCTTGGCAGGGAGAGGGAGGCATGGTAGCCGTAGGGAAGGGCAGCTGCAGCAGTGGGAGGCATGGTGTGAGGAAGAAAATGCATGCAGCAGTAGGGAAAAATTAGAAATCAAGTGGAATAAAAATAGAGAAGGGAATTTTGTAAAGGTGCACTTAAGGAAAAACGTAATTTGTGAGGCCTTTTATTTCATTCTCTTCTCCTCTCAATTGAATGCATGAATGCATGTATTTTTACAAAATGTAACTATGGAATCCTAATATGCATAGGTAATGCTAGGAAATAGCACAAGAAGGCATTATTGCAGGTGTATTTTGCGGTGCAATCATACCCCCATGCCTATCTTTTGCTAGTCCCTAGCAAAACAGTATTTAGAAATGATCTTATGCTGAAGATTTTCCTCTGAGGCGATATAGGTGTGTTTATTGTCGGATATTGTGAGAACCAATTGAAGAGAAAACTACCAGTACCTTAAGTCTCACATGACATAGATCATCTCTCAACTAACGAGGACTCTTGATATTTAAACCTTAAGTATGATTTCCAGGACCCAGGAGATTTTTGCCGTACTCGAGAGCTCAAGAAGTTATGGCTTGTGCATTGTAAAGGATCAAGACTAACCAGATGAACATTAAGACTCAAGCCCAGGGTTTCACGAATCTTTAAGTACAGGTTGGTCCCAGTTTCAGCTCGTGTTTTCGGATTGACCCTTAAGAAGATGACGAAAAAACTCAACTCCCATTTTCTGATTTTGGTGGCTCAAAGGAAAACAAAGTATTTGTAACCTGCCCTGAAGAACTTTTTGTTGGGCGAAGATTTTGCAGACATTTGTGAAATATACTGACTCTTTTGCAACCTTTTTTTTTTTTTTTTGAAACACGTGTTAGTATATCTCTTACAACATTTTTTTGAAGGAGCACACTTCTTTTTCTTTTTGGTGGAAAGAGTCGCTCCTAAACACAAGACTAAAGCCTGGGATAAAAAGTCTACCTGCGCGCACAGGTAAGGACTCCACCTTCCCTAATGAACACTAGGGTTGGATCTTATGTTCACCTGGTCTTTCCTAATATGTGTAGTGTGAACCAAGTTTACTTAAGCTCTCAAGTAAAAGTAAACCACCGGATCCTGTACTGGTGTCTCAAGTACAAGAATACGTCCTTAGTTAGGAGAGATTCTAATCTATTTTGTCAATGCTTTAAGTGAATTAAGCCGAGCCTGAGCGAATCAAGCTTGTGTGGAGTGAAAAGTCTTCAAAACAGAGGTTGAATATCCAAAAACACTTATTGTATTTTTTTTGTTTCAGCTTTTAGATCATTTCTAAACACCATTTATTTAGATATATATATATATATATATATTTTTTTTTTTCTTTTTCTTGCATATTTATAAATAGGTGGGAATTGTATGATACCATAAAATACCCAGATCCTATGGATGGCTATCCACCCCCCCATGCCAAATAATGCTATGTCCTCATATGCATGCAGGGAAAGGTAGAGGAAGGATGAAAGATCGGGTAACAAGAGCTGAGGTTCAAGGTATACAGTAGGGTGGTAGGGTGGGTGGATGGTGGGTGGTGAAAGATCTGGCATTTTCTGGGACGAGAGTGTCCCAGGCGGAACAGAAAACAGGTCAGGAAGAAGAAGTTGGCCCTCAGATTGGCCAAGAAAAGGGGATCTTTGGATAGATGGATCCAAAAGGGAATTGCCCCAGTGAGTAAGATGTGGGCTCAGGGTCCCAGTGTGGAGTTGCAAATCCGCCTGATTTGGCGGGAAAGAAAGGGCAATCCGGTCTTCCAGAGTGTGAACCGGCAGTGAGCAGCTTGGTGATGACTCAGACCACGAGGTATGGGAAGCAGAGAAAACCTCGTCAGAGGTCTGGTTAGGAGAAGGTACGGGAATAGGGAGGGATTGGGGAATGTCACAATTTGTGTTGGTCAGGTAGTCAGGTAATTCGCAGCAGTCTGAATCGGTCCCAATTAGTCCGATACACGCACTGACGGTTATGTCCTTGTCAGACGTATCATCCTTGATGCAATCGTAATCAACATAAGAGTGCGGTGCTGCAGCGGGATTAGCCTGAAATCCCGGTGGAATGCTCGGAGCTTGCAGAATTTGATGAACCTGTCCCTGAGAAGGTTGTACCTGTGGTTGCGGATCACAGGGTACGAAGTTTTACGGGTTTAGAACAGGTTGGGTGGGAAGAGTGCCCTGAGATTGAGTCGCCATGCGTAGTTGACTGATCTCAGCATTCTGCTGCGCCAAATTGTGTTGAAGAGAGGTCATGTTCTCTTTATGGCGCTTTGACATTTCCGTCATCATTCGCATCAGTTTATCAAGAGGCCTTGAGGCGTGTTCGGTTTGTGGTACGCAAGGGCCTGATGGCAGATTCGCCATAGGATTAGACTGTGCCCTTGGGATGATGGGTGCGGACGGTCGCATTGGTCCCCTCGCGGGATTTTGGCGCTGCGGGTTGTTGGACCATGCGAAGTTCGGATGATTACGCCACCCTGGGTTATAAGTGGCAGAGAATGGGTTGTTCCCCAGGGCGCAAGCATCTTCTATGCCAGAAGACGCGTCCGCATGTAAGTATGAGTCTGAGCACACGGAGGCTTGGTCCTCCGTGTCGAAATACTAGCTTGCAGAAGCCAGATCCACATGACTTACCGAGTCGCTTGGCACGACACTCGTCAAGGAAGGTCTTACAGGGTTTCTCGGGATAAGCCTGGTGTTGGAAGAATTGGAATTGTGACGAAGTGGTGAAGAGGTGTTTGCCATGTTTGTGGAGGAGGAGGACGATTCAGCTCCTTTTTTAAATTTATCAGACAATTCAAACAGTTCAGGGTCTTGTGACCTCCTCCCAAACATGCACTACCGTAGGAAGAGTTGGGGAGATGAGAAGGGAAAAGAGACGAGAGAAACGGCGCTGCAAAGGTACACTTGATTACAAATCAATTTAATCAAATTCCTAACCTCTATAGTGTGCCCTTAGACCTAAAGATCTAAGTTACCTGTTATCACAGACTACGGAATCGAATGCGAGCACAGCGGAACCACCGGGCCAGATTGAACGGCCGTTTGCCCCAGTCTTAGACACCCGATAGCACGCGGGAACTCTCACCAGCACGTAGCCGCTACACGCAGGTAGTTAGACCTCCAATCCTTAGTAAGGGTCAAGTGACTACCAGTTTTAGTTAGAGGCTTAGGGTCAAGTGCTTTTGGAATGTGAAGGGCGTTGTTTACGGGTAATGCCCAAGTGATTGATTTTAAAAGAGTGTGTAAAACAAGCATGCTACGGGGAAATCTCCCCGAATTGAAGTTCTTAATTGGTGAATGGTTTTTAGAGTTCAGCCTTAAGTAGTATGAATTTTAGGATTTTGCTGAATTACCAATTCAACCAATCTCCGGGTTTTTGTGAGAATACAAGTTTTCCTCT